>JAAONU010000012.1:46323101-47523101 GCA_012932295.1 Cyclina sinensis | reverse complement strand
CCTTTGAGCTGAGAACCAGTCATTCATGGGTCAAGGTCAAATAAATATAGGTCAGTGGGAAGGTCTTATCCAAAAGGGGTTGTGTCCTAGTATGAAGTAATTCCATTTACAAATAAGGAAGTTATGGGCAATGTTAAAGTTTTGGACAATTGGATCTTCAAAGTGAAGGTCATTCAGGGGTCAAGGTCAAACAAATATAGGTCAGTGGAAAGGCCTTGTCCAAAGGGGTGTTGTGTCGAAGTATGAAGTGTATCCACTTTCTAATTTGGATGTTATGGCCAAATATTAGTTTTTGGGCAATTGGATATTCAGGGTCACGGTCAAATAATTCAAAGTCAGCAGGAAGGTCTTGTCCAAAGGAGTGCTGTATCTAAGTATGAAGTAAATCCACTCACTAATAAGGAAGTTATGGGCAATGTTGAAGTTTTTGGACAATTGGATCTTCAAGGTAAAGGTCATTTAGGGGTCAAGGTCAAACAAAAATAGGTCAGTGCGAAGGCCTTGTCCAAAAGGGTGTTGTGTCCTAGTATGAAGTAAATCCACTTACTAATAAAGAAGTTATTGCCAATGTTAAAGTTTTTGGACAATTGGATCTTCAAGGTAAAGGTCATTCAGGGGTCAAGGTCAAATAAATACAGGTCAATGCCCTAGAACGTGGTGCTTTGACCTTTAGCTGAGAACCAGTCATTCAGGGGTCAAGGTCAAATAAATAAAGGTCAGTGGAAAGGTCTTGTCCAAAGGGGTGTTGTGTCCAAGTATGAAGTAAATCGACTTACTTATTAAGAAGTTATTGCCAATGTTAAAGTTTTTGGACAATTTGATCTTCATGGTAAAGGTCTTCAGGGGTCAAGGTCCAATAAATATAGGTCAGTGGAAAGGTCTTGTCCAAATGGGTGTTGTGTCCAAGTATAAAGTAAATCCACTTATTAATAAGAAAGTTATTGCCAATGTTTAAGTTTTCGGACGGACTGACGGACGGACGTACTGACGGACGGACAGTTCAAAATCTATATGCCTCCCTTCGGTGGCATAAAAAAGAACTGTGCTAAGCTGCCCTCAACATTCAAAACCCTCCAATCGATGCCATGCCTTTAATGTCACTACCGATGGCCGGATACAACAAAAATATAAAAGTGATATGTCAAAAATATCACAGATATTACTTAAAATTTTCTGTTCGCTTTATAAATTTCTGTATTTCAATAAAAATATATGCTTTTTCTTCCTCGGAAAGAGTTTCTTTACCAAATAATAAGTCATTTAATGTTAGAGGTTGAACAATAAACGTAGACTGGTACAAAATATATCTATGACGAGTATATCTGAACAAACTAGAAAGTAATGCTTAGGATCTTCACAAGGACTTCCACAGTCACAAAGAGAGTTCTACCTAATATGATTTCGAATAGATCATAGTTTAGATCACTACGCTGATTTCTAATTCTTGCATGATAAACATAAACCGTTCTGTCACCGCTTAGAAACCATTCAGGAACAATAGGCGGTTTAAAGTGATTTTTAAGGTTAGCTTTGAAACTTTAGAGACTTGGCCAGTTTTTTATTTCATTATTCGTTCCACAATATTTTGAAGATATTTCTATGCTATATAAAACAACTAAAAGCACAAGATAATATGTTTTATACTAAACATGCACTGTCTCCATGTTAATGCTATATATAAAATATACTTTGCAGGTATAAAAGGTATATCAAATGTAAATTCTACATATATATGATACGCTTTTTTACAAAAAAAGCTAACTGACTATTTTTTGTTGAGGAAAACAATTGTTATTGTTTCTTTTGTAAATATGTATATTTTATAAGAGTTCTTTCTAATTGGGTATCTCTTATATACTGCTCATATAGCATAATGAAGGTTTTGTTTTTACCCTTTATGTATATAGTTCAATCGACCATGGATATTTTTTTCAACCATTTCAACTTATCACTGTAAGTGTTGTCTCAGATGTTGCCAGAGCCGTTTTAATCCTGTTTTTAGTAACTTGTTTGACAATGTAAAAATATTATCTTATAATGTAAGAGGACCAGGAAATAAAGTAAAACGTAATGCAATTTTTCATTTCATCGAAGATCAATGTACTGATATTTGTTTTATTCAAGAAGCACACTTGATTAAATAATTGTTAACATCTTTGGCAAAAGAATCAAATTACGACATGTATTTCAGCGGTGAATCTACAAAAAGTGCAGGAGTAGTTTTTTTGATAAATAGAAAAAAGTCAATTAAAGTTAGGAAAACAAAAGAAATCGAAATAGGAAGAGCAATGTACATACAATGTGAAATAAATAACATTAAATACAATTTAATTAACGTTTATGGACCGAATACAGACGATTCCTAGCTTCTTGATAATATCATAAATACAACTAAAAATCTAAGAAAAAACATACACCATTTTAGGAGGTGATTGGAATTTAACTTTAGATCCAAAAAAGATAAAAGGGGAGGAAATATGAATACGCATAATTCATGCAGGAAAAGACTTACTGAAATCATGGAACAATTTGATTTAGTAGATATATGGAGAACCATGCACCCAAATTATAGCAGATATACATGGAAGTCACGTAAGGTATCTTGTCAATTAGACTATTTTATCGTCTCTAAAGACTTTGCAACGTCTATATCAAAATCTGATATTACTAACAGTATAAATTCAGATCATTTTATACCGAATATATATATTCAAGTAGAAAAATTTAAAAGAGGCAAAAGTAACTATAAAATGAATAACTCTATTTTGTTTAATGAAAAATTCAAAGAAAATGTTAAAAATGCTATTTCAGAAGTAAAGGAGCTTAATAAAGACACAAATCCACAAATACTTTGGGAACTGATAAAAGGTACAGTCATAAATGAAAGCATAAAACTTTCAAGTAATTTCAACAAGCAGAAAGAGAATGAAATAGAAAAGTTCAATAAAAAAAATTCCCTTCTACTCAAACAAACCCAAAACAGCAATAAAGTTGATTTGGAAGAACAACTAAATATTGAACGTGCTAAATTAAATTTAATATATGAGCAAACAGCAGAGGGTTTTATCTCTAGACTGAAGTATACTCATCTAGTGAATGAAGATAAATATATAAAATTATTAAAACAATTAGAAAATCAAAAACAAGAAAGTAAAACAATTAAAATTTTAAATATAGACGGAAAAGAAATAAACAATCAAGAACAAATTTTGAATGAAACTGCAAAGTATTTTAAAACGTTCTACGCTAAAAAAGGCCCAACAAATAATACTTTAGAATATTTAAAAATACAAGATATACCAAAATTAAACGTACTAAAAAGTCAATCATGCGAATCTGCATTAACCTTAGAGGAAATTACATCGTGCATAAAAGAGATGAAGAACGGCAAAAGTCCAGGGTCTAATGGAATAAATGTAGAATTTTATAAACTTTTCTGGAATGAAATTAAAACAGATTTATTGAATGCACTCAACTACTCTTTTAAAACTAACAGTATGTCAGAACTACAAAACCAAAGTTTAATCACTCTTCTACCAAAACCAATTAAAGATCATACAAATATCGAAAATTGGAGGCCAATCAGTTTACTAAATGTTGACTATAAAATAATTCATAAAAGTCAAACTGGTTTTGTCAAAAATAGAAACATTGGAGAAAACATTAGAGTTCTTGAAGATATTATTAATATTACATACAATAACCACTCTCCTGGTATGCTCTTATTTACAGATTTTGAAAAAAAGCTTTCGATAGTGATTTCATGTTTAATATGTTTCATATGTTTAACTCTGGAGAAGATTTAAACAATTGGATAAAACTTTTTTATAAGTCACCAAAGAGTGCTGTCACAAACAATGGATTCAATTCAGCCTTTTTTGCTTTAGAAAGAGGTGTAAGACAAGGTTGCCCACTGTCGCCTTATATTTTTATCATATGTATTGAAATACTTTCATTAAACACTGCGAAAAATACACCAATATACGGAAGTGTACGATCCCGTATTTTTTAGATAAAAGGGCATATACGGGACGTATTCGCATAATATACGGACATAATATACTAATCCGTATTCGGAACATCGGGTATACGGGAACTCCGTATATTTGTCATTACAAATACGGATTTCCGTCTTCTTCCAATATACATGTATGTATATGTGTCCGTATATTTGTAATATACGCACAGTACAAAACCCGTATTTCAGCCATATACGGGCTATAACAACATATAGTTTACTAGTATACGGAGGATATACAGACTTGTATTTTTAGAGAATACGGGAAAGCTAAAAATTGTACATGATGCATATACGGGATAGAATACGGACTATGTATACTAAAGACATACGACGACTATACGGAAATGTATTTTCATAGAATACGGAAATGCTTAAAAGCGTATATGACACATATACGGGGCAAGAATACGGACTTTGTATACTGTAGATATATACGTAGGAAATACGGAATTGTATTTTCAATGAATACGGGAAAGCTAAAAACCGTACATGACACATGTACGGACTTATTATATTACATGTACGGATCAAGAATACGGACATGAAATATTACACGATATGGGAACCAAATATAGACTGATAATATACATGTACAAGATGTGCGGGATCATTATATGTAGTTACTACTCATTTCAAGAACGGACTAGTTAAGATCCTCATCGTATCTTCTTGAAGCATATATGAAAAAATATAGACCTGTAATGTCTGAGAGAACGGTAGGAAACATACCTTTTTTAACTAGATATACTGACATTAAGTTTACTTTGGCGTACATGAGATATGAGAAAAAATAACTGAGTAACTTGTTAAGGGTGAGGAATTGCACAAACAAAAGTAATTCAAATAAGTTCTGAATTTAATGAATAGTATTTTATAAACAAGTTTATCAATAAATGTAATATGATCATAAAAGAGTAACAATCAATAATAAAACCAAGCATATCGCAATGATAAGAACATAACTGGTGTAACAACAGTTTCAGTTTATTGGCAATCAGCAGCACGACAACAACAACAACAAACTTTATTAGCAAATCGACATAACACATGTCTTTGGCTAATGCACAGTGAAACATTTTACAAATATAGTTCATGCGCAACACACACATATAAACAAAAAGATAGATATGGGATCCATTAACATGCTATTTGGGTTTATAATGGGAATGTCATAAACGAAATATGTTTTTATTAAATAGTGTTCCTTATATGATACGCTTTTTTCAAAAATTTACAAATTCCTAAAATGTTTTTCTTCTTTTTCGATAACATAAGATTTGTGAATTTTCTAAGATCGGGCCATCCAAATTTTGGGAGGTAGGTATCTCGAATAAGCAGTTCATTTGCCTTTGGCCATTTATACACACACTCAATAAACAAAACTAATAGCAATGACAATCACATGCATTAAAGTACAAGTATACAGATAAAAAAAAACATTACAAAATCTTTTTACTTTGAGATGACGTTAATGCATTGAACTTTTGTATAGTAGACCATGAACATTGACCAAAGTGTTTGGATCTTATACAGCTGTATCCTGAGCTACATAATATAAAATTATCTTCTGATTCTACTGTTTTTTTATTACATACCTTACACAATCTTTTATCTGTTCTTTCCTAATTCTATCTCTAAGTTATGTGAACATTATGTAGCTTGTCATTTGAATACATCTTAATATTTTTCAAAACAAAATTCAGTTTAATATCTGCAAAAGGAAATTAATTTTGACGTTGAACAACAATTTACCGGCCTTGCAATTTACCGAACTTACACCCGTTTAAAAACGGAAACATACAAAAATCATCATAAGCCATTCATTGCAGGGCATGATCAAGCATTTGATTCCAAGCATGAGTTCAGTAAAACTGAAAAGTATCATACAAAATCTTTTACTTACCTCATTTTACTTTCAAAACGACGAAGACTTCGATAAAATGCAATTTTTGAGACATGAATTGCTGAAATCTGCTTCTTCCATTTCGCGCCCAAAGAAATGATTGGATAGGTGGACACAAGCTATACTTCACTGGTGCAATCTGATCCAATGAAATAAACCCACGCTTCCTTTGATTGGTGGGATTGATCACATGGAATAAACCCACGCTACCTTTGATTGGTGCGATCTGGTCACATGGTATGTGCCTTGTTATACTGACTGGTACAGTATATTTCTCTTTCTCGTCTTGGGGTAATAACTTTTTATAATAATAAATTAAACTTGATGAATATGGTTTTCTTGGTTGGTATTGTCGCCAAAATACCCTGGTATCTCGATCCACCTGCGCAAAAATATTTATCTTGTAGGACTAGTCTTGAGAAAAAAAACAACCTATCATTACAAATAATAAAATAAAAACGAAGACTTTAAACACCTCTGACTTTGTGTGGTGCCTAAATTATGATAAAAATAATAAACTGTAAAAAAAAGCCTTTAAAAAGCTGTTCTTAATGTATGAATATTGATAATTACCAAAGATCTTATATTTGCTTCTGAAGTTATAGCGCACAAACAGACCGTTCCATAATTGATAAATTGAATGCCGCCATTGTGAAGGTCACGTGACTGTCGGCCATTAAAAGGCTGCTAAACTTCGCTGTGATGCCTAAGTCTCGTAAAACATTGTACAACTTTAGCACATTCAAGTTGACATGCTGTCCTTTATCGCGTGAATTTTGTGACAGCATTTTATTGTATTATTATAACTTTTCTGTATGTTTTATTCCTGACTCGAACATATTAGTAACTTGACTTACATGAAAGACGGTGAATAAAGACCGTTCAAAACTAAAGATTGACTTGTGTGAAACACATATAACTGTTCCTTTTCAAAAGTTGAAAATATGATTTCAATAATTTGAACATCTCTGAAAGTTTACAAAATGAACAAAATGACAAAATTAAACATTTCGCTCATCAACCGCATGTTGATGTAGAATGTTAAAAACATTGTTTTATTCTATGATACAGTTTCAAACAATACTTGACAATAAACGTGCATTATTTAGCGCTCCTATTATTATCACACTCTTTTGTCTTTCGCGGTGTCCTGTGGTGAAGGGATGTAGTTACGTTATATGGGGGTGACATACTGGCTTTGTTTTGATAAGTCACCGTTAATTGTCATTGTCGGTGTTCCTTGATCAGTCACAGTAAACACTTTAGTAACAAATTTTGCTCTTGAGAAAATGCCTGAATGCTATAACACATGGTCTTCAGTTGTTCCTGATTGTTATATAAAATTTAGCATTACTGCTGAATGGACCTTTTCTCTAATATTTATTTCTTGCATTTCGAATTTTTGTGTGTGCAAAATATTGATATATACAGCATTCGAGTGTATGTATGCAGAAAAAATAATAGCTTCAATGCACACGTATGTAAGATATTGATCTTACAAATGATACGTTTGCTTTCTTTTTTCTTATTTCTAATATTATTGTTGGTATATTTAAAATGTACAACGGAAAACAAAATAATTATGACACCCATGTAACTGTACCCTTTTATTCAGATTTCTTTTAAAGATAGAAACATGTACTTCTTAAAAGCAGTTTTTCGTGAAATATTGATAAAATGAAAAGAATTAATCTACCGGAGAATATCACAAGAGCTTAATTTAACAGTTCATCAGATTGAGATGCTATCTATGATTCGTCGATAAGTAAATTGTAACTGTAAATTGATTATTCGTTCTATATGTTCATTGATAATTGATATCTCATAACAAACAAAACTTTTTGTTTATTGTTATAACATACAGCAAACTGTTTAAGCTAGTTTAATGTTATGAAGCTGTTTAACTTTCTGAAGCAAAATCTTAAATGTTGTATTACTGGCTTAAATTTCTTTGCTGTTTATAAGTAATCATGTTTCATCATAGGTGAAAAAAAGATGTCTAACCAAAAACATGACAATTTAGATCTACATGTTCGATGTAATCAATGCAAAGGCAAACTAATTATTTCAACAGAAGGTCTTTTTAAGAATAATTGAACCTGCTACTTTTTGTTTAATTTTTAAAAGTCATTATGGTTTAATTTTCCTTCAAGAAGACAGAAGCACAAGCAGACCTAAGACGAAAGAGCACATTTTAAGTGTAAATAATATCACCATAGAATACTTCCTTTAATCACAATATTGTTTTAAGACAATAAAGTACACCACTGTTACGCAATATTAGATCAGCCAGCAAAGAAAATTTTTAACAAGAGGCACGGTTTGATTAAATTTAGTTAAAAACTTGACAACCCTGCTGTGAGCTATGATCCATATCCGGATTTAATAATCCAATACTGCAATTTGGTTAAGACAATCAAGCACATCACTGATCATCTTGGAGATAAAAATTAGAAAATAGACAAGGACAGATTGATTAAAGTTAAGTCGGTTTCATTTTAATTTCGTTTTCATGTTTGAGACGCCTGCATTGGATTATGAACTATATCCGGCATAAAATCAAGAGTGGATTTTAGTTTTGACAGAACCACGCCCCCCCCCCCACAAAAAAAGAAAAAGAAAAAACATTATTCATTATTACAAAAAGAAAACATTTTGCTATATAAAGATCCTTAGTTTCAACTAGTCATTATAACTCTATATAACTGTAACTGTGTAACTATGACCGATATTGTTTTCGTATTTTCAAATATACTGAATGCTGTATTCGAGTAATATACGGACTTGCAAGCACACTCCCGTATTTCAGGAATATACTGAATAGAATTTCAAGTTTCTCTTATTAGTAAATATACAGAACGCCTTATTTGAGCAGTATACTAACTTGATTTGATATGCCCGTCTTATTAAATTATAATCTAAATAATCAAATAATTATTAAAATAATCATTACTTTTCCAGTTTACAGATACATTTTTTATTTGTTGACTTCTCAATCAGTAGTTTTCTAGAGATGTTCCTTCTTGAAAATAATGACCTCCGAACCATTTTACAAATTTCCAAATTTTTAAGCATACGGAATGCCGCATTCCAGTAACATTTGGAAAAACTATCGTGTTTTAGACACATAATAGGTTCCATTATTGACAAATTTATAGAACACCAGATTTGAGCAGTATACTGACACCTGTATTTCAGTATATACGAAAAGTACATTGATTCTTGTTTTCTTAACTTTCAAATAAAGGGAGATATGTAGTTTGACTGTTCATGAATATGCAGTCTTTTTAGATTCACGTATTTGTAAGAATACGGGATGCCGTATTTTAGTAATATACGGACTTATTATGACGCTCCGGTATTTTAGAAAAATACAAACACCGTATATCTAGTTTTCCGTATTTTGTAAGTATACGGAACACCGTATTTTGGTCATATACGGATTGCTGAATATACTACACCGTACACCTCCGTATTTTATGTTTTCCGTATTTTTACCCGTATATTAGTGATATACGGAATTCCGTACACTCCCGTATATCTACATATTTTTCGCAGTGATTTGCATTACGTAAGAACTCTTCTATTAAAGGAATACATGCGTTTGGTAAAGAAATAAAAAATGTAATGTTTGCAGATGATACAACAGTGTTGTTAAATGGCTGAAAAAATAGTTTTGACAATACTTTAAAAACCTTTTGAAACATTCGGAGAAATGTCTGGTTTAAAACTTAACTACAAGGAATTTGTTTTTCTGAAAATTGATTCATTTAGAAATTAGCATGACTTTATCTATTCAAAGAAAAAAAGATATTCAATGTAACTGTACTGAGGCAAAATCGTTGGGTATTATTTTGCATGCAGATCCCAAAAAATTAATTGAATGGAACTATGAGTCAAAAACAAAAGAATTTTATACGGCGCTAAACAAATGGAAATCAGAACATCTTTCCGCTATATCTAATATAACCATTTTAAAGTCCTTGATATTACCAAAGCTCACTTATCTTTTTTCTGTAATCCCAAATCCGAAATCTGAACTCATTTAGAAACTTTATCAAGATACCTTCGAATTTTTATTGAAATCTAAAAGGGACAAAGTAAAAAGAGAGACAGTTATTAAAGATTACAAATACGGAGGTTTAAAAATGGTAGATATAGAGAAATACATAAATTCACTTAAAGCTACATGCGTAAAAAATACTTCTAGATGATAACAACAAAAGCTACTGGAAACATATCTACTTAAGCGAGTTAGACAAAAATTGAGGAATTACTATTTTCGAGTCACAGTTAAATGCAAAAGATGTAGTAAGGATAAAGTTAAAAAGTTTATTCTTAAAAGATGTACTTAAAGCTTGGTGTAAAATAAATTATAACGCGATACTTCTTTATTCTCAAATACTGTAATATGGAATAATAGTAACATAAAATGTTTTTTGCAAGAATGTATGGTTAAGAAGTGGTATTAAATATTTTTCAGATATATTTGATTTAGAAAACAATGCATTTTTTTATTTCAATATTTTAAAAACAAAATATAATCTGAAAATTAAAGAATATCTTTTTCACCAAAAACTTAAAGCTAGTATAAAAGAGATTTTCAATAATAAAAATTCAGTCATTAATGCGGATAAAATTTTCACCTATCAAACAATCTTTAAAACTAAAACGAAAAGTATCACACAATTATTAACAAACATACAACTGGTAAAAGTTCCAAACGAAAAGGAAAAATACCAAACGAAATGGGAGCATGCTTTAAATCTCGAAAACAATACAAATTGGGAAAAAATTAATATTATGCCTTTTAAACTTACTAAACAAAGTAAAACCCAAAATTTCCAATACAATTTCATTCATAGAAATATCACAACAAATGTTTTTCTATTAAAATGCAAAATAGTTGAATCAAGTCTCTGTTCTTTCTGTAATGAAGCAATTGAAACTATATATCACCTATTTTGGGAAATCACATATATACACCTTTTGTTTTGTCAAATTGTTTGTGCATAAATTACCAGTTCTCCATCGTTAAAAGTGACGGTCCCTTTTCCCTTGATTACACAAGGAAATAAAATTGTAAAATTGAATAATAACAGCATATGATTAAATAATAACAGCATCAATTGTAACTGTCATGAATTTTCTTGTTGCTACTTATATCTAACATGGTGATATATTGTAAGGTTGATGGGGGATAGCTCTCCGACACCCATTAGACCATAGGACGGGAATAATAAATGATGTTACCCCCTTTTTGGGGTCTGAATAAAAAAAATCGTATCACAACTTAACAGAAGAAGGAATTACTGATATGGAGAAAATTTCTAAGCGTCTTGGAACAGTAACATAGTTAGGGTTGAATCTTAAATTGCAAGGATTAGTTTCTTGTATTGTAGGCGGAAATAAATCTGATGAATATTCTGGTAAATACCCACGTTTTTCTTTATACACTAAAATTAGCTTTTGCATTTTGCGTCGATCATATAGCGATATCCAATCAATTTCAGTTAAGAATTTTTTTCAACTGTGTTAGACCAGTAACGGTTCGTGCAGCTTCATACTGAAGTTTTTCTAAGGATTCTTTATCGCTATAGTACAGTTGTCCCACACAATTGAAGCATATTCTACTATTTGTCTTAAATATGACACATAAATTTCGTTAAGCGTTGCCCAATTTAACCTGAATTTAAGCATTTGCATAGATCCTAGAACTTTAGAAGCAGAAAACATTATGTTAGTGATGTGTTCATGCCATGAACCATCCTTGTTTAGAGTTACACCAAGATGTTTATGGCTTTCAACAAAGGTAAGCTCAATATTTTGAAAACTCAAATTAGAAAGGTCTCTTTCTGCAAGCGAGATGGCTACTACTTCTGTTTTAGAAGGGTTAAAATTTACCAACCACTGTTTTGATCAGTTAGAAATCTTTTGGAGATCGGAGTTTAACCTTGATTCTATAAGTTGTTTATTCGTGGAAGATACTGCAAGTGAACAATCGTCAGCAAATAATGTAGTGGAGCTTTCTAAAGTGTCAGCAATATCATTAACGTAGAGAAGAAACAAAAGAGGTCCTAAAACTGAGCCCTGTGGAACACCTGCAGTTATATATTTAATTTCAGAAAAAGATGACCCGATAAATACTCGTTGATGCCTATAGCTTAAGTAATTTTCAATCCATTTATTTAGTTTACCAATGATTCCGTATTGTTTTAGTTTGAATAACAGTCCAAGATGTCAAACTCTGTCGAAAGTCTTAGAAATATCACAAAAGGTTATACAAGTGAATTGTTTTTCGTCAAAGCTTTACATATTTGATGATATAAGTCAATAAGTTGGTATACAATTGAGTGACCAGGGAGTAAATCAGATTTATTTTTATAAATGATGTCTTTACTTACAAGATAATTAAAAAGATGTTTGAACATGACGCGTTCCATAACTTTGCCCAGACAACTTATAAGTGATATAGGTCTATAATTGGAAGGGATATCTTTGTCACTTTTTTTGAATAAAGGCACAACATGTGCTAATTTAAAACATTTTGGATAAATACTTTCTTGTAGAGACCGATTAAATAAAATACAAAGTGGGAGATTATTGGAATAAGATGTTTCTTTTAGCATTCGATGGCTTATTTCATCCGGCCCACTAGATTTTTTAACACTTAGTTAAGACATAAGATATATCTTGTTCTGTAATCGAAATCTTCTAAACTTCATCAATATATGCATTGGTTTTAGGATTAAATATTGGAAGCACGATTGACGAATCGTCTACAGTTGATATGGAAACAAATAATTATTCAAATTATTTGCAATTTCTTCATCTGTTAATGAGAAACTGCCGTTTTCATTTTTAAGAGGCGGAATTTTATCACACATACTAGTTTTTTCTTTGATAAGCTTCTTTATAGTTTCCAGTATTGAGATGGGTTACTTGTTGATAAATCAAAAAGCGATCGTTCTAAATGTTTTAAAAAATAGTTCTTGTGCATGTTTGTTTCATGTTATTGACCTTGTTTCTTAACCGTTAATATATATTCCAATCATTATGTTTATTCGAACTAACTGCTTTTAATTTCTGTCTGTCACGTTTTCGGGAGAATTTACGTATTTCCGAGTTGTACCAAGGTTTATCTTCAAGTCTCACTGTCGCGAAATAAGATGGAATGCAAGACCTGGCTAGTTCTAAAAAATGTTAATACATTTCTCACAACAATCGTCAACTTAGCCAGTGTATAGAAAAGACCAATCGTATAACGTAATTGGAGTATTAAACTTTGCAAAATCCGCATTTCTGTAGTTCCATACACGTCTTTTAAATGTGTTACTAAGTTTTAAGTCAATTTTAATGTGTTTGTAAGTTGCAAAATGGTCACTTAACTGTTTATCTGTTACATAAATTCCGCTTACGAATAAGTTAATCTGGTTACTTATAGCTATAGGATCAAACAAGGTACACGAGAACTGAGTTACTCTAGTTGGAACTGTTATTACGTTTCTCATATTATTAAGAAGAAGTACGTCACGTAATTTAGTATTTAACGGATTCAGTTGGTTCTCGTTTATGTCACCTACTAACAAAATATTACAACACTTTTCAACAGCCTTTTGTAAAGATAAATTAAGTCTATCCCAGAAATCAACAGTGGAATGAGGTGGTCGATGAACAGTACATAATAAAAACGATTTATTTTTATCTTTCAATTCAATCCATAACGATTCTGGAAGTAGATTTTCTAGTTCAATTAATCTTTTAGGTCGTAAGAATGACGATGCATAAATTAAAAAACCACATGAGTGTGCTGTATTATCTTTCCTAAATAAAAAGTCAAAACCTTCTAATGGTAAGACGTTGTTACTTACATCTGTGTACAAATGAGTTTCCGTAAAACAGATAATATCAAAGTCAATGAAATTATTTTTATTTATGACATTTTGTTGCGAATACTACGATTATTTTGATGTATAATCGATAGACAAGCGTCTGTGCCATGAATAAGACCAGTATTTAGTTCTATATCACCTGACAACAAAAGAATTGCATCAAAGTATAGATGATACAAAGTGTCCAAGACAGACATTAAAGTATAACCTAAGGTTAAGATGTAAAAACTTATATCTGAGTTGTACCGGTCTGATATTGTCAACAATAACATGAAAGCAATCGGAAACATTATAGACATCTGAAAGCCTAAAACGTACTCGTGAAAGGAAAAACGGTAAAAATGCATTTCGTAAAATCTGTTTCAGCAAAGTATTGATGTGTACATGTACAACATGTGAGTTTGTGAATGCAGAAAGAAAATAATAATGGTAAGCCACACGTTTGCAATGTAAAGATCTTACAATTATACGTCTTTTTTTTTAACGTTATTGTTGTGGATATTCTTGTAATACAGAAAACAAAATTATTATGATTATTATGATTATTATTATGATTATTTTGATTATTACTGTACCCCTTTAGTCAGATTTTTAAAGTTTTTAAAAGCAGTTTTTTTCGTGAAATTTTGATAAAATAAAAAGAATTGATCTACCGGAGAATATCACAAGACCTCTATTTAATAGTTCAGTAGATTGAGATTTCAACAAAGAAGAATGTTTACAAATATACTTTTTTCAGTTAGAAGACCATGGGATAGATCTTTGCTGATAATAAATGCTTCATGTGGTTTATAAATATAAATCTGTCTCTCTAACAAACAGCGTCATAATCAGATTACAGCTATAAATCGGGACTTGGCATTTTAAAACTGCTTCAATCTGCGCAGTCCCTTAATGGTGGATGCAAGGGAGATAATCAGGGAGGTGCTAATTTCTGGAACGGTCTATACGGAAAAGCGTATTTAAGAAGTATTCATGAACAAACAGTCTTTTTAGTTTCACGTATTTTTAAGAATACGGAATACCGTATTTTAGTAATATACGGACTTGTAAAGACATTCCCGAATTTCAGTAAAATACGTACAGCGTATATGAAGATTTCTGTATTTTATAAATACACGGAACAACGTTTTTAGTTATATACAAATTCGCAGACCAAACAATCCCATACACATCTGTATTTCAAATTTCCTTTTCTTACACAGTATATTAATGATATACGGAATCCAGTACATTCCGTATATCGACATTTTCTTCGCAATGTAACTGTCCTGTAGATCAGTAATAACAAATGTTGTATTTTCTTCTTTTTGAAATGTAGATTTGAGAAATTATTATGTTGAAATACTAAAATTTGTCTGCGCCACCGCAAGAAGTGCTCAAGGGGAGCTCTTTTGATTGCCTCACGGATATCGTCAATCGTCGTGTGTACATGCATCAACTTTTGCTTTAATCGACATCACTTTTTAAACCACCAGGTCAAAATGAATGAAATTTTGCAGTAATGTTTTTTCATGTTTACCAATGTTATTGAAAAAATCACTCCAGGCAAAACTCTAGTTGTTATGACATAAAAGCAAAAAACTGAAATATCTTCTTGCCTGAAACCACTTTGTTGAGAGCTCTGAGCTTTGGTGTGTAGCATCCTCTAATGGTCCCCTGTACTTCGAGATTGTTCAAAATGAAGACTTTAAAATCTTCAAGGCTGAAATCAATTGCTTAGGACGTAAAATGTACACATTTAGCATCATTAAGAGATTCTATACTAAGATTGTTCAAATTATGCCCATGCGATTATAGAAGAATCTTACACTGTTTGCCGGTACAGACGTGAAAAGTTTGTTACGAGGCTCTGCCGAGTTATTTATTGCTAAGAAATTACCCGAGAGTCGGATATTCCCGTCTGTACCGGCAACCAGTGTTTCATTCGTTTTCATGCATATCACACATACATTTAAATTCGGACTAAAATAAAGGAAACTTATATTTTTATTCAGTACTTTTTTTAAAGTAGCGTATGAATTTACAACTTTTCTCATAACGGAGTGACGTCATTTAAAGCTATTTTCTTATCTTACATGGGGATGTAAGATGGGTTTTTCTAGCACTGGCGTAAAATGTAGGAAAACCCGTCTGATATGCAAGAAAAATATAGGTTTCTATATGTGCAAAATATAAAATCTTTGAAAATTGTCTTGTTAGAAACTATGACCTCCTGGAGATTAACAGTGTTGTATTTTTAGGGTAGTAAGTACATGTAAAATAACTTTGTATAATAATTCTAAGTATCCATAGTAAAAATTCATTTAGTAGTAAAGATTTAGGGTTCATTTGAACTCAGTTCGCCTTTGGTTAACCTCTGCAGTGAAACTGCTAGGACAATAAAGGAGTAGCATGTAGCACTAGCAATCATGACTAGTAGGCTACACCTATTGTATCAAAGCATTCTCTGTAGGCTAGCATTTGATAAATTATGCTACACTCTTTAATGGGAAGGAGATGACACACTAATGAAGCTACACTCCTTATTTGGAGGGAATGGTATTTATACTTGAGCAAACAGATATCTAAGTCTTTTTACCAGGTCTTTTCGCAAAACAGCTTGTCACTTGTATTTCATAGAAATGTTACCATAGAGATGGTTTTTTATGCCCCCGAAGGGAGGCATATAGTTTTTGAACTGTCCGTCCGTCATTCCGTCCGTCCGTCCGTCAGTCCGTCCGAAAGCTTTAACGTCGTCAATAACTTTCTTATTAGTAAGTTGATTTACTTTATACCTAGAAACAACACCCCTTTAGACAAGGCCTTTCCACCGAACTATATTTATTTGGCCTTGACCCCGATTGAGCTTTACCCTGAAGATCCAATAGTCCAAAAGGATTTAACATTGGCAATAACTTCTTTATTAGTAAATGGATTTACATCATACTTAGAAACAACACAACTTTGGACAAGGCCTTCCCACTGACCCATATTTGTTTGACCTTGACCCCTGAATGACCTTCACCTTGAAGATCCAAAATCGTCCAAAAAACTTTAACATTGCCCAAAACTTCCTTATTAGTAAGTGGATTTACGTCATACTTGGACACAACACCCCTTTGGACAAGACCTTCCCATTGACCTTTAATTTTTTTACCTTGACCCCTGAATATCCAATTGTCCAAAAACTAATATTTGGCCATTACTTCCAGAAATACCAGTTCCTTCGGGTTATAAAATGACATTTGCAATTATCGTTCCGGATAAAACTGGAGAGACTTTCCGCAGATTTGTATTTAAGAATTGTCGTTAAGTCCAGTGACTGCACAACTACTAAGTTATCCGTGCTCTCTACATCTGTCTTGCAGCCATTAAAAACATTTTATTTAAAAAAAAAATGCTGGCACATATCTATGTTGGTCTACTAAAAACTCGAGCAACGTTTAAAATAAGCTTAAATCAAATAATTTTCAGGCGTTCTCTTTGTCAGCTTATGATTTTTCTACATTGTATATTTCACTTCCTCATAATTAAAAAAGAGACATTGTCAAGCTCATTAATTTCACTGAAAAGACGATTGCAAGAAAAACAAGAAATACCTTCAAAAAAAGATAGATAAAAAAATAATGCCCCAGAAGTGTATAGTTTTTGGATATTGTCAATATTTGGACGCAGTAGTAACTGAGTGTCCTATTTCCATGATAGTTAAGGCTGAAAAATGAGTTTAATGCTTAAACTGTCAGTATCATTTTCATTTTTATATTTTTCATTGTTAAAACGTTTATATTTTAATTACGTTTATATTATTATCATTGCATTATTTTACGCGCAATGAAACTAACAATTACAAATTCTGCCATAAAATTCAATAACAGCAACACTTTTAACCAGTAGCAAACTTCCTCCTTTAGCTGAAGATTTTACAATTTCATTCGTTACAAATGTAGGTCAAAATTGCTTTTAATACAGCTAATCGAATAAAAGTTGTATCGCTTGGAATGACAATTATACTATATGGACTTGTCAAGACATGACTGAGTCGCTCTCATTCTTACCAGATAGTATTTATGTTAGATTAGGAAATTCATTTAAAAACAGATAGTAGGCTGTTAGATTTCGAACTTCATTTTTAAACACGTAGTGGGCATCCCCATGGAAAATAATTGGGCACTCTTTGTTGCTCATCTGCTTTTATAGTGCTATAAAAGCGACTTCATGTTAACTCTTACTAATGAATATTAAGATGAAAATAGATCCTTAAACAATATATTGGGGTATCTTGACAATTGTTTAATATATTTTATAACAATTTTCCATCTCTTGTCGTTATAATATATCCAAATTAACTCCTGCTTATTGAAACAAGCACTCTAGAAAAGCAAGCAAACTTTCTCGATCTCATTTTTTATTAAGAAAGGCTTTGCTACTACTGAAATATACGATTAAAGAGATGACTTTGATTTTAATATTGTTAAGTATCCATTTTGTAATGGTGATGTCCCACGCGCAACATCTTTTGGGGTATATATTTCACAGTTTGTTCGAATCTTCTAGAGCTTGAAATTTTAATGAATGTAATCTTTGCATAACAAAAAAAATACTTTTGAAACAGGGGTATTGGTACCACAGATTAAGAAAAACGTTCTGCAAGTGTTATCGCCGATACTGAGATTTAAGTCAAAATACAATTGCAGTTTAAAATACTTCTGCAACAAGGTATATCTCAACCAGTGTTTTATGGAGATTTGATTTATTAATTTCTCTACGTTATTTGTAAAAGTCATCTGTAAATTAAAAAAAAAGGCAACCAACGTGATTTTCTGCAGCGCTCTGCCTATTTGGTAATTAAACTTTCTACAGCTGATCGCTTTGCCCACCTCTTTGTTTGCACGACGGTGGCAGGGGTTTGAGAGTTTACGAAGGTTTCTAAGTAAATCTTTAAAAGATTATAGTAGAAACTCGATCAATCTCTTTTATTCTTGCTACCGTGTTCTTGCTTAATTTTCTCTAAGTGCTCTTGCCTCAGTAAGATTATTGAGTACCTACCTTTATCACCCTACAATGCCATTAGCTTTTTGTGTTTTATATGTTCGTGTATTTTTGCATTCAACATTGTCAAGTTGATGGGTGGGTTGGAGTTAATTCCCCAAGACAACTTTTTTTGTTTATTATTATGATACTGTGCGTGTTAGTGCATTTGTGTGTTATATTCTTTGTTTGGTTTTCTATATTTAACAAACAATTATTTTGAGACAAATGATGATGGTTTACCTTGCAGGTGCTGCGTGTGATATATTGCTTCACACATGACATCGAAGACAGAAAATGGGAAAATCTTGGGTTCGATTCTGAAGGAAACAATATTCTTCACAGGGTCATCAAACACAATTATGTCAAGGTTGCTGAATATCTACTGAAGGACGATTTCGATCCATGTGCAACAAATGGGTTTAAAAACAAACCTGCGATTCATGCTGCCATTGAGAAAGGATTGGATGACATGAGTGCAATTATCGTTAAATACATGGAATCTTCCACGTAAATTGTTTCTCTGTTCACAAACAAATGAACAAATGAAAAGCGAACCTGACATTTGGATTTCCTGTATGAGATATTTTAGTCATACGAAACTTCAATTTATTAAACTTGATTTGTATAGGTTATGACCTAGCATTTTGATTTTTGTATCTTTGAAACCCATGCAAATATGTACTTTGAAAATCAGCCGCTGAAAGTTTTAAGAAAGGATTTACAACATTTATATATTTTTTTTTAATTTGCAGGGTTCGAGAAATATTTGGAAACAAAGAAAGTGAGCAAAGTCGTATTCCTTCGACTTCAGAAAAGAAAGAAAATTTTATGGCTACATTACACAGCCTGCTAGAGAATAACGAAACTTTTGAAGTAATTATTGTTTCGTCTGTAAATGTTATAGTTATGTACGTTTTAACTCCTTCGTTAGGTATCCAAATCTATTTGGACACTAAGTTTTGCAATTTAATTTGTCATAGGAGTACTTCTTTTATACCATTCTAGTAACAATATTGGTCATAACATTGACAGTTGTTATCAGAACACATGAATTACAGTGGTTTTACGATAACAAACATGCAACGAGTTGACAGTAAGTTCTGACTCGAAACTGTCGCTCGGTCCGGTTATTTTTCATAATATTTTCCATATAAATTGAACGCAATGACTCGAAATTCGCTGACTCGAAAAATGCTAATTCAGTTGATTTATCCCCATTTATCAAAATCATTATTAATTATGCTGTAATGTCCCGACATTATTACCAAAGCAATCAATAATTTTCACACTTTGGATTTGTGTCGCCGTTTGACGATCAAAGTTAAATACTTGTCAGTATTGACGAGTGACACTCGGCAAATTACCGCAATTTATTTTTTGACTTTGACGTTTTTAAATATTTTTATTATCATTGATGTAAATAAAAGTAAAAACAAACAGACATCGAGCTTTATTTATCCCCTCGCAAAAGGCGGAGGGGATATTTGAAATGGTATCCGTCCGTGCGTCCGTTCGTCCGTCCATGCGTCCGTTTGTCCGTCCCAATAGTGTCCGGAGCATAACTCCAAAAGTACTTGAGCAATTTTCTTCAAAGTCATACACTGACAGCACATTTGGTGGAAGTGCATTGTGCAAGAACAATAACCCCCTTGCCTACTTTAGGAATTATTCCTCTTTATCCGATTACATAAAAAGTTTTGTCCAGAACATAACTCCAAAAGTACTGGAGGGATTTACTTCCAACTTAATACACTGACATACCACATTGGTAGGAATTGCAGTGTGCTAAAACAATTACAGTATACTTCTTTTAGAATTGTCCCCCCTTTATCGGATTTACTTGAAAAACATTGTACGAAACATTACTCCAAAAGTACTTGAGCGTTTTACTTCAAACTTAGCACACTGACAGAGCACAGTGGTAAAAAATGCAGTGTGCAAGAACAATAACTCTACCTTGCCTAATTTTACAGTTATTCCCCTTTATCTGATTTACTTAAGAAGTTTTATCCAGAGCATAACTCCAAAAGTACTTGAGGGATTTACTTCAAACTTAATACACTGACAAAGCAAATTAGTAGAAAGTACAGTGCACAAGAACAATAACTCTACCTTTCCTATTTTCTTAGGGATTTTCTTCAAACTGCATACGCGCATTATTTCGTTTAGTTTTTCAAAGTACAACCTTCAGGTAGCTTTTTCCCGACTTGGGGATTAACCATGGGTAACATGACTCTTGTTTCTATCTTAGTATGTCTATCGAGCAAATTTCATGAAGTGTTAAATCACGATGCCGAACTGCAATTGAAAGGGAAAATACAAACCGGATATGAGATGCGATGACTCGACAAAAGCCCGATCTCCTATGCCGTTTCGTGTCATTGTAAATTCACTGTATTGTTATGTATCTAAATTGTCGTTTTTTTATTTAAACGACCAAAAGGAAACAAGAATTATCATCGTCAGTGATAAATGCCCCAAAACTTGGCTTAAAGTAGTGATGTCTAAGTAAAAGGAAATATATGGACATACTGAAGGATCTTATTTACTGTCTCAGTTTATACCATGTATTATTTAAACAGTTTGACATTTACTTTGACTTAAGCTGCTTTTTGGGGTATACATCTTGGCAAAGTAAATCAAAATTCTATCACGTGTCACATGCTTTCCTAAAACAAAATACTACAGAAAGGCAATTAATTATATTGTTCTGACACATGTTAATCAAACATCATGTAAAGATCCCGAAAAAAACACTTCGTCGACAATTTGGCAATATTCTAAATCATTCAGCGATACTGAAGAGGACGGGCTGACGTTCACTACGACACATTGACACAGACTAGTGAACATAGACCGTATTCTATATGTTAAGTGGTACAGGCAACAGACATATAATGAATAGTTTGATACATATAACCGCGATCTGAGGAACATCTTGCTTGTTTTTATAACCTTGTTAAAATGACAAACAGACAGGAGGACACCTTGTGACATATTCATTCAATCTGATTAAGTTTTGGTAACCTTTATACCAATGAGCGGACAAAAGGATACAGGTAAGCAGAATTCTTTAGTGTTCGGAGTACAAACTAACGGACTGGTTAACAGACAAACGTGTGGTTTGCGAGGCATTGCAGAAGCAAGGCGAACAGTAGCATATAGGCATTCAATATTCTGTTATATGGTATAATAACGAATGAATAACTGGACGCAATGTTAGACGTTGCACTATCTTTGCTACAAGCTGCCATGACTTGGCTAGTGCTTTTGTTATGTTATTGCAAGATCATTTGATGTACCTCGGAGGACAGAGCCGACATTAGCAAACAGGCAGGCAGTATTCTATTTATTCATGTAAAATATAAGTAAACTGTTACAGAGTGGACATAGGTTGTACACAGACAAACCGACGGATGGACCGTGTTGTAGCCATGTCCTCCTTCAGTTGCATAAAATACAATGAAACATATAACATGTCTAATAATGTTAATGTAGCTATTTGTGTAACTTTACAAAAAGTCCTGAATGTGGTTTTGGAGGTTTTTTTTGTCAGCTACCCTGCTCGTCTGCTTCAATCTGACAATTTTAGTCACGATATACGCTATTAGTTTTGGATGAAAGCGCTCAACAATGCCATTATTTTTGTTGTTGTTGTTTTGTGGGGTTTTTGGTGTTTTTTGTGTTTTTTTGTTGTTTTTTTCTTCTTGTTTTTCTTTTATTTTTGCAGAAAACGATCCTTGCAGTTTTAGATAAATTGAAAGAAGAAACTTCCGCTGGTAGTACAAAGGTTAACGTGTATGTAAAGCTTCTTGAAGAAGATGGATGTGGCAAACAACCAGGAGAGGAGGGCTTTAACAATAAGTATCACACAGCTTTTCACAAAATTGCTACATACAGGCTTACAGTAAGTTGATCGCTAGGGCAAGACACTATAACTGTTATTTTATTATAATTGTTTATTTACTTACCGATTATAACATATAACTGTCCGTATATACTAGATCATTGTGGTTTATGGATTTAGTTGTAACTTGTTGGATTGTAATTGATAACACATGTTCAATGAATCATTCATGTTAATGGCTGATACAATTGAAACACTCATAGCTGAGTTATCGCCCTTTGATGTTGTACAAATTTAAGCTATAGGTCCTTATATGTCGCCTCTTAACTGCAACTTCCCGATGCAACTTATCTTCCGGGACGAGATAAAAATTTTCTAAACATTTGCTTGTTAAGTAGTTTTCATCTTCTTTTTAGTTGTTTATAAAGACCAATAGGATCCAATAACGCTTGCTTAATTGCATGGCTAAAAAACGTATGGACGATGAAAAATAAGTTCCTTTTTTTAGAATATCGCCAATCATCCTGTGTATAAAGCACTTATTGAGCATAAGTGGAACACTTGGTGCCAGAAACGGTTTATGTAAGTCCTGTAATTTATACTGTTTAGTAAATTCAAGGAATTTTTTCAGACAAATTTCAATTTTTAGGAAAAACACAATTTTGTTTAGCAAGAAACATATTTACGGTTTATCTAAAGTGTTTTTAAATTTATGTTGCAGAGTAAGATACATTTCTATTTATAAAGTTCTAGATAAAGTGGCTATTCTTATCTTATTAAAGCCTATCAAATCAAAATTGTTTGGATGTTTGTAACTATGACATAATAACTTCAAAGTAACCAATAGTCAGAAGTCAATAAATATCTTAAAACATTTTTAGGCTGAACTTCATCGTTTATTTGCTGAGTTTGCTTTCCCTAACCTTTGCTGTGGGCACTGCAGCAAACGCGCCTGACGTCAAGACGTACGATACATCGTTCCATTTTGCGAGAGCGGTCTTTGAGATAATCGCCTTCATCTCGGCTCTCACAACATTTTTATCTGAACTTTCTCACATATTCACGTAAGATTTTTATTGATTTTTGCTCCAGTGAAAGAAAGTATTTGATACTTTAGTCTAGAATACTTAAATGCAGCTGTGGCATTTGTCTCAAACTTAAAAGACAATGTTGTTTGTTTGTGATAAGAAACGATTCTACTAACACAAGTGACAAAGAACCCAAATGTATGCTTCATATTCACAATATTTTTTATCAAAGTATCCTCTTAGATAACTGCATTGTTGATTTATCTGAACATGTTCCATATATGCTCGTTGAAACATGTTTCGGACTGAACGTTCAGATGAGTATCTGTAAAAAAACAGTCGATAGTTGTAAAGCACATTGTTACTTATATCCTTATCATCGCCGTATATATATCTTTTTTTTATATTTTGGAATGATGGCTCTTGTCTTCCTTATTTTCGATATATTTGTCGGAAAATCCAGGCATTAATATATCAGAATATAACTGAAGGAAGAAAATCGTGTTTCCCCATCACCGTTTTTTCTTAGTTACGCCGGAAAAAAAAGTGTTAGTCAAATAATTATATTGTTGTTGTTGTTGTTTTTGTTTTATTTATTTCAAAAAATCTCATTTAATAAGCCATTGATTCTTCTGTTCCGTTCCGCAATTCAATTTCAGCACTAAGGCAAACTTAAATGCATAAAAATGTTTTATTAGAGGCTGGATAGAGAAGTTAATAGGATATGGAAAAAAACTTTTATGTTGGTCGTTGTACTTAAAATTAAATGAAAATTGAAGCATTATGGCTGAACAAGCTTGTTAACTTACTAGAACTCTTCATCGATGGTTGGAAAAAACATTTTCCAGAATGGACAGGTGTTAACGGATATGTTTATCGGAAATATTAAGAAACACGTGCAGATGAAATGTGACAAAAGATCGCAGGTAAACATACTAAAATAATCTCTCTTTCTGGCACTAGGTTTAAACGCATCGTTAAAAAACAAAAGGACCATGATGGCCCTAGATCGCTCACCTGAATACTTTGCCTACGGGTCTGCTGTTGAGCAAACATCAGAAGCTTTTTTAAATTCTCACTATTTAAATCTATATGAATTCAAGTGACTCACAGTGTAGAGCCAATTTTCACTCAAGGGTCATAATCTGAAAAAAAAAACTTGCTAAACACCTTAAGCTGATGCTCCATTTAAAATATCTAAGCTCTAGGCTTTGTGGTTACAGAAAAAAATGTTTAAGTTTTGCCTATATAAGCCTATGTAAAATTAATTGACCCCAGGGGCATAATTTGAACAAACTTGGTAGAGATCCACTAGACATTGCTGCATACTAAATTTTAAGGCTCAGGGCCATGTGGTTTCAGACAAGAAGATTTTCAAAGTTTTCTAAATATAAGACAATGCAAAATCAATTGAACCCAAAGGGGCCAAATTTGACCCTAGAGGCAAATTTGAACGAACTTGGTAGAGGTCTACTAGACAATGCTACATTCATTCCAAATCTTAGGGCTCAAGGTATTGTAGTTTCAGACAAGAAGATTTTCAAAGTTTTCCCTATATAAGCCTATGTAGAATCAATTGACCACCGATTTGGGCCAAAATCGACCCCAGATGTATAATTTGAACAAACTTGGTAAAGGTCTACTGGACATTGCAACATGCCAAAACTTAAGGCCCAGGGCCTTTTTGTTTCAGACAAGAAGATTTTCTAAGTTTTCCCTATATAAGCCTTTGCAAAATTAATTGACCTTTGGGTCGGGCCAAATTTAACCCCAAATATATAATTTGAACAAACTTGGTAGAGGTCTACTAGACAATACCACATACTTAATCTTAAGGCTTGAGGCCTTGTGGTTTTATACCAGAAGATTTTCAGAATTTTCCCTATATAAGCCTATGTAAAATCAATTGACCCCGGTGTGGGGCCAAATTTAACACTATGGATATAATTTGAACAAACTTGGTAAAGGTCCACTAGACATTGCTACTTACCAAATCTAAAGCTCAGGGCCTTGTGGTTTCAGACAAGAAGATTTTCATTATTTCCCCTATAGAAGCCTAAGTAAAAGCAATTGACCCCGGGGCGGGGTCAAATATGACCCTAGGGATATAGTTTTAACAAACTATATAGAGGTCCAATAGACATTGCTTAATATTAAATCTTTAGGCTCAGGGCCTTGTGGTTTCAGACAAGAAGATTTTTAAATTTACCCTATATAAGCATAATTATGTAAAACCAATTGACCTCTGGTTGGGGCCAAATTTGACCCAAGATGTATAATTTAAGCAAACTTGGTAGAGGTCTGCTAGACAATGCTACATACCAAATCTTAGGGCTCGGGGCCTTGTGGTTTTATACAAGATTTTCAAATTTTCCCTAAATAAGCCTATGTAAAATCAATTGCCCCCGGGCGGGGCCAAATTTGACCCTATGGATAAAATTTAAACAACTTTATAGAGCTTCAAAAGGCATTGCTTCATACCTAATCTTAAGGCTCAGGGCCTTGTGGTTTCAGACAAGAAGATTTTCAAATTTTCCCTATATAAGCATATGTAAATTCAATTGACCTCTTGGTGGGGCCAAATTTAACCCCAGATGTATGATTTGAACAACCGTTTTAGAGGTCCACTAGACAATGGTACATACCAAATCTTAAGGCTCAGGGCCTTGTGGTTTCCAACAAGATTTACGAAGTTTTCCCAGCATAAGCCTATGTAAAATCAATTGACCCCGGGGCGGGGCCAAATTTGACCCCAGGGTTTAATTTGAACATACTTGATAGAGGTCCACTAGACAATACTACATACCAAATCTTAAGGCTCAGGGCTTTGTGGTTTCAGACAAGATTTTCAAAATGTTTCCTTTCTGTTGCCATCGCAACCAGGGCTCTTTATGGAATTCAATTCTTTGAACAACTTTGGCAGAGCTTTATGCAAGGAATATTCCATGCTTGTTTTGTCAAAGTTGGCTTAGCGCTATAGGAGGAGAAGTCGCTCAAGTCAAATTGATGACGACGCACGACGACGGACGCCGGACAACGGTGATCTCAACAGCTCACCCTGAGGTTTGCTCAGGTGAGCTTAAAACAAAGTCCCAGTTGACTGCATATAATTGTAATGTCTGAAAGAGTATAGGTCAAATAATCTATTAATGCAGTAATGCAACGTCAGAACAACAAGAAAATGATATGTTTCACATACTTGATACTAAATCACCTCCTTTGTTAGGGTGTTAGACATCTGTGGCGTCTATTCTTATACAGTTGACCCACTATATCCAAAATAAGGATCCTGGGACATTTCTTTCAAAATCGTCTATTTTACAGGCGAAGGCCCAAGTCTTTGAAGGTATAGGGTTGTTCCCTGGGGAATGCACTATTCAGGTAGACCCTAATGCTACTTCAATTTACTAATTTCAAGGTTCTTATAATAGGTGTTAACTTGGATGAATTTGTTATAAAGCAGTAAATTAGTATAGTATTATTTGACAGGTTATTATAAAGCCTGCGGTATTTTTTATGACAGGCAATTTAGGTCAAACTTGAAGCCAACCAAGTATAACGAGTCTTCGAAGATCAAACGACAATTAACAGTAGCTTATCCAAATAAGGGTTTGTCACAGGCTATCATGCAATCACACTATGACAATTGCATAGTAATAATTGTTAGCATTTATATCTCTGATAATGACATAGTACTTAAATGCTTTCTGTATCTTGCACTACTCCCATAGATAGATAGATAGATAGATAGTAGATAGATAGATCGATAGATAGATAGTAGATAGATAGATAGATAGATAGATAGATATTCAAGAGATTCGGCATTGTATTTTTAATTTTATTTGAATTAAATATGAAACATCAAACTGAAAGAAGTAAGGTCTTTTTTTCTTGGAGTGAAAAAAATGTTTAACATTTAATCTATAGTAAAGAATACAATGAATGTAATAACAGTTACATAAACTTGTATTATGATGCTGATTTTTATTCGCCGGAAACACAAGGTTAGTTCATCACGACTTTGGAGTTGTTTTAAAGTTTGTACATCAACTTGATACGTGAAAGAATAAATCAAATAAATCAAATAAAATTACGATACTGAAAAAAGTTTTATGATTTAAAAAATAACCAGATTTTTAAGGCAGAGTCGCGTTATATTCTATATAACAAAAAGATGTGTGAAGTTAGCGGCCTAGCGGCCTGGCGGCGTGAAGTTAGCGGCCTAGCGGCCTGGCGGCGTGAAGTTAGCGGCCTAGCGGCGTGAAGATGGCTGCCTTTATCACAATTTAGGTTGATCTTAAAAACGGATTGAAATCTATTTTTACAGCATATAATGTAAATTGCAGGGGTGTATAAGAAAGTTATCGACATGACTTAGTTTTTATTTTTTAAAATAAATTATTTGACAAATGTCTAGCTTATCTGCAAAGACGACTCGGAATCTCTTTGTACATTTACTCCCATGTACTCTTAGTAAATTACATTTCAGTTGATGATTAAGAAAATTATCAACAAGAACTAGCTTTGATTTTTTTTAACTTTTCGAAGCATGGCAGCCTAGCGGCCTAAACTTAATATTTATCATAATTTTATTTATCTTAAAACCGGCTTGAATTCGATTTTTACAGCATGCAATGTACATTTCAGGGATGATTAAGCAAAATATCAACAAGAACTAGCTCTGATTTTTTTTTAAGTTTTCGAAGCCTGGCGGCGTGAAGCTTAGCGGCCTAGCGGCCTGGCGGCCTAAACTTAATATTTATCATAATTTATCTTAAAAACGGCTTGAATTCGATTTTTACAGCATGCAATGTACATTTCAGGGATGATTAAGTAACATATCAATAAGAACTAGCTTTGATTTTTTTTATAGTTTTCGAAGCCTAGCGGCCTGGCGCTAGGCCTAGCGGCCTAAACTTAATATTTATCATAATTTATGTTTATCTTAAAAACGGCTCGTATTCGATTTTTACATACATTGTCACTTAAAGTTACGTCATAGGGTTTTCGCCCAATTTCTTAATGTTTGGGTGTCACCTTCGGCTTGTTTTGAATGCCTTTTGGGTACCGCACTCGTGAATGCTCAATTGACCCCACTGGTTACATGCAGAATCGCTTGCAGTATGCTTACAAGCTTGTTGCAGAGGCCTCCGCGGAACAGGGTGCACGGAAGAATGCTACATTTGACAGCAAGGACAGCGCCTCCAGACTTGAGGTCAACGAAAGGGTACTGGTCTTTCAAGTACATTTTGAGGGCAATCACACGCTTGCAGATCATTAGGAGCACCAACTGTATATTGTCAAAGATATGCCATATCCTGAGATCCTATTGTACACAGTTCGACGCGAAGATGGTAAGGGACAAGACAGAATTCTTCATAGGAAGGTTTTAATTCCTAATAACTCCCTTCCGTTACTTCCCCAATCTGCACCGGGTTAAAAAGCCTATTCTAAGTCTTCAAAAACTATTCAAAATCTAGAGAATCACATTGAAACAGTGAGGCAACTGTGTCAATAGACATTGAAACATCTGGGGTTGAAACCTGTTTTTCCTCAGCACACACCGGGTTATAGACAAAACCTGCCGGTGACAGAGATCTAAAGACAGAATAACCGCTTTTCTCCAAATTGGTCTCCTCCTAGTACTCGCAGAACCACTTAAACAGTTCTAGCTGTCAAATTAAACCGGTAATTGAGTCCCAGCTCAGACATATCTAATTAATTTTTCTACTCCTAGGAGGCAGTCTACAGAGCTCAGGACCAATACAACAACATAGGAGGGTTCCAGTTCTCTTCCTGTTCAAGATTCCATTACTCCGGATTCAGATGTTACTGGAGGTGCAAATTCTCTTTTGACCCAGGATCCCAGTTTTCAGAAATCTGTTGTTTCAGAAGGTTCCTATGACTCTAATATTACTCCGACACTTCCTGGTCCGCTGTCGACCACTTGGGCAAGAAACGAAAACGCGAAAACACGATCCCAGATCGCGAATACACGATGCGAGGTCGCGAAAGTAAGATACAAGAACGCGATATTAATATCGCGCCCTCGCATCGTACTTTTGCGTTCTCGCATCGTGTTTTCGCGTTTTCGTGGTCTCTCCGTCCTGAGGGCGAGACCACGAAAACGCGAAAACACGATGCGAGAACACGAAAACACGATTCGAGAACGCGAAAGTACGATGCGAGAACGCAATATTAATATCGCGTTATCGCATCGTTGTTTCGCGACCTCGCGTTGTTGTTTCGCGTTCTAGCATCGTGTTTTCGCGTTTTCGTGGTCTCGCCCTCAGGACAGCGATACTTCCCACGGTTTGTTAAGTACACTTACTATTGAAGTCAGACCGATCCAATTGTTTCGTGTCACCGCAGTATATAAAGGCAGTTAGACCTTTATAATTTATTACGTATCATTTTTCTGTACGTAGTACTTAAATAATGCTTTTACTTCAAGTATTTGTTCTTAAATCCGAAAAATATATTGAAACCATCTTTAAATAATCTATATAACTGATACATACAGATCACGATAGACATACAAAGATTGAGTAAAGATGTTTAATAAATGATAGAGTCTGGGTCGAACCTGCTTGTAAGTTTGGTCTAATGTATTAATGTTTAATTGATGAGATACAGCAATATGATTATTGTAAGAATAAAACTTATATGTTACATCATCGTTAGGAAGAAAATACGTCTCGAAAAATGTTACAATATAAACATTTACCCTGATTTTAGAACAGTACACAGTGCAAACAGTACTTTGTGTGAGTGACTTGAGCTATTTTTTCAAAAGTGTATTGTATACAATGGGAAACAATATCATTCATAACAAGGACTACAAAAATCGCCCGTAAAACATATATATGTCGATTTGATTTCTAATTACAAAAGATAAAAACTCTCTATAACTGTCTATAATGTTTTTGTGACAATCAGCTCGCTACATCCGGTAGATGATACAATCGGTTTATATACAGTGATTGTGTTGTTGACAAAAACTTAACCCTTACCTGTATAGATACACCTTTATTGCTAGGGCGAACAGTTTAGATCCAGATCAGCCGGAACATCCGTGCCATCTGATCAGGATCTAAACTGTTCGCTTTTTGATTCATTAGGTTATTTCTGACCAAAATGCGACCAGCGCAGATCCTATCAGAATGTGCCGGCTGATCTGGATCTACACTTGTCGCACATGCGTAAAAATGCGTATACATCAAGGAAAGGGTTACATGAAAAACCAGCTTAACAAAATCGAGAAAAATATCTCAATATATGTGTGCTTCCGGTTTCTAGAGCAAAATATTTGTGCTGTATCTTTTCAAATCTCACTCCCAGCCAAATAAACGTAAGAAATTTTGTGTCCCGAGACTGAATTTAAATAACTTGAAATAGTATTATATATATGTAGCACAGACACATACAAAAAGGAAATACCTTCTGCATCAAAACTCTGGAATCGCTGTTTGAAATGTATTTTTCTTATAATTCATTTTGAAATTATAGCCAGTTTTCGTCTTTTGTGACATTTGTCTCCACTCCCTACCTAACAAAGTATGCTTTGGCTGACAGTGTTCTGAGTAGAATTCAATTAGTATGACCGCGGCAGATGAAATCTATTACCGAGATTGCAGTGTTAATTTTAGAAAATGTAAATCTGTACCAAGTGTAAACGAAAAATATCAAAGCTAGTTCTTGTTGATATTTTGCTTATTCACCCCTGAAATGTACATTACATGCTGAAAAAATCGATTTCAAGACGTTTTAAGATAAACATAAATTATGATAAATATAAAGTTTAGGCCGCTAGGCCGCCAGGCTTCGAAAACTTAAAAAAATCAAAGCTAGTTCTTGTTGATATTTTACTTAATCATCCCTGAAATGTACATTGCATGCTGTAAAAATCGAATTTAAGCCGTTTTTAAGATAAACATAAATTATGATAAATATTAAATTTAGGCCACTAGGCCGCCAGGCTTCGAAAACTTAAAAATAATCAAAGCTAGTTCTTGTTGATATTTTGCTTGTTCACCCCTGAAATGTACATTACATGCTGAAAAAATCGATTTCAAGACATTTTTAAGATGAAAATATATTATGATAAATTTTAAGTTTAGGCCGCTAGGCCGCCAGGCTTCGAAAAGTTAAAAAAATCAAAGCTAGTTCTTGTTGATATTTTACTTAATCATCATCTTCACATCGCTAGGCCGCTAAGCCGCTAACTTCACGCCGCTAGGCCGCCAGGCCGCTAACTTCACGCCGCCAGGCCGCTAACTTCACGCCGCCAGGCCGCTAGGCAGCTAACTTCACGCCGCCAGGCCGCTAGGCCGCTAGCTTCACACATCTATATCAAATGCATTAACAACAAGCGTTAATCTTGATAGGTCAGAAATATTTGTTAATAAAATACCTTTAGTTACATACTCGGCACAAGAGCAGACTGTTAATCAAAATTTATATTTGCAGTACCTTTCATCCCCACTATACACTTTCTATTTTTATTATTCGAAAAATAGGAAGGCAGATCGTGCACTTCGGCAAGATTGAAATTATACTATTGCCATTATCAAGGAATGAAACTATGACGTCTCGAGATGAGAGTCTCGGTTAATCTAGTTGTGTATTTCTGCAACAATGGCGCCGCCCATTAATCGGATCTAAGGCCAAATTGTGACTTGAAAAAGACATTTTAATAGCATTTGCAGACTGAAAATGTGCCTTTCATTTTGGAATATGAAATAACGTTTCGAAATTGTTAAAATTAAATCATCATTTTTTTTTACTTTCGGTACCCTGAAATTTCTTCAATACTGATATGGGCGCGACGTTATTGTGGAAAATTACCATCTACCCTTATCAGGTGTACTTAGAAAACCTATGCGTTCCATACCAACTCTTTTGCAAAGGTTATTTCTACAGTTAAGTCCATATAGATTTGAATTAAGGCATGTGTCGGGATATAAAATTCCATTAGCGGATGGACTAAGCCGGAATGCGAGTCCAGAAACGAGCCCTAAGATTACTGAAAGCTCAGAGGCTCATGTGTGCCTGGTCTTGGCCTCTCTTCCCTTCTCAGATAGGAAACTAAAAGAAGTAAAGTTGCGTTCAGAAAATGATAATCAATTTTTCAAATTTCAAGAAACATTAATTCTGGTTGGTCTAACCAGAAAAATGATAGCCATCATACGACTCAATCTCTCTGGAACTACAGAGATGAATTGTCAGCAGTAAATGGGTTACCCTTGAAAGGAAAATGGTCGTAATTCCTAAATTACTGAAGCCACAGATGTTAAGCATCCTTCATCAAAGTCATTTAGGGATTGAAAAATGCCTCAATAAAAACAGATATGTCATGTTTTGGCCAGGGATTTCCGCTGAAATGAAGAAACAAGTGAATCAATGTGAAATCTGTTTGGAGCACAGGTCATCTCAATCTAAGGAACCTTTGATAAGCTATGAAGTCCCAGAATATCCCTTTCAAGTAACAGGATGCGATTTATTTTCACTTGAGGAAAAGAATTATCTTGTCATTTTTGATTATTATTCAAAGTACCAAATAGTTTATGAACTTTCAAACATGAAAAGTTACACTGTTATTTCTTACATGAAATATATTATGTCCCAGTAGAGAATATCAGAGAAAATAGTGACCGATGGAGGCTTGTTTTTCCAGCCAAGAATATGACTGCAAAATCTTGGAATTTGTTTGTGCATATGAAATTCAGTCCTTATCACAGTCAAACAAATGGGTTGACTGAGGCTATGGTCAAAGTTTCTAAACTGATATCAAAGAAAGCAGAACAAGACGGGTCGGATTCAATAAAAGTTTTTCTTCAATACCGATCCACATCCCTTGCTGGCATAGAATTTAGTCCTTTAAAGCTTTAAATGGCAAGGCAGCTACGTTCCATCTTGTCTACAGTCCGTGATAACTTAATGCCTCAAGCTCCCTTACCAAAGTTGGTCAAAGAAAATATCTCAGAGTCTAAGGCCAGGTCAAAGCAATATTATGATAGAAATGCCAAATTGTTACCACCCCTTAAAATTGGCGTCCCTGTCAGAATCCAGCATCAGGATAAGACATGGAGTCCAACTATAGTGATCAAAAATCCGATTAATTGATCATTTGTTGTTGAGGCAAACAATGGAAAAATGTACCGCAGGAATAAAAGGATCTAACGAAAACAGGTGAACATCCCTTAAGTGCATTATGTCATAGTTCAGATAGATCAGATAATGATAAGCTGTCGAACTTAGGCTCAAAGGTGTCAGATATCAAGAAATGCCAGGGAGTAATTCTCCTAGAAAAGCTGTAAGTGAACAGCAGCACTATGTAACTCGATACGGGAGAATTCTAAAACCACGTAAAAATTGAAGACTTTTAAATGAACAATAAACTTAAATTGTTGCAGGAAGTTATTTACATGCGATTTACAATCTTGAGACTCTAGTAGATTGATGACTAAATAATTATTTCAATTTCACAGACAATTAAAAAGCGGGAATTTATATAATAGAAATCGTAGACACTTGTTTTGAAGAAAAAAAACTTACAATCATCAGTATTTATATAGTAATGACTTCTGAGAAAATGGGAGATGAAGAATTGTGGCTTATAAAACTTGTTACTAAAGTAACCTCAATTAATGTTTAAATGCCACAGATCACTCAGAATATACACACCATCAGTTTTCTGCTTGTACTACTTACCTGTCTTGTAGAGTAGTTAGAGCGCACTTAGTGTAGTTCTTGAAGTTCTATAACAGCAATTTCCTCCTCAAAATCTGAGATATACTGAATTCAATTTTATTGACTTACTATCTATGAAATGAAAATAAAAGATAATTGTAATAAGAATTTATGATCAAAATATTTCTTTTAAGTACTACTAATATGTTTTTTTGTTATAAATAGATATCCACAAAAAGAACAATATTTTGGAAAACAACAAATTCCTACATAAATATATAATTCATTCAGTTGAGTTTTTTATTTATTGATTATGGTTACCACCATGTCACCAGTAAATACTAATCTCTTAATTAGTATCAGATTTATATGATTTTGAAGAAAACAGAATGCATTAAATTTTAGAGTAAACCTTCTTTATATATGAGTCCTGATATAAATGTAATAGAAATCTTAATTGTATGATTTTATTTCAGTCACTTTAAAAGCTTGCATTATTGGAAGGATATTCACAACTGGTGCGATTTGATATCATCGTCCTGCATTTTAATTGCACTTCCGGTGCGGTACACACAGACAGATACGCATTGGTACATTCTAGCGGTTGGATATATGTTTTGGGTTCTTAGAATTTTCAAGTATGCAGGTGTTTTCAGGTAATCACTAAATTCTTCCTTGTATACTGTCGAACAATTTCATATGTGTCACGTGATCACAAATGCAAACATCAGCGGTTTTTCTAACGTTATTCGGACTAGATTCAGGTAATCATTTTACAATGAGCTTTTTTTATTACTGTGATTAAGCCCACCAATTGAAGCATAGAACTATCTTGCCTTTGAACGTGTATAGTTTCTGAGAACACTTTGATACAAAATCCGAATCGGGGAGACAACCGGACTTAGATTGAGTTAATCATAGGGGCCTTGCAAACATGGGCTTTCAGTTATAACAGTTCTCGATAGTGTCGTAGCTGTTATAACCTCCTTAACTTTCACGTTATCTATACAATATACTTTTTTATTACCCTTCCAGATTTTTTTCTCCTTTTTGATTGGCTATTGATCCGCCGAAAGAAATTGATATAACCGAATCAGACAGGTAATATACACATTAAATTTCCCCTTTTGGCTCCCAATGTTGTAAACGTTGTAAACAACATGCGCTGTGAAGATGCGCGTACGGTTCGATGTTGTAAAGTGTAAATTCCGATATACAATCACTTTTTAATTGTCAAAAAAAATATATTTACCAAAAAAGAGTAATGATAAATATTCTCATCAGTATTTGAAAGAAAAATGACTTCGCAAAACCTTGATATTAATTACGAAAAAGTGTCTTCAACAGACAACTCCTTTTCTCTTGTTTACATTCGTTAGGTACAAAAGCAAAAACTTCATGTAGATCTACAGACGAACTACTGAAATAAAAATAAAAAAAATAAAGAAAATAATCTGTACTGAATGCGCGGATATATTAACCCCAATTTATGGCTTTCTTTAAAGATATAAATTCAATATTCCAAAAAAAAACATAATTATCACTTCTGGGAAAATACCGCAATTCGCCAGCAAAAATTACGCTGTGACGTCATTTTGCGGTGAAGGGGTATCCTAAAGGGAATCTTATTTCGACGTTTCATTTGAAACAGCAATGACTTTTCTAAATCGTCTTACTCGGCAGGGGAAGGTAATAAAATTATTATTTGGGTTTTTTCGTGATATATGTGGATATATTACCTGCCAAGATAAAATATCACCCTCGCCTAACGGCTCGGGTGATATAAAATCTTGGCAGGTAATATTATATGTTATTTGGGTTTTTGAGTGATATATGTTGATATATTACCTGCCAAGATTTTATATCACCCGAGCCGTTAGGCGAGGGTGATATTTATCTTGGCAGGTAATATATCCACATATATCACTCAAAAACCCAAATAATAATTTTATTACCCTTCCCCTGCCGAGTAAGACGATTTAAAAAAATCATTGCTGTTTCAAATGAAACGTCGAAATAAGATTCCCTTTAGGGTACCCCTTCACCGCAAAATGACGTCACAGGATAATTTGTGCTGGCGAAATGCGGTATTTTCCCAGAAGTGATAATTATGTTTTTTGAAAATTGATTTGATATCTTTAATGAAAGCCATAAATTTGGGTTAATATATCCGCGCATTCATTACAGATTATTTTCTTTATTTTTTTTATTTTTATTTCAATAGTTCGTCTGTAGATCTACATGAAGTTTTTGCTTTTGTACCTAACGAATGTAAACAAGAGAAAAGGAGTAGTCTGTTGAAGACACTTATGTGTTATTAATATCAACGTTTGGCGAGGTCATATTTGTTTCAAATACTGATGAGAATATTTATCATTACTCAATTTTGGTAAATATATTTTTTTTTGACAATTAAAAAGTGTTTGTATATCGGAATTTACACTTTACAAAATCGAACCGTACGCGCATCGTCACAACGCATGTTGTTTACAACGTTTACAACATGGGGTAACAAAAAGGGAAATTTAATGTGTATATTACCTGTCTGGCTCGGTAATATCAATTTCTTTCGGCGTATCAATAGCCAATCAAAAGGGAGAAAAAAATCTGGAAGGGTAATAAATCCATAATATCACTCAAAAAACCAAATAACATATAATACTTACCAATAGTTCCAATTCCCATATTCCAGTGATGTATTTACTTTAGAGTTTATCCTATACTTTCCCGTTTTGCTGTCGTAAGTCGTAACATCAATTTCGACTACCCCTCGTGGCTAACCATACGTATACTGTCTTTCACTTGTATCTTGTAATTCCTTTGATATGCTGTTTATTTATATTGACGCTATACTTTCCAGCAAATAGTATCAACGTATAAGTTGGCGATATATTTTTGAATTGTATAGTTTTGGTTTTTATAACCTCAGTATATGTAAAAAGAATAATTAGTTTTTCTATGTAATAAAAGGGATATATTTTGTTACACGTAAAACCTTTTTCCATACTAGTATCTGAAATGATGTATAATTGTTTTCTTACAAGTCTATATAGTATTGTTGATATATTATAATTTTTTCAGAGAACATTATCAATAACTGCTGTCGGCCATATTTGTTTATATTTGACAATAGTATCAACGTATCAGTTGGTGATATATTTTTGAATTGCATAGTTTTGGTTTTTATATCCTCAATATATATTTTAAAGAAAAAATAGTTTTTCTATGTAAACAAAAGGATATAGTTGTTACAGTTGCCTTATTTGATATTTATGCCAAGCCGCAGGTAATCAACTTCTACCACTGAAACGGACCAGATCCCCAAGTAAGAGGGACGTCTGGCGCACATGCATGTTTTAACTGGCAATTATTTGACATATCTGTAAAATAAAATACGTTTATAATCTAGTACATATTTTGTGACTCACCAGAAACCGTTACGCCTCCTAAGATGAATTATAAAATTGTGTGCTGTCATTAAAGGCCTATATATCTATTGCTACATATTTTGAAAATCAGAAGAATTTGAAATAGGTTTATCAAAAACTTAGATGTATGTACTGCATTTTTGCTTAGGAAAGACTTAAACTTGCACACTCCACCCTACTGATCAAAACTGGTGAATACCTTTCTAGTAGCAAAAGAAATAAGATGTTAAAAAAGCATTAAATACTGTAAAAAGCTAAATTATTATAAATAAGAAATGGCTGTGATAATAGCAATGTGCTCAAGGTCTCTATGTATTGAATAGTACATAACTGCTAAGGAGTTAATATTTGTTAAAGCTGCTGAACCTTGGATGACCAAAGATGCAAATAAAGTTTAAGTGCTTTTTTTCAGTTACACTTTTTTCTAATGATAGAGAAATGTTGTTAACATTGTTTTTGATAATTTACTTTGTTTATTTTTGAGTTTTCAATGTTTCTTGTATGATGCAAACACTGGAATCGAACAACACAAACTTAACGCCGAGAACCCGATGTCTTCATATCATCTTGCAATATGCAAGCTTGTTGTTTAAATAATCAAAGATTTTTTATAATGCAAAAATACTTGAAAATTGATCGCTAAAAATCCTGCAGAAGCAGAAATAAAATCTGACATTTTTAAGCGAGAGAATGGTTTAACTAAATATGTGTTAATAGCAATGGCTCTCCAAATTAAAACTGACTGTAACAGAGGTTTTTAATCCGTTTCTGATGCTTGCGATAAGAAGGACCTCATTTTGTCAAAAACGAAACTAATTCTTCCTTGGCGAGTTATCAATGTCACAACCCTTCCACACAGTCTAACAGCTCTAAGAGCAGAACATGTCCCGTAAAGATATAAGAATATGATAAGAGTATAATATTTTCGCCTGCAAATAGATAAGCAGATAACCATTACCATTGTGGTATTCATCTTATGAAGGCAGTAGCTTCGTTTTACATTTCAAGTTTGCGAAACAATTAAAAATGCACAGCTGCCATCAATATCGCCAAGCGCTCTAATATTCATTCAAATGTTAGATTATGTATAACTGATCGATTAGTTCCGAGTGAGACTTTTTTGAAACATCGAGAAGGTTAAATATAAGTCGCAAGAACTTGATTTACAAAATAAGCAAGTTTAAACTAAGATATATCATATAATTTTAAATGTGTATCTGATAATACAAGTTAAAGTGGTTTCGAGTTACGGTAATGTATCGAACTCGAGTGCCAAATACCTTTCCGATGGCTTTACTCTGTAGGAGAATTTCAGTGTTCAACTGATTTTCCGTCTATATTCTCCTGAAACGGTTTTGAATATTTTAAAACTTTTTGAAGCGCCTTTTAAATTAATTAGCAGTATTAATTTACAGTGGACGTGAAAAAACGTAACTCGTTGATGCACTTCCAAGTTGACTTCAGTTTGCCTCATAATGTTTAATTCCTAAAGTTTAACTCTAAACAAAGTTTCACTGTGATAATTACCTCTCAAGTCAACCTGTGGTGAATATGATAACATTCTTTTAACGGTAAATATTTCTAGCAATATCTCTGTGTCTGTAGCGTATTGATCTCCTTAGCAGGAGCAATATTTAGTTACATTGTTACAGCGAGTAAAACAATTCAAATTGAACATTTAAATTCCTTTTATGAGGAAATACGTGGTGGGAGAGGTTGTTGTTTTTTCACCCACATAATTTGCACTTGAAACAGCCATCAGATACAGTGGTATTAGTAAAAGGAAAGCTTGGAATGTACAAAAGACAGTAGCTTCCGCTAAGTAGAAATTAATTATATATATTATATATGTTGATTGGCAAAGTTATATTTATTCTTTATGTTAGTTTCAACCAACCTTTGAGAATTAATGAAATCAGTGCTAATATTTCACGTTAAGTTCAATAGAAATATAACTCAGAAACAAGAAATATTATAGAAAACAAGAAATATCTTGTAACAGATGATCGGTGTAGATAAAAAAAACAAAATAAATGAGCCATTAATGTATAGTTTTCGGACATTGGTAACTATTGAACGCGCGTAGTAATGGAATCTCCTTCTTCCAAAACAATTTAGGTTATAAACAAAAATGTTGAGTTTAATGCTAAAGTGTCATTTTTTTCAGGACATAGATTAAATATCTAGTCGTATTTATTATGCATTTATTCAATTTAGTATATTTTTTCATATTTTGATATTTAATTCATATCTATATTAATGTTATTATTAATCTTTGCATTATGTTCAGAGACAATTGCACTGCAACTTACGAATTCTGCCCTATATTTTCATGACAGCAACACTTAACCAATGGCAAACTTCCTTCTTCAGCTGAAGATTTTGTATCTAACAATTTCATTCGTTACAAATGTAGGTCAAAATTGATTTTAACAAACTACACCGAAATCAGTGCCTTTCTTTTTCATGTTTTTATATGCCCGAAGGGGCATATTATGTTATGGACCTTGGCGTCCGTCCATCCGTCCGTTAGCAATTTGGTTTCCGGGGGATAACTTGAGAACTTTCTGGCTTTCAGTCTTTTGACTTCATACGATGATTGCCCACATTGAGTGCATGACCCCTACTGATTTTGGGGTCAGTAGCTCAAAGATCAAGGTCACAGTGACCTTAACATTGAAAACAATTTCCACCATGTAACTAGACAATTATTCATCGTAGAGACTTCAAACTTTATATCCTGATTGTATACATTTAGTGGATGACTCCTATACATTTTTGGGTCAGTACGTCAAAGGTCAAGGTCACAATGACCTAAATGTTAAGAATCATTTACACACTGTAACTCGACAATCATTTGTCATAGAGACTTCAAAATTAATATAATGGCCCGTATTGATTTTAGGATCAGTAGGTCAAAGGTCAGGGTCACAGTGACCTTAGCACTGAAAACTCCTTCAGCTGTAAAACTTTATAACCACTTGTTAACAGACTTCAAACTTCATAGGATGATTGATTACATTGAGAAAATGACCCCCTCCCAAATACATCTTAGGATCAGTAAGTTAGATGTCAAGGTCATAATGACCAAAACACTGAAAAGCATTTCTACTGTATAACTTGGCAACTGCTTCCTATACGGACTTCAAACTTCTTAGGATGATTGCCATCATTGATAACATGACCCCTATACTGTTCGGGGTAAGTACATAAAAGATGACAATCAACTAAACAATCAATATTTCTACACTATAACTTGATAACCATGCATCACAGCATGAACATCATAACTTCTGAAAGACTGATATTTATACATATTATAAAACCTAAAATTTAAATATGATAAAGATCTATAAAACTCTGAAATTAAAATTATAGAATGTAAAAAAATCAAATTTTATAAACCAAAAACAAAAAAAAATCAAACTTAAAAGCAAATAATTTAATTCCAAAGCCTAAAGTTTCCTTCCTTATATCACAAATATCCCATAAAAAACGCCCAGTGATGCTCTTGGTTTTTTTGGGGTTTTTTTGTTTTTTGTTTTTCGTATTCTTTTTGCCGTAACATGACATTCCAGATGGTCATAGACAAAAGTCTGATTAACGAAAATCTCCATTATGATTGCATTTACATATCTAAATGACAAAATACATTTCGTTCCTCTGCAAAATGTTCTTGTGTAAACAAGATACAGGTCATTACAAGGTTCAGCAGTTAAACTTATAGGCTTATTACCCATATCTGAAGACTAGTGTTTGGTTTATTAGAACAAGTCTTGGGCTGGTTTAAAATATTTCAGTCAATGAATATGACACCAAATAAACCCGACAAAATTCCTTTTTTGTCTTTCTCACTGACAGACGTTTTCCAACAATATATGCATGAGCATGTTCTATTACTCTTTCCTCTTAAGAACCTCCAATATAGAACCACTTTTTCTTCATACGAATTCCAAGCCTAGGTTAAGATATCTGGTATAAGACTCACTTTTGGGTCACAACTCCGGGTATTGCTTTTGTTCTCAAGTTTGTTTGTAAATCGTCTTCACGGTGCGTTCTCTTTAAAATTTCAAAATTTTGTTATACCCCCACAAACGAAGTTTAGGTTGTGGGTGGGGGATGGGTATATAGGAGTGAGCTTGTCGGTCAGTCCGTCGGTCAGTCCATTTCATGGTTTCCGGATGATAACTCTTGAAGGAGTCAGTGGATTGTAATAATTTTAGTACACAGGGGGTAGCATCATGAAATACAGATAAAGTTCGAATTGGGTTCAGACCTCTAAATTTTTACAGAGAAATGGCACCTTTTCATCTTCAGTTTTGCACACAAAAAATGGTTTCCAGATGATAACTCTATACGGAGTCATTGGATTGTAAAAAGTTTTTAGTACACATGTGTAACATCTCAAAATACAGGTCAAGTTCGAATTTGAATTCAGACCACTTATTTTCTACAGAGTGATGTCCCCTTTCCATCTTTAGTTTTGCAAAAAATCATTTCCAGATGATAACTGTTTAAGATGTCAATGGATTGAAAGTATTTACAATGCTCAGATGTAACATCATTAAATACAGGTGGAGTTAGAATTTGGGTTCGGGCCAATATTTTTTTACATAGTAATGACTCCTTTTCATCTTCAAGTTTTCAAAAAAAAGAAATGGTTTACACATGATGATCCTTTAAGCAGTCACTTGATTGGAATAATTTTTGGTACACAGATGAAACAACATTAAAGTATAGGTCGATGATATTTGCATTCAAATGTAACATTATTAAATACAGGTTGATTTACATTTGGGCACAGACCACTAAATGTTTAGTTTTGGTTTTTTTTGTTTTTTTTTTTCATTTTACAAGTTTCAAAATTGTTTTGTTGATTTAAAATCTTACTTGATACAATTATCTGAACAATGTTGTCTTTCATTTCCCTAGAGATAATTTCTTTTTACATGTTTCTTTTTGCCACAAAAGTAATTCCCGTCTCCATCAAGGACATCAGTGGGGGTATTAATCGCATTCAGCGATAGCTCAAGTCGTTGTTGTTGTTGTAGTTTCTTCTGTGCCCTTGCATTTGCTACTAATGGGGGCATGCTTGTGTGGACCTCTATTTTTTCCAGTCAAAAACAAACTAAGACCATCAGCTCTAAAATCTTCTCTACAGTTCTGGATCTTGCCAAGCCTCTCAAATCATTCAGTGTAGGCATCTGTGTCGTCTTGTCTCTTGTCAAACTTACTTTTGATCTCTAGCTCTTTATTATTGATCTGCAATGAAATCTGCATTTCTAACATTCTTCTTTTAATATCCCTTCTTTGAAACATCTCTTTTCGTGCTAAAGACTCCTCTTCTTTTCATCGTATATTCTGGGCAAGGTATTGTTCCAGTAAACAAAGCCTTCAATTCTCGACTATACTTCGTAATTCATGTTGTTCCCTAGAATACAACTTTTTTGCAGTGATCCCAGATTGTCCTGCGTTGTCAGGTGGGAGGTTGACCAACTATGTCTTAACTTTTTATACATGTACAACACTAGATGGCTTTACTTGAATGACTGCGCTACAAACCTCTTGCACTTTCTGGTCAAGTTTAGTATGAGATAATAGACTATAATTTTTTTTTTCTAGTTAACAGTAGTTAACTAAACCACTGTTTTAGCAGATCAATAGGATAATGACTGATATATCAAAATATATCTTTATTGTCTGTTTTCCCTTTAAAAATCGTACACGTCTTGTGATAAACAAAGCCTGAACCTTCTTCGCCCGTTTAAGAATCTTTATCATACTTACTACTAGGGCCGGGAACGAATAAGGAATTTGATGTTCGAATATTCGTTTTCCATATTCGAATATATTCGAATATTCGTTTCTACAAAATTTGCTCCAATATTTCTCTTTTACGTAGTATCCGAAATTGATTAGGTCGAATACTATACTACTGTAATATGCTGAAATAATCGCCGATTAAGAAGACCTTTATTACTATGTCAAAGTGTTTTGTTTTATTGATTATATATGTTTATATTCTTACTTTTGAAATAAATTCATAATTTGATTGTCAGTTTACCCGGCTGCTGATCATTTGTCTTATTAACGGGAGGTAACTCACGTGACTTGACTGACAGTAATATGAATCATCGTAGACTCTAACAAACAAGCTGAATATTTGTTTATGTTCCCCTCCTTTTTCAGTCTTCCAGCTTTTATCATTTGTTCCTGGGTCACACCAGTACTTGCTTACAGTTATCATTAACGTGCATTGTTGCACAAAACTATCTTTTCCGGACAGTAATAATCCTTTAGACTTATCAATAGAACGTGAAAAGTAATTCCAAACACGTTACGGCATTGCGATATATTGACTTTTGATTTTTTCAGCAGAGTTATTAATGAGGACGATCTACTGCAGTTCGAAACTGAAATTAGTTCGATGTGTAGCAAGTCCAAATATGCTCTGTTAACCGGAGATTGGAACTCAAGAGTAGCTGAATTGAAAGATTTTATTTCTTCAGACCCGCATCTTAACAATATTTTTGATATGGACGATGAAATACTAGCCTCACTCGATAAATACACAATTCTCGAAAATCTTGGAATTCCTCTCTATCGAAATTTACGTGATCACAAGACTAATACGCACGGCTTTCGACTTATTGATATTTGCCGCAATAATAACCTTTTTATAGTAAATTCTAGACTTCACAAAGATAAGAACATTGGTCAATTCACATTCTGAGATAAATCTGTAATAGACTATGTTGTTTCCACTGCAGAATGCTTCAAACTTATTATCGATTTTCAGATCCTTGAAACTGACTCGTTATTTTCGGACGGACACAGTGCCCTGCATTTAAAAATTAAAACAAATTGTGTAATTCCAGAACCGCGCAAAAGCAATAATCTTTCAGAAAAAACAAAATGGAATAATGTTAACGCCGAAGATTTCATAAATAATATCGACTCGTCACAAATAGAACAAATCTTATCACAGTTACATACATTTCCACATTCACAAGAAACTGTTGACTTATTATCCGAAAAAGTACAAGAATTACTCCAAAACGCTGCTAACAAAACTTTTCCAAGACATAGTAAACGCCAGTTCACACATAAAAGGCAAAATAATGAATGGTTTGGCCATAGATGTCATCAATCACGAAAAAATTATCATCATGCTAGAGTATGTTATCGTAAAGATCCAAGTAATGACAATAAATTAAGGCTGAGAAATGCTAGCAAAAATTAAAAAAGTACAATGAATTTCTATATTGATAAATACAAACATCAATGCAAACAAACTTCGTAACCTTCATGATAAGAGTCCCAAAAAGTATTGGAGCTATCTAAATAAGTTAAAACCGAAATAAAAAACAGGACCTATCCCAACACTTGATGATTTTTACAATCATTTCAAAAACAAAAATACTGACAATACTAATGTCGATAATGATGACTTTTTTAATGACAATAATATGCATCACGAATTTAACGATTATCTAAATTCTTCTTTTACAGAGGAAGAAATTTCAAAAAGCATAAAAAAAATTGAAAAATGATAAAGCACCAAGTCCTGTAGATAATATATTAAATGAATATCTGAAAAATACACAGACTATACTGATGCCTATTTATGTTAAGCTTTTTAATTGCGTTTTTGACAGTGGCATACTTCCGAATAGCTGGCATGAAGGCAACATTTTACCAATATACAAAAATAAAGGGAATCCTGAAGATCCCAGTATTTATCGACCCATAACAATACTAAGTAATCTAGGAAAGCTTTTCACGTAAATTCTTAATTCTCGCTTAACAAATTATCTAGAGTTTAGTGGCATATTTTTGGAAAATCAAGCAGGATTCCGTAAATGGTACTGCTGTTCCGACCATATACTTACTTTACATTTGTTGATTGAATTGCTTAAGAAAAAGCATCAAAAACTATACTGTGCATTTGTTGATTTTTCCCAGGCCTTTGACAAAGTCTGGAGGGTTGGTTTATGGCACAAATTATTACTAAATCACATCAATGGTAAATTCTATGACGTTATTATAAATATGTATAAAAACATCAAGTCATGCATCTCCCTTAATGGTTCTACTTCCCTTTCCTTCCTTTCGGAAATGGGGGTTAGACAGGGTGAAAATCTTTCGCCTGCACTTTTTTCATTATTTTTGAACGACTTACAATCCTTATTGCAAGGAAATGGTAGCGTTGGTGTAGAGCTAAAGGACACTAATGACCCTTTAACATGGCTTAAACTTTACATTTGTTTTACGCAGATGATACCATTTTACTATCAGATTCTGAACAAGATTTCCAATTCTGTTTATCTAAATTTATTTAAATGAATACTGTAAAATATTGAAACTTCAAGTAAACGTTAATAAAACTAAAGTTATTGTGTTTGGAGCAAGAAATACTAGAAATTTTAATTTTAGACTTGGTAATCAGGTGCTTGAAATCACAAAATCTTATCACTATCTTGGACTAACTTTCTCCAGCAATGGTTTTTTTTGACAGCTAGAAAACGTATTGCAGAGCAAGGTTCAAAAGCTATGTATCTCCTGCTTTCTAAGGCATATAACGCTGATTTACCTATAGATTTGATATTAAAGTTGTTCGATCATACTGTTTTACCTATTCTTATATATGGATCAGAAATATTTGGCTTTGAGAATATAGACATTATCGAAAAAGTTCATAACGACTTCCTTCGAAAAATCACTAAATCCAGGAAAAGCACCCCGATGTACATGCTCTATGGCGAGTTAGGCCGTTACCCTATCTCAATTATAATACAGTCACGAATGATATCTTTCTGGAATCGAATACTTCTTGGAAAACAAGAAAAGTTATCATACAAAATTTACAAATATGCATTAGAAACCACTAATTATGATTTGAAATGGATGTGTAAGATAAGATCTATTCTCAATTCAATCGGTAGACCTGACATATGGATAAATTAGAACAATTTATTAAATACAAATATACATAAATTAGTTAAAAACACTCATCGATCAATTTAAACAGTCTTGGTTTGGTGAACTGCAACAATCAAATAAAGGCTTAATCTATTCTAGTTTTAAAAACGAGCATATTTTGGAAAAATATATTATAACATTACCCTAAAATTACTGGACGTACATGTTCAAGTTTAGGACAGCTAATCATCTCTTTCCGATTGAACGCCAAATATATGACCAAACTGTGATCACTGACCGTCTGTGCATGTTATGTGATAGAGAGGAAGTCGGCTCTGAAAAACACTATCTGGTCCACTGTCCTGTTTTTAATAATGAAAGAATGTCCCTTCTTTCTAATTCAATTAAACCAAATGAACCCAGCGAATACAACTTCAAAGCTCTGTTGACATCCACATCTCCGTATCACCTCTTAAGTGTATGCAAGTTCATTAAAATTCTATTCAAGAAGTTCCGTCGTTAATGAATATAAATAAGGATCAATTCATCACTATTTATACAAACCAACGATACAAAGTATTGAACGATGTTTGCTTATTTTATAAAATATTGTATTATCTGTTGTTTTTCTTTGTAAAATCTTGACAACTCTACTGTTCACAGTTATGCAGATATTTGCAAATGCTAATACTCTAGTACTTCCGGTCCTTTTGGCAAAGGCACCGTCAAATGTCATTTTATTGGTTTAATTTCAAAAACCCGACTATTCCTACACATCAGTGATCAAAATTTCGTGTCTAAATACTAGTCAAAACAAAGTAGTAATTTCTATCGTATTAGACCATTACACTACTGAATTGTTTGTGTCTTACACTTTTTTTAACGTTTTCTGCAAATCAGGCACTCCCCCGCAAAAATGCAAAAACTTTGGGCATTTAATTCGAAACTTCTGACTTATATTTAATATAAATATAAGTAGTACAACGTCTTTGTTGATGTAATCAAAAGATCTTTTTTTCTTGATCAATTAATATTTATCGTCTTTCTTTCTTTAACAGGAATCTTTACTTTATATGACATATGTTAATTATTATGTTCCCCATGTTGTATATGTATATACCTGGGCGTAATCAAGTCGAGTTGAGTTGAAGATATGTCCAAAATCATCCCTTAAAAAAGAAATCTGAAAACAATGTTTGCAAAAAGTTAATGGTTCCGAGTAGAGGTTTAAATTTCCATCAGGTGAAATAGAGTTAATTTTAGAGTGATGAATATCGATTGGTCGATTGTTCTAGCATGATTAATATGTGCCGATTTATTCTTCTTCACAAAAATTAAGACAATTATCGATTGATCGGAAAGATTAAAGCACAGAAAACAATAAGGTAAGATAATTTAAGTCGGAAAAAGTTACATTATAAACTGCTAAACAGGTAAATTACAAACTGTGAAACGGGTGCCCTTTTGATCAACTATACCCCAAACTTTTCACAGTTAATTGGAGATAATCGTTGACACGCGTTTTACAAACATATGAACACATGGTCAACTGAAGTCTAGGGTTTAATTTACGATCTTTGAAATTTGAAAGTAAAAAACAAAATGAAAAAATCAAAACATTGCCTTTTTCGAATATTCGTACTCGTTTTTCAATGTTCGAATATTTGGTAGTGTTTTGAATATAACTCCCGGCCCTACTTACTACACAAATAGCGTTTCAATCAAATGGCGTTTCAATTTTTAATACGATATTGTTGACGTTTGGGCTTTTATAAATTTAAGAAGAAAATATATTTCAGACAAACTGGGGCATATGCAGACTCCTTTTGGATGATAATCACTGGAGATTTTCTGCAGTTTGGTTTGCTGTTCATTGTCATCAACCTTGCGTTTGGCACAGCTTTTTTTCTTGTACTCAAGGGTGAAGGAACTCTAGATAAACATGAGGAAACAAGGTTGGTTAATAAACTGAAATGAACAATTGTTTAGATAGAGATATAACTTAATACCTAAAATATTTCTTTCATTACTTGTTCTTGTTTTGTTTGTTTTTTACTTTATCATCAATTTGTATTGTAAAAAAGTATAAAAAACTAATAAATAAACATAATTGTTTTCAACGACTGTTTTTAGTCCTCACCAAAATAATTACATTCAGGTGAAGTGCTGGAAATTTATTTGACTTGAAGTTCAAACATAAAGAAATGTGACAAAGTACATAATTTTTAGGTGTTTCTATAAATATTTGTTTGATAGATGCCAGTGTTAACTAATGGTATTTTACGTTAAGCAGTATTGTCTATAGCCAAATCCCCCTTAAATTCTTAGTTTATCATTGCTTTCGTACATTTGATATTCGTCCTAACAAATTGTTGTGTTGTTGCCATTCAGTATAACGCCAAGAATGCATGTCCTATTTAATTCCTACTTCGGCCTCGGCCATCACGAAGAAAAATTTGGACTTATTGCGAAAAACAAGGACAAGATTAAATTTAATTGTTTTGACTGGTTATTTAACACGGCCAGTATGAGATTCCTGCATTTCGATTGATTGTCAAACTCGGTCTGAATGAAAACAGTTCTCTGCTATATTTTCGTGAATGCAACCTGAAGTCTCAGGCCTATATGGTTTTCATCAGCCGATAAATAATGCTTCTATTAACTGCTGAATTATTACTGTATTATCTGGTTGATATTGATTACTATTGTGTTACTAAACTAACTCGAAACCGGTTTGAAATGACTGAAAACTGGTTTGACGTCAGTTTAATTCAATTGTCTGCTAAATGGTCAAATCAGGATTCTCATGTTTCAGTACTATTTGGGGAATTTGGATTGTTGGCTTGAGAATCATGATTGAAGCAGCACCTGTTGTTGAATATACAGGATCTGATAGTTACGGGTAAATGGATTTTTTATTTGTTTTATCGCCGGACAAAACATTTAAAAAGCATTTGATTACAATTTCAAATTAAATATTTTTGTTTCACTGGACCTGTACGGACAAATTTGCAATTTATGTTTTGCAAAGCGATTTAAATAGCTCGCCCACAGGTAAAAAGATATATGTCACAAAAATAACGTTTTAGTTTTTTGTTCAAAAGGAAGAATGATAAGTCGTGATATTAAAAATCTTTTCGGCGGTATAGTTTTGCCATATATCCAGCGAGGTAAATATAGGCTCGTTCTAGCACATACTTGGAAAAGATCTAGGACACTGGTAATAAAAGCGTATCCTTTAAATATTATCATTTTGAACACATTCTATTTATCAATTTCCTACAATTACAACCAATGCCCTTTATCCCAATTTACGTTCAACAAATGTTTTATGTTAAATAAAACCTCTATAGATAACTGATGCACCACAGATATTACAAATTAAAATGTAAACTATCTTATTGATCGTCAAATATTTAAAACTTTTGAAGTATAGTGATACGAATCTTAAAGGATCTTCATTGACTGACCCCAATAAGACTAGGGCAGACATGAATTGACATAGAGTGAATTTCTATTTTCATTTTTGATTTATGAGACTAACCATATTATTTGCATAGAAGCACATTTGCACGTAAAACCTTTGATTTCTATGTTTCAGAAGTGCCGGCAGTTTCGGAATGCTATCGTTTATGTTTATTATCATTGTGATGTTGCTGAATATCCTGATTGCCCAGTTGAGTGACACTTACAACAAGGTTCAGAGTGAGGCCGTGAAGTCAGTCATGGTAAACAGAGCTCGCATAATAACACGACTGGAGGAAGATGAGTGGAATATCTGTCCCTGTCAGGTAAAAGTTCTGAATTTTCTATTGCGACGTCACAAAATGGACGACGACGGACCTTCTTTTAAGTTTATTAACACTAAGGTTATTAAGATTTTTTAATAAAATAGATAAAAAATGAACAATTGGCAATAAGGATTTAGAAGTATGTTTGGATATATATATTTTTCTCATCTGGGAGGGATTAACATCTTTGTAAACTTATTTCGATACATTTCACTATTTGTTGTACAGTTTGTGTGATTTGTTAGCAATCATAAAGTTTTTATTACTGTGAATGACTGCATTCTTATTGTTACCGTTCAATGTTTAGTAAGACCATAAAAAGGAACATCAGTTATTTTTTATTGTATGCTTCCTTTTTTCATAAACCGATTAGGTCCAGTGAGATTTAAATTTAAGGCTTATCACATTTTCCCAAGTTCTTGGTAAACTTTCGCAAAGTGTCAATGTTTTGTCAAAAGGTAGTAGTTTTCTTAAAACGGACAAACTCACGGTGTAAGTCTATTAGGGTAAACATTCAGATGTTTAATGATTTCACTTACACCTTAAAATCAATGAACTATTGTTAAGGCTGTCTTTATGCCATTTTCGTATCTTACTAGCAATAGAACTTTATGAGAAAAAAACGATAAATATGATTGCATTATGAGCTATTTTCTAACAAACATTCTTAGTTTTAGGTAAATCAAATTTTTGATAATTTTTTTTTCTTTTTAGAGTAACAGAGTAAAGCATTATAGAGAAAAATTGAAAGAAGTTACATTAAAACATGCACATTTCTCAGAAAAAGAAAATACAGTTGGGTTGATAATGCGACTAGAAGATATGATCATAGAGGCTAACCTTCAAGCACAGTCATTGAAAATCAGACAACGCGAGCAAACAGAATTACTCACTGCTATCGGAAGAAAGCTCGCGACCCAGTCGGTCAGTAAAAAATGACGATCTGCCCCGTACTGAGCCACAGAGACTTGTTATCACAACTTGTGAACATTACAGTTATAACCAAAGTATCTAACTAACGAGGCAAAGTTTTACCGATAAAAGTGTGTAAAAAATCTTTATATTGTGATGTGTTTCTGTAATAAATAATGGGTCAATAACTTAAATGAGATATGTTCTTCACAATTACTGCCAGAAATTATGAGTATTAGCGTAGACATAATTGCGTTAACTAAATATTTTCAATAGCAAAGTAACTTTTACTTTCATAACATAAATTACATATAAGTTAGACATTGCAATATAATTAAATTGAAAGAAAATTTACAATTTATGATAAAAATGACTTAGAAGACGAATTTGACGTTATCATTGTATTTATTAATGTATGTAAACAAACATGATACAGTCATTGTTTATATTTACATCAACAAAAGTTAATTATTTTTAGTTCACACCACTTCACCCTGTGTCTAACAGCCAATCAGTACACAGATATCTTTTAATTTTGAGACCATTTATACAGTATCCTGAAGTGAGTCGAGAGACTCCATTTAATCGGCGAATAGGCTGTTTCTAAAATAGTAGAAAGTGTCACGCCTTCTGAAACAGATCACATGACAGTTTAAACGGGGAAACTGGTAGAAAAAAACTTTCTTAAAGGCCACTAACAGGCTGAATGCCTTAGTGGTGCTAGTAATCACGATCATTGGGCATCTAGAAGCCTCCCAACTTCCCTAGGTGACCGAAAAAGATAAATGAAACGGATAAATGAAACTTTTATCAAGAACACATGACTTCTATAAACCCCAGAGAGTAGCAAACTACAATATATGATATTATAATTCACATAATAGTAGTTTTAACGAATTTAGAGATGTGATCGCTAGTGCTCGTTTGCACTTAATTCGTTAAAACTTCTTATTTAAGTAAACTACAACATAGAAATTTGATAGAGTTCTGTTATTTATCTTTTGTCGTTTGCGTATTAAGTAATATTTCATTCATATGCGGATAATAACTATCGATTTTTATTTCAGCTGTTTTTGTTTTTGAAGTTTCGTTTCATACGGTTTATTATGATGAAGGCTTCTATGATTTACATGCATTTTGTTTTGCTGTGCATGCTTTTGTATTTAGATAAGTTTGTTTTTACTAATCTATGCATACTGTTTGTATTTTGATAAGTTTGTTTTACTAACTTTTTTTTTTACCCATTTTGAGTCATTGAATGTGAACCCATACCATTTTGGTTAGATTGTAATATTTCAGCTGTTTTGGTTTTTGAAGTTTCGTTTGATATGGTTTACTATGATGAAGTCTTCTATGATTTACATGCATTTTTTTTGCTGTGCATGCTTTTGTATTTACATAAGTTTGTTTTTACTAATCTATGCATACTTTTTTGTATTTTGATAAGTTTATTTTTACTTACTTTTTACCCATTTTTAGTCATTGAATGTGAACACAAACCATTTTGGTTATATTGTAAGTGACAAATGTCAAGTGGCCACTTTTTTATTGTTTACTGGTTCACATGTCGCCTATTTAAATTGCAAGATTCAAGATTTTAGAAAAAAGAAAAAAGGTTAGGTATACATTTTGATGGATTTTGTTCGTTATAATAGTACAAATGCCAGATCCGGTTAAGGGTGATAGCACATAATATGAACCGAAGAAAGTTCATAATACCCTAAACTTACACCACGGTTGACTTTAATTTTCTCGGGGTAACATTGTGTGCTATCACTCAAAGTTGGATGTAGTATTTACATACAATAATGTATTTTATTATAAAATTGTACTACAAATGTGATCTAATAAATGTATACATTCTTTTTATATTGGCAAACTCATATGTTAATATACGCACGATATGTTTATTAAAATTTAGTCTAATATGACGATGAACGTAAATGTTCAAGTATTTGCACACTTCAATTTTTAAAGGGGCACCCTTAATTTTCGATTCATTTATTTTCTTCAACATCATGTAAATGCAAATGGTTTTGAATCATTTTTACCCGATATCTAGGCTTCAGTCGAAAATTCTAAGTACAACAAACATGAATGCACTAATAGTAGTCTTAATGGTTGTTGTTGTTGTATCTTTTTTTTTAAATATAGCTATTTCGTACAAATTTTATGCATGTTTACCTAGTTGCTATATGTCTTTAGAAAACTTTTCTGAACATATATTTTTCTTTAAATTATAAGTTTCTCTCTCTCTCTCTCTCTCTCTCTCTCTCTCTCTCAGTATATCATTGGTTAATCTTAGGCTTTGTCCCTTTAATATACGTTTTCTTTTTTAAGAAAAACAATTCTGAACATATATGTTTCTTTAAATTATAAGTTTATCTCATTCTCTCTCTTTCTCTCTCTCTATCTCTCTCTCTCTCTCTCTCTCTCAGTATATCACTGGTTAATCTTAGGGGTTTTCCCTTTAATATACGTTTTCTTTTTTAAGAAAAACATTTCTGAACATTTCTCTCTCTCTCAGTATATCATTGGTAATCTTAGGGTTTGTCCCTTTAATATACGTTTTCTTTTTTAAGAAAACATGTAAAATTCTAATTGATTACAAACTAAAAAGTTCTTAATAATGTTTGTTAATTGTTTGCCTTTTTTGTTTTCTTTTACTATCAAACTGTGTGTTACTCCAAAATGTATGCCAATGATTGCGCAGAGAAATGTACAGTGTTTCCACTTCTTTGTTGTTTTTTGACTTCTTGTTTTTTGAATAACTAATAAAGGTTTCTTCGTTTTTTTCCGTGCTGGTGTTGCTGTATTTAATAAACATTGTTTTACAGTAAGAACTTGACTTCTTTCTAAGTTGTATCGTGTATAAACCTACCAATATGGCCGAGTATAAATGGTTATGTGTGTAATACCACACGGTTTAATACATAAGCAACCGACTTTAATATTTGATGCGGGGATATCAATCAATGATATATTTTTCATCTATTCGGATTACCGATATCAAACCAGAACTGCAACCGTCTGATTTCCAAGATGGTGTGAAACCATTAAAACGTCTTTCTTCTACCAGTCTACATACAGTTCATACATTTCACAGGGCTATAAAACATACCAAGTCCTTTTTTATTAGCTTTAACTTACATATATATATTTTTTGTTAAAAAAGAAAACATTTCTGCTCGTTTGAACTTACCTAAAAGCTTAACAAAAAAATCTGATCAAACAACAAAAAATCTGAGCCAACTTAACAAAATATCTGATCAAACTTAACAAAAAATCTGAGCCAACTTAACAAAAAATCTGATCCAACTTAACAAAAAATCTGAGCCAACTTTCAGATAAGAGTATGTGAAGCACTTCCTTCTGAATTTATATATAGATAAAATTTCGAATACACTATATATTATAGTCAAGCAAAATGATTCCAGGAAAAAACTAAATCATTAGGACAAAAATATTTTAGCCAGCAAAGAAAACTGCGAACTATTCTAACCGACATTATGCGAGTACAATTTTTGACAATTTTCGAAAACAAAGTAAAAAGACAAAGTGTTATAGTTAATGATATATGTCATTTAACTTCTTGAAACTTCGTAATTGTTGAAAGTATTTACCATTTATTTTAAGTAATTAAATCCATAATGCACCAAGGTATATCTTTAAGATTAAATGTGCATTAAATATACTTGTTATAATGCGCTACTTACTCTTTATGTACATGTTTCAAACTACATTTTGTATGTAATCAAATGTAGATTATTTGAGGATTCATATTTAAAGCAGTTCGTCCACAGATGAACGGTAGAAATAAAAAAACCTTGTGTTTTAATCTCCCTCGCTACTGATGGTAAAGTCTTTGTTTTCTGACAAAATTTTCGGCTTGTGGAAGTCACATTGCACGGGAAAACGCAACTGTAAACGACCACTTGGGGAATTCGGGTTAAATATAGAATACGGTATCAGTGAAGCAGGTGCTCGCTGTACCACGTGGCACGTGTCGCAACATGGGGTCTTCATCAGTTTTGGCACAGACTTTCGTTTTATGGATAAATACCTCTATGTAACCAAAACAAGATATTAAAGTTCACAAGAATGAATCTGAGGGTCACTTTACTTCAAACAGATTTTCACTAACTTAAGCTGACAGATGCAATGTAACTCTTATTGTCCCTGATAGTTGTTTATTTTTTCTAAAATTCCTAGTGAAAACATTTTTCCACCGTACCTCTGATTTCGTTCAAATGAATTTAGCCAGTTCTTTATAAAGCTTTTCGTGAAAACACTTCCGGTCTATTATGCAGCAAACAAAAATTTAATAAAACCCCGTTCGCGGTATTGGATCCAGAAAACAATACAGACATACGTATGTGTTTACATGAAGATAAAAAAATCGTTTTTTAATTGCTTTTAGTTTTAAGACATTAGATTGCTAAAACAATCGTAAAACAATCTCATGGACAAACTGGAGCCGATCGAATTTTCCCTCCAAACATCGCTGTCAAAGTGTTGCCATTATATTGAAAATGAAAGTATGTCAGCGGATTGAGTTTATCTACAGGATCCGTTACACAAATATATGAATTCCACGAAAGACATAGTTTATTATATAAATCTGAAAGTTGATTGAGATGTTTACAGTGAGTCTGTTCAACAATTTAATATTTGATTTCTGTTTGCTGCATAAGAAATAGATCATGAACCTTGTGTTGATTTTATAGTGGTTCGGGGCATTTATGAGACGAATGCTTGTAGTTTTTGGTAAAGAATATGATGTGAGCGCACGCGTAATCAGACGGCACACGGAAAAACAGAAATTCTAAATATAGGTTTTATACCATTCATAACGCTATTGCCTACAATGGAGTAACTACTTTTTTGAATCACGAAATGTTGCATTGGGTCATAATGTGTATGTAGATAAGTATTGATAGACGTAATACGCACAGATAGTTAAAATCAAATTCTTATTAACTGGCTATCTATGAACGAGCTGCTTTAAGACTATAAAATATCATTATTTCAGATTCATATTTACATATTTCTTATACGAACGATGTTATGGAAATCCTCATGAACTTCAATATGAAGTCCACACCTATGTGATCCACACCGTTTGTGAAATGTATGGACTGACTGAATAAAGTATAATAAAAACTGTAGACTGATAGTCATGTCATCCCAAAAGCACTTAATTCTTTAGAAAAACTATAGAATAGCATAATGTTATGATAATGTTATGAACAATATTTTTGGACACACTACCTTGACCTAAGTTTCTACGTTGACCTTCGATTTAGCTATACTTTAACTCTCTTGTAACATAATAATTAATATGCTTCAAATTGACAAATTTAATGAATTTGTGTTTATCAAAATAATTGAGGCAAATACATCAAAACTGATATAAGGAATTTTGCTCTTACTTTTATGTTTTTTCTTATTTTACGTTTAAACTGATTTGTTATATTTATTACGAACTAAGATATTCATAGAGAAAAGGCGCTGGATACTATAGCAGAAATACGCTCCTGTAGGAGTGGTGCTTCATAACAATACCAAAGGGTTTGCATGAACCTAATCTTCAGAATTTTCTTCGATTTGTTTTATATCAGTAAAGGGTGCTTGCCTGAATGCTTGCAAACATTCTTATAAATTACCAATAATCTGAATCGGTAAAATAAGCATTTGTCCATGATTTTTTTCTGAAAACAATGGATGGTAACTGAACAAGACGAAAACATTAACTATTGTTCATTACCCTAGAAGAACTCGGGTATGTTTAACAAAAAAAAAATTGGTTTTACCTTTCTCTGATGTATTTGCAAAACGTTGATTAATTGTTTTATTTGATTTTAAATGACTACAAGAAATCCGTGAGCAAAATTTATAAATGTTGTGTGAATGCTTAAAGCTTTGAGGTTTCCGTTTAAGAAAAGGGAGACAACTGAGTTCAGAGTACGACGTTTTATATTCTATTTCTGTTTACTTTGCAATGTAAATATTCGCACTAGAAATAAAACATTTTGATGAGTCGCAAAAAATATCACCAGCCTATTCTTTTTTCGTCGTAAAGCAGACTCTAGGAAAGTGTGTGCTTAAGACAAAATACTTCGCTCAAATGGCCCCCTATTTTCATGTTTAGTATATGAAATATTTTTCCACTAAATAGCTGCGTAACGGAAATGTTTCAGTGTGATGGCAAAAACAAACGGAAGGAGACATACCTGAGTTACCGAGTTGATGATGACAACCCTGATGGTCCTATATCACTCAACTGAGAACCACTTAGAACCATCTGTGTAGTATAGGCAGTAACGAGACTCATCGGTAAAGAGGACAGGTCGCCAGGTCGACAGGTCGTCTACGGCCCAAGCATATCGTAGCTGGCAGTAGTTTCGAGACAGCGGGATCCATATACATGTACTTCTCGACTGCAGACCACTTTCGTGCAAACCTGTGCGTATGGTTTTCGAGACTGGATAACCAGAAAACGATCTTCAGCCGCAGAAGTTGCCCTTCTTCTGCCCCACCATGTCACCTTACAGGTGTACCATACTGTTGGAATCTCGCCCAGGCTCTAGTGATAACCGTATGGTGCACACCAAGTGCCTTGTCAACCTCACGATGAAGAACCCCTTGCTCCACCATTCAAACTGCCTGCCATGTCTCTGCATCTGATAAATGCCTTCTAACATTCGCATTTGCCATAATTCAGAGATAAACGTTCAGTCTTTCAAGTGAAAGTTAAGACTGAGTACCCTACACATGTCGGTTACATGTATTTAGTTTCAAATAAACACGATGAAAATACGAGATCACCTCGTTTGCACGGTCTGCACAAGGAAATTGCCTCTCAGCCAAGGTTATGTGTACACTAGGGACATTCTCGATACATCACTTCACGATGATTTCTAATGTAAAAATCATAAATGCGTAAAATGTATACTTCACAATGATGTGTGGAAAACTTGGTGCTTACAAACGGAGTAGTTTATATGAAGCTTAACGAGTTGAAATAATGCGCCAGAACAAAAAGGTAATATATGTGTTAATGCATTTTATCCTGTCAATTATTTCATATTCGACCCGATAAAGGGGTGCCGTATAAATTTCGCTTTATACGGCACATGATATGTCACGGACTACTTTTGTTTTATAATCAGAAGGAAGTGATAAAATGGTTGTTATTACAAACAAAGCCTACTTCAAAAAAGATTAAATATTTCAAGATGTAGATCTTACAATATAGTGATCATTTAAGCAAATAAAATTATTGCAACATTGGAACCATTTTTGTGTATATGTACCGCTGGCGGATAAACATGACATTAGCCTAATTTGAAAAACTTTAAAGCTAGAGTTTCAATATCTTTAGTAAATTATTTCCAAATGCCAGATGTGACAGGATAAATAGAATAATAGGTTAGTGTCTAAACTGAGAAAGTTCATCTGGCAAGGCGTAGGAATTATAGGGTGCAACCAACTTAAAATCTGCTACATCCACCTGATATTTTATTGTCACTGACCTGACATCACATTTAAACTTCGCCTAATACTGAGGCAGTGCCTTCTGCTGGGTCTACCCCGTCCCATCCACTTCTTCAGAATACTATAAGCCTTTTTTCCCCACATACGTAATGACAGCGTATCTTCAACAAATGTATGATCAAAGGCGTTTCAAATTTCAAGAGCACAAGAGCACATAATAACTATATATACTAACGGAAAAATATAACTGTGCATACTTCAAGGTATAGAATTTTTTTTAATATTAGGAATAGTAACATAAAACTTTGCAAATTAGCCAATCAACGTTTTATTTCTAACAATCAATACAAACACTTCATCATGTAAAACAATTTTTACAGTAACAAGGCGCAGAAGTTGACAGGTATGAAATCTGATTTCACAAGGTCATATCGTGTGTGGCCTCCATTGGCGTTCAAGCAAGCACGGCAGCGACGAGGCATAGAGGCAACTAAGTTGGCGATAACTGCCTGTGGAATGGTGTTCCAGATGTTGACCAATGTCTGCGCTAGTTGGTCCAGCGTGAGAGGTTGGTTACGTCTTTGACGGAGGCGTCTCTTCATCTCATCCCAAACGTGCTCAATTGGTGAAAGATCTGGTGAAACAGCGGGCCAGGGTAAGGCACTCACGTTTTGCTGAGCCAGAAACCCGGTAACTACACGTGCTACATGTGGCCGAGCGTTGTCTTGTTGAAACGTCATGTTACGCCCTTGACGTTGAAGAAATGGCAGCACGTGGGGTATGACAATCTCATCTCTGTAACGAACACCCGTTAAATTGCCACGGACAATTACAAGCTGGGTCCTGCCTTGAGATGAGATACCTCCCCAAACCATTATCGACCCACCACCACCAAAACGTTGACGTTGAAAAACACAGGGATCCAAGTAACGTTCTCCGCGACGCCTGTATACACGAACTCGTCCGTCCGAACTTTCTAAGTGAAACCGCGACTCGTCAGTAAACAGAACATTATTCCAATATGCTCTTGGAAGCCTTAGATACTGTCTGCACCACTGACGTCGACGTTGTCGATGACGTAAGAGAAGAGTAGGACGTATCGCAGGACGTCGTGGAGTAATGCTGTGCTCTCTTAATCGGTTTCTAACAGTTCGTCCACTGATAGGTCTCAAGCCAGGAATTGTTCGTGCTGTTAATGTGGCCGGTTGAAATCGATTCCGTAGGTGTGTAAGCCGGATATAATTGTCTTGACGGATTGACGTCACACGTGGACGCCCTGGACGTGGTAGATCACGGACGTTGCCACGTTGCTGAAATCGTCGCCAAAGTGCTGATATGGTGTTTCGGTGAACACCAAAACGCTGCGCAACCGCATTTTGAGCAATGCCTGCTTGGAGCATACCGACGGCACGTAGGCGATCATTTTCTGAGATGCGTGGCATTGTCTTCAAAGACTTAAAATCCAAATTAAGGTGTTTTTCTGAACTGCTGGGTAGCTCACTATAATTTGACGGTTAAAATAATTCGGAACAGCATGTACGATGATGTTAACATAAAGAAACACGTAAAAAGCGAGACCGTTACGGGCTATAAATTTTGCACGTGCAACTCGCGAAAAGCAGTATTATTGAAACAAGATTACCTTGTGAATTACACAAAAGAAATCTGCTAAAATAATTTTATACCTAATAAAAGATATTAAGTATTTTAGTGTGCACAGTTATATTTTTCCGTCAGTATATGTAAATAATAAGAAAAACTAACTTAAGCCCGATCCCCCCTTTTACCTTTACGCTATCCAGGCATTCATTCTTCTTTAAAAAAAAAAGACAATTCCCACGGATTGGTCCTTTTAAAGATTTTGGAAAACACTACTACTGTGCAGAATATTGTGTATGCGGTGTTCCAACCAACATAGACATCAATAAACCTGCAAGAATTTCCTTGTTTAGATGTTTTTATTCGAAAAGATAATCCGGCAGTCAATACATTAATTTCAAACACACTTATGTTTTAAACTTGCTTTATGCCAGTTAAATGAAACATTTTTTTTAATTCAACACAACTGTACCGTTGCGCTATCAACGTCATCTTGATGTCCTCTGACAAATTAACACATAAATGTCTGTATGTATGGAAATTCTGAAGCCCTTTTTTAGCTCACCTGTCACGTAGTGACAGAGTGAGCTTTTCTGATCACCTTTTGTCCGTCGTCCGTCGTCCGTCCGTCCGTCCGCCCGTTAACAATTGGTTTGTTAACACTCTAGTGGTCACATTTTTGCCTCAATTGTCATGAAACTTGGTCAGGATGTTTGTCTCATTAATATCTCGGACGAGTTCGAATATGGGTTATCAGGATTGGAAAACTAGGTAACAGAGCCCAAAAATAGAAAAATCTTGTTAACACTCTAGATGTTACATTTTCAGTCCAAATATCCTGGAAATTTGTCAGAAATGTTCTAATGATGATTTCTAGCTCAAGTTCAAATATGGGTCATCTGGGTTCAAAAACTAGGTCATGGAGCCCAAAAATAGAAAAATCTTGTTAACACTTTAGAGGTTACATTTTCAGCCCAAATAATCTTGAAATTTGTCAGAAAGGTTGCTTTGATGATATCTAGGTCAAGTTCAAATATAGGTCATCTGGGGTCAAAAACTAGGTCACAGAGCCCAAATATTGAAAAACCTTGTTAACACTCTTGAGGTAACATTTTTAGACCAAATAACCTGGAAATCTGTCAGGAAGGTTGCTTCCATGATTTCTAGCAAAAGTTCAAATATGGGTCATCTGGGTTCAAAAACTAGGTCACAGAGCCCAAAAATAGAAAAATCTTGTTAACACTCTAGAGGTTATATTTTCAGCCCAAATAATCTGGAAATTGTCAGAAAAATTGCCTTGAGGATTTCTAGATCAAGTTCGAGTATGGGTTATCTGGGTTTACAAACTAGGTCACAGAGTCCAAATATGGAAAAACCTTGTTAATATTCTAAAGGTAGCATTTTCAGTCGAAATAACCTGGGAATTTGTCAGAAAGATTCTATCAATGATTTCTAGCTCAGTTTTGAATATAGGGTCTCTGGGGTAAAAAACTAGGTCACAGAGCCCGATAGTAGAAAAACCTTGTAAAAGCTCTAGAGGTTACATTTTTAGTCCAAATGACCCTGAAATTTGTCAGAAAGGTTGTTTCAATTATTTCTAGCTCAAATTTGGATATGGGTTATCTGGGATCAAAAACTAGGTCACATGGTACAAATATGTAAAAAACTTTTTAACACTCCAGAGGTTATATTTTCTGTCCAAATATCCTGGAAATTTGTCAGACAGGTTTTTTTTTTGATGATTTCTAGCTCAAGTTGGAGTAAGGGTCATCTTGGGTCAAAAACTAGGTCACAGAGCCCAAATATGGAAAAACTTTGTAAACACTCTAGAGGCTACATTTTAAGTCCAAATGTCCTGGAAATTTGTCAGATATGTTGTTTTGGTGATTTGTAGCTCAAGTTTGGATATGGGTTATTTGGGGTCAAAAACTAGGTCACAGAGCCTAAATATCGAGAAACCTTGTTAACACTCTAAATGCTACTTTTTCAGTCCAAATATCCTGGGAATTTGTCAAAGAGATTGTTTCAATAATTTCTAGGTCAAGTTCGAATATGGGTCATCTGGGGTCAATTAACCAGGTCCATAGCAACTTTGTTAAAAGCAGCCATACTCAGGTGAGCGATACAGGGCCATCATGGCCCTCTTGTTTAAATACAAATCGATTTGCAACCATGTATCATAGTGCATAGCGAACTGGAAAATTATGCATAACAAAATTAATAATTGTATACTTTATTATGGAAATGTTTAAGCATTTACGCCGAGTACTACTTGCCAGTTTGTATGTAGTTCGTATGCAGGCTTTCAAAACTTAAGGACAAAGAAATTCAAGATAGAATTTTCTCTTATATTAGATAATTAAAATTTTGAAAACTGTCTTTAATGGTGTTGCTGGATTACAGGTGAAATCAGGCTCTAGTCATAGATCATATTTGATATCTCCTCTTTTTAAAAGTTAGTAGAGTGATATTCTTTATAAAACGAGCGTAAAAATGATGTTAAGCTATCTAGATATTCTTTATAAAAAGAGCGTTATAATGGTGTCAGGCTAGCTTGATATTCTTTATAAAACGAGCGTTATAATGATGCCAAGCTAGCTAGATATTTTTGTCTTTCTAGAAGCAAAAAATAAAAAAAAACAAAAATAAGCTATGTTTGGCAAACACATGCCGCCAGAAGCATAAATTGTTAACCATTTTTCTAAGTACATAATTGGGAGATACTTAAGAAGAAAGGTATTCACAGTAACTAACCTTTTTAAGTTCATAGACTGTGCAGTGACAAATAAGTAAGTGAACAGTTATGTTGATTTGTTCTTTGTTGGCGTGTGATAGCATTGTTTTATTCTAAAATTGATAATATTTTCTGAAAAATGTGAAGTATTTGCTAAGCATTTAAGGGATAGATTACCCAGGGAAATTTTAAACTGTCATGTCACTGCTGTAGACAGAAAATGAAAAATATTGAACTTGTCGTAAAAGGTTAACCATTTCCCAAAAGAGGATTATCCCTGAAAAAAAGTAGCCACATATATGAAACTTTTTAGGATAATGCTGCATTAACTGAAATGACGTCTAAATGTTCGGACGTATTGTTTTGTTACTAGACGCCGGGAAAATAAAGTGTATGAATATTTTTTTGGTATGCTTTGGTGTTAGTATAAAAAGTGTGCAGCTTTCGATTGGCAGTGACAGCTTTAAAAATAAAGAAATTACTAACATACGTCTTATTCTAAAATTAAAAAAATATCCTGAACGATAAGAGAGTAGTAAATATCTTTTAACACAAATGACCTAAACACATTCCGATTGTCGAAACTCTGCAGAGTTTCTACTACACTGCTCAAAAAGATAAAGGATAATTTTAATTTTTTGCGTGTATACAAAGATATACACTGATACATATACATGAAATGGCAATGTGTCTCCTTCAAATCCTCGTGCAAATGGAAGAATTTATGATAATTCTTAACCGTGTTTATGTTTTGCGGCTTGAAGCGTACACATTTCATTTCGAGACACCATACGTGAATGTTATTCATATAGAAAGAGTTCAGTGTTTTGGCACAATGAAGTTTGATGTTGTAATTTCCTGTCTTTTGCTTGTTGTCACAACTGTTAGGAGTATACGACGTCATCTTTCCACCGTTTACGTAGTGAGGGCCGTCCAGATACTTGAACTTGGGCTGTCCCAACGCCATGTGGCAAATGAGTTTGGGGTATCTCAAAGTGTGATTGCTAGACTTCGGGCACGCTATCTAGAGACAGGACGTTATACAAGACGCCCTGGGGAAGGAGCTGGACGCTGTACAACGGCAGCATAGGACTGCTATATTGGCAACATAGCCCTGTGAAACCGCCAGGCCACAGCTGTACGTCTCCGTAATGAGTTCCAGCTTGCTACAGGGGTTCGATTATCAGACCAGACGGTGCGTTATAGGTTACATGAATGTAACCTTGATGCAAGACGTCAAATGATTTGTCCAGTTCTGCAGCGGATCCACAGAACTCCCCGCCTGGAATTGCAGTGTATCACGTCCAATGGGAAGTGGATGAATGGCGGTCAGTTCTCTTTACAGATGAAAGCAGATTCCGCTTAGCATCTTGTGATCGACGTGTCCGCGTGTGGAGACGTCGTGGCGAACGTTATGCGAATTGTATCTGCTCGTCTGATCAGCGATTACCTTGATCGTGAAGGTATGGCTAGATCACCGGACTTAAATCATATAAGTAGTCATACCCATTATTGACATTAGGTATAACCTTATTTTCTAGTGTTTCTTTTAAGTTCTTATCATTTCGTTTGAGTCAAAGATTTTGGACATTTCTTCTGTCTTTATGATTCTTTTTCTAGACAATTGTTTGTTTACTTACCATAGTTAAGATTTTGTTAAAATGAATACGAAATACCTGACTATCGATAGAACTTGTTTTCTTAAAACTTCACATGATTTACTTAGAAAAAAATAAAAATGTGTATGATTCCTTAATTTTTTTGAGACGTGTATCAACCGGTAATGGCATTAGATCCCTTCACAAGCAGATTTGATAAAAACAAATGCTCTCTCTTAAAATAACAGAGATTTCGAAAGTGAAAGTCTGTTTCAAACCATTGCAATGTCAAGAAACTTCGACTTTTGCAGCTGCTAAAAGTATTTCATTTATTGAAACAATAATGAAGTAATAAATAAAAACGCTGAAAAAGTCGTAATGTTGTTATTCCTTCGTTTTAATATAAAGACTAACAAAGGGCGTAGGGGTGTATATAACCGAGAGCCACTAAATCACTAACATACACAACATATGGGATTACAAATATAGATATTTGATTACAAGATGCTGAAAACAATCCCCTTTTACATCATTACCTTCAAGCTACTGACCAACAGCTGCGTCCCGCATTCTCAGCTTCACTATGCCCTAACATACTTTGGCTTCTCTAATACAATCTATCTAGCAAGCTGTACTTGCAAACAAAACGCCTGATTTTACACAAATGACCACCTCAGACCACTTAAGTTCATTTAGGTCTTCGAACGGATACCGCATCGAGTATAGTATGATGAAATGTTTATCAAGATCTGTTGTCTTGCGATAATCCAGTCGAAAGACATCGCAATATTTGATAAAATATTGAGTTTATTTGAAAAATGAAACTTTCATATGAACAACCTGCATGCTTTATTGGCCAGCTTGAGGCTGGGGCAACAGCCGCACATGTAGCCCGTCCATTTGGGGTAAATGAAAAAACTGTTCGGCGTTTACGTCAGACATTTGCAACACACAGCGACGTTGCAGATCTACCACGTACCGGACGGCCGTGTGAAATGACGTACGTCAGGATCGGCACACCTCACGCGTTAACGTAATCGCTTTACAGCTTCAAATGACACGGCACAAAAACACGCAAGGTCGTAATCGACCTCATATTAGTGCTATAACCGTACGGCAACATATGAAATCAGTCTGCCTACGTTGCCGACGGCCGTATCGTGGAGTTAGATTAACCCCTAACTCAGGCGTTTGAGGGTGCAATGGGCGTTGCGTCATCGTAGATGGCAGCTGAGTCAATGGCGAACAGTTCTGTTTACCGACTGACTGTAAATTCAACGTTGATTCCTAGAACCGACATCGGCATTTCTACCGACGCTCTGGAGAAAGTTTTGTGACGCATGTGTTGTTGAAACTAACCGCTAGGGCGGACAAAGCAATAAGGTTTTGGCAGGGTTTGCCCAGAACCCTGAAATTCCCCTCGTGCTGCTTGAATATGAACGAGGACGTAGTCGCGGTATAGCTGCAAAATTTACGTCGATCAGGTATTGCAGACAATTGTCCTGCCATTTATTGCTGTCCATCCAGGTACTGTCTTACAGCAGGGCAACGCCGGTCACCATGCTGCAAGGCTGACGCAAAACTTTTTGGTGACAAACAACATTCAAACGTTACCATTTCCTGCATTATCACCGGATATGAACCTGATCCAGCACCTGTCGTATTACATGAAACGCAAGATCTTGTAACGTATACAATGTTCAACAGTTACGGCAGGCCATATTTCTGCACAGAATTGTCACCTTAATGCGTCGAAGGTGTACCAAACTCATCCATGTCGATGGGGTCACACCCGTTATTGATATAGCCTGACCTAAGATAAGCAATACTTCGCGCAATCGATTGTAATGTGACAATTTATGGTGTATGAATTTACAACGTTATAGGTCAAGAAGTTCATAGGCAAATTTCATAAAAGTATTGCCATCGAATGTATTATGATATCTCCTTTCCAACGATAACATTTTATTAGTGTGCAAGTATAAACAAAAAAAAGATATTATATTTTTTGTAGACCGGACAAAGCTTTTGGTCATAAGTATATAAACAACAAGCTTCGTTCGGTATCCTATCTAATTCTTTTGTTTTGCGTATTTTGACTTCGGCTAGACCTTTCGGAGTAATACAAGAAATAACTTTTAACTCAAATGTCATCAACACGGTTGTTGAAAATCTGCACTTTTTAATTCAGAATTGTTTCTACCGAACCCGCATTAAGTCCCTTAATAAGCAAATTCGGTCAAAAAAGTTCTCTCTTAAAATAACAGATTTTTTGATAGTGAAAATCTGTTTCAAACCATTACAGTGTCATAAAACTTCGCTTTTGGAACAGAAGAAAGTTTGCAATTTCGTTTCATTCATTTATTAAAGCAATAATAAGGCAATATATGCAAACACCGAAACACGTCGTAATGTTGTTATTCTTTCATTTTAATACAAAGACTAGCAAAGGGCGTAGGAAGTGTATAAAAAACAATACCCACTACATCAAACAAACAAACATCAGTAACATACACAGCACTTTGGTATTATCAATATAGATATTTTATTATAAAATACTGAAATCAATCGTCAGTTAATGCAACTGAGAAACGTGTCCCTTTTTCTATCATTAATTTTACTACAGCTTTCAAAACTGATTAGAGTTTCACGTATTCGGAAAGCGGTAAAAAGTGACGTTACGATGTTTATTTCAGTAGCTTAAACTACCACTTTACTGATCATCCAATCACAGCGAGGCAGTTTTCTCAGGTTATACCTGTCAATAAAACTGCGTCATGCAATCTACCCGCAGCAAGAAAAATGTACCAGGGCGGCGCCAAAGTTGCTGTATCGTAATTGTCGCTGCGTTGCTACCGGAAAGCTTCACTCAATATTTTTTTCGTAACCGCTTTTTTATTTCGTTCACAGAATGACACCAGAATGGCAGTATTGACAGGTAAAGGCGGAGTTTGAAAAAAAATGCATTGAGTGACGCTTTAATTGATTTTTGACAGGTGTACCGACGAGTCTCGTTCTTTACCTAACAGTGTAAACTCTAATCAGTTTTGCAAGCGGTATTAAGCTACTGACCAACGGCTGTGTCGCTCATTTTCAGCTTCAGTATGTCCTAGTATACTTTGGCTTCACTAATACTATCTGTCTAGCAAGCTGCACTTGCAAACAAATAAGGTCTTGTGTTTGTTTACTCAGTTAACCATCTCCGACCACATATGTTCATTTATGTTAGAGACGTGCATCGAATAGACAAACGAAAATGGAAAAGAAAAAAAAGGGACATGTATGACCTTTCAATACTTGGCCATTTCTGAAAGTGTTCACTTGCAATAAAAAATACAAAAAACAACGTGTATTAAAGAAGGTTTACATGTATAAGCAACTAGATTCTTTCGGCATCCTATCTCACTCTTATGTTTTGCATTTTGCATTTTGATTTCGGCTGGGCGTTCCGGAATAATTCAAGACATATTTTTTTTTTAACTCAAGCGTCATCAAAACATTCCGATTGTCAAAAAACTGCATATTTTCACGAGCTCAGAATTGTTTCTTCTATGAACCGGTTCCCGAATTAGTTCCATTTAAAAACAGATTTAGCCAAAACCGATCTTTCTTAAAATAACAAAGCTTTCGAAAGTGAAAACCTGTTTCAAACTCTTACAATGTAAAAAATTCGCCTTTGGAATAGCAGAAAGTTTGCAAGTCAGATTCAGTCATTTATTAAAACAATAATGAGGCAATATATGCAAACGTAAAAACACGTCGTAAGGTTGTTATTCTTTTGTTTTAATACAAAGACTAGCAAATGGAGTAGGGGAGGATCGGATAAGTGTTCCAGTGGTAACACGCTTAACTGGTAACGCAAGGGTCCCGAGGTCGATCCCCCGCTCCTCCACTAACATCATTAACTGTCCTTCGGATGAGACATTAAACCGAGGTCCTATGTATCAGTGCTATATACTAAGCATGCAAAAGAACGTAGGTTGTCTCTCAAACGGTATTCTTTCTGTTTCTTGTACTATCCCAACAACATAAAGTAACTAATATCTTCAGGGGGCGTCGGTCATAAGGGAAACCGGTACTGACGATTAATAAACGCAAATAGACATATATATAACCGATAGCTACTAAATCAGTAACATACACAGCCTATAGGCATTATCAAAACAGAGATTTGATTTCAAGATGCTGAAAGCACTCGTCAGTTAATGCAACAGAGAAACTTGACCCTTTCAATCATTACCTTTAAACTACTGACCAACAGCTGTGTCACTCATTTTCTGCTTCACTATGTTCTAGTATACTTTGGCTTCTCTAAAACCATTTTTAGCAAGCTAAATCATGTTATTTGCTCATTTACTCAATTGACCACTTCAGACCTCATATGTTCATTCATGTTTCAGATGTGCATCGAATGGAGGAACGAAAATGGAAAAGAAAAAAGACATCTATGACCTTTCAATAATTGGCCATTTCTGAAAGTGGCTAGCTAAATGGGCACTGAAAATGTTAGTAATTCACTTGCAATAAAACAAAATCAAACACCCCATGAGTCAAAGAAGGCTTATATATATTTATAAGCAACGAGCTTCCTTCGGCATCCTATCTCACTCTTGTGTCTTGCGTAATTTGATTTCGGCAAGGTGTTTCGGAAAAATTCAAGACATATCTTACAATATATAACTGAAAGCCAATAAGTAAGTAATATACACAGTATATGGGCATTATCAATATAAAGATTTAATTTCAAGATGCTGAAGCTATTGCCAGCTAATTCCACATACAGACCTGTCCCTTTAGCTATTGCCAGCTAATTCCACATACAGACCTGTCCCTTTTGCATCATTACTTTCAAGTTACGGACCAACGCTACTGACCAACAGCTATGTCCCTCGTTCTCAGCTTCACTATGCCCTAGTTTACTTTGGTTTCTTTAATACCATCTATCTAGCAAGGTGCACTTTCAAACACAAGTCATGTCTTTTATTCGTTTACTCAGTTTAGCTCCTCCGACCTCATATGTTTATTCATGCTACAAATATGCATTGAATGGAGAAACAAAAATGGAAAAGAAAAAAAAAGGGACATATTTTTTCTCACAATATTTTGCCGTTTCTGAAAGTCGCTAGCGTATTGGGCATTGAAGGTGTTAGTCAACAAAAAAAACACCATGTGTTAAAGAAGGCTTACATGATTAAGCAACGAGCTTCCTTCTTAATTCTATCTCAGTGTCGTGTTTTAAGTTGTTGTGCTTTGGCTAGGCATTTTGGAATAATACAATACATATACCCAACCAAAAAGGAAAGGCAGGGTTGAATTTCTCGTCTTCAACTCTCCGCTAAATGATGAATATGGCCATGGAAAAACGATATTTAAAATGAAGATGTGGCAATACTATATACTCAACCAAAAAAGAAATTCAGGGTGAACTGTCTTTATCTATAAATTATATGAATGCTCTACAGAGTAGTTTATAATATAAACTATTTATTTTAATCAACAAATAATCCACACTTCATTAGGTTCTAACCAGTAATTCACGAGTAATTGAAACATATTTGATGGTATCCTCCCAAGTCACAAAATGAAATCGACTCACTCTTCAATATCTCGTATGTCCCCCTCGGACATTTGTTACATCCCCGATCGTTCTATGCATGGAGTTCATAAATACATTTATCTTTCTCATGGAAATATTATTCCGCTTCTCCAACAAAGCAGTTCTTAAGTCGTTAAGAGTAGCGGGGAGATTCTGACGCCTCTTTACCCTATTGTATAGTTCATCTCAAAGATGTTCAATTGGGTACAAATCTGGACTGTACGGCGGCCAGTCGAGTGGGTTAATGTTATGGTTTGCCAGAAGGTCTCAACAAACTCTGGCTATATGGGGCCAGGCATTGTCATGCTGAAAGATTAGGTTGTGCTGTTGTACATATGGGACTGCAACAGGGCGAAAGCATTTCATCTTCATATCTTTAGGCAGTTTAATTCCCATTATCGAAATAAACGGTGACTTTGACCCGTGCGAAAACCCCTCAGACCATAACTTAGCGGCCTAAGAACCTATCCCTCTCAAGGACACAATCGTCGGCAAAACGTTCACCACTACGTCGATATATATGACGTCGACAATCTGAATGAAAAAGAGTGAACCAAGACTCACCTGTGAAAAACACTTGTGTCCATCGATGCATTGGGAACAATATTAACAGCCAATTCGGTTGCAGTAAGGTGGCGATTACGAAGGTAGGCAAGATGTATTGTCCTGTCTTGACCTTGCGTTGTCACAGGGGGTCGTCCCGATCTAGGATGGTAGGCAACGGTTCCCGATTCTTTCAGGCGCCTGACAGGTTGTTCTTTGATCGAAATGTTCACACCAAATTGCCTAGAAATATGTTGTTGCTGTTGACCTTCCTATAGCAATACAATAGCATGACTCCTCTGTTCCTTGGTCAGTTGTACCATGATAGCAAATGGTTAGCTTTAACTTTAAATAGCGATGTGTATGTCTTAACGTATTGAGTGGTATCACAAAATGTGATATGTTATCATTTAACTGTACGTAATATTTGCTTTTTACTCTTTCTCAATTGGGCACGGTACATCACAAGGCTGAGCAAATTTAGATACCACGTTAGGTACACAGCGACCTTGAAATTTATATGACCGATCTTCATCATTTTAGGCTAAAGCATTTAATCATGTTTGCACATTTATGTACCCTGCCTTTCCTTTTTTTTGTTGAGTATATTACGAAAAAAAAAACATTTAAAAGTATTGTAAATTTTAGCTTTGCTGCTTACTGTCGCTGAAGCACTAAGCTGCTGCTCTTCTCTCGACTTTCCTTATGCTATTTGAAAACAAAGGAATAAAATTTACACGAACAAATGATTATATCCACCACAGAAAAGAATGTGTCTGAAAAGGCAACAAACTAAGGTGTAAGTAATTTGGTAATGTTTGTACTGTTTATATTCAACAAGATCATCCTGGTATAATTTTGAAGTTTATCTTAACATGAGAAATCTGCGGTTAGAGGTCGCGTCCTCAAACAAAAACATCTCTATACTAAGAAATCAATATGACCTTTGTCTTTTTAAGTGAGCAGTTTTAACTAATTGCTTCAAAGCTACTGTCCCTCAGATTTTAGCTTAATTATAATTTTCCCTAAAAATAAAAGATAGGTCGAAATACTGTTTGAAAATATTATAAAACAAGAGCAGTCACTGGAAACTGACATATGCCCCCGAAATGTAGCTTTGAAATGAAACTGGTGTTAATATATAATTGAATATGCCTGTAGAAAAGAGATCAGACACAAAATACAGTATGAACTGAAGGTAAATGGTAATGTAATGTTTTTCTGCTTCAGATTATTATATGGAGGTTGAAGACATAATTATTCAATGAAATAGAAAGCTGTGAGTTTGGTCTTGAATACGAACAATATTGTTTTAATCCCAACCCCTACCGATGTTTTATATATAAAAAGGCTTGGTGACGAACATTTTGGATTCAATGAAATCCCCCAAGCGGTTTTGGAGATGTAGCTTGGAAAAGATTTTAATATAGAAGTTATAGCAAAAATGACTAAGATCCATAACTCTTCCAAATGTAAATTGAGCAGAATCTCCTGGCAATATGCACAACTAGGCTTGGTGACAAACATTCCTGTGAAGTTACAATGAAATTCTCCATGCGGTTTTGGAGATGAAGTGTGGACAAGACCTTAATATATAAGTTAGAGTTTAAAAAATGACTAAATGCCAATAACTCTGCCAAAATTAAATCGAGCGGATTCTCCTGACGAAATGCAATACTAGGCTTGGTGGCAATCACTCCTGTTAAGTTTCAATGAAATCCCTCAAGCGGTTTTGGAGATGAAGCGAGGACAAGATTTTAGAGTAAAAAGATGTGTAAGTGCCCATAACTCTGCCAAAAATAAATCGAGCAGAATCTCCTGACGATATGCACAACTAGGCTTGGTGACAAACACTCAATTTAAGTTTCAATGAAATCCCTCAAGCGGTTTTGGAGAAGAAACGAGGACAAGATTTTATAGGACAGACGGGCAGAAGGACGGACGGCCGGACGGACGGACAAACAGTGCGATTACTATATGCCTCCCTTCGGGGGGCATAAGAAAATAGAATTTTATGTATCTATAAGGCTTGAAACCCAAAACAACCAAAAACAAGAAATCGGTAAAACCAAATAATGTTTCCTGGAGTATTTTTTGTACAGAAAGGCAGAAAAGTAAGAAATGTACTATAAATGGTGTTTCAATGACATGTGAAATTAAATACTTTTTAAGTTATAGTAAGGATAATCATGATGAATAATATTTGAGGATTTATAGTATAAAAACTAGTAGAAAATAGACCTGTACTTCATATAATCAGTGTTCTTCTCCAGAATTCCAGCTGATAAGCCATTGATTTAACTATCGATCGCAGTTGCTATATTAAGTTTTATAAAGGGAGATAATTAAAAAACTTACTGGATGTAAAGTGATGGTTCTTTAACACTGCATTTCCATTTATTGGTCTTTAAAACTGTGTGAAGTTTTATTAAATTCACTTCAACACTTTTCAAGCTATTTTCCTAACAAGCATTATTAGGTATTATTAAGGAAGATAGTTAAAAAACTCAGTAATTTAGAGTGATGGTTTTTAACATTGCAATTCCTCTCACTAGTCTCTATAACTGTGTGAAGATATAACGAGATATCATTGATACTTTAGAAGTTATACTCCAGATAAGCATCATTTAACTTTTGTAATTCTCATTATGGAGATGATTAAAAAATAAAGCAATGTAGAATTAAGGTTCATACTGCACTTCCTCTCATTGTTCTCTATCACTGTGTGAAGTTTTAATTAAATTCGTTAAGTACTTTTGAAGTTATTCTCCATACAAGCATAATTAAGTACCATAAAGGGAGATAACTCATAAACAAAGTAATGTAGGGTCATGGTTCTTTGACACTACACTTCCTCTCACTAGTCTCTTTAACCGTGTGGAGTTTCAATGCTATATCATTGACAGTTTAGAAGTTCTACTCTGGACCAGCATTATTAAAAATTTAAGTATCATTATGGGAGATAATTAAAAAAATCAAGCAAGGTAGACATATGGTAATTGAACAACAGTCACTCTCTAGTATCTATGACGGTGTGAATATTTAATTGATTTTTTTTAAAAGACTTTTCAAAGTAATTTCCGAAAAAATATTTTAAGTATTATGAAGGGAGATAGTTTAAAAAATAAGTTAATTAGAGTTATGGTTTTTTAATAATGCACTTCTTCTGACTAGTCTCTATAACTGTGTGAAGTTTCAATGAGATACTAAGGACAGTTTAGGATTTATATTCCGGACATGCATTATCAACTTAAGGGAGATAATTAAAAAATTAAGCAAGGTGGACAAATGGTTATTGAACAGTGCACTTCCACTCACTAGTATCTATGACCGTGTTTAGTTATAATTTTTGTTTTTGTTTCAATACTTTTCAAATTATTCTCCGGACAGGAGTGTGACGGACGGACTGAAAGACGGACAAGGTGGCAACTATATGCTATCCCTTCGGTGAGCATAAACATCTCAACAATTATTTTTTTATAAAAACGTTGTAAGATTAAAATCCACTGAACAAAACTAAATATCCAATGGCTGATCCGCCAGGCGTAGGTATATTTAATCTAAATATTTCACATCATGGGCACTCAACTTAACATTAAATAGACCTGAAATAGTAAAGATTTTGTCAGATTATTACTAGAAACGATGTCTTTCTTCTGAGCTTCTGAGAAATGTGCGCGAAAGACAAAATACACCCGACATATAGTATCTAGCTTTTATATTTAGTTCATAAAAGATTTTTTCTTCACTACATAGCTTCGTCAAAGAAATTATTCAGTATGATGGCAAAAAAAAACAGATTAAGATATACCTGGGTTTCCTAGTAGATAGATGATGGTCCTGTATTACTCACCTGAGAAACATTTCTCTAAACAGCAAGGCAATGAAGAACATGGAGCTAAACTCAACTGCATTGTTAGACATTAAACATTATGTTCAGTTAACTGCAGGATCGTAACTTGGACACTGTCCTTTATCATTCGAACAGATTTGTACTGAATGAATGTCATAGTACTTAGCTACTTACACCTGTGACGGGGATCTTGTTTATTTCTTTTCAATACTAATGCGAGAAAGTAAGTAAGAAGATCAATGTCCGCCAGAGTCAAGTTTGTTATTCACAAGTAAAACTAAACACATGGTCAAAGTTAATGGGTTTAGGTTAAGAAACATTATCGGCAAAAGTTAAACGCGAAATATTCAAGCTAGAATATAAATAAAATTCAAATGTCAATGCCTTAGCTTAGAAAACAAGCAAGTATATCAGGGTTAAGTTTATTCAATGTTTAAGTTGAAATCTACATGCAAAACTGTAGATATGGTCTAAATTACATTGACTGAAAGTATTTCAAGGTCAAAGTTTAAACCTGTATGCAAAATTTATACATATATATTTTAAATTTCAATGCTTTAGCCTCAGAAAAGGAAATAGGTCAATGTTAAGGTCAAGCTTACATGAAGGTCAATGATATAGTTAAATATGTGGACATGAAGGTTCCTTCCAAAATTATTAAGCAAATTTTAAATATAAATCTACATAAAACTAGTAACCCTCGGACAAAGTCACTTTTGACACAGGACCATACTATACGCCGAATTAGCACGTGCTTACTGTTTGTTCCGGGAGGTAGAAAAAAAGAAATTATAATAATCTTAATCTAAGCATCTCTTAATCGGTGGAGCTTCCTTAAAGCTCTATCAGAGCTCTACTCTGAACCTGCAAAAGGATCTGACGCGCTCCCTTGCGGGTTTGTGCGTACACTCAATTTTGGCTTGGCTACGCCCCTGAGAACCATTATTTGAACAACACTGGTACAGAGCCGATGCTACACACGAAAATCTAAGCACCGTGCCTTACGAATTTAGAGATGATTTTAATTGTTTCCCGATATAATTATATGTAAGTGACCCCATGAGGAGGGACAGTTTTGACTTCGGACTATGATTTGAAATTTTGTAGAGAACCGCAGCACGACGCCACACACCATATCTGAGGTCAAGGTCTTGTGATTTATAACGAACATTTTCCCAATTATCTGACAAACAACTGACCCTTAGGGCGGGGCAATTTTTGGACCTAGGGCCATCATATGAACGATCTTAGTAAAAGTCAACTAAAATTCTACACATCAAAATTTGTAGTTTTATAGATGTTTGTTTTCTTTTTTTTATAGAATGTGAACACAGTAGCTCACGCAAAGCCTATTGCCTAGGCGAGCTGAAAACAAAACAAGACGTTGTCATGTTTGTTGAATGTCTCTAGCTGCTAATGTAATTCGTTTATGTAATTAATATATAATTGTCTTACAGACGTAATCGATAAAACTGGAACTAACAAAACTCTTTAAATCTCGGATACAGTGCAGAGCATTAGAGACAGTTTGGTTCTGTTCTTGGAAAAGGATTCCTGAAAATTCTATAAGTAGACACATGCATTCAGATCCATACTCATCCAAAATCAGAAAATAATTTCTGATAAAGTTAAATATACGCCTGTACTTGATCTCTTTATGTTTTCATTCTCACAATTTTCCAGTAGTTAAACAAAATGTAAATTGCATTGCGTAATCTTGGTGACATGTTATTGCCAATGCACAAAAAAGTAGCGACTTAAAACATGATTGATATGAAATTAATTTGACAAAACTGACGTCAAATATTTGATTTTGTTCAAATGAATCTTGATAGATATCAACAAATTGAATTTTATTATCAGTTTTCTAGATATGCTTCATAAAATCCCGATCGATCTGGTCATAAAGTTTAATAGAAATTTGATAGGATCAAATAAGTTGCAGATTTAAGACTTTTCGTTATTGATATAACCGAGCAATCTATAATGGCCAATAATTACAAAGGAAGGGATATTTGAGTTTCGATTAGGAACCTATTAAAAGTGTGATTGGAACGATACATAATTGGATTTATTTGTACCATTTGCAAAACATTTTGATACGTAATAGATAAACTTGCAAAAAGAAGTATTAGACATGTATTGATCCTGAATAAATGTTTACTGCGGAATAAATTTAAAAAAAAATAAAAGAACATTCGTTTGTTTGTTTAAATGACAACTACATTTACAACACTCTCAGAGCTAAATTGAAAGTTCTCTTAAATGCTTATTCAAAAGTTTTACTTCACTTTTATTTAACCCACGTGAAATTATATATAATATAATATATATATGAATAATATAAACGTTCTGCAAAACTAGCTATCCGCTTTTAATGTGTAATCATGCAAAATAACCTTTAGGTAATGAGTTCTTGGCAACTCTGACATAGCGGATCAGAATTCATTCATTCATTCATTCATTCATTCATTCATTCATTTATTTATTAATGACTGATTGATTAATTGATTGATACAGTGTGACGGCGTGGCCGAGTGGTTAACACGTCGGACTAGTAGTCGAAGGATTGCTAGCCGCATGGGTTCAAACCCAGTCAGGGTCAAGTCGTTGTTTCCTTGAGCAAGGAACTTTACACTCATTGCTTAGTACTGGTTGCTTCCAGGAACGGATTCGAGAGTGTATCTATAAGCTTTAAGCTTCCTGCACAATCGAACTAAAATAAATTTGGTATAATTGATTGATAGATTAACTGATTGATAGATTGGTTGATTAATTGACTGACTGACTGACTGACTGATTGATTGATTGACTGACTGACTGACTTTCTCATTGATTGATTGATTTATTGATTAAATGAATGTGTGAGTGAGTGAGTGAGTGAGTGAGAGGGTGGATGGCTGGGTGAGTGAGTGAGTGAGTGAGTTATTTAGTTAGTTTGGTTGTATAGGACTATGCAGTTAAAGTGTTTTATGTATTGGAGGTTCGGATCAGTGGATCCGACCCTCTCGCAACCGCATTTGGCGAGTTTTCATAAATAATCTCACACAAATAATCAACCTTTGCAAAACAGACAAACAAACTATTCCATGCAAGCAGAGTTTCTAATTTTCTTTTCAATTTTCGAATTCAATATGAATAACAACAATCAAACAGATATAATAACTAACAATATAAATATTCAAAATAAGTGTTTAAAAATAGACAAAAATAGTTTGCGCAGATAAATTAACATAAATTATAACCGCCTATAATGGTATATAGTAGTTCATTAATATTCTGAACACATTTTTTAACTATAAATAATCACTTAACTATCACAATCTGGTCGTACTTAAATGGTTATCAATTCATAATGCTATTCAAACTCAAAATAAATCCTCGAGATTTTATGTAAATCCATTTTGGATTGATTTATCAGTTGGCTGTTTATTTAAGATGTTTGCTGCACTTTCAGCCGACGTGTAATTTCCTGAGATGAACAGATCTTTAAACAAAATAAGATTTAAAATCTTTAAAAATCTAGGTTAATGTTCCATTACTATTTGCATGTAATTTTTTTCTCATTGATTGCTTTAAATCTGGATAAATCATAGAAAACATAGAAAAAATCGTTATCTAACCTAAAAAAAGTCTTCACATACGTCACCTTTTTATGTTAAGAGGATACATTTTAACCATTAACCTGCTGGAACCCAATGCGATAAGCCTTTGCCACTAGTATAGAGCCAGGCCAGCCTGCACATCCACGCAGTCTGACCAGGCTCTATACTGTTGGTAGCTCATTTTTTGTATTTTGATATTGAAACCCCTTAAACTTTAAATGGACTGTCCCAAATTCAAATTTGGGAAAATCCGTTACAAAAATTCAGCAGGTTAAGGGTTAATAGGTCTTCGTTAAAATTATGATTTTTTTAACCTACTTTGTCCGTATGTGTTTAATTATTATTTTATTCATTTATTGTAAACTATATGAAAAAATATCAAAGAGGCTATATATATATATATATATATATATATATATATATATATATATATATATATATATATATATAAAATACTAAGTTGTAGTTTACAAATACATACAGATTACACCATTATACAACTGTGAGGGCAAAATGGTTTGAAACACTTCAGTTTCATGGACTGCAGAGGTAATTAACATGTTCTTTCAAGTCCTTCTCTCATCTTCTCCTACTTACCGTGAGAAAAATGTTGTTTTTTTTCAAATTTTGATCTACTTCTACCCAGGTCAGCCATTTCTTAAATCACATTTAGATCATCTCAAAATAATTCAAAGTACCTAGGGGCTTCAATAATGACAAAATTTCACCAATTTTCCTATAACATAGTGCAACTAATCCTTTCCAGTCTAAATCCATGATACACGTACAATATAATGTAATACTCGACCTATCAACACCATAAGACCTTTCAAACATCTATGTAGGTAATTTCAGTGTATTATTGTCTGTTACAGAATTTTGCAGACTGTCCCAGAACGGAAGAATACTTGGAGTTCGTAGAGACTGACTAGAGATTGTCCCATTTGCAATTTGCCAGGCGTAGTTTCTTTTTCCGCTTGCATTCATATTGTCTGGGTCTAGTCTTTTTATTGTTTCTTCAACCGTACTGTTCTGAAATGCATTGAAAGAAACGTAAGATGAAGGTAGAACACTGGATAAAGAATCGTAGCTTGCTGATACAACCTGAGCCACGGATGGGGTGCTTTCCAATGGACTGTTTGTACTGTTTGCTAAGCCTGAATGATGTCCTGGTTTAGAGATCCTGAATGAGGTTGGTTGCAGCTTTGTCCGGTTTGTTAATAGTTTTGAATTATGAACATGTGCTGAATTGTTAATGTCTATCACAGAGGGCTTTGTGTCATGTTTGTAAATAACTTTTGGCACTGGTGCGTTGGTTTCAATGGATTTAGACGACTCTACTGTTGCACGGATTTCAAGCAAGCGAGATCGATTTCGTTTTCCTCTCGCAGGCTTATCAATATCTGTTTTTATTGCATTAGATTTACCTTTCTTAGTGTTCCGCAATTGTTTAGTTTTAATTTCACTTGAATCTTTTTTCGTCACTTTTATTTTCTCTTTTTTATCTTTTCTGTTTACTTTTGAACGTTGTTTCTTTCTAGAGGTTGCTTGAGTTGTGTCAAAATCTACATTAACAAGTTTTGTTTTCTCCTGGGCTTTTTTAAAATTATTTCTCAAATCCGGCAAAGGTTTTCGTCTGTTTACTTGTTTGACAGCAAGAAGTTTGGCAAATGGCTTTGGTTTCTTTGATTTGCTTTTATTTTTCTTACTATCACCACTGTCGTCATCATCATCGTCGTCTTCGTCGTCATCATCATCGTCATCATCATCGTCATCATCATCGTCACCACTTTCATCATCACTATCTTCGTCACTTTCGCCATAATCAGATTCTTCGGAGTCACTTTTAAGTCCTAGCATTTCTCGGTTTGGAATTACATAAATTAACACTAAGCTATCGCCTGGCTTAAATCTTACTCTCTTTTTTGTTTTCTTTGACTTCACCGTCGCTGTTGACCGATTTCTCCGCACACTGAATGCCAGGGAGCGGTAAGAAGCGGTGTCACTTGTATCATCTTTGTCTTGTTCGCTACTTTCATCATCCGAGGATTCCGAACATTCTGATGACGTCAGCGTATCTTCTTCGCTATCTGACTCATGACTCAAAGTTGTCATATTTACCATTTGAGATCAGTTTGCTACTGACTTATCTTTTTTATGAATTTCTGGCAAATCACCAGCGTGTAGTTGTGTGTTTTACATTGCCATCATATTTACAGTGGCCTTTGTAAGTAACATTGTGTCTCTTCTCCTGAAAGAAAGTAAATCCAAGTTTGAAAGTTCTTCATAAGAGTGCCACTGATACCATTGTAACAAATATATAATTGACGTTTCTCTCAACTTAATAGTTCACAGTCTAAGAGGTAAATCTAAAATCTACAGGTCTTTGTAAAACAAGAGTGCCACTTACATCAGTGTAAATGAACATAAAATTGACATAAACTTATGAAATGAATATTTCCTTGACTCGGACACCATTATCTAGGTATTACCTATTTTACAATTAACAGTCAGTAGATTTTTATCCAAAGTTCATGACACACGAAAACAGGTACATTTACGTAAGGCAGACCTAGGCTAGTAACGGTAAGAATCCAAACAGTTTTACCACTTGATTGCGAAATGACTTTCTTTTGTTTACCATAATGTTCAGTGTTCGGATTGTTTTGCTTCAGTTTATTTGCATAAACCCAATACATGTCAGGGATATATTGATTTGCCGGCGGTCAGTTCTTCACGTCAGACTCCGCGAAATTCTTTGTTCATGAGTTTTCTGTATATTATCAATAAGTCATTAATTTTATTTACTAAACTTCGAATATATCGGTCAAAGCATAAACCATTTAGTTCAAAGAGGTTTGTGTACAGAACACGAAAGAGAAACTTGGATCGCCTTATGACGTTGCATTGTTCAATTCCAATTACTAACGCCACGTTTATAATGAATGAAAAATAATTGATTTTAAAACTCTGACGCCATATATCTTCTGAGAAACCTGCGTATTACCTTTGACATTTACGTGTCACCATGTTTTTTTAGATACAGCAAAAATTCAGATGCGTGTCTTGGTAGTATGATATTTGTCTACTGCTTTGAGTAGACGCCTCGTTTTTTTATATATAAATACTGTAGACAAATATTTACTTTCCATCTAACTGTGTAGCTTTTTTTAAAAATCACGGAACAAAATCTGATCGCATAAGGTCAAGCTGGGAGGAAAAGGTTACTATTTTCGTCAAAACTTTGGCATATCAAAACAGCGTAAACATATAAAACCTCTAAAGAGTGTGACAGAATGGAAACAAGCAAATATTGAAACAGAGAGGAAAAATACTTTGGGACGTATTTGCAATCAAATTAGATACAAATCTATATTTGTTACCTTCTTTGCATCTGCTTTTAATACGTACACCTAATATTTACACGAGAAATCTGCTAAAAGTTCAAACACTTTACGTTGTATGAATAAAACTTCGTTAAAGCGATAGTAACAAGTCATTAAAGGAAGGAACGATCCTTTTCAAAAAATGCTGAGCAATTTCTTTAAAGTCATATTGTCCCTCAAAAGTACTCTCAAACTTTTACCAGTCTAATAAAATGCAAATGAATGTGAATTTCTTTTAAATTCTAACCCTCTAATCAAATTCATCAGATGACTTAAGTTTTGTTATCATTCAGTACAAAAATTAAAATGACTAAAAAGATCACATTATACCATTGGCCTTTTATATTTTAATTTTCGACCCCCCCCCCCCCCCTTACAAGGAGGCATGAAGTTTTTTAACTGTCCGTACGTCATTCCGTCCGAAAACTTTGATATTGCACAATACCTTCCCACTGACATGACATATATTAATTTGACTCCTGAATGACCTTGACCTCGAAGTTCCAATTGTCAAAAATGCGTAATATAGGCTATAGAATTTAGTTCATGTTTGCACACGACAATCATTCGGAAAGATATTCCAAAAGACATGTATTTATTTTGATCTGACCCCTTAATGACCTTGACATTTCTTATTAAGTATATGTCTGCATACAAAATTCCTTAAGGAGAGATCTTCCAAATCTGGTATATATTATTATATTATTTTTTACCTTGACATCTAAATTTGTTTCTTTTTTTAGACTCATTAAAGGAAGTAACGATCCTTTTTCAAAAAATGCTGAGCAATTTCTTTAAAGTCATAGTGTCCCTCAAAAGTACTCTAAATGACACCTAAATGACCTTGAACTAGTAGTCAAATTGTCAACAACAACAACAAAAAGACACTTCTTTTGAAAGAACAGCAGCTAAAAGGTCAAACCACCACTTTGGGGCATTGTTATCTTCCAGTGACAGTTGGCGTTCATTTATGTCTATACATAATCATAAATAACGGATTTCAGATGTTCCTTGCATGCAACTTAATTTGTGTTTTCACGATCATGATAACAGTATGTAAAAAAATTCATTGAAAAGCCGAAATTAGACTACTGTATGAGGCCACATGTTTTAGAAGCATAAAAATCCCAAAGTGAATGTATGACAATATCTGGTCAATTAAAATTAAATGTTCAAGTTGTAAACGCGTTGCATGCAAACGAATTGGTATTTTCTCTTCCATGGCAGGGTTTTAGTTTTTAAATTAGTCCAAGGTCTTCAGTATTTTAACAATCCTTTATAGTATTCGCGATCTTTTTTGTAAATCAATGAACTTTGATTGTTGCAAAAACACGTGCCAATTTTCACACTGTGGTCTAACAATTAACTTTAAGTAGATTGTTGATATTAACAAAAAGATTACTGGCTTACGGGAAATTAATATGATATGTGTAGCAAAACATATCGCAAAGTTGAAGCAAACAAATATAGGACAAAATGCGCCAGTTTAAAGGCATGCTGCTTTTTTATATTTCATATTGAAAATAAAGCAACAAATTGAGCCATTATCTGGGCCATTTTTGTAGAGTATTACGAAAGATATGGTTCGGGTTCTGACACCGACACCTTCTGAGCCATTTTATCTCAAATTTGTTCTGAAAGTGAAACAGCAATATTTGGTTTGTTTCATAACACATAGAACATTTTTGCTTTCACCTCAAAATTAATCAAAAATATTTCCGAAGGTGTTGGTACCTGTGCCCGAACCTTATCCGTCGTAAAACTTTGCAGGGTGGCTCAGATAAAAAAAAATGGATCAAACCCATAAACCCTGCGTCCGATTAAGTGAGAGATCTCAGTGGATAGTCTTCTCTGATTTTTAATCATAGGTGTAGTTCAAACTCAGGTCGCTAAATTAAAGTGCACAGGTAAATTTTGATCCTTTTAAATTATATCTTACTAGTACTTTTATGAAATACCGGGATCAATTTAAGAAATTCTATTTTAAAATATTTTTAAAAAAGATAGCAAAATAGATGAAAGCTAAAACAACAAAATGTATAATCCGATTTCAGATAATCCAGCTGATCAAAATATCTTTCACGCACCAAAATGAATAGATATTATAGATATATATTTTGAAGTTAGGACTTTCTTTAAACTACAGACTTTGCATGAATGTGAAGATTTTTGCATGCTAAGTTAAGGCTAAATTCCTTCTTTCTTTTTCATTTTTTTTTTTCGTTAGGCTGCCTTTTTATCTTATTTTATTTTTTTATTCTTTTTTATATTATTTTATTTTGTCTTATCTTATTTTGCTGAAACCCTACGCAAAATTGTGCCATTTAAATTTTTAAAAAATCATTATGTAAAAATGCTTGAAGCAGTCACATGAAATATTAGAATATCAAGTTTTGATATGCAATTTGTGATGCAATGTGTGATGCAATTTGTGATGCAATTTATTGTGCAGTTAATTTGATATCAATGTTTCGAGGTGCATTTATACGGATACATACATCTTCAGCAGTGCATGGCATTTCTAAGTTCTAGAATCTTATACCGTTGATATTCGCAATACAATATAAAACATGCATTATGAATCATGCAATATAAATCTAAAATTTTATTCAATATATCATAAACTTACTCTAATGGTCATTTGCATATAGAAATAGTTGTAACAATAAAACTGCATGACTAATAAAAAAAAATAAAAAATGCAAATATTTAGTGTAGACCATAAAATACATGAACCTTTTTTAAAAATATTTATACAAGTATGCATGAAATATACAAACCTTTTTTATATTGAATATATATACAAGAAAAAAACAATTATAGATATATTTTGGTAAATCATACCGTAAGACGACGATCCAGTTGCATCCGGTTTTCTCAAAGAAATCCTAGGCTATTGCAATACATAAGGGGGAAATATATTCAAAATATTTTAATTCTTCTAATAATTTCCTTTCTCTTTCTTTTTTGTTCTGTTTTCCTATTTAATATTCAGATCACTGCCCGATACGAAAATAATTCTATCAATAAACTGAACCCCATTCTAATAATCAAACTTTAATATCACGTTAAGATGACTTCTCACAAGTTTAAATCCTTCATTTAATAAATCCTATTCATTTATTCCATTAAAGAAGGCATTATTGCACCAAGTTCTGAAGTCAGTTCAAATGTATGGAGAAAAACTGAGGTATTGAATATCCAAAATAATTTTCACTCGGGTAGAACTTTGACTTCATTGTATCTACCAAACCATATTATGTATTGATTTGCTGACACGTATAACCCCCCTGAAGATATTTACATTTGCGCGGTGTGTCGCTAAAAGCGTTTAAAGATAACATGTTTAAGGGGATTTATTCAATTTTAGCATGTAAACATAAGCCTTCCTGCACACATATACATCGGGCATTTTTGTATAACATTTAAATCTAAAAGTGCTAGTACTTACTCTCTTTTTAGCCTAAACAGGCGTGCCGATAACACAGTTATTTCTCGATCATATGTTATTTTGGCTGTTTAACAATATTGCATACACACTTTAAACGGTATCTTTATGACTTTATCTATACCACCGATATAATGAATAATAAGTTTTGTTCCATTGCACTAAATACTAAGTAGGTCACGTTTAGCTGTGTCAGAATGTTCAAACTTAGCTATTTTAACTCGATCTGGCAAAAGGTCAGTTTCATCTTTTTTTATTTTATTTATCGCCAGATCGAGTTGTCCAAATGGAGGACGCCTCATATTCCAGTTACAGTGTAAGGTTATAGCGTTATATTTTTGGGACACTCGAGCTTTTCTCTCTGTGCGTGCGTGCGCGCGCGCGTGTGCATGTTTGGCGTGTATGTGTGTTGTTTTCCACAGTGCAAAGCACCGACGCATGCGAGTCTGATTTGTACTTCTGATCTGAAAGACAATTATTGGTGTAGGTGGAAGAGCGGGGGATTGCACGTGCGAGCAAGACATCACATGTCTTAAGAGTTATCTCTGGATCACAGATTCGCTTCCATGTACAATTTTACATTTCGACAAATGCCCTATTTTTATGTCGTTAGTGGTCCTTCCTCCTGTCTGTCTGTCTATTTTTTCGTATGCAGGAAGAAACTTGTGGACAGAACTCTTTATAGAGATTTTAAGGATTTGTTCAAACTTACTGAAATTATACATGATATGAAGTTGTGCCTTACAACTGGAATAATATTATTGTTAATTTATTCCGACTTTTCGTCCAGCAGTTATGGCCTTTCGTCAGTGATTTTTTTTATATAATTACGATATACTAGTATTGTGAAAAATGATTTAAACTCACCTCTCAATACATTGATCTAAAGACTTTTCATTTCTGATGGTAGAATCTACAAACACATAGTGATAGATAAATTTTGCTGTTAAGACAGAATTTTGTTGAAAATATGAAACCTTTATTCTATTCTACAGAAATGTCCTTTTTCGATATTTCCCACCAGATGTAGTTTCCTCCTTGTCGCCGAACTCCCGTTATTTGTGAAGAAGTTTTGTATCACCATGGTCACAAGAATTTATGGTTTTTGAATTCCTTACTTTACATTATTCACATACCGTCTTTATTCATAACAAAGAGCTTCAATAATTTTACGATATTGAGATATAAGACGATTAAATGGCTGAATTGTTTTTATAGACAATTCAACAACCATTCATCGTAGAGATAAAAACCGTAGGATAAGACATAAGTACTAGTCACGTGATAGTTATATAAATAGGTGATTTCAATTGCGAATGAACTTAGGTTTTACTTTATACACTGGAATCATTCGTTGCCCCATCATCGCATTATTTAAATAAAATGTTGTTTTTGTTGTTGTTGTTATTGTTGTTGTTGTTGTTTTTACTATCATTTTATCGTTAAAGATCTGCATGTAGTAAAAATCATGGCGCCGTATTTACCGTATGCACCTTTTGCATTTTGATAATGTTTTACGAAAACAGAACGATTTAAGTCTATTCAGGCTTTTCAAATATTCCTTCAAGTATGTTTAACCAGCCACTAGTCTGATTAAATCTTCGTTTGGCGTTATTGAAAACCATATTGAAACATTTTGACAAGTAAATTCAAGTTTCATGTTAAGTTGTCATAACTCTTCGATTTATTAGTTTCGCGAATTACAAAATACCCTCGGCAAACAAGCTGTTCATGTCTTAAAGAGATTTATTTGTAGGTAAATTGTATGTCTCAAAAGTCTATTAATATATTTCAAATTTGTTTAAAGTCTGTGTTAAAGAAGTGGAAAAAAGAAGTTCTGAGTTTGTCTTGAGACATGAAAATTCTAAAGGAAAACAAAACATATGTGCAAATATGTCCTGAAATAAAAGCATCTTAATCCATTAATGACTAACGTCTACATATGTAGACATAGGCAAACATTGCAGACCCAGATCAGATACCGCAATAGGCGGCGTCTGAACAGAGTCTTCACTGTTTGCATAAACGACTTTCTGTCCTATATGGAATAGGATTGAAAATTTCTTCCAATAACCCTTTTTATTGAAAATGGACTTGTCAAACTTACCAGGATGGCATAATCAATTAGGCATAAAAGGGATAAGAAACAAAATGTGTTGAGTTGTCATCAGACTTCAGTTAATGGTCCGCACAATACAAAAGCGAGAAACCTCAGACACACGACAATTCTTAAGTATTTAATTAACTTACGATCTACATATTAGATAAATTGTAAATTTTCATACGTTTGCATCAAACGCATCGACTTTTATCCACCAGATACCCACGGTCCCGTTAGCGCTATATATATACCGCCGATGAATTGGGAGAAACGGAATGGGATAGGCGTGGTGTTGTTTTAATCATGCTAGTCTTTAGGACGTTTATCAGTTCAACCGGAAAGCAAACAAGATATCTAAAAAATCGGTTAAATTGCAGGTCACAACACTATATCTTCTTCTTTTTGTAAGGTACAGGTCCGATCTCTGGCGTAGTGTCGTATCTTCAGAGGAATTTCATGCACTTTTTATCAAAATGACTTTTAGATTATAATTTTGACAAATATATTTTCTTATTACCAAATACTCCTTAAATTTAGCATAATCAGTTAAGATTATTACTGAACAAGTTCTTAAGTGGTTTCGTGAAACTTAGGTGAAGGGTGGACAAGATACTAAAGCATTTTTTTTCTTTTTACCATTTTGCGCTGATAAATGTCATCTATACTATTAAGAACATTAGGATACTAGATGTTATCATGTGTAACCATGTTTTAGAAGCAAATAACTTTGTGACTTCTTATCACAATTGAAAGGACCATCATCGAGATTTTAATCATCACCACCTACCAACACCACTTTGTTGTCAACAGCCTCATTATTTAATATCGGCAAACCATGGGAAAAATCATCAGCGTTGTCGTTGTCTCACCACCAACACCATAATCATCATCGTCGTCGTAATCATTATCATCATCGTCGTCGTCATCATCATCATCATTATCGTCGTCGTCATCGTCGTCGTCATCAGCATCACCATCATCATCGTTGTCGTCATCACCACCACCAGCATCATCACTACCACCATCATCATCGCCATCATCGTAAACAAAGACGTGGTATTTTGGGTATCTTTCATCATCTTAATCTATGTCATCACCATAATCAGCATAGTAGTTGTCAGTGTTTATTTTTTTCATGTTACCTGTAATCAAATACCTGTTCTTATGTTACTGTCAGTGCTCGTACTTGGAAGTCGATCCCAACCTTATGTCATCCGGCACCGATTCTGCCCAGTAAAATCGTTCCTCAGATCTTCTCTTTATTCCGACACATATCATAAACTATTAAAGAAAATGCAGGTAACTCTTTGCCAATATTATAACACTGCCTCATATAGTTGTCTCGCCTTAGTTCTTAAAAGTTCTTATCACAAGTATGTATTGATTTATCACAAAATGATTTTCATTATTCCAGGAAGGTTGCAGAGATTTTCTTGTTTGAGGAAAAGCCAAACCAAAGTATACAAGCAGAAAAAAAATCATTACCAGAACAGTATAATTATAAAAACGACTTAAAAATCCTCGTCTACAAGTTTTCAAAGGTATCAGAATTCAGAACTTTGAGGCCGTAGAGGTAAATTATCCAATGATTTTAATTATGTAGATTTTGTTCATTTCTTTGAGTTTACTTTTTTTCTTTATACATGTATATCACATCCTCTTTATTGTATCAGGGCTTGTAGATTTCGTATTGCAGACAAAACACTGAACGGACAAAATATTACTTGGATTATATAAATGTTCACAATTTTTTGTTCTTACATTTATATATAAAAGACATGTGTGTAAATTAATTTCACATATATTGTATCACATATTTAATATTACAAAAACAAAACACTGTCTGATACTAGCTGTGCGTGAAGTGTGTTTCTAGCAAATGAAACGACAGCTCAATGTCAAATATGTTACCTTTCCAAAGAAAAAAAACTTTGATAAATTGAATGTGTCAACCAACGGCAGTCATGAATGCTTAATTAATAAAATGTCTACAAAAGAAATAAGTGGAGATTCTTCTTATATTCATACTTATCTAATGAGTTAAAAAATTTGACCACAGGAAAGGTCTATCTAATACTGCTTGACTTTTCCGTTATATTCATTTGACAATTAGATAAGTAATGCCTAAAGACAAAATGTTTACTGCAATGACTCAGAGGATGAGTTTTTTTTTTTTTTTTTTTTTTTTTTTTTTTTTTGCTAACATTAGCTTATATCGGTATTGATTCAAAATCCCTGCTGGATTTAGTTGAGGCTTCAATAAATTTAATAAAAGAACCAACATGGCTTGGCCTATTATCGAATCGTTCCACTACTTCTATTTCACAGACTTATGGTCCTTACTCCAGAGAGTATTACAAAGGTTATATATACCTGAATACTTACTTTTTCAGGAATGTCATTTGATTGTGTATGCTATATGCTGTTTTCTATTTCTCAGAAGTTCTGTTTCTTATTCTACTTAAAACATACACTAATTTTAATTTGCACCAACAAAAAAAAAATAAACTTGTGTTTTATTTTTCTTAAATGAGAAATTTCGTTCATTCCTTATTCAACTTTGTTTCTAGACATTGACGGTAAAGTTGACATAAAACATAGTCTCATTGGATGACTAACGCTGAAAAACCTCAGTACCTCACTCATTCGTTAAACGTTTCAACTTTCAGAGTTTCTTTTACCTCCTGTTTTATAAAATGACATCAAAAAGGAGTACTGTTCTGTTCCCTAAATTTCAATATCAACATTATGTCTTGCGACTTAAACTTTAATATTATCATTATGTCTTGCTACTTAAAATTGATATTATCATTATGTCTTGTTACCTAAACTTTGATATTATTACTTTTTTGCTACATAAATTTTGATATTATCATAAGTCTTGGTACCAAAACTTTGAAATTATCATTATGTTTTGCTACCTAAACTTTGAAACTAGCATTATATCTTTCTACTTAATCTTTGATATTGTCATTATGTCTTGCTACCTAAACTTTGATATTGTCATTATGTCTTGCTACCTAAACTTTGATATTGTCATTATGTCTTGCTACTTAAACTTTGATATTGTCATTATGTCTTGCTACCTAAACTTTGATATTATCATTATGTCTTGTGACCTAATATTTGACATTATCATTATATCTTGCTAATTAATCGTTGATATCATCATTATGTCTTGCAACCTAAACTGTGATATTATCATAATGACTTGCTACTTAATCTTTGATATTATCATTACATCTTGCTAATTAATCTTTGATATTATCATTATGTCTTGCAACCTAAACTGTGATATTATCATTATGTCTTGCAACCTAAACTGTGATATTATCATTATGTTTTGCTACATAAATTTTGAAATTACCATTCGTCCTCTACTTTAAATTTGTATTATTATCATGTCTTGATACCTAAATTTCAATTATACCATTATGTCTTGCTATCTTTACTTTGATATTATCATTTTGTCTTGCTACCTGAACTTTCAGGATTTCATAGTGAACTTTGATATTATAGATATTTTGCTACCTTTCGTTGATGTTATCGTTATGTCTTACTTCTTGAATTTTGATATTTCCATTATGTCTTCATACATGAATTTTGATAGTATCTTAACAATTCTTACATGTTTAAGATTGTCAGCAATTCAACATGATGGTTAAGAGTTACAAAATAATTCTAACAGAAATAAAAGCAAACGATGACATATGTGTGAAGTTGGTCTGCAGTTCGCAGTTCGCAATTCGCGATTCGAATTGCGAACTGCAAACTGGCATGCAGTTCGCGATTCAAACTTGAAGATTTTCAGTGTTCTTCTTGGGAAAATTTATGACTTACTAACTTCATAAACCAAAAAGAAATAGTTCTAAGTCCAATTGCAAACTAGCATGCTGTTCGCGATTCGAATTGCGAACTGCAAACTGGTCTGCAGTTCGCAGTTCGCAATTCGCGATTCGAATTGCGAACTGCAAACTGGCATGCAGTTCGCGATTCAAACTTGAAGCTTTTCAGAGTTCTTCTTGTGAAAATTTATTACTTACTAACTTCATAAACCAAAAAGAAATAGTTCTAAGATAGAGAAAATAAACATAAGTCCAATTGCAAACTAGCATGCGGTACGCGATTCGAATTGCGAACTGCAAACTAGTTTGCAGTTTGCAATTGGACTTTGAGTTTTATCATTATTTTAGAACTTTATTCTGTTTATTACGTTTATAAGTTATACATTTTCACAAGAAGAACTCTGAAAAGCTTCAAGTTTGAATCGCGAACTGCATGCCAGTTTGCAGTTCGCAATTCGAATCGCGAATTGCGAACTGCGAACTGCAGACCAGTTTGCAGTTCGCAATTCGAATCGCGAACCGCATGCTAGTTTGCAATTGGACTTAGAACTATTTCTTTTTGGATTATGAAGTAAGTAAGTAATAAATTTTCCCAAGAAGAACACTGAAAAGCTTCAAATTTGAATCGCGAACTGCATGCCAGTTTGCAGTTCGCAATTCGAATCGCGAGCGGAAGGCTAGTTTGCAATTTGACTAATATTTTTTTCTCTATTTTAAAACTATTTCTTTTTGGTTTATGAAGTTAGTAAGAAATAAATTTTCCCAAGAAGAACTCTGAAAAGCTTCAAGCTTGAATTGCGAACTGCATGCCAGTTTGCAGTTCGCAATTCGAATCGCGAACCGCAGGCTAGTTTGCAATTGGACTTATATTTTTTTCTCTATTTTAAAACTATTCCTTTTTGGTTTATGAAGTTAATAAGTAATAAATTTTCCCAAGAAGAACATTGAAAATTTTTCAGTTTGAATTGCGAACTGCATGCCAGTTTGCAGTTCGCAATTCGAATCGCGAACCGCATGCTAGTTTGCAATTGGACTTATATTTTTTTCTCTATTTTAAAACTATTCCTTTTTGGTTTATGAAGTTAGTAAGTAATAAATTTTCCCAAGAAGAACACTGAAAATTTTTCAGTTTGAATTGCGAACTGCATGCCAGTTTGCAGTTCGCAATTCGAATCGCGAACCGCATGCTAGTTTGCAATTGGACTTATGTTTTGTTCTCTATTTTAGAACTATTTCTTTTTGGTTTATTAAGTAAGAATTAAATTTTCATATAAGAACACTGAAAATCTTCAAATTGAATCGCAAACTGCAGACCAGTTTGCAGTTCGCAATTCGAATCGCGAACCTCAGGCTAGTTTGCAATTGGACTTAGAACTATTTGTTTTTTTTTTCTCTATTTTAGAACCATTTCTTTTTGGTTTATGAAGTAAGTATGAAATAATAGAAGAACATTTTCACAAAAAGAACACTATAAATCTTCAAATTTGAATCGCGAACTGCATGCTAGTTTGCAGTTCGCAATTCGAATCGCGAAAAACGAACTGCGAACTACAGACTAGTTTGCAGTTCGCAATTCGAATCGCGAACCGCATGCTAGTTTGCAATTGGACTTATATTTTTTTTCTCTATTTTAGAACTATTTCTTTTTAGTTTAATTTTCCCAAGAAGAACACTGAAAATTTTCAAGTTTGAATTGCGAACTGCATGCCAGTTTGCAGTTCGCAATTCGAATCGCGAATTGCGAACTGCGAACTGCAGACTAGTTTGCAGTTCGCAATTCGAATCGCGAACTGCATGCTAGTTTGCAATTGACTTATGTTTTTTTTCTATCTTAGAACTATTTCTTTTTTGGTTTATGAAGTTAGTAAGTAATAAATTTTCACACGAAGAACTCTGAAAAGCTTCAAGTTTGAATCGCGAACTGCATGCTAGTTTGCAGTTCGCAATTCGAATCGCGAACCGCATGCTAGTTTGCAATTCGACTAAGAACTATTTCTTTTTGGTTTATGAAGTAAGTAAGTCATAAATTTTCCCTAGAAGAACACTGAAAAGCTTGAAATTTGAATCGCGAACTGCATGCCAGTTTGCAGTTCGCAATTCGAATCGCGTACCGCATGCTAGTTTGCAATTGGACTTATGTTTATTTTCTCTATCTTAGAACTATTTCTTTTTGGTTTATGAAGTTAGTAAGTAATAAATTTTCACAAGAAGAACTCTGAAAAGCTTCAAGTTTGAATCGCGAACTGCATGCCAGTTTGCAGTTCGCAATTCGAATCGCGAATTGCGAACTGCGAACTGCAGACCAGTTTGCAGTTCGCAATTCGAATCGCGAACAGCATGCTAGTTTGCAATTGGACTTAGAACTATTTCTTTTTGGTTTATGAAGTTAGTAAGTCATAAATTTTCCCAAGAAGAACACTGAAAATCTTCAAGTTTGAATCGCGAACTGCATGCCAGTTTGCAGTTCGCAATTCGAATCGCGAATTGCGAACTGCGAACTGCAGACCAACTTCACACATATAACGATGACCTAATACCTCTCTAAGGATGCGCATAGCCATCAATTTTACTATGTCGTGAAATTAAGGCTACCAAAGTTAATGTTCTTTCAAATTGCAAATGTTTTATAAGTTATAGAAAGGCTAAAAACAACTGTTAGTTTGAAATGTCACATTACTGTTTCTTCTCAACCACGTCTATTCCCAAAGATTTATTACTTCTTTTTACAAGAATGAGTGCACTTTTAAAAATGAATAATGCTTTCGCGGAATCTTATATTAGCAAAAACTTAAGTGCATTTTAAGAAATTCTACTTGTGATGTTATATATCTTGCACGAATAAAGCCGTGTCATGTTAAATATGAGCTGCGGTTTTAAAACTTAACAGGTGTTAAATCCAAGGCGTCATTGAATTCTCGTCCGTTCCATTTTCTTTTCATCTATAAAAAAATATAGCATGCAAAATGACAGAAAAGTTTCTTTCCTTTAATATATACATTGAACCAAATCTTTTTGGCGTAAGAGTATATAGGTTTTTAAATGATCAGTCCTATACAAATTAAAATCATGTCAAAACCTTCATTTTGGCTAAACTTCTCACACGAATTTATACGTGAACATATTGTTAATCACATCAAATTGTAAACACAGTCATTTAATATGCAAAGCTATTTAGAAGGATCACAATTACCTCTTATAATTGTTGAAAAAGCGGTATTTTAATATCGTCTGTTCATTTTTCTTTTCAGAGTACTGTATGCTGGCTTTAAGATTAGAACTAACGAGCTCGCTCAAAGTTGATTTATATTCAAAAGAAAGCCGAGTACTACTTTCTTGAAAAGATGCACGTATAAAAAATTTAAAAATAATGAAAGGTCAACTAAGAACTGAAGTTTGACAATACTCTTGTTTTCACCAATGAGGTTTCATTTTAGCTTCCTTTTAAGCAGGGTAGCTCGGGTTCCGTGTCTGATTCAAAACATAAATCTTGTTCGCCTTGTTCAAACTTCATTATTACGAAAGGATAAATGAATTTCAATATAATAATACGTAGCACCAATAGCAACATACTAAAGTTCAAATACACTAAAAATATAAATATATTAAACTATTTCCTTTAAATATAACTATTAAGTCTTCTATACGACTGAAAAACATTTTATGGCAACGTTCCAAAATTTAATAAATGAAAACTAACACCATATGCCAATTGCAAATAAAAACGTTCACACTTAACATTTTCTGTGATAGCGTTGGATCCTAGTTGGATTTTTGTTTAAAATGTTTCTGTCCGGTAATTTTCATTCACTAAGCTTTGAACAAAGATGAAAAGGTTAAGTCACAAGATATCGTTTTTTCTACTCTTTCTGTCTAGGTTGACGCTTATCTGTCTTAAGAAGGTAATGCCTGACATCTCAGCTTAGAATTATCTCCCTTTATTTTTCTCATTAATATCCAAAGACTACACCTGTTCTTTTCTCTTTTTTGTTGAACAAGTTTATTTCCGGTATATAAATGAATTCAGTTACTCCATGTTACCACAATAGTGACGGGAGTAGGACTACGGCCGGCTGATGATGAATAAAGTAATCCTTCGGCAACTTCTATAGCATGTCTAAATCATGTTGAATATTTTAGAAAATAGTGCTTCGTAATTCGATTAATATAAGTTAAATCACATATACCTCTATGGATACAGCTCGCTATATCAAAGAGTGCTATTCACCGAGTAGAGCTATTCCGTGAAGCAATTTTCGAAGTGAACTGTATACGGTGTGACGAAGTCTTTTTTAACCAAAAAAAATGATCATGTAAAAAACATGAGGACGTTTTACTTGAACACATAACATATGGATACAGTAAAAAAAATGCATAATATTTCAATTTTGTGATTAAAATAAAGTAAATAATGAGTTAAAGATCGATATTTATGGTGCTTAAGTTCGTATCTTCTTATGATAGGTAAATTTTCTTACGTCAGTGTTACTGGCTTTCTTTCGAAATGTTTTCTATTCTTCCTTTAGACCATGTCCGAAACATATACGCTGTCATACTGCAGAATTACAGTGAAAGGCTAAAAATGTAAACAGTAGCTTTTGTAAATAGCTGAAATAATTCAATGTACATATATTTGTTCAATAACACATAAATAACTCATTTTTTGTCATCACGTTAAAAAGGTTTGACTTCCTTTCTAGTAGGTTTCAACTTACTATATGTCCTTTTCAACCGACCCATTATTTTATATATCTTTAGGAGAAAACATATGTAACCAAATACATGCAGTATACTGCCACTGGTACCGTTCAGCAGTATACTGCCATTGGTACCGTTCAGCAGTATACTGCCATTGGTACCGTTCAGTATTAAACTCCAACTGGTGCCGCCCGCAGTATACTGCCATTGCTACCGTTCAGCAGTATACTGCCATTGGTGCCGTTCTTAAGTACACTGCCATTGGTACCGTTCAGCAGTATACTGCCATTGGTACCGTTCAGCAGTATACTGCCATTGTTGCCGTTCAGCAGTATACTGCCATTGCTACCGTTCAGCAGTATACTGCCATTGGTACCGTTCAGCAGTATACTGCCATTGGTACCGTTCAGTAGTAAACTCCAACTGGTGCCGCTCAGCAGTATACTGCCATTGCTACCGTTCAGCAGTATACTGCCATTGGTGCCGTTCAGCAGTATACTGCCATTGATGCCGTTCAAGATAAAAAAACATGCATGGAGTAGCTTAAGTATTTTAACACCAGATTGCACGTATAATGAAGCCCTGCCGGTTTTGTGCGTCAGCGCTTTGATTGTATGTAAAAAGACATTTCCTATCGAAGAAATGCTGATGTCACCATATCAGCAATTTGTTCCTCCGTTCTAGCCCTCCCGCTTCTTTTCTTTTATTAGAAACATTTTAACACAACATGAACAGTCTGGTGGTGTTTTGGTGTTAGGTTTATCACCTAAAATCAGCAGGATACAACGTGATTCCACGATTGTGGCATCTACGTAAATTATTCTTATGAACTACATGTACATATTAATGCAATATTTTCTTGTATTCTGATGCTATGTTCATTTTTGTTCAGTTCGATGCTTATTTTAGTTCAGTTGCAATGTTTATTTTCTTAGGCAGCAGCTGTCTGTCAAAACAGGATACATTATATTGTTGTAACAGCATCATCTGGTAGCTGCCGTAAGAGTTTTGACATCATTGTTGATGGTTAGAAGAAGTGATTGTTACAACAATGATTCTTATGTTTCTTATGTTTCTAGTTTTTTTTTTATTTTTATCTCGAAGAAGACACTTTGGGAGCATTCTATATAACCAGTTTGTAAATTCCTCTGTAAAGTTTATTCCCTCCCCCCACCCCCACCTCCGACCTCTGATTGTCGAAATTTTGAGAGATTCTTGATTTACACGTACTTGTTTCTAAACTGTCTTGCCTGGCTAAACAATGATAAATTGTTTTGTTACAATTAAAACCTTTTATTTCCTTTACGCTCCAAGCGACTGCTAGCAAAGAATACCGCAATTATACTTTCTAGGAATTATTTTGAGAGAAACAGGAAACTTGACCTCTCCTCATTATCAGCACAAAATTCTACCTATCTCGGTGGGTGGTGGTCTTTTTCTAGATTTTCAATAATAGATTTTTTTTCATTGAAATGGACACTTGACATTCGATATGAGGTAATTTATTCTTACACAATGGTTATTTGACAGTAAAACAGGTTTTTATTGTGCACCCTAATTCATTTCAAGTTAAACATTTATCGACAAAAATCAGTATCAAAATGATTTGAATCAAGTTTCATAATTAAATAAAATAAACCGTCAAATCGAAATGTGGGTAATAGGAATCAGAAAGTGGGTGGGTGGTGGTCTTTTTCCAGCAGGTATTTTCCTGCTGAAAAATGCATAAGATGGTTGACAAGACAAAATAAAGGGAGATAATTCAAATTTCTAAACACGAAACATATTTAAAGGAAATAATAAGAAACCAATTAGTTTATGTCTTTCAGTGTAAGTTTATGGTGTACTGACATTATTATATTTCATTGAAAAACATAAATAAACAAACATAATTCTAATTACATCTTCATAAACCTCCAAAAAGGTAACAGTTACAAATAATGCAATATTAATCATGAACTAATTTGCAGTTGAAACATATAAGATAATGTACATTCAATAAACAACAGACATATTTATATAAATATATATTTCATAATATATAATTTATATTTGTAAAGATTTACATCTGAATTAAAAACATAATTGTATCTTACCTACCCAGCACTTCAAACAAGACGATATTTTTCTACTGGATCCTCCTTAAAAATAACTCAGAGACAAAAGTGTTACATTTGTCCAAGTATGAACCTCAGAGACAAGTGTTACATTTGCCTAAGAATGGAACTCGGAGACAAGTGTTACATTTGCCTAAGAATGGAACTCGGAGACAAGTGTTATTTGCCTAAGAATGGAACTCGGCGACAAGTGTTACATTTGCCACAGTATGAAACTCGGAGACAAGTGTAACATCTGCCAAAGTATGAAACTCGGCGACAAGTGTTACATTTGCCTAAGAATGGAACTCGGAGACAAGTGTTACATTTTCCAAAGTATGAAACTCGGAGACAAGTGTTACATTTGCAAAAGTATAAAACTCGGAGACAAGTATTACATTTGCCAAAGTATGAAACTCGGAAACAAGTGTTATATTTGCCTAAGAATTGAACTCGGAGACAAGTGTTACATTTGCCTAAGAATGGAACTCGGAGACAAGTGTAACATTTGCCAAAGAATGGAACTCGGAGACAAGTGTTATATTTGCCTAAGAATGGAACTCGGAGACAAGTATTACATTTGCCAAAGTATGAAACTCGGAAACAAGTGTTATATTTGCCTAAGAATTGAACTCGGAGACAAGTGTTACATTTGCCAAAGTATAAAACTCGGAGACAAGTGTTACATTTTCCAAAGTATGAAACTCGGAGACAAGTGTTACATTTGCAAAAGTATAAAACTCGGAGACAAGTATTACATTTGCCAAAGTATGAAACTCGGAAACAAGTGTAACATTTGTCAAAGTATAAAACTCGGAGACAAGTGTTATATTTGCCTAAGAATTGAACTCGGAGACAAGTGTTACATTTGCCTAAGAATGGAACTCGAAGACAAGTGTTACATTTGCCAAAGTATGAAACTCAGGGACAAGTGTAACATTTTCCATAGTATGAAACTCGGAAACAAGTGTAACATTTGCCAAAGTATGAAACTCGGAGACAAGTGTAACATTTGCCAAAGTATGAAACTCGGAGACAAGTGTTACATTTGCCAAAGTATGAAACTTGGAGACAAGTGTTATATTTGCCTAAGAATGAAACTCGGCGACAAGTGTTACATTTGCCAGAATATGAAATGTGAGACAAGTGTAACATTTGCCAAAGTATGAAACTCGGAGACAAGTGTTACATTTGCCATAGTATGGAACTCGAAGACAAGTGTTACATTTGCCTAAGAATGGAACTCGAAGACAAGTGTAACATTTGCCTATGAATGGAGATGCCTAATGAGATAGTTTTAACTTATTTATTTATTGGCAGAAACGGCAGACTCGGGAACTTCTTATGATATATATGTGTGCCTCCGTCACTCACGTACTAGGTAACTAAACCAAGATTTTAATATGATAACAAAACATTCATAAACATGGTTGGTAAATTCAACGTGTTACACGTTTTTATAACTGAATAACTCCTTCTAGCTTGAGAAGAACTTCTCTCCCGTAATAAATTATTTATAAAAATCCACTTAAATCCCTTGGTTGAAATACATGTCAAATTAGACAATAAACAACATTTTTTGTTATATTTCATAAATACCATAGTAAACATACCTTGACAGTGTGAGAGTAACCTGCTGTATAACAGAAGAGGTCACTGCGCTGCAATGTATCTTTTTCATATTAAATAAGTTAAGAAATATATCATTAACTTAAAAAAATCCTAACTTGATGTGTGGCTACAGTTTGTGAAAACACTAAATGTTTACTTTTCTTAAAGAAATTATTTGGTTTGTTCTCATTTCGTAAGATATATAGTCTTGCAAAGCATAAGACTATGAGTTATGGCTGGCTGTATGGTTACTTTGGATTCTGTTAATGTTTACTGCTGTTCTTAGAAATTTATGGTGGCTGATTTCTGTCATGTCGTGTTTTCGCCTGGTAATTTACAGAAATCCGGAATCTATACCCTTAACGAGACATACATGTGTTTTGTACCAATTATACAAAGAAAAACCTCATTTTCGACGAAACCACTCACTCAAAGTTAAGCATAAATATATAATTGTTAATCATAATAAATTGTTACAGCCAAGATATCTAAAGGGATTGAAACGGTAATGATCGCTTATAACTGTTTAAAACCGTTGTAAAACGCCTTTTATATATCTTGTTTTTGGAATACTGTTTAAAGATACAAGTACATTGGGCGTCGCTCAAAACTGACATGTTATTATGAAAATATCCCAAAATAACTTTCTACAACACACAAAAAACCTAAAAAGTCAACTAGGAACTAGAGTTTAATAGAGTCTTCATCCACGAGGTTTTTTTTTTCAACAGCCGTATCTTGTAAAATCCGGGTTCTGCTATGTTTGTGTAAGCTTCTTTTCATGTCTGTTTTTTCTCTAAGCTCTCCAACAGCGACTTCAGACAGATGCCTTCTAACATTTCCATTCTTTATTTAACCATAAAACGAGGTTTTGCGTTGAATTTAATATTGAATACCAATAACGTGTACATATGGACAATACCTCCCCCACCCCCAAAAAGGAAAAGAAATATAAAAACAAATATCATGGCTTGCATGCATTCCATTGCTATCATGCAGTTCGGTCTGTATAAAAAAACTAGAGATAATCTCAATACGTTCTGACATAATACCCAAATAAAATTTCAAATGTACTTTACACACACGTGCTACATTTTTTGGTGCAAAACAAACTTTGAGTAGTAAATGTTGTGCAATGCTGTCATAACAAATCTAAAACAATTGTTTTGATTAACATTTTAAGTTATGATAATTTCTTTGATAATATTCTGGCAAATAATACTGATCTAATTCTTTCAAATTAGCATTTTATTTCTATGGAGATAGAAGAAAAGAACTGAAACTAAATACAAAAAGTAGATTAAAATATGTTACTGTTCCATTTAAACAAAGCTTCGCGATTTTAACAAAGTTTTGACACCAGTATGAACATATCATGAGAAAGCCCCGTCGCTTCAGCGCTTTGATTGTATGTTCGTTTTTTTTTTGTTTTTGTTTTTTTCTTTCTTTTTTTTATTTTTTTTTCTTTCTTTTTTTTTTTTTTTTGCTATGAATTGATATTTTTTGTCAAAGGTATTTTTATGTCACCAAATATGTAATCGACACTTTTACGGCTTTGTCATATCAGATTCTCGCTTTTTAATTAGAACTTCTATTAGTGTTACAATACTGAACACTATTTTGTGATAAAATTATCAATCAAAGTAGTTTTACGATGACACCAAGTACTGGATGTTTCTGTTTAGCTCACCTAAACACAATGTACTCAATCTGAGCTTTTGTGATCGCCTTGTGTCCCTCGGGTGTCGTGTGTGGTCAACTTTTAATATCAAACGACATCTTCTCCTAAACTACAAAGTCAAAGTTGGTGAAACTTAATTTTGGTGTTCCTTGCTACAAATTATTGTTTATTAGATTTTTAATGAAAACGAACGAGCTTTTATAAAGTTTTCTGGTCTCGCTTAAATTCATAAGAAAGTGAAAATATTCAATTTGATCAGACGATAAAATAGAATGGTACTTATTTACATCCTATTACTAACCCAAACTGTTTTTTAGGCCCCAAAAGGGTTACCCCGTTTATTATCCCTGTAATAGGTTGCGAAAAGGTCGGGGAACCATCCTCTATCAACCTTACAAATTTTCATAGTATATAGTAAAGAGTACATTGAACAATCCATGAAAACTTAGTTGTACTTGAATTTTTGGAGATATAGTCTAAGTACATCTGAAAAAATAATAACAATAATAATTATAATTACAATAATGATGATAATAATAATAATAATAATGATAATGATAAAGAAAAATGTGTGTTGTAATGTTTTAAATATTTCGTTTTTATACTTACCTTCGGTATCATATGTCACATTAAATGTAGATTTTGATACATCAAAATTAATGTTGCACAAGAGGTTTCATCATACGGTTAAGGTCTATAGCTTAGACATAAACAGTCGACCTCCTGAATAAGCTATAGACATCAGCCGTATTTCATATTGCATTCGCATAAATATCCTTGATTTTGAACAGTTCATTTCCTTAACAAAAGTAATTCTGTCGTCAACTATGACAAGTGTGAGTTTCTTCCCTTGTTTAGGTTCTAGCTTTTATGGGCTGTTTGGCCTTTGACCAGCTGACGTTATAAGCGCGTATTTGTATTCTTAGGAGGTTTTGTATAATTGATATTTTTTATACAGGAGAGAGTCTTCAATATTTCATACTTCAGAAAAGTGAAAGCTCTTCTTCGTCTTCCAATACCACAAACATTTCTCATCCTACTTAATAATATGACCTTGGTAAGAGTTTTTTCTAGGTCATATTTGAAAGTTAGTCATAAATGTACTTGCATTGTTTTTATATTTTGGTCGGTCTAACCTGTCTGTAGTAAAGGAAATTAATAAAATGACATTAAAGTGGCACACAGAAACAGATCCTGAAACAGATCGAACAGGTTAAATCATACTTTATTTCGGTCATAATGACACGAAAGAATTTTGTGACAGTAGTTAGTGCAAATAATGTTCAATTTTATTAATTATAAAGTTCTTGCCTAGGGAAAGGCACAGAGAATGAACCCATGTTTATAAATATACCAACTGCATTTTCGCTACCTTTCTGGTATACCTCTCGGACTAGATTTTTTTTTTTGCTAATATTTTAATGGTGTTTGATAATGTTTTACCTTTACCATTTTTCATACGGTCGAGTGACAACTCTTACATCTGTATCATATGAAACGTATTTTAATCATGAGTTGCATTCACAGAAAGAGAATTCCTACAAATAACGCCAATGTCACAAAATACATCACATTGCCTTTAATCAGCGTTTGTGTGTACACGCGAATGAACGAAAAGAAAAACACATAAAACACTTTTATAAGAATTAATCTTTCTGTATTACTGTTTAACGCGTTATGGCAGGGTTCAAATGTTTTATCAATGAAAACGTTCACAATATTTTCTAACGCGTTATGGCAAGGTTCAAATGTTTTATCAATGAAAACGTTCACATTATTTTCTAACGCGTTATGGCAATGTTCAAATGTTTTATCAATGAAAACGTTCACAATATTTTCTATTAGAGCCTTGGCTCCAAACAGGTATTTTGTTGTAACTGTTGATCTCTATTATTTTCTCTTTGTTTTGTTCCTGTCTGTCTCTTCCCCATCTTCCATTTACCAGCTAACATCTCTAAGAATATCTTTTTTTCTGCGGCGAATTCCGCTGCAATTTCAGCACCACGCAAAGTATAAGTACTATTATTTTCCCATACTCTGATTACCCATAATGCATCAAAAGCTGCAGTTAACACTTTACCTAGTATGAATCCGCGAGCTAATAAGACCTAAATTTGAACGTACAATTGGCAGAAACGTCTGTGTTCAGTATTTAGACATTATACAAGCTGGTATGCAATCATGTTCTGATCGTTGATACAACTGCATATTTAAAGAAAATAAAAACAATTGTACCCATCCGCGCGTTAACATAAAGATAATGACCACACCGGTTGGCATTAAGAGCTCCTGTCTACCGCTAAAAGAGATTTAGAACCAAAAAAATTTGCACAGGCCTAGGATTTTTAACGATTTTGGTCTGGCATAATTCCTTGTATGTTAAGGAGAAAATTATAATAGGTGAAAAATATCAAATTTCATTAACAGATTGCATGCCACTCCATAAACATCTTAATTAATCCGGGAACGGAGAGTTTCCTATCTTTCAGACGCCAGTTCCACTTTACATTCAGCCTCTATTTCCACTGGATTGCACATCAAGGAATAAGAAATAGACAGACTATAATGTTTTGACGTTGAACGCTGAATGCCAATAAGCAATAGGAGCTTTGGTTTAACTTTCTACCTAGCTAGCAACAGTCTACAGCATTTTTGCTTCACATTTTTATTAGAGCTGGTCTTTTTGTAAGTCGCTACGCAGCTTGGTGTCCGTTGTAAAACGGTTCATTCGGGCCTGGATGACCTTTTGTGTCCCTTAGCTGCTGACATGACCCTCTAACACCATCATGTCATCCGACAGGTATACCGAACTGCTGGGACCTTTCCAAAGCTGTGGTGATAACTGTGTGGTCTATATCAAGGGCTTAGCGAACCTGGTGATAGGTAGCATATTGCACCCTAATACCAACAGTGTGCCAAAATATCGACTTCAGACAGACGACTTCTAATATTTCCACTCACAATTTACCCATTAATCGAGGTTTTGTGTTGAAAGTAAAATTGAAAGGTCCTTACAATGTTAACATGTTTGCTATGAAATGATATTTCCTGTCAAAGGAATTCTTATGTCACCATACACGTAATCGATATCTACACAGCTTTGTCATTTCACATTCTTGCTTTTTAATTAAAACTTCTATTAGTGTTACAATATTGAACACTATTTTGTGTTAAAATTATCATTCAGACTAGTTTCATAGTGACACCAAGGTTAATGAAATGTGACTACAGTGTGTAAGTTTCAGACAAGTTCTAATTGAAGCGGAGATAACATATGTGAAGAAAGTATCAGAGGGCTAGTAAATTCGACCTAAGAACTTTTCTGCCATTGGAAGGACGTGTATTTAATATAATATCTATATTCTATTAGTTATGCAAATCGAGAAAGCTACACGTATCTTATGCTTGCTTGCGTCCTGCTTCAACAATATGCAACATAAAACGCATTATTTTTTACTAGATTTTGAACAAAAAGTAATGAACTTTTGATAATGTTTTCTGGCCTGGCTTTCATTCTAAAAGAAAATGAAAACGTTAGACTCGATCAGACGATAAAATAGTACTCATTTACATCATATTTCTAACCCTAACTTATTTGTACTTGATTTTTACAATGTGTAGTTTATAATTTCAAACAGAATTATTCAAAATGAAGATGTGTAATTATTGTATATATAGCTTAAGAAATAAAGCCAACAGGAACTTATACAGATTTTCTGAAACATAAACTTTGTTATTTTTTAAGGTTTTATAACGGAATGAAATTGGCAGTTATAAAAGAAACTTCCTTGTTTGAAATCAAAGAAAATGAAGCCAAAGGCTGGAAAAGATTCAAAATTACTTACAGTTAATGAATTACTACCTTTAGCATAATCATAAGTGTAATATAATAGTAACAAAATGATTATTACCTTAGAAATAAAGAATAAATGTATTTTATATCTATGCCATTGTGACGTTTTACATAATTCGGTTTTTGTTTGTTTGATTTTGTTGTTGTTTTTGTTTTACTATTTATTGGTTAGATGTGATTTGTTCGAGACAGTTTCATCATACGCATAAGATCTACAGCAAGCTGTATCCTTTTCGTTTCCTCCAGGACATAACAGTCGATCTTCTGTATTTAAGTTATAGACACTAGCCGTATTTCATACTGAATTCGCATGATTATCCTTGATTTTGAACAGTTCATTTCCTTTACAAAAGTAATTCTGTCGTCAACTAAGACAAGTATGAGTTTCTTCCCTTGCTTTAGGTTCTAGCTTTTATAGGATTCGGAACACCTCGGGCGACTTCAATAAGTCACCTCGGAAATAATGTGGTAGGCGCCATATTGGACTATTTTATAATACAGGTGCTGTCCGCTAAATTGAAAACATTTCTTAAAGCCTCTACCTGTTTATACTTTAAATTAACATTTATTTTCATTTTTTCTAATGTATAAGACAAACACTGCGCGAGTTCTGCCATGTTTTTTTTTTTTTATAAAAGCCGGGGCGAATTACCATTTGGTGTGTTCATACACTTACATACGAGGTCTTTATACGAAGTTGTCGGAAAAGGCCGAGTTGTTACGATTGGCTTTTATAGGCCATTGATCAGCTGACGTTATAAGCGCGTATTTGTATTGTTAGGATATATTTCTATACAAGTCTGGACTTTCTATAAGGAGAGAGTCCGCTCGCTGTTCCAGCAATAGTTCATACTTGACAATAATGAGAGCTCTTCTTTCGTCTGCTTACACCACAAACATTATTCATTGTACTTACTATTATGTGACCTAGGAAAAAATGAGAAATATATTATTTATTTAACATTTGGCCCATATACTATCTTTCAAAACTTTTCAATCAGTTGATATAATTGCTGTCACTAGTAATCGCGTATTGAATGGTAAACGACAGAATTTTCATAAGTCATATTTGAAAGCTAACTATAAATGTGTATTGTATTGTTTATACTTTCAGTCTAACAACACAGAGATTGAAGTCCTATAGATTTTGTCTGTAGTCAAGCAATTAATAAAAGGACATTAAAGTGGCAACTGGAATGCAAGATACATGAGTGACCCTGAAACATGTTTAATCGTTTTTAATTTCGGTCATAATGACACGTAAGAATTTTGTGACATTAGTGCAAATAATATTCAATTTTATTAGTTTTACTATTCTTGCCTATGGAAAACAGAGAGAATTAACGCTTATATAAATATACCTACTGATTTTTTGCTACCCCTCTGGTGTATCTTTCGGACTAGAAATCGTTTCAAAACATTTTTTTTTGCTTATGTTTTAATGATGGTTGACATTTTTTAACGTTACTATTATTCATACTGTCGCGTGACAACTCTCACATCTGTTTTTAGATGAAATTTATTTCAATCATGAGTTATATTCACGGAAAGAAAATTCGTGTAAATGACGTCAATGTCAGAAAATCCATTCTGCGTTAGTGTGTACACGCGAATGAACGCATGTTTCTTCTCCTTAGTTTATTCACAGTGACGCATGAAGGTGATATTGACTTGATATTGACTTAATAGTGTCTTGATATTGACTTGATTGGCTTGTTACTCGAGCCAGCGTTCTAAATTAGAAGTCGCTCACACTGTGAATGTCAAGCGTTGTTGCTAAGCCATGTAACTGGATTGCCTAGTGGACGTCACTTCGTCACCAGAAACGCTTTTTCAGACGACAAAGTGCAGACACAAAAATCAGCCTCATTATGGAACGAGATTTATTGACTGATTATTTAAGATGGCTAATAAACCGTTTGTCGAAACGCCATCACTGATTTCCTCTTTATAAAAGAGCTGCGTGGATGTACTAGTGTACATGAAGGCAAATATCGATACTGTTTCTGTAAAGCAGCGTTCAATGTATATTAATATATGAGGTTTCATACAGATTATGTATGTCTGATAAATGAGATGAAAAGGCGACAGATGTCATTTTATTTACCATGTTACTAGAGCGGCACGGGCTTAAAAGATAACCTGAGGTTTACTACGAAAGGTATGTTTTTAGATACGGCTTTACCTGTGTGAACTGGCTACGTGACAGGAAATTTAGTGTGAATTTTGTTACATTTATTCAAAAGTCGACTGTATTAACTATGTCAGTATTCGTGGCCTGTATGTGTTGGTTTTAGAGATTATATTTACAGTGAAAAAGATATAAATATGTAATTCTATAATACAAAAAACTGGAAATTTAAATATCTATGGGATTTGCAAATTAATGTAAGGTTAGTGAAATATGTATTCATAATGAGTTCAAAAGGATGCATTACGTTAGTTAATACATGCGTGGTGGCACTTTGTAGCCCGGTCAGTGTTTTGGTACTGTGACGAAATTTAGCGTTAACTTTACCGTCGTACGTGTATGAAAACATATGCCTGAGAACGTTTTTATACAAGTGTACGGTAAATAAATTTATGTATAGATGATAAATTACTTTATTATACTTTAGTATTTCATAACACGTCGAATCACATAGCTATACACAATATATCACATGGATGACATAACTACAATTTAATTGTGATTATACTCGAAAAAGGGAGCAAAAGATTTTAAAAGCTAATGGTGGTCACAAAAAGCAAGTGGTCAACATCGGTTAAAGCTTAGTTTACGACGGTCCACTCGTATTAACCGGGAAAAACAGAGTTTTATTGCGGAAAAATGGATATAACAGTGATTCACAGTGCATGAACAGAAGTGCTATAGGCGTACAACAACTATAAGTTATGGTGGTTCTCAATGGATAAAACCGGAAGTTGAAATAACAATCGTTTGTTACGGAGAAACAGTAAATTTACGTGGCCCGAAGAAAGTAACCGGAAGTCTTGAATTATAGTGAACCTTTATCTTTATCAAGGGAGTCACTGTAGACAACTATCAAATTGCAGTATTCTAAAGTACCTGCTGGTAAAATAAAATTATCCGGAAGAACAACGGGGCTTTTTAACCAGGACCGAATGTCGAGCCCGGTACGGCAAATGAAGCATCGGCGTCTGCCTCCGTTACCTGGCAACGTTAAACAGGGGGCATCACCAAAGCTTTCTCGTAAACATGACCATTACAATTCAGGTAAATTAACGCATTTTTATTTTTTGGTTTGAATTGCTTTTTCTTTTCCTGTTTGACTTCATGAATTCCAGTTTTAACTGTTTTCTTTAATATTTCTCTCTATAATATTTGTATATATATTTTATGAAAATATCTACATGTTTTACGAGTTTTGAGAATATCTTTTTATTTATTATTATTTATTTATTTGCCTATTTCAACATTTTCTGCAGTTTCTTATAGGTCTCTGCAGATGTTTTTCGATTTGATTAAGTTTACCCATAGAACAAAAAAAAATGTCTACTTTGTTCTTGATTGTTTAAAGCATTTTTTTTTTTTGGTTTCTTTTGTTTTTTACAAGTTAAATAGTGTTTTTGTTCGTTTTACTTTTTTCTATAATAATCTACCGTTAAACTTCTGAAAGAATGTCTACCCCATGCTGTAAATGACAATCTTTTGCAGTTCTACATGTTTAGATTTTTAATATCAGCAGTTTTTAACATTTTGACATTTACTCCTTTTAAATAAGTATAGATCATTTCTACTGATGTTTTGTTATTTGTTCTTTTTTCCCCTTATTTTGACTATTTCTACTTACTTCAACAGAATTCTGCATATTTTACTCCTTTGATTTTTTTACCGTAAATCTGTTCAGAAAAGGTCTGCTGTTAGTTCAAGCTAATTATTAATTTTAATTTCTTCCGTTCATTTTTTACTGCTTAAGGGAAAGTCGGTTTCTCACTTCTATATATCTATATCTATTTTCTTTTTATTCTAGTTTAACGAAAGTCGACTTTTTACTTGTATAAATATATCTCTATTTTCTTTTTACTAGTTCAGAGAAAGTCGGCTTTTTACTTGATTAAATATATCAGTATTTTTCTTTACTTGTATAGAGATAGTCGACTTTTGTACTTTTTAAATTGAATATTTCTTTAATTTTCATTTTAAGGGAGACTTGCTATTCTTTTTCACCGTATTAGAAAACTTCTGCTATTTGTTCTTTTTTTCAGCTGTGTCAAGATTTCTTGTTCCATATTTTTACCAGATTATTTGTGAAAACTCCTCTGACCGGTTTAGAAATTTTGGTTTCCCATATGTCAGTTTTCTGTGCTTTACGACTTTTTCAGAATGTACAGTTTAAACACTTTAACGTCGAGAACGCTATATTTTTACAGTTTTAGTACACTTAAAATCTCATAACGTGTCATAGTCAAATGTATGTTAGATAAAATTTACACTTTGTTATATATATACACGTAGGTTAGAAAAATATTATACAAATAAGTCAGGCATAAATCTATTCAAGGGTTAATAAAGGTTTCGGTTTTCATTATATGTAAATATTTCAAATCTGAAGCTGACACAATGGTATTTCAGCTAGTGTTTTCAATTTTTTTTTTCGTTTTGTTTTAACGTGTCTAAGGGGTGCCGTGTATTTGGAATATGAATTTTGACCTTGACATGTAAAGGTATAACAGTAAACAGTTTTTTTACTGGTATGTTTTATAGAAGTTGAAATTTCTGAAAGAATACCGCGAAATGAGATGCCAGTCAATAGTTCACAAGGATTCAAATGAGGCCCTGATTAGGGTACTGCAAAGACCTTAAAATATGTCTTTTGGATACTGTTATCTACAGCCCACTCTGGCTGCGTTACAAATAGTTCAAATATCCCATTAAATTTACTACAATGTGATTTTGCAGCTGCATAATATACATTAAAAAGCAAATTAAGTTTATATAGTTGAATAGAAATGAAGGTTATTCACTGTTAAGGATAATATATAAAAATAGATGAAGACGGGAATATTTGATATGAATGTAGGTTTTATGCCAAATATTAATGGAGGTGAAATAATTTAATACGGCTGCTTTTTATTAAAACTTGATTTAAGTTCAACAGCCTTCTGATTTGCATTCACTTCGAGAAAAAGCGTTTTAAGTAACGCTATTCAACCCTTTAACATGTTATATAATAATGTCTGAAAGAATCGTACAGCATACGGACATGCAAGGAATTCATTATATAAGTTTTGCTCATAAATAAAAGCGTTTCTTTGACCTTGATGTCGACTTAAAATGGCAGATTTTTTTCTGAAACACTGTCTCTGCAAAAAGCTTTATGTACAAAGTAAATAAGCTCTGTAAGTGAATGTAAGCGTTTCTTAGACCCTGGAGATGATTAAAACGGCGATCTTACCCAATTGCATATCGTTTTATACTAATAGGTTTAGAAAAACAAGACTTTGTGAACAAGAAACTCTGATAATAGATTTAAGGTTGTATGTGTGTTTTTGAATGAGGGACCCAATGAAGAAGAAAAAACTAACACAAGAAGTGTAAAAGCCTCCGTTTAACAATGTTGTTTCACACTATCGCAAAAAGTTGTTGTTGTTGTTGTTGTTGTTGTTGTGCTTACACGCTCAACTTATAAAACGTAAGCATTAATTTCATTAAATTGCCATTTGATTTCTGTGACACACGTAAACATTGCATTTGTCAACCCAGATTTCATAATGATAAGAGCGAAAAAAAAAAGAAATTATGATAAAATATGGAGAAAAAAAATTTCAAGAAATATCTCGAAAACATGGCCATTTATTATGCACAAATATTCTTCCATTTGTTAATATGTCATCATGTCGTAGTGTCATTAATTTCCTCATTATTTACACAGGCTAAAAATGGATACGGAATTATCATAAGTATGGATACGTATACTCATTTTAAGACATTTTGAAAACGTGGTTATATTACCATTGTGAGATTCAGGTAAAATTCGTAAAAATTTGTGATTTAATGTAAAAACATAGAAATGTTTGAAAACCAAAATGTGTTGGCAGGAAATTTCGGTCCCTGATAAAAATTTAAACAGATTTGATGCCTTGATGAAAATGTACCTTAATTATTTAGTTTATCTAATAATTCCAAACTGCGAAATTCTGTGGTACCACAAGGGGGTATAATGGTGCACAGGATTAGTTCAAGAAAACGGACTGAGAGTCGCTGCACATGCTTTTGTATTTACCCGTGCACGTTCATTTACTCCTTAAACGTCTAAATTTGAAAGTGGGACTTAACGGGGTCCTGTTGTTTGTCGGTCCGTCTCTTGGTTCGTCTGTTGACAAATCTGTCTTAGCGTTTTGTACGCAAGATTTGTCGCTTATCAATGCAGTTCCATAATTCTGAATTAGTTCAAAGATTCCGATGCTAATTACATATACTTTATTACATTATGCGTTTACATGCACAATGCATTTTGTCAGGTGTTGTTCCGGCATGCGTTGTATCCTTCGGATTTGAAAACGAGGCTGAAATCCAACCGCATTACAGAGATTGGCCAGTTCAACATGCATTTATGCCACCACTTGGTGATAATCAATTATGTTTAAGTTCACTGGTAAGGTAATATGTTGATAAACATATATAAAAGATAGCAATTTATATTTTGTCGACCACTCCGACGTTCCATAAAGTTAATTTTGTTGTGTGTATAGAAACGCCCTCATACTGTATTTTCCTCTTATTAAAGACGTACAGTAGAAAGCGAAAATACGTGATTTGGTTTTAAATTACTGCTATTGTATACAAAAAAACATCATTACTCGGATCAAATAAATTATTCACGCAAAAGGTTAAATTGTAACATGTAGAGAGTCGCCGTCACTGGCTGTGACGTATATTTGGCTGTCAGGAATATCAGGTGTATCCGTTACCATGGAAACTCTATTACCAATTAAATTTCTGCTTTAGATCGATCGTTGTCGATAAATAAGGACAATCTTTATTATTGCAGTCGTGTTATTTTCTCTGCGTAAAGTAGCACTAGCAATTTGTATTGAGAATTTGTCTAGTTTTTTTGTCTGTAATGGTATTTTCCAAGCAGGTTGTTAAAGCGACTGACTCACAGAATTTAGCAGGGGAAAAAATCTTTAAAAATTAAAGGTAAAAGTATTATGAAAAAATCATACTATTATGCTTCTATACTCCATGAAAACTGAAAAAAAGATTTCACCAGGATTCGAACCCACGCCGTTTCGGTCAGAAAAATATAGAGCGACGATAAACACCACTAATCCACACAGACTAGTTAATCTGAATGTATCAAAATTAATGATATAACTAAAGTATCTACCCCGTAACGAACGGGGTAAATAAGTGAGTAAAACTTTATATTGTGATGTTTTTTGTAACAAAAATTGGTCAGTAACTTAGTTTAGATATGTCTTTTTTTAACAATTACAGCTAGTATTTCTGGATGTATACACATTTTCCTTTTTTTTCATTGCGGGCACATCTGTGAGGCAGTCGCTTTAAGAATATAGCTAATATTTTCTTAGTTGATTAAAATTCTCTTGTATGCATCATTTTAAACTATCTTTTAAAAACATAAAGCAATGGCCAAAACTAACGACATGTAGTCTATGCAGACATGAAGACAAATATCGTGGCAACTTTTGGTCAAGTTTGGATCTGGTATAGTGTAGCTTATTCCAAGAAAAATAACATTTTATAAAATATTAACAAAATTATTTTAAAAGACATTTGCATGTTCGAGTCCCGCAGACTTAGGCCGCAAATTTAAGAACAAAAAATCCTAAAGTTGCGAGTTTCTTTACAGATTAAGCAAGTTGTTTGGAAAGTTAACATAAAATCAAAGCTCTGAAAATACGATTTTGTACAGGTTCTCAATAAAACCGTTCGAATAGAATACACCTTAAGAAAAAGACAAAAGTATAAGGTTGTTAGCCACCTTTTGCATGAAATTGGCACTGAATAGTGACCACGTAATACGTTGCTTATCAACTGATCAATAAGTCATCAACTCAGAGACATGTGGAAAAAATTGTGTACACTTCAACTTTACTCAAGTTGTGTCCTGCATTACTATTTTCAACAGTCAAGCTTCTTGCGGCAGTTATTTTTCCTTTTAGAAATGTATTCCAACGATATCTGTAAAGGTAGATCAATGCGTAGGAGATTGTTCAACAGTGTGACTCTTATATAGGTTTGAAAAGTGAACTTTGAGTGTCCTTCATCAGTCAGCCTTTAGTTAGTAGTGCCAGTCGGTCATCTCCGGAACTTTCATTGCCAGTCTGTCATATCCGGAACAGTCAGTGCCAGTCGGTCATATCAAGAGCAGTCAGTGCCAGTCGGTCATATCAAGAACAGTCAGTGCCAGTCGGTAATATCCGGAACTGTCAGTGCAAGTCGGTTATATCCAGAACACTCAATGCCAGTCGGTCATATCCAGAAAAGTCAGTGCCAGTCGGTCATATCCAGAACAGTTAGTGCCCGTCGGTCATATCCGGAATAGTCAGTGCCTGTCGGTTATGTCCGGAACAGTCAGTGCCAGTCGGTTATATCCGGAACAGACAGTGCTAGTAGGTTATCTCTAGAACAGTTAGTGCCAGTCGGTCATATCCAGAACAGTCAGTGCCAGTTTGTCGTCTCAACAACAGTCAGTTCAATTGGTTATATCCGGAACAGTCAGTGCTAGTATATCATCTCCGGAATGGTCAGTTCTAATCGGTTAACTCCGGAACGGTCAGTTCAAGTCGGTTACCTCCGGAACATTTCGGGCGAATCAGACCAAAACATTCATAAAACAGCAATGCATTTGATTCTCCCTTCCTTAAATTAGATTGAAAGTAGTTACGACATGTTTCCATTGTGCGTCAGAGACTTTTTCTTTGTCATAGTGAGCTTATGGTGTTAACGTGAGCTCCACTTGGGGATTTGAAATTGAAGCAATTTCTTTCGGCTTCAGGTATGACACTTTCGTAAAGCTTATTAAATAAGTGTAAGCAAACCTTGATATACCAAATAATTTATTTGGTATATCAAGGTTTGCTTACACTGCAGTTAAAGGGAAAATGCAATTCGTAAAATGATAGTGCTGCTATATCGTCTTAGTTTCAATGTGAAAATTATCGTTGTAATATATTTTAATATACCGAAGGAAGATATGTGCTATAGGGAATTTTCAGATGGTTGGAGACACGCTAACTTTCATTTAAGGAGTACAGGGACATCTTTGTTAAGATTTTATTTGTTCTTCCCAAGGGAGGCAATTCAGTATTCTGTCTGAGGTTAACATTTTCAGTCAAGTGACGTGTATATGAAAAAATTGAAAATACCAGGTTAAGTTTTTTAGATGCTAAATCCTGATATTCTTCCTACTTTAAACAAGTTTATCTTCTATGCACGCAAGAATATAGTACTGGTAAAAAGGTTGAGGGTCAGAAAATAAACATAACCCATGAAATCACTCGCTCTATCCCTGACTGACACAGCCTGGTAGAGAATATATTACAATACAAACATTCTGTCAAGATTTGTTTTCATGTGTGAAACAAAGTAGAAAAACACAAATCTTTGGCTTCTTTAAACATTGTATAGTACCGTCTGTTTAATTAGCTGTTATATTGTTGTTGTTGTTGTTGTTGTTGTTGCTATGTGGTTTGTGTGTGTATGTGTGTTTTATTTGTCCTAGGTACTTCTGTTACACATATGGCATTTATTACATATAAAGGCTTAACAGGTAATTTAGTAGATGTTAGTGTGAGATCACGACATAATGTCGACACGAAACGGTGAATTGTATAAAGAGAAGAGTTTGTTTCATATTTAATTTGTTTTGAGTTATTCTGTTTGCGATTACAATGAAGAACGGTAAAATGAAAAGTGGTTTTCACCCTCCCCCTTCGCACACACACACACGCGCGCGCGCGCACGCAACTATGATTTACTGAACTGAACAGCGGGTAGAAGAGAGAACTCCCAGGGGACGACCAGGGCTGAGTGTCTCCAATAACGTCCCACATCTAACGCTTTCAGCACGAGTATTGCTTTGAACCCAGAAGACTGTCTTAAAGATTCATTTGTTTCCTAACATTTGTAAAAAAAAATAGACTAAATAAAAAACGAAACCGTTCCTTAACGTTTTGGACTGTTTTGGAATTAATGCAATATACATTCACTGTTTTGTTTTCTCAAAGAAGCCTTTCATGTTATACATGAACCACATGTTCCCTTCTCTGTTCAATACTTTTTAGATCGAAAGTAGTCAGTATACATATTATATTTCGACAAGAACGCAGCTGTTACGATGTGCAACTAGGCGAGTTCACTGAGAGTTTACAGATGGATACTGGCTTTTGAAAACAAAAACTCACGATTTATGATTATGATGGCTCTTGCACTTTTTCCTTATACATGTACATATATATCTATGTCCGAACTTGAAATACACATTCTTATAATTGAAAATATGTTCATATTTAAATCATATTTCTGAAGTCGTCTTTTTTTTCAAAATTAAATGTTCATTTCACTTCTTGTTAAGTAATTCATGTTGAAAAAAAACTCTTTCCAAAAGCTTTATATTTTATGTGAAGTGAATGAATTGTCATTTCAGCTGATGGCACTCAACACTGCTGCATTTTTTTGTTTCATAACTTAACAACAAATGTACATAATCTTGTTTTAAACGTGTCTGTCTCGTCAGATTATGCGTCGTAATAACGTAAACGCGAAAACAATTACACATGTATTATAATTTAATTATCAAATATTTTAAATAATGTATTATCTGGATAATCACACCTAGTCACTTTACCATATTAAGATTAACTTTTTACTTTTATTTCCTCCATTTACATGAAGATAATAACATAAAAACATGAACAATAAAATGATCAAATATTAAAAAAAGCTATTGTACAAGGCATGTACATTAATTCACGAATGTATGTTCAAAGCGACATATTATATTTATTACACACTCGACTCATTTATAAAATAACAAAATATATATACGATGTATAGTTAAATAAGCCATTCAAACTGCATGCATTTTAACTGTGTTTCAAACAATCTAGCTCGAAAACGAAATACTAGACTTTTATACCCTTTAACATTGAAATCCACTGATAGTCCTCACGTTTAACAAATCAGGTGAGGAATTACTTACAACTGCATTACCTAATGAATATTCACATTATTTGACCAATTTATTAACTAATTACTGTACTGAACACAACAGGATTTGACTTCGACCTGTACATTTTATATGGAGGGGAAGGGTTACTTCCGGTATGTTTTCTATTTGACATCTGCCTGAAATTCTACGCCACAATCAGGATTTCTTTTTAGTTTTTACCTTCACCCGTCTTTCAGTCCCAGGAAGTATCAATTATGATTCAAAAGGAGTGCAGTATATGTTACTTAGACCCACCCTTTGTACATGTACTGAAATGTATCGGATCTACCAACTATTAACTTATTTTAAGCTTTATCTTTTATCCACTTTTTGCTTGATATAGACTATAGCAAGGAAAAGGCGGACAAAAGAGTAAGTTATAGAAATTGATAATAAGTTTCACTGAGTTTTGACCATACCTTGTGCACGCTAGAAATAGGAACTGGAGAACTCCAGTGTTTGAATCCACGATATCCTGGTTAGAGATCGGATGTTTTAGCACAATCGCTCTAAAACAAATAAAAGTGTTCGTCCTTGAAAATCTTTCTTCTATTATTCATTATATTCTAGGCACCTCTTAAATAATGCTACATATCAACTGTCTACATTTGGAAACTTAAACTGACATAAAACTGTCAGACGTAATTAATTACGCTATCCTAAATGTTAGTAAATTAAGAAACAGTTTTTCTTTCACTTGATAGTCTGCCCGATCTATGCTACTTTATAATTACTCCGTAGCATTTTTATTTTACTTATATTTGTTGCTTGTCCTGTTGCATTTACCTAAAAACCACCATTGAAGAACTTGACCAATCGTATCTAATTAGTTAACATATGGGCAATTGTACAGTATCCGGTAAATGCAAACCAGGAAAAAGATTCCCGATTTTTTAAGGAGCTAAAAAGGAACACTACCATTTCGGGTCATAAAATGAAAAGAGAACTTACCTTATTGAATGTAGAGGTTTTTGGTATACTTCGAACATCAACTTACTGTGCACTCTTTTATGACGTTTAAAAATTATTTATCTACGCTTAGCTCTTGACTGCCGTTTTAACACTGTCAGCTTATGCTTTGCTCTCTACAGGCGTATTAACAATATCAATTTATGCTTTGCTCTTTACTGACATTTTAACAATATATGCTTATGCTTTGTCCTTAACTGACTTTTTAACACTATCAACTTATGCTTTGTTCTTACTGACTGACGTTTTAACAGTATCTGCTTATGCTTTGCTCTTTACTAACATTTTAACAATATCAGCTTATGCTTTGCTCTTAACTGACGTTTTAACAGTATCTGCTTATGCTTTGCTCTTTACTGACATTTTAACAATATCAGCTTATGCTTTGCTCTTAACTGACGTTTTAACAGTATCTGCTTATGCTTTGCTCTTTACTGACATTTTAACAATATCAGCTTATGCTTTGCTCTTAACTGACGTTTTAACAGTATCTGCTTATGCTTTGCTCTCTACTGCCGTATTAACAATATCAACTTATGTTTTGCTCTTTACTGACGTTTTTACAATATCAACTTATGTTTTGCTCTTTATTGACGTTTTAACAATATCTTGCTCTTTACTCACCTTCTAACAATATCAACTTATGCTTTGCTCTTTACTCACGTTTTAACAAGATAAACGTATGCTTTGCTCTTTACTGACGTTTTAATTTGTTTCAGTTGCTTATGCTTTGCTCTTTACTGATGTTTTAACAGTATCAACTTATGCTTTGCTCTTTACTCACGTTTTAACAATATCAACGTATGCTTTGCTCTTTACTCACCTTCTAACAATATCAACTTATGCTTTGCTCTTTACTCACGTTTTAACAAGATAAACGTATGCTTTGCTCTTTACTGACGTTTTAATTTGTTTCAGTTGCTTATGCTTTGCTCTTTACTGATGTTTTAACAGTATCAACTTATGCTTTGCTCTTTACTGTTCTTTTCTAAATTGTAGTAACTTTAAATCCAGTTGTAATGTTTTGTTGTTGTTCTTTTTCAGATGAACGTAACAGCAGGGAACATTTGTCCATTAAAGGTCATAAATTATCCTCTTTGAATCACAGTATTGGAAGCTGGTCAAATAGTAGCTCGAGACATTCCTCCGGTCGTTCGAAGGACTCAGCCGGTAAGTTGTAGCGTACAGGTTTCATAACAGTTTCTTTTCAAAAGCATTATTGTTTGAATTTTTTACAATATTCTTTATTTTTTATATTTTGCTCGCTAAAATGTTTTAGCATTAGGTTAGTATAAATAGTTTGACCTCGTACTTTCTGTGCTTAAACTAAACATTGACATATTTATATGTATACATCTTATAGCATGTATATATCAATTTATTCATCGTTCAAAATCGATACATTATTATTTGTAAACTTGGGAATTTAGCCGAGCTGGATTACTTCCCTTTGTTGATAAACCGAACTTATGCATAGTATTGTATTAATTTTCACTACATTAAACCTAATCTGCAAGATTACTCGACACAAATCAAACAACGTATCACACATGTAATTCATGGGGGCTCGGATTAAGGAATCATCCTAAATATCATTAAATTTGTTAGTTGAGGAGCGAAGGGTTAAACTCGCGACCTCTGGATTTCACATGCAGCGCGTTAACACACGATATCGCACGCATTTTGAAGTGCGCTACCATCATTTTCAGTATGGTTGTTGCCTGTATGATCGTCAACCCCGAAGAGTTAATTTATAGGGGATAGTGCAAAATACAGAAAGCTTCACAATCTGGAGGCAATTCTAGTTCTATTCTATTGTCAGTAACACCGATACATATAGGACCTCCGAACTTATTGTTTGAGAGACAAATGGTTGTGTTGGTGAAGAAGCGAGTGATCGAACTAGCGACTCAAAGATTACAAATCTAGTCTTAACCGCTAAACCACTGATGATCTGTTCACTGTGTGAGCTTTGCTAGCATTGTACTTTATATCGACAGTGGCAAAGTGGTTAATCATGCCTTTGTGATCCTGTTTTCTTTTAACGTATAAATTATATAGAAGTTATAATCCATTTATATAGAGCTAGATTTGCGACTAAACTGAGCGTTTTACAAATTGACCTTCAGAAGAAATTATTTTACCGTGGTTCCATGTATCGGTGAACACTGAACATGTTAAAGAACCAGCGATGTCTCCAGAAGGAGATGCACTTAACCCCACAGCCTATAATAGCTAAACTATTCAGCTGACGTCGGGCTAGTGGGGAGCTGGTCCCAACGCACGATAGATACGTTTAAGTAGAGAGAGATAATTCTACCTTCAGTGCAAGGCGATCCAGTAAAGCTAATGGTTTGGTTGAATATCCGCACGGTACGAACAAAAACAGTAGATTGTATTGTCATTGAAGGTCATGACGCAATGTTAATATGTTAATATCTATAAAGAATAGACCAAGTGGACTAAAACGTTTTGATTTTTTTACACAACTGAGACAGTATCTGGGTTAAGTGCACGCTAATACATTTGTAAAGTTAATCATAATACGGTTTTGTGAAGAAAATTTAAATCTTGACGGTTCATCAATGACTTGTTGCGTTATCAAATAACGTAATATATCGGTCAATGACAATTCGGTACAGGGGTATGAGACACGTTTTGATGAGAAACAGGTCGAATTATTTAAAATTTGTAACAGAATAAAAAAGCATCATAGGTGAAATACGTTCTTTACAAAACTCTTTTTCTCACATAGGGGAAACAAGGAAAAAGACACGTAAATCTGCCCTTGGTAGGCTTTTATATATCTATATTGCTCTCGATAATTTTGACCTTGACCTTAGTCAAGAAACATTTTCAGATATTGCTGATCGCTGACTACCTTCTTCCTACAGTTTTGTTATTCATTTTATGTTTGTGTGTTCAGATGTTACTCTTTATTATTAAAAGTCTTTTTTTGCGAACGTGACCATGACCCTTGAAGCTCGTTTAGCATAATATAATGTTTCAATTCTAATGAAATACCATATTCTCTTTGGGCTTAGCGCATTTTTCTAGAGATTTTTAACACGCATTAAAACAATCTTTATTCCATTAGAAAAATTAGACTTTTCAGACTTTATACATTTTTTTGGCTTCGCCAACGGTTGATAGCTTTTTTATTGATTTTGTCCGTATCTACATAATAGATTCAGCAATACTAACATCTACCAGCTGATTTTTACCTTGACCTTATTTTTTATCACGACCTTGACACACACACACACACACACACACACACACACACACACACACACACACACAAACAATAGATTCGAATTTATAATATTTAAAGAAACATGATTAACTTATGCACATTTTCAAATAAAAATATGCAGATTTTAATTTAAAAAAAAAATGTACATCTTTGTGTTAAGTAAATTGGCTGAAAGACAACGACTTCTTTGACGTCAGTGAAATGTTTCGAACATAAATATTTAAATATGTACAAATAAAATAAAATAATATGAGAATTTTTTAAGCACGTTTGAGTAACCCGTAAATTTTTGCCGTGATCTTAAGTGAAAATAATATCGGCAAATTTATACTCCAGAGCGCTGTAAAATTAAACAAAAGCCGGTAAGTTTTATTTAAAAATCAACCTAACCAAACTTTGTTATCTTTGAAGAATTGGTTTTCAAGATTTTATACCCCTGTTAACAACTGGCCTGATTTTCTTTAACAATATTTCGATAATGCTTCGGACTTATGCGTACAGCTTACTTTATTGTGTAAATAAATACCGCATGTACTGCCTAAGACAGTTTAAACTTCTCTGGATATTTTGCTCTAGTTGAATTAATGCGGCTTCAAGTGAATTTCAAGGTTTTACAGCGTTTTTACCTTACGCGTGTGAATGATACGGCTTTAAATTGTGCTTAAGGACTTGTATATGAGTTGTATTTTATACATGGGAAAACATTCGTTACATATGGAATGGGAATGTTTTCTTACTACCAAGAACAGTGTCTACCTATTCAGTCGATGATTCTTACTGAGATAGTATAATTTTTGTGTGAAAAAAACAAGGCCTACTGGTCGTTCTATTTTAACGAATAACTTGGATTGCTCTTGAAGTAAGGCGAAACTGCGAAATGTTGATACTCCATTAAAACATACCTTTCAGAGGTATTTATAATACTGCTTTAAAATCATTATTCAAAAATAAAAACGACAGCAATAAATGTCTTTTCATTTCGGAAGTTAGAAGATCATAAAATAGCACTGTCTTGTAAATCTTACTGGTAAATCAGACATTAGTTGTCGAAATATTTTTACACGTCTGCTGTACTATATTACTAAGATATTTACTTTTTGTTAGATAGTAAAAATAAATCTGTTTTTTGTTTATTGTTGACTCCAAGACTTTACAAAAGGCTTGATTAATAATTAGTCTATCAAACTGTACTTAAGAAAACCTATGTCGCGAAAACATGTGACAGTACATACTATTCCGTGACGTTTTAGCATAAGAAATAGAAGTCAATTTATAAAAAAAATACAAAAAAGTATAGCTTAGTTGATACATGGATGTGAGTTAAGTTCATGCTTTGACCTATTGTGCAAGACACGAAATTTGGGATCTTTTGATAAATCATCCTCGAAACAGGTGGATCCGGTCTGCTATTTATAGAGTACAGCGCGTTTCGGTTATTTACAGAGGCATACCATAAAATGTCGAACATTCCATTTTCTTCAAATCATGTGAATATGAATGGTATTCAAGGTCCTAACCGGCTGAATGTACTAATAAAATAGTCTTTTTAGAGAGCGTTGTTGTTGCGCCATGTTGGGTGGATTGCCATGTATTACAAATGCACATTTAATTTTTTGCTAAACGCTTTTAGGAAAAAGAAAAAATGAACATGGGTCCTTCTTCTATTAGTTTTCATTTTAACCCATTAATGCCCTAGCGTCTGCAAAAGTAGACATTAGCAAACAGTGCAGACCCAGATCAGACCCAACAATATGCGGCGCCAGATCAGGGTCTTCACTGTTTGCATAGAGGACTCTATTTTCTAAATAGAAAAAAAAAATAAAAATTTATACCAGAAGCCCGTTTAATTAAAAATGGACTCGTCCAACTGACAAGGATGGCATAATCCATTAGGCATAAATGGGTTAAAGAGAATGAGTCAATACAGTACAAGTAAATTTCAGGGTATGCCCATTTAACAAAGGTCGAAAACCTAAACACATTTTACAGTCATATAAAAAAACGTTTTGAAGATTCACAAATTCTAAAATATTTTTTCTGCTTTCAAATACGATTGTTAGGTCAGAGTTCAATGTCAGCTCGTAACTGTACATATTTAAAGCATAAAGTATCAGGTTTGCTTATGAGTTATTGTTATGTATAAAAAGTAAATCACTTTGTTCTATTTATTAAAATGAAAACTCTTACACAATTGAAAGTAACTTTTTTGATATCTGTCATTTTGTATTTAGAAATTACTATGGAACTTTGAAAACCTTTCCTTTCTTCAATTTTTGCAAATACATCTTGAGTACTTTTCTGCCGTTCTGTACGACAAAGCTTGAAGTCGGGAGCTTTTGACAAACTTTTTTTTACCTGTATGTTCAAAAAATGTCTTTAGGCTTTAAGACACATAGAAAAGTGTTCAAATGAAATTAATGGCTATCCATCCCAAAATGCTGCAACAACAACTCTCTGTATGAAGATAACATAAATATAGTCAGTTTACCTGCTGTTCTTAGAATGTCCGGCTGACATTTGGGTAATAATTCATTCAAAATCATTTATTTTTTCTTGATTTTAAGAAAACGGAATACTCCTGGTTTTATGGTATGTCTCTTTTAAAGAAAGCTACTAACGTTAAATTATCTCCCTTTTTGGTTTCAGAAAGAAATAAGTTAAGTTCAAGATAAGTGGTGTTTTTATTAATGCTAAAAGGCATTAAAAATGCAAGATGTAATAAGTTTAACATTACTAATCCTATTTATGTTACAAACTTTACCTTGAAAATATGTAGGTTATTGCATTTGTCTATTTCAGTTGAATTTTATATTGAAATTGGTCCTTTATTTTGCCCTAAATAACAGTGAGTGAGGTAGGGTGGAATGGGTTGGGGAGAGTGTTGAGAAGAGCCTGTCCCACTTAGCTCCTAATATCTAAAGGGTTTGCTTGTATAGCCAAGTATACATTATAAAATCAACTCATTCTTGCTAACTAAGCTAAACTCACGACTGATTTAGCAAATTGTAAAGGAAATGGAAAATGTGTAAACTTGCCACTTTGGAGGGGGGACTTAAACCAATTAAAGCGTTTCTTCTGTTTAAATAAAACGACATTTTAACAATTGTATGTGTTTTGAATGGAATTAAGAGCTTTTTTTCACTTTAATGGTCTTACTCGGGTTTGTTCGATTGCAGTGTTCAATATGCAAATTATATTTTTGATCGAGTTATGATTTATATTGACTTAACGTGTTTGACGTTCTAACGGCTTAAGAAATTGTTTAATCTATTTAATTGGAAATATTCCAGAAGTTTAACAGGGGTTTTCGGATCAATTAAATACACATAAGTTGGTAGACAAACTGTATACATGTCTTAAAACTTTACCCGTCATTTTGCATTTTTTTATCCATTTCTGAAAATAAATGGGGCTTAATTTACCATAACCTAAAGAGGACACTTCAAATATAAGCTCGAGAAAGCTGTCAAGATACTTGTGTAAAATTGATAAGTCTTTTTGGTATAGTTAAGTTTTTGAAAAACTTCGCTTTGAGCTCCTGTATAAAGAATATACATTAATCAATTTTCGAGATAAATCTTTGTAGATCCATTGGTTTGTGTAAGTTGTTCACTGTATCTACATACAAATGTATATATATTTTTATAAGAACGAAAAGCAGGAAAAACTCAAAATCAGAATAAGGAAAAATGGATGCCTAGCTGCTTAACAATATTCCAGTACATGCAAATTGCAGGTCTTCGTAACTATGAAACAATTTTCAGATAATGGAAGTTGTATTAGCAACTGCTACAAGTACTTGCAATTTAGCTATCTATTTATGAAAATTGACAGTTTCAGGAACTAATATTACACAACTGTCAAAATGGGGTAAATGGTTAGCTGCTCAATTGCTTGCATTTCATTGTATCCAAATTACTAATTTTATAACTGCATTTATATATTTTGTTCAAAAAGTTTTTAAAAAACGAATATATTCGAATATTGCAAAGCGAATATTCGAAAACTGATATTAGTATTCGTTCCCATCCCTAATATTTTGTTGTTGTTTTAAGAAAATATACGTAAAATAGACTTACTGTATCAAACCAGCTTCTTTAATAAATGGGTAGAACTTTTTAACATGTTTCAGACATTAAAAGAATGTCCCTCGAAACATTAACATTTTAATCAAACTCAGAGCAGATACATTTTTCTTTTCTTTTTTTTTTTAAAGAAAAGATTAATGTTCTAATCTCAAGTTAAAATGTAAACAAACCACTTTGATAAAATGTATGCCCCTGTTGCTACCAAATAGGTCACCACAGCAAATCAGCTTTACCATCGATGACATTTGTTCCAATAAGTAAACGGGAATGTCAATTTTCAATAATCAAAAATGGCGGGCTTAGATGATTAATTTTTTGGGATGTGCAAATGCGGAGATAGATGTTTAATACTAAGACCCTGGTCGGTCTCCTGGCGTCAGGAAAAGATAAGAGAAACCATTTCTATTCAACAAAGTGTTGACAACACTATGTGATATACATACAAGGATATAACGGACTTTATAGAGTATTCAAAAAGCGTAACCTCTCTCGTTTATACTTATTTAACGAATGTGAAAAGAATTGTATGATCGACTCGCTGTGTAAATATATAAAATGGGTTCGATTGAATAGGTAGATCGGTGAGGTTATAGAAGCAGTTAAATCACCAAATATTAAGAATACGTTTGAAATCTGATTTATGCAGAGAAATGAAATATGAAATCTGTCAATTGCTTCAGAAATTACGGATGTGAATGGAAATAAAAAGGCATTGCAGCCAGTGGAAACATTTTGTCACTTTAAAAGGAATAAATTTTCTATGCTTACGGTCGCAGACGTGACTGTACTGCCAAACGAGATATAAAAATGTTACAGAAATTAGTGATCAAAAAGGTGTACAAAATAACTCTTAGAACGAAAACGGTGACACACGAATAAAGTTTCAGAGAAAAACGTTTTTGCTCATGGACGATTTGTAAGGATTTGAAAAGGGCATTTCCTCTGAAAGGGGGTTTGCTTACCACTATACATGTATACGTGCCATAATTCAGTGCATTGAGTTTATTACCCCTTAGTGCAGGAGTACCTTTACTGTGAGAATAATAACAGCTATGTGATAATAACACGAAACAGACGAAACATTTATTAATCTGGATGGTTAACTGGACTGCATGACCTAAAGTAAATAAGCTAGATCGGTGTGTGCAGTTTGCAACCTTGTTTCAGTATGACAGGTAGGTACAAAATAGCCTATTTTCCTTAATTATCATGATTATTTATATTAAAAAAACCTGTACTTTTCTATAATACAGATCAATTTGGTCAGGCCGATAGCATCTGCGGTACAGTAATTAATCCTTCTGCTCAGTTTGCACTTATGAGTGCCAGTCACGAGAAATATTGAGTACAAAACTGTGTTGTAACGATGACGTCATTAATGAAGGCTCCTTATGCTCTAATCGTGGTTCAATGTAATTAAACAATATTTAGTTATGAAGTCATTAAGTTAATTAAGCAAATAATAATTTGATAAAACGTTTTATATTGCGGTATCTCAAGGACTATACTTCATTTATAGGATCTACCAATTATTAATCTATTATTTTTACAGTCCGAAATAGTCCTGTAACAAAGGGACATCAGTTTCAAATAAATATTTGTTTTTGGATATATGTACTTCCCAATACGGTGCTAGAATCAGATTTCAACAGTCAAAAGACATGCCTTTTAATTGGCTGCGTGTGAATCTGGTTTGAATATTAACCAATGAAATGTCAGATTCTGTAAATAGGCAAGCAAACAGCAACGTTAAGTTTGGTAGAGAAAATAAAATAAGTCATGATAGAATATTTCATCACTTTTTTTCTAAAGGTTGGTGAAATTCTAGATTCCAAGAACTTCAAAGTATTCTCATTTCCTTTTAATGCATTGCATGACTCTTCAGAATGTCCTAAGAAACGGTTTATGTTGTTGTTGTTGTTTCTCTTTTTTCTTTTTTCTTTTGCAACTCGAATTCCAGACCACTGTCGGAAGTTTTCCGAAAAAAGGCTTAAATAATCTTTGAAAATACTTGTTAGACCTTGTTTCCAATTTCATTTGTCGTTATCATTCTTTTTGCAGTTATAAAATAATGGATAATTCGACGGTTTATAGCAAATCATGCTTACCATAAAAACATACACGAACGACCCATGAATGGAATTTTTATTTCAACATTACTATTTGTTGTATAAACCCTTTTCAAATGTCTTCCGCGGTTATTTGGTTAACCATTTATTGATCGAATAATGTTTAGTCCCTGTATCTGGAGTTGCTGTCGAAATAATACAGATAATGAGAAATATCATTTAAAATTCTGTACTGTCGAGATTCGAGTGCTAACTCCTACGTATTTTTTCTTTCTATTTTTCTTCAATTTTTTTTATACGACAATTTTTAAAAGCTTTTTCACAGTACATTAATATGTGGGCAGACACCACCAGTCTTGATGATAAAAATGTATTTTGAAGAATTATGTTTCTTGGTTTTATGGAATGTATACCACGTTTTTTAAAGAAACTTTAGCATTTTCTGTTTTCATTGATAGATAACACTAACTGACCAGTTGACTGAAATAAGAATGAAAAGTCACATGATCGTGATTTCAAATCAGACTTCATGATGTTATGTACAACAAACTGTATATTCAAACCGTATTATTCATTTATGCTCGTAAGTCATTATTAGCTTCAATAACGTGACCGTTAGCTTATTTCGATGCAGGAAGTGATAATCACGTGGCAAGCCAAATAATGAGTAGAAAGTCGTGCGAAAACACGTGGCAAGCAGAATAATGAGTATTAAGTCGTGCGAATCACGTGGCAAGCAGAATAATGAGTATAAATTCATGCGAAAATCACGTGGCAAGCAGAATAATGAGTATAAAGTCGTGCGAAATCACGTGGCAAGCAGAATAATGAGTTTAAAGTCCTGCAAAAACACGTGGCAAACAGAATAATGAGTAGAAAGTCCTGCGAAAATCACGCGGCAAGCAGAATAATGAGTTTAAAGTCGTGCGAAAACAGGTGGCAAGCCAAATAATGAGTTTTAAGTCGTGCGAAAACACGTGGCAAACAGAATAATGAATTTAAAGTCGTGCAAAAACACGTGGCAAGCAGAATAATGAGTAGAAAGTCATGCGAAAATCACGTTGCTCGATTATTCAAATCGTTTTAACCTTCTTTTCTACACATTCAAATACTTTTTGCAGAAAAAACATTGATTTACCTTCTCGGGAACGAAAATTAAGTTAGTATTTAAATGAGTTAAAAAGTTAGTTTCAAACAGTTGAATTCTTTTTCGGCAAACTTTTTTCCAAACTGACCATTTATACACATCAGAATTCCGGCAAGGTATATTTTCATGGTAAGTTTGTCACAAAGAAATAATCTTACTGTGCTCTTACATATTTATTTAATTCTTCGTTCTTATTTTCTTGTTGTCCTACATTGTTCATTTCATAGATATACCATGACCATTTAAACTTTTACTACAATTACAGACGTGTAACCTAAATTATCACAAATAACCTAAAAACATTATCACTAACAGAGGAATACTGGACCAGATAAAGTCAACACTTATACTGAATCATCTAACAACACTCAATGGTACTTAAATGATAGTGGTATTTACTGTTCCATATAAACGCTGACTGGTATTTGTATTTTAATTCAGTGGGATGCGTCCTCAATATAACTCGTACTTGATTGTACGCATTTTTTATATTATGGTAAAAGCAAATTCACCCCTCTACCCGCCACCCCCCCCCCCCCCCCCCACCACGCCTTCAATCCCAACCACATCCCATCTCATACACGCACACATTGAGGTTCTTCAGCGGTCAAAGACATAAATTGAATATGTAGTTATTTATGTTTTTATCAATAAATCTGTACATCATGAGCTCTAAGGATGTGGGTCTAGTACTGGTCTCTTGGTACGATGATAAAAAAACTCTTTGCCCGTCACAAGTCTGACAGTTAAAAGGACGTTGAACACCAACCAACCAATCAAACATAACCAACCAACCAACTAACCAGTTATGCGCCTCCTCCACAAGTTCACATTTAAAGCTGTCTTGGTATTATAAGATTCAGCAAAAAATATTAACCTTGAAAAAGTTAGCACCTTGTCTGTTAACTTGCAACCAGCATCATGTGACATGCGTGGTGGCAACAGTTAAAAGAAATAACCGCTGCGTGGGTTGCCATCGATGGACCATTTTGACCCACGTTACAAAGAGACATAACTGTCTTAGGTATATATATTTTAATAAGGCAGAAAATACCAAAGAAATATAGTAAATGATTTATGCGGCTGTAATCAGCAGTGTGAAAGTGCGTGTAGAAAACTCGAAATAAAATCTACCTTTTAAAGGAATATTCTTTGTAAATATGGGTCAAGTAACAGAAGTTAATTTAACTTAACACTTCTTCTCATGAAGAATCTCTACTCTACTGAAATTGAAATTTGTCGTAGACATTTGAGTTTTCCACGAACAGTAAATAAAGCGTGACAAAACACGATTTTTGCAGTATACCGTTAAAGCTAGATTTTCTTTAATGTATAGGAGTATTAATCCCTCTACAGAGTATAGCTAAACTTTGTTGTTGTTGTGGGTTTTTTGGCCAAATATGGGACAGTATTCCGCAAGAATACAGGAACAGTAAAAGTAGTGTAAAAAACACAAACTTCAAACTTTTTTCTTCAAACTTATTTCTGTTGATCATTTTCGTTTGTTTCTTTTTTTCCCTTTTTATGTGTGTTTGGGGGGATACATTAAGGGGTCCAGTTTTTTTTCTTTTACCCTTTGCCTAAGGGGCTGTTATTATAACAGTTATCCAAACCAGTTCAGTGCACAACTGAAATTTCAATGAAATATGTCATTGCTCGACACTACATCTGTGCGGTAGAACATTTTGTATCAACTTCTATAACTGTTTTATTGGTGAAACTTTTGTTAAATGAAACAGTCATAAAAATGAAGAGACTTCCTGCCATACAAACTATAAGAAACTAATAAAGCTAAACTTTACACCTGCGCCTAATTTTCATCTTTTCTTTCCAGTACATATTCACAAGAACACGTCATATGGCTTAGAAGTGGCTGTTTAACATTGCGATACAAATCATAAGAACTTACCAGATAATGTTACAATTAAATATATGTAAAAGAAGTATGTATCGCGTTTAAGAATACTCACAGACACGTTCTTCAAAAACCCGCTTAAACTTTCCATTTGCATTTAATCGAATTTGTTGAAAAAAGAAGAAGAAGAAGAAGAAGAAAGGAGAAAAATACGCTGTGGAGGGTCAAGTAGGGAGCTTAAAGCGAGTTTGTTTAGGAACCCACCTAGTATATGTCCTTAAGCCAGGCTTCCGTCCTAGACATACACATGTTCACCTTCACAAAGACCCCTTTTATCAAATGAAATCAGATGATACTCCTTTAAATATTCGCAAATACTGGTATCTGGCAGTCTAAACAGTCTATACAAAAATCATCCGAAACTTTATCAAGTTTAATCAACTATCTAAATATATTAGTAACAATGACGTCAGCATGAAGACCCCCAAGTAGATTATTTAACCTAAATACTAGTGAAAACCAATTTGTACTAACATTTCATTATTTGTTTCTATTTTCACACACATTCGTTGTTTAAAATTAAATGTACCTAATCTAGTTAAGCTACATAAAGTTTCCTTCTGGTTGCACACATTTTTTGCATATATTGAAAACGTTTAAAAGGAAGCATTGATTTTAACGCTCTTATTTCTGCTTTTGAATTATCTTGCATAAAATTCAAACTAGCTTCTGGCTTTAACAACTTTCTTACACAGCTAACTCTTAAACTTTTTTAATGGACTGGTCCTTTATTCAATTTAGACAATCGCATTTTTCATTCATTGGGGTATTTCTTCATAGAGTAGATTCTGTATGAAAATTAAATGAAAATAAATCAAAAGACGGTATTCTAACTACACAGGAACGTTCATCAATGCTTCGAACATGTAATAGATATTTTATTTTTGTACAACGCAAAAATGTTGTACGGAACAACAACCATGCCGGTATGATCGTGGCCTGTACTGGCACACTTACTTGTACCTTTTCAAATTGACTGTGTAAAACGAAGACCTAAGACCTCCTGGGTTTTTTTTTAAAAATAATTTCATAAATGAAACAATAATACGCTCATAGAACTGGTTTTCCCCATCCTTACCCGGTCTTGGGTTCGATCTCACTGGCTAGAATTGGATCGTCATTTCTACTTTTCTCCCTTCAGTTTTGCAAAGGTCTAGAAAAGCAATTGCTAGTATATGAGCTGGCACTAACGGTTTCTTTATGGTTACCATTAAGGTCTTGGATTCCGGCTAAATTTGCTTCAAAAACAAGTGTTTAATCGTATGCTGCCATGTTTTTTTTTTCCTTACAAAGACTTCGGTGCTTCCTTTTAACGAATTTAGAAAGAAAAAAAGTACGCCTATCTAAGTAGAAAGGTGAATATTGAAACAGCAATAATAAACTTTGCTGAAAACCTCTTACGTCATACCGCCTTGTTAAAATGCATTCCTTGTTCATTAATAAGAAAACTTTTGGACTTTTTCATTTTAAATGGCAGTTGTAGATTTTTTTCTTATTTTATTTTCAGTACAATTAAGTATTTGTCATCTTTCCTCTTTACAATACCTTCTTTTCGTGGATTTAAGCACAACAGCCGTCATTTTCGTCATCCCTGTCACAGAGAGTAAATAAGGTCTTTCATTCAAGCAATTTAGCTGTATTCATATCTTAACCATGTTTCTTCCATTGAACGGAAAATCAAATCAATCTTCCTAACTCGATTAAACATGAATGAGCGTTCTCTTTTGTTCCAGATTTTAATCAAACTGGCCACCCTCGGATAATCAAGCAGGCTCTTTTGCTGGTACCCGTATTGATTTGCGTGACAGTATAGAAAGATAATTAAAAAAGACATGTTTGAAAATATGAAACATCTATAATCGGCTGAATATTATTCAATGTTAATGAACGCATCGAGGGATTAGGCTATCAGACCGAAAGCGATTGTAATTTATTATCGCCGTTCCTGGACGGCGATATATACAATTAACAAGATTTTAACAGTTTTGCCTGTACACCGCCTGCCTTTAGCCAATCAAAGCAAAGCATTTCATATCACATGATAACAAAATGGACGTCAAAATTCTTCAGCAAGGGATGCGTTAATGGACTCGCCCAACCGCCATGTTTGTCGGGTTACTTATTCTTACAACTGAAAATTACTATCATCAATGTACGATCTCAGTACCAGTCTTCAGGCTCGTGTAGGATAAATACAGGATAATCGCAATATTTTTTGCTACATGTCATTTTTAACTAGAGAATGTAGTCTAAATAAGAGTACGGTTTGTTTGTTTTTTTCAAAACTTGCACTTAAAGAAAAAAATAAATGCTTGCTTCCGGGCGATTCTAGTCAGGATACAAACTCCCCGCAGGGGTTACTTCCCCTGATTAGTACAGTAAAAGTAGCAAAGCGTGACGTGACTGGTGCGAGGAGTTTGATCAGGATTTTTCCGTGTTTTATATATGCTTGATTAGGGTCAGGGCAATATCGTATTTTTTACCTAAAATTTATTCTGTTTAAATTGTAATTAAAAATATTCTTATGGTATTGAAGAACTGTATCTAGCTTTTGTTCAGTATACATTTTTTAGTAATAAATAAAGTTAAAAAACTACGCAGATAGTCAATTAATTATGCGTAGACTGGTTTACAACAAAGCAATATTTACAAGGTTTTAATGCTGCAAATTTTAACATGATGTATAAAAATATTGGGATGTTTTCATAAAGAAACCAAATCGTCCGCTTTCAAAAATAGTCCAGCTACAATAATAATTACAATGTATATTTCATCTACTTTATAATTTCTGTGTGAAAATTATCAAATATAACTTTGCTTTTCAGTGCAAAGCATGTTCTAAGATTATCAAATTAATGAATGAAGAACATGAAATACATTCATCTATGGATAAGACGAAATGCATGGCTGAACGGCGATTTCAAGCATTTTTGGAAATGCTAATACTTGTAACTTTGATATTTTCTTCATTTTCTTTGACCTACATGGTTGATTGAGCATTTCTGTGTCAAAAGTGTAGTATTTCTTTCGGTGATTGTTTATTTCTTTCGTCATTTACTGTGTTAAACGGAGATAGATAAAATTATTTGTTCAACTGAAACCTTAAAGCAGAACGGCTTATCTCGAGAAGGTCAAAATGTGTTCAGTTTAAGTTGATCAAAGAAATAAATTTTCTGAACTGTAGTGTTTCAATGAATGTAAAATGTAAATAAAGAAAGGTAAACAGATATTGTGTAAACCTAACAGTTTCTATATTTCAAATTGATTTTACTGTTAAGTGAAACGGGTGTAAAGTTTTTCTCTCTAATTAACTGTTTAATATCTCGGATGAAATTTACACGTTGACAAGTGACAAGATACATTGAACAGTGAGCATATTAAAGTTGAAATGAAAATGAATGGTGATGTATCCGAGAGAGAAAGTGAAATTATAAATAATGGAAGTGAAGATTGTAAAAAGCTAAGGCTTCAGACGGGTGAGATTTTTTTAAGTAAATATAAAAAAGGAAATATATTGTTTGTTGATACTGTGATTTTGTAAAATAGAAAGTAAAATAAATATTGTTCGTCAAATTGTAATATACACGTTTCTTTATCATGCATTTACAATATCATAGAAATTGTTGAAAGAAATATGAGTTATGAGTTATCTCAAATGTTTGGTTGCAAATTTTTGCGTTTTTGATCAAATCTAATCACACCTTGGCTAGTTTTTGCAACATTTAACGCGAATTTAAAATCTTGTGTATGTAATGTAATATTCCAATTTTCTAAAGCAGTTGTTCATTTTTAAACAAATTTTAAAATAAAAGCCTTGAAGAAGATTTTGAAAATTGTGTTAGATGAAATACTGGTAATATATATCAAATTTGTATGTTCGTCAGAAATTACCATGACTGTTTTTTATGTTTTGTTTGTTGTTGTTGATTTTATTTTTTGTATATGACGTGGACCATTGATAAAACAACCCTGTTTTGGTATTAAGTCTGTTAAAACAAGAACAACAACAACAGTATCGAATATTTATTTATTTATTTATTTATTTATTTATTCATTCATTCATTCATTCATTCATTCATTTATTTATTTATTTATTTATTTATTTATTTATTTATTGAGAAAAGCCTTTCTTATCTTTTCATTCTTTACATATAAAACATAAATTACGATACAAAATTATTATATTTAAATGACAGACTTGGGGTCGTCCGGTCGAGTACCCATGATTGTATTTAGGTTTGATAAAATCCATTAATTTGCGTATCGTATTCATTTGTATATGTCTGTCCTTTGTAACTCTTGCGAATAAAGGCAAGCTTTGTTTTATTTTACGTCACGGGATGATTAAGATGTGCAAAACTCGGCTAAAAGGTACATGGTTTTCAGGTCAGCTTTAGAATTCTTAAGTTTAAGCACGGAGGATTATCTTAATCTCTTAATCCTTTGTAAGTGTGAAGACTTGGATGACATACACAAGAGGTCGAGGCAATCCGGGTTTATTAACAACAAAGTAATTAAGACATTGTCATAAACAGCTCATTAAGACTCGGAGATTCTGTAATCTTATGGAGCAATTTAAGCAACAAAAATCCTTTGTCTGTTAAATACGGAAATGGTACTATATATTTTTTTTTCTTGGGCAACCCATTATGATACAAATGCGCCATACATTAGGTGTTATGTGTTACGCCTTATCTGTTAATATATATAACGATGTACCTGTGTTACAAGTTACTTAAGTTTGATAAAGATTTTGTTCTATTCGGTTCTGTTCTGTGAAAATCATCTCATGTTTGAATCATAAAACATACATTAGTTACATTGGTCCATAAAACGGTCGAAGTTGGATAAAGCCGATTTTGTTATCTTGCATATGAACATGTGAGCAATGTTTCCTCTGTTCCATCTGGGTCCTATAAAATACTTTTAATCAATCGAATATATTATTTTCTCTGCAACAAAGCAATAACTATTGTATTCTAAAATATTTGTCATAGAAACTTTATACCAGTAATCTTCACATCGTCTTTCTGGGGAAATGTTAAGTTGAGGTCAGATGCATTTGTACTGTGTACACTGCGCATGTTAAAAACTTAATATTGAATGGGTTGCGTTCTGTGTCCTCCCAGTTTGTAAAGTAACGGACTGACAATCCAGGCGTTTTTAGTTCAAACCCCACCATGTCTGTGATAACCGATATTAACTGTGCGTCATAAGGTCATTTGTCCCTCACCTCTGATTCAGTCGCTAGCGGAGAGATCGGCTAGTAAACTGGTTTAATATACAGGAACGCGTGTTAGGTGCCGTCGATCATTTGAGCAACCGGTACCGACGATAAATAAACTAAGAAATATATACAGAAATAATGTACTACAGTTTCAATATGAACATGATAAGACATTTTTCTAAATGCACGATTTTTTCATGTTTTTCAGAATTAAATTCAGAGCTAGTTATTCAGTATCTGAACGAGAATCCTGATTTTCTCGAGAATTACGTGCTTTCTCACGTGAACCAAGAAAGATTGCAGAGATGGACGGCGTGGAAAGAGCAGGTCAGACGACAACGTCACGGCGAAAATCTCAACGGTAAAACAAATGTGTTTTAATGTTGTTTAGAATTGTAATATCAACATGTTCCTGTCTTGTGTTATAGAAAAAAAAGTCAAATGAATCCTTGTAATGAATAATGAGTGTGTGAATAATATTGCCTCGAAAGTTGACATCAAATTATGACTTTAGCCCCGTGATTATAAAACCTTTTTCATGCTAAACTCATTTTGAGACTGCCATTTGATTCATTTGTACACAAAAGAGCATAAAATTAAAAAAAATGTATGACTGAATATGATAATTTTCGCTTTTGGGCTTTGAGATCTGAGTCGAGCTGAGCATGAAAACTGCTTTTTATTTTCTAATTCGCTTGCTCAAACGAAAATAAATTATTTATTCTCTTTAAAAGCTATTAAGCGTAATAAACAAGGAGACATAATTAGGATTGGCAAATTGCATTGCTTTTATTTTATCGAAAAATACATGAATAAATTCAAACATAAATCATGCAATGGACTCTTCTCACTTTGAAAGCATCACCTGTTAAAGATAACAGAAAAATATATTTCTATGAAAATGAGCTTCTTTATAACAATAAACTGATATAATACCAGTGTACTCAAGCAAATTGTAGGGGTGGGAGGGATGGGATGAAAAAAGAACATGTGCACCAAGCAATGCAATTACCTCGAGTGATTTGAAAACACCTTTCGATACTTATATAGAAATCCAATACGCTTAGTGAATGCACGAAAATCTCGTGCAAGACAGTCTGTACATAGTTACTATATTACAACACATCTTAAAAGCTCTAACAAGACTTAATACATATAAATCCCGTGATTATAAAGCTTTCATTTGCTTTAACTTGCTCTCCGTGCTCAAACTTTTTCTCAGTACGTAGTATTAGTAAGAGCACGGAGCATGTTCCCAAAGGGTTATAAAGGCCTATATGTTTCATTTTCACTGGAATTTCAAAGTGAGACTATCTGCTGGTCGAAACTTTGCAACGTTCTTTAATTTGTACTTCATAAGTTCCTCCCGTTGCATACGAACATGTTTTTTAGTAAACAGTGAATGTAATCGACTAGTGTTTGCCATACTTAAATATATATGTCAGTGCTTACTTAATGTGAATGTTGTGCATGTATGTGTTAACACAATACGTAAATATTGCCAGAACATCAAATATCGATCAATTTTTTAACAGAATAGTTGAGACTTGTGTGACGAAGATGGTGGAAGCAGTATCTTAATTGAAAAAATCCCAGCCTTATTTGATTTAAAATATATCTATGTATATAGCATGACTGACACTTCTTACTTTTAAGATTATCTCGATTATATCACTGTTATTTCCAAAAAAAAAAAACCATGTTTATTTCAGTGAAATTGTCTTGAACTTTGGTTTGTACAAGTTCGATCATAACAAGTCACGCCTATCTCTGAGTTTGACTTCCACTGGTTCAAAAGTTAATATGTAAATGCATTTCAGCATTTGATGTTTTCAGCTATACGTGTTAAGCATATACTACTGTTATGTAAGAAGAAAGACCCTGGCAACAATACCTGTCATAACACAAAAAGGTAGCAATTCCAATATTCAACAGATACATGCATCTCAGAAAATATAACGAAACGGAATAAAATTAAGATGGTGCATGACAGTTTAGAATGGTACGATTAGCTAAACCTCATCTTATCCGATTTTAATGTATCTTTTCAGGGGAGATAATTCCAGATAGAAAAGCTACCTTGTCGAAATGGAAGGTAGGTAGAAGTTATAGTGGCAGTAACTGCTTCGGGCACTTAACACGTTTCACCTCATTTTCAGAAATGTATTACATCAGCTACCTATAGTAAACCGTTGTTCCTAAAAAAGAAGCAGAAGTAGAATCCAGCCCTTCGTAATGTAACGGCGACCTTTATAATATATGACGCCATTGCGTAAAAGTGGGCTCGAACCCCCAAACCGTTGAGGTTAACTTACTTTCAAGAGTCAATAGTGACCTTAACAATCTTGAAAGCGGACAGGGTCAATGTCATACACGTGTAGGCCCATATATGAACAGACGTGTTCATGGTGTGCATTAACGACTATTTACACGGCGAAATTTTGGTGACGTCACAATATGTAAGGGAATAATTTGACAAAGCTCGTTATAGCAGGATTAAAAGATTTGCACACAAAAATCAGATTACCTTTTAGCTTGTTTCATTATAGAAAAGGTTTAATAGAATAGTTAAACGTTACAAGGCGACATTGGAGCAAATGAAACGAAACTTTGCTTTGTCCTTCGATTGTGTATATTTCAGATATACGGTGTAAAGTGTGTCCATACCTCATGGTAAATGATGTCATTAAGGCTGTCACAAGCAGCATTTTTTTTGCCTCGATTCGGAGGAGAAAACCGTTATAAATATTTTATTTCTCCATCAATTTAAATAGTACATAGCGCATGCGAAGCCGAAAATTATGCCTTACACCTTGGCCCTGATTATGTTTTTGTCAGATTCACAAAATTTTCTATCATTCGGGAAAACTGGTGCGCTTTTCGCAATAGCAAACATATTTTTTTATGTTAAGAAAAACTGTACATCTGACAAAAGAATCATTAAGACCGATATGTAGGGCACAATTTTCCACCGCATGCACTATATCCCCTTTAAATTGATGTAGAAATAAAATACTTACAGCAGTTTTCTCCTCCGAATCGAGGCAAAACTATGCTACTTGCGACAGCCTAAATGACATCATATACCCCGCGGTAGGCCACACTGGGTGTAGGTACATTGTATATCAAACCGTGCTCGTCAGTGTCAACACAGGCGGCGCCTCTTAGCATTTTCTGTTACACAATGTTTCAAAATATTATCAGCAGTTTTTCTCGTAGGTGTGATAATCACAGCGTGAGTTTTCGAGAAAATGTGATATAAGCCCCTACGACGTCCATAGAACCCGAGTGTGCAGTGTCATCGTATGTAAGAGAAAATACTGCTGTATCTGAACAGTTTATAGCATGGTGTAAAGTAGTGACGTAAGCTAAATTCATGAAGCGCGCCTAAGCCTACTATAACTGACGAACCCTGCGGTAATAGCAAGAGTGGCTATTCCCGCACAATAGTTTTTATCTGAAATATACACAAAGAACAAAGAAAAATATCGTTCATTATATTGTATTAAACTCGACTCATGGGCCTAATACCTTTTGCGAGTATAAATCGCAGATATCCGAAAAATATCTTGCTAGAAATAAATGTTTGATTTCCCATCTTGGTCATCGTCGGTGACCCCCGGTACATATTCCGCACAACTACATTATGTACGGTAGATAAATAGAGTGAAACGGAATGGATCGAACGTGGGTTTCCGACGATGCATCTTGGTATGAATATTTACCTTTTAGAATTTTACTATTCTCAGAGAAGAGTAGACTTCCCATCATCCCATCTGTTTTTGAAGAACGTAACTTACTCAATGAATACCAGCAAAATTAAAAACATTTGTCTCCCCTGTATCAACACTATTTTAAACAATGGCTATTGTATTTTCTCTAAATCTGGCGTTACGAGATGACAGACTTCTGCTTGAGTACCGGTATTTCGCTGCTTTGCCTTTTTATGTCTCATCAATTTGTGTGTGTGGGAGGGGGGAAGGGGGTCATCGTCGGAAACCCACGTTCGATCCATTCCGTTTCACACTATAATGTAGTTGTGAGGAATTTGTAACGGGGCTAACCTACGATGGGGGGTGCATATAGATTTGCCCTTTTCCGTCCGCTGTTCATACGAAGACTGGTTTGTGTCGTGTGTAACTCTAAACGTTTAACTGCTAGAGTCATGAAACTTTCTAAAAATAGTTGTCAGCATGTGAACTTATACACCTGGGTGTTTTGACGCAAATTTATTGGATATCTGCACACCTATGTCCCCTCATTAAGCAAAACATAGCATTTTAAGACTCGTGTAGCGTGTAACTCCAAACGTATAACTGCTAGAGCCTTGAAACTTTTGAAAGTTGTTGTCAGCATGTGAACTTATGCTCCTGGGTATTTTGACGCAAATATATTGGAGATAGAGAGAGTTTTGCCCCCTGATTAAGCAAAAATAGCATTTTTGGACTCGTAAATGTTAAGGACAATGTTTATACGCACGTGTAATTGTATAGGGTTTTTTGTGACAGTACAGCGGAATGTGGGGACATCCTTGTCCTATGGACACATCTCTAGTTTGTTCTTAGAAACGTACAGGTCACAGACCTTATTTTGTATTGTTGTTTAAAAGTCTTTTCACGCAAGTTTATCAAACTCTAATTTAAAAGATTCATATGACAAACAGCGTGGCTTTTACACTGCAACTCATTTTGTTGTTAATGTTGTTGTTTCAGGCGTCAATGCACTCAAAGAAATGGAGCCTTCTACAGGAGCTGACACGTGATATACACACCCACTCTAATAAAGCTCAGGTGCTCGCAGAACTTGCAAACTGTATCGCCACAGGTAGACAATATGATTTTATATGAAACATATGTAATTAATCTATCATTTACTTAACTGAACACAATGTTTTAAATAAAGTAAAATTCAGATCGCTTTCTTTGTTCACACGATGATTGTCCTTCGCTTAAATCTCGTTTGATCTCGTTCGTGCCCGGCTTTCTTAAAACAGCGAAAGAACTTTCTTCAAACATATTTATTTCAAACTGATGGAAGGCTGCTGTTGTTGAAACTTAATTATATGTAAATGTAAGCTGCCTTTGGTAATTTGTTTTGGTAATATTTTCACAGAAAGAGAGCAGAGAAATGTGGCATTATGGGTACAATGAAAGGTGTTTCGAACGTGCGACATTTGTATTAGGTTCTTGTGTCCAACCATGACTATTTATTTGTGTGTTTTCGTTGTGTAGTTTCAGTTTGCGATACGTAAGCAAATATCGGACTGTTAGCGGAGAAATTTGTTTGAAAGGTTATCTGAACCGATGACATGGCTTTACCGCTAAATTCAAGCTGTTTGTATCTCACACGTCCCAATTTCACGTGCAAAAACATACGCTCTTTTCCATCATTATTAAAGAGCGACAGACAACATGTTTCATGAATGGATGGGGTCATACATAAATTTTACTGAAGGGAAATGATTGTTTTTGAATTTCAGCAACCTCAGCTGACGGACACAATCTCTATTTAGTTGACAATACACAACGACAACTCCTATACCAGAAACCTAACAATAATAACAAGTAAGTTTTGTCATACCTCTATGTTTTATAGAAATATCAAGATATATAACAGTCATTCTAATATTACAAAATTTGATCTTACATCTTTCTCACTGGCTGTAGAGAAACTTCTTGCAACCTATATTGCTCACTGGACCTCTGTTAGTCTTACGAGGTTTTAGGCAGTGCTTATGCCGAAAGGCGAAATGTGCAAATCTTGTTCAGTTCCGCTTGATGGGATTCAAACATGTGACCTCTGAGTTGAGGCGAGGGTGAGACGCTGCCCACACACGATAGTTCGAGATGGGTTTAGTTTCTTAACAAGAAAGAATATATTCAAAAATGTTTCGTTAACAAACTCAGTTTGACTTTAGGTTAAAGGTTAAAGTTTTGATCAGACAAATCACTTTATTTGTTATCAGTTTCATTCCTTCATTTCAAAATTTCAGAAGCGAATTGGCATCGTCAGTGATCGGGTCACCCCGGTCATCTTCGACTCTTGCCGGATATGTGGCGTGTACGGCTGAAACTGTCCGAACAGGAGATATTCTGGCCGTAAGTAGTTCTGTCATCTTTACTGCATCGTAAATGTCCCACAAACAGTCTGTGAATTTGTTTAAGCAAGACAAATGAGAAAAAGCTGAAACATTCTAATAGAATGTAATTTTTATTCATTAGTCGAAAGGCAACGGCATTATGTCATGATTCGTACTCAGTTGATTACGGAACAGTATACCATTAAATTGTCTTGATCGCAGACATTTTATAGTTTCCTTTTGCTCACCAAAGCGTTAACTATTTGTTTATCTAATAGTCTGATTGTCGCAAATGTAGCTTCATTTTATAATTAACGTGTTATCTTATGGTGACGTGAAATAGTTTTGTCTGTAGTGCGTTTTATTGTCTGATGTAACGGTTGTCTGGACAGACGATATTTTGTGTTCTGCTTTCTTTCTTGTAGATGATGAAATTTGCATGTTGTACTGTAACTTAAATTTTTTTAACTACACCTTATTTCGCCCCCCAAAAAATGGAAATTGTATTTTTTTGTAAAAATGTGACATGTTTAGCTGTCGCTGTGTGGTTTGCGATCATGCACAAGGAACTTCTCGACTTGGGAACATACAACACAATTCATGCTTATTAATGATAGCGAGGTCTGATAGTCAAAAAGTAGCATCAACTGAAAAGTGTATTCTTGTAAATATGATTATTTCTGTATTTATTCGAATATACTTGTTAAATAAACAATAATTGTTTGCCTTTACCTTTGTAAACTTGGTGTCCTGTGTTTTAGGAAAATGTGGCACTTTTGAAAGTTCCTTTTGATTTCCAGGACGATCGTTTTCCCGACGGTTTGGCCGTCGGCGGAGAGAAATGTCAGTCTGTGATGGGAATACCTGTGATAAAGGGAGACGGAACACTTACAGGTAAAAATATCAAAGTTTGCGCTACTTAGTGAATTTACTTGTTAAATCGAAAAATCAACGAAACGTTTTTATCGAGAGTATGCGTGAAAACTGATAAAGGTTAAACTGGGAAGTCGACAGTACGTTTTTCGAATATTTTTTTGAAACTTTTACTCTTATTTGAATACCTATTAGACTGAAAAAGATGATTTGCTGGGAAAGAGCGTGTGCATTTTCTACTTGCAATGCTAAACCTATATACAATTTTCCAGCAAAAAAAAAAAATTAGAAAAATTTTATGCTTTGGTTAAAGAAATACTAATTGCACAGTCGACGATATATTTTAGTACTCGTTTAAAACTTCTGAAAGTCTACAATCGGCGAGTTCTTTGATACAGAAATAGTGTGATTTCTCACCGCTGTTTTTGCAACAATAGGCTCTAAGTGTGCTGAAAAGGACACATTTACAAAAGGCAAACATGTTTTCAGCAAGTTCCACCTGTCATTAAACAAACAGACGAAACTAGAAAAAAAGATTTTTTTTTGCGATTTCATGATGCAAACTATATTTATGTACAATGTGTTTCTGTTTACAGCTGTGATCGAGTTATATCGTAACGTAGGCGGTGGAATTTTCACACTAGAAGATGAGGAGGTAAGTTTACTGAAGGATAAATTATTTTTATGCTGAATCTATCTATTTGAGTTTATTTATCGTCGATATCGGTTGCCCATATGACCGACGCCCCTTGAAGAGATTAGTTATTTTATGTTGTGGGGAGTAGTGCAAGATACAGTAAGCATCCGATTCCAGAGACACCTCTGGTTCTTTGGCATGCTCAGTGTATAGCACTGATACATGGGACCTCGGTTTAACGTCTCATCCGAAAGACTAGACTTTATGCTGAATGACAATGAAGTGATATTTATAGTGTTTTATGTGTCAAATACGACTCCATTATACCTTGTGAATAACTGGAAAGTAGAATAACGTTTTTTTAAGAATCATAATGTGTGCTAGAAGTGTTTGCATCCAAAATATTTCTCTTTCTAAAGGAATTATATTAAAGATAATACAATGCATCATTAGAAAAATTACTGTAAATTATTAACAATTTAATGAACTTTTAAATATTTTAATGACACGTAAATTATTGGATTTGATAAAGAATAACAACATAAACACTTATTTGTGAACAGTTTTTTTTCAACAAGTCAGTTTTTAAGCTTCTAAAGATTGCAAATTTACAGTTAAGCTCAGAATGAGCTTTTGAGTTTTTAAATTTACGAATATACATATAAACTTAAAAATAGCTGTTACAAATAATCAACTAAGCTTAAAATGAGCCTTTGTGCGTGTGAACTCATTTTATACAAGTCAGTATGTTGTGTTCCCTTTTGTCTAGCATCCTTGGAAATGAGTTTTATTTAGCTATATATGTTTATATTATTTTCCAGGCCAATTGAAAACATAATTGGTTATCGGTTTTCAATTATTGGCTGAACAGTATTTGGAAAATACCAATCTAGTCATGTCTAATGAACCTGTAACTTTGTATTATGAAAGTTTATGAGCCATGCTTACGAAGATTGCATATAATTGTTTCTGAACATCAAGTTTTTACTACACCAGACGGTCCACACACTGCCTGTCTGAGTACAAAGTGCTCAGATTAGCTAGCTTTCTGGTGGTTTACCATATCCTTTGTCCGTCCGTCTGTCACGTTTTTACTAAGCGAAGTCTTTTATCTTTTGCATCGTCGGATATCCAAGGCTGGTTATTACATGTTAATGGATCAGCCGTGGGTATCAGACGATGATCTTTTGAATGAATTTTGTAGGCTGTCTGGTATAAATGTTTCGTCATCAATTCAGTGTACATGCACGTATTTAGTCTGTATGATTCTTGGTAAGAAAAGTATCTATGTTTAGATTAAATGATAGTAAGATACATCAGCAAAATATTATAATATTTTATATATTAATATACTATTTTTTCTCTGCTTATTGCATAATTAATGTACAATTTTAGGTGGCAATATCGATGGTTATGTGGGCGGACGTATGCGTGGAATACGTCGAGGTAATGTGTGTGTGAATCACACAGTCTCCTAGCTTAACACATAGCTACCACATAGCTACCACATAGATAACGCTTATGAGAAACACAGCTAACATAAATCGTAGACATTAACCAGGTGTTAATAGCACTAAGAGCTGCTCCAAATGTTAATGTAACCTCTTAATTTGAAATATCGAAAAGTATGTTTTCCTGTTGGGGGGGAATTAATTTTTCTGATAAAAGTAATATTTTCTACGACATTTCAAACGAAAAGCTCTGATAATATATGTTCAGTTCGATTGAAACACTTTTGTATACATTTTGGAGCAGTTCTAAAAAAAAAGCTTGTTTTACAAAAGGCATTTTCAAAATCTGTAAAACAGTGCTGCACATTTCTCTGCGCAAAGCGCTAAAATAAAACATCTGCACTCCTTCACATCTGTTTGAACAGTTTAAAAAAAAAATCTGCTGAAATGATTCTGAAAATGCCTTTATGGAATAGCATGGAATCTTACTGAAAGGTTTATTTCTACTCGGGATAGCTTTATAATTCCATCATTGCCGCAGTCGAAATAAACATAGTATACGCTTTCTAGGAGAGCTGTTGCCATTTAGAATGGTTGGGTATACTTTGAGGTGTATGAATATTCTATTTCCCAAACTCTTTTGAGAGAAATGCGAAACGTTTATACAAGCCTTCTTTGTATCCTTCAGAGGGCCAAGTCAGTGTTAATGTGGGGATGCCTCACCGTGTACTTTGCCGAGGTATTTGCATGTTCATAGCTGTATAAAAAAACAACACTAGTTGAACAAAAATGTATCGTGATATGTAAATGTTAAAATGCATGTTTTTTGTGAAAAGATTGTCTGCAAAACTTTCTGTGTATGAATTTTCCGAAAGTGCTGAGAACTATTTTGTGTTATTCGGTTCTATTTCACGCAGAAATAGCCTTGATTAAACTGTTTAGATTGAACATTTTGCACTAAGTGTATTAGTTAAATTCTGTACGTATTTTGCCATAGCATATTTACATTGTTCCCGAATAACTGATTCATGGCATTGATCACTTTGATACCGGAATGAAAATATAGCCATTTTCTGCTTGTAAACCAAAATTTATTTTTATTTATCTTCCCTGACCTTTTGCATTATGTGATTGCTATCAATTTGTCAGTTTTTCTTGAATGAAATAATCATTGTTCTTTAAATTAACCTAACACATGCGATTTATTTTAGCATGTTCCATTTTCCAGCTTTTCAGTTGCCGAGCATTTTTATCGTAAGATAAAGTACGAGCATGTCGTGGTTTATTCACGTGCAAGCTCTTTGCACATAATCCGTGCAGCAAATAAAATGAAAAACTTAGATTAATTTGTTTGTTTAAAACATTGTTTTCCCCGCTATTGTTTTGCTAAAACAATGTAAAATGCTCGGAAAGAAATATTTGTGCACAGTTTTTTTCTAATTCCGTGAAATACCCCCATTGGAACTGCGGATTGGTCAATCTTTACGACGTCTTAGTAAGTGACGGTAATTGGTTCGAATCTTGCTAACAACCTACTGGAGGCTTAATCTGGTGAAGTGGGAAGTTATTTTTCATGAACGATTAAACTTATTCTGAACGTAGGCAACGTAAAATGCCCACCTGAAGAATTGAAACATAGTTGAAACGTCACTGTTAATTTGTGTTTATTTACAACGCAAAGATTTAGTAAAATATGTCCACTGGCAGATGGTTTATTTCGTTTTTATAAATTGTTTAGACATTCCTTGCTGATATGTTTACTTCAACAGTATAAGAAAATATTCGTCAAGGCTATGATACACTAAATGTTTGTATGGAAGCGTAAAATACGGGCGATGTACCAGCTGTTAATTTTCAGCCAGTTGTAAATAGTACAATTCACCTGCAGAAAAAATCTAGGTTTGAAAAATCACGATTCGCTTACGTTTTATGTAATTGAACCTGCAGTTCATTGACTTTGGAAGGCATGATAAGTATGAAAGTTGACCAAATCCTACATATATTGATACGAAACAGCGCGTAAAACTCTCTCGCCATTACCAATGCGTCGATGTAATGGGATTGCCTTATAGTATTCCGATACGGCATTCTTAGATATCCCCACCTTGTATTTGGCTGCTAGGTAACCAATGTACGCAGACTATTGTCATGCTTAATTGGATTTAAATGAACGTGCAAATCAGAAATATATGGTCCAGAAAACTGTTAATTTGTCGTTTCTGTGTTTTTCGTTATTCATCCTGACTTATGTGCTTAATTCTGTGAGCTAGAAAAACTGGTTTTTATGTACCATTTACTGGGATTTATTTGGACTGAATTCTTCTACGCTTTAATTATGCTTTTTCACATGTTTCCAATGTCAGTGTGGCTTTACCATTATTTTCGGCGCTATCTGAAGGTACTGTTTTCATTATCTTGCTTGTTGTTAAAGAGGCTGTACTCCAGATTTGATATAAAAATATTTTTTTAAATAAATCAAATATCTAGATGCCGTGAGATTATAACAACATGATATTGTACTTCAAAACTGATTATAAAGTCAAAAAAGAACAAAAAAAGATATATTCGCTTCAGCCTGATTTGAACTCTGGACCCTCATGTTAACAAAATTTTACCAATGCTTTTACTGTCACCACTATCACTGCAACTGAAATAACACTTATTTACTTTAAATGTTATACAATATAGTTATACCGTCGCGTTACGGTATAGCACTTTGAAAGGAAAAAAATCAATTTATAATGTGATTATCTCACTTATTTTTTGTCAGTAAGTTAGTTTTTAAGCATTTGTCATAAACATTACAAGAAATTTATAATACAAGAAAACTTTCCTTTTTTTGTCATCTGGAGCACAGCCCCTTTAACACTTGCATGATTTGTTTTCGAGATGTGTGTTATTGCCCTGCAAGTGTTCAAGTAACGAAATTGTTAACTTGTGTTAGTTTTTTTAAATTAGTTTGCTATTTCTTTATGCTTACTTGTCATTATAGGCTTTCTGTCACGCGGTATCCAAAATTGAAATTTTAGAAATGTCGTCTGAAAATCGGAGTCATAAAGCGCTCATTGCATTTGACTCATTAAATAAACGTCTTTGAACCAGTCTGGGGCTGCTCTTTTTAGAATGGGCCAAAGTCTGGGTTATTCCTACTGTAGTGAATTTTTAGGTTTACATCTGTAATTAGTATTCACCTATATGTGTAACCAAAAGCTTTGGTTCTTGTAGATAAGAGTTATTTCCCTTGTCACTGATCTTGTCTGCTGTTTTCTCTTGTTATTTTACGTTTGTTGATTTGCCTCTATCTATTAGTATCTTTATTACTTACGACCACCATGGTATTCACCAGAATATACAGAAAGGTATTGAATCTTTTTTTTTTATCACTTTCTATAAGTTTGAATCCATTTGTTTTAAAATACCTTCTACATTTGCTTGACTTTAAACCTCTGATTGCAACTGGTTAATAAAATAACTACATCAAGTCATTGACTTAAATATGCAGACTAGTGAAGTCTGCTTTCTTTTCAGCAGAGAGTCACAAGTATGAACCCTGCTACCTTGTTCTTGCAGATAGCTGGCAGGCACGATGTTTATTGCAAAAACAATTACTAAAAAACCCTCCACGTTATATATTGTAAATCATAAATTGTAGAAACTTAAATGTACACGTTTAAAATAATTTAAAAGATTCAAGTAATGCATGTTATATCAAAGCTTTATAATCAAGTAATTAATTTTATTGCTTTGAGAAACGGTACCATTGAGTATAAATAACAAATAAATAGCATATTTTATTACTTAAATCTGATTATAAAGCTTAGAAATTATGATTTCTGCTGTGTATTTTTACTAATGATCCATTTTCAAGTTCTTAATGAGAATTGCAAATCACATCATTAATAAAACTACAGGAAAATCTCGACAAATGTTCCGCGAATAATGACTCTAAAGATTATGGCTGAGATGTCGAAGTATCTCTGTAGTGGGATTAATTGTTAATGTTGCTGTTGTTGTTGTTGTTTCAGATGTACAACTGCATGACGAGACAGAGGAAACTAAATGATTTTCTTTTAGCTGTGACCAAGTAAGTTGCTTGACTTTTTGGGGGAAAAAGCGCCCGTGACTTATCAGTAATTTACGCATCAGCATTTTGACCTGACATTGTAAGAGAGCCAAAGAAGGAAACACTGTATTTTCATTCCTCTCTCAGTTTAGCAATCAGTTTACCAAAAGTTTATATGTTGAATTTCACCGAAGCTACGTCTGTTACATAATTATATTGACTATATAATTTTGAGACGGGAGAAAACAAAAAAAAAACAAAAACAAAACAAGAACACGATGTAGACAGTCTTGCCGGAATCTGATACGAAATATTAACGTGTAACCAAGAAACCTTGAATAAAAAGAACTACATACGTCTGAATGCGTCTGTATTTGATTTCACTTTCAGATCAATATTTCAAGACATTGTCAGCATGGATACAGTAATTATGAAAATAATGGTAAGTACAATTATCATAGACGATATCTTCTTTTTTGCTGATTCATTCATAGCAGCTTTGTTAAACTGTCAAATAGTCACAACAGTGTAGGTTAAAAATTTTCAAAAATGATGTTAATTAAACGAAATGCCGGAAACAATTCTGCGGTCCATACTCCGATGGTTCCCTGTAAAATGTAAATTAAGGCAAAATGAATGTATGCGCTTTACCAAAACAAAAACCCTTAATGACAAGTTATGAAGGACAGTTAATGCACTTACTAGATTTTTGTAACAACGTGTGCCAGTCGGGACGACAACAACAAAACATATTTTATTCAGCATCATTGTACTAGACATATGAAGTTGCAAATTGTATACATTCGTAAGACTAATGTTATGTATTTAGAAACCAGTCCAGTTTTCAATATTCTTCATTCAGAAACCTATCCAGATTAAGTATAATAAAGGTCTTTCACATGACCTTAAAAAAGTTTTTTTTTCTCTTTTTTTAAATCTTTGCACAGTAAATTTTGGCAATCTCAGTATTTCATTCCTGCATTACAGACAAACGATAAAGTCCTTAATACTTCTTTATTTGCTGTAAGTTGGGACCCATTGGCTTTCAGTCCTCGATATCGATTTTCTTTTATCGATCTGGACATTTTTTGTACTACCACATATCCCGTTGCTTTTTTTTCTCCGAAATGTTTTCATAACTTTTTTTTCTTATTCGAATCTTTCAACACGAGGAATGAACAAAATAGTTGCCAAACCTTACTTTTCACTTTTGAAGAATTTAGCGTATAATTTGATAACCTAATTTAGTGAGTCGATGGATTTTGCTCAAAACCAATAGACAAATTTGTTGTCCACAGTTGTATTTTCATAGCTAGCTGAGTGTGAAATAAGTAATTAAGACAAAAATCTTCAGGTTCTTATCGTAGCATATCCAGACTCCCAGGATCTGCTATATAAGATTTGAGGATTCTGATTGGTCAGGGTAAAATCCCACCACGTGCTATTGTTATTTGTTTGTTTGTCATCTAAATAATGAGAAACACTATTAGGGGGGTCCAGGTGGTTGGTACATAGTGGTTTTAAACGATGTTTTCACGTCGCATATGCTCAGAATGAGATGATGGAGATGTGTATTGTGGGGTGGGGAGGGTTAAATATGAATAAGGGGTACCAATAAATTGGTAAGTAATTGTTTCACTCAACATCGATCGTTACTTGAATATGCCTGTTACAATATTTTCAATACGCATGAATTACACTAGACCCCATGACTTTACAAGCTTGAATGTTTTTACAAGAACTGACGTTAGTAAAACAGGTGTATACGTAAAATATTACCCATCAATTTTATGCTTGTGAATATACAGCACTATGCGCAGACGCTGGTTGACGCCGACCGGGCGTCCCTGTTCCTTCTTGATCAGCAAAACTTGCAGCTTTATGCTCGAATTTTCGATGTGAAACTCGACAATGAAGTCGACGAACATTGGATGCCTGACAGACGAATGGGTAGAGAAATTAGGTTTGGAACCGTGCCAGACTTTTGAAAAATATTTTGGCTACAAGGTTGCACTATAGGAAGTTTGGGCTTTACTGAACAATTGTGAAAATATTTTTTTTTTTTTCAGTTTTGAAAAGTTTCTTTCCCAGTCAAATATTCATTGCAATGAAATTCTTTAAAAAAATGTTCTTTTCCATGCCGTTACGCCGCCAATATAACGGTAGCCTTGATAAATAAACTTTATAGGTTGTTACCCAAACTTCTTTGTATCATGTGTATATTACGCTATATAGCCAGTGCTTACTGTAATGGACAGCCATGATTGTCTCGTTTCCTGTACATTTTGTATATACATGTACCTGCGCATATCACACTTTGCCCTCTATCTTCCATCTATAGTCATCAGCAATTCATAAAAATATTATACATTATCCAGAGAAAAAACTCTCCCCTTAATCTGTTTCCATATTTCAGAATCTACCATTATCTCGTTGGATTGCATTTAGTTGATTGAAACCATTTTATCAAGACGAAACCACGATGTTTCTAGAAAATTCATTGTTATTATTCAAATAAGTGTATAATCACAATACCAGAAAACCAAGAATTGATGCAGGAAAGCTGTTTTTTTAATATATTACTTGTCTTCCGTCTACGCCGAAACGCCGCAATCGGAAAAATGCGGATTTTATCGTAGGGCGGAAACAAAAATTAAACAGAGCTTCAGAACGCATTAGACAAATTTTCGACGTCTCAATTTCTATATTTGATGTAATAGTAATAAGTTTTACATAGGAATATAACGTTTTACTGCATAATAAAAACCACTGTAAAATTAACATGACGTAAATATTCAAACTAACGTTACCACACAATAATTTGAGCCGTGTCATGAGAGTATCAACAATAATGGTCAAATTTTACATTTTCATGTTTTTTTCATTTTCAGATAAGAGATTATTTTGAAATTACTGTTGTATATTTTTAATCGCACTCTGACTACCACAAGGTACACTTAAAGTAGAAATAACAATACATACATTAATTCTTTATCAATAATTTTCACATCATGGACGACTTGGACGTCATACCACGTAACATGGATATGCGATATAGTTGTTAGGTTGTTGTTTAATCCACACCCTTGTTGTAGTAACCATTGAAGACACGCAGTTTTCAAAAACAACACTTTATGATAATTCAGAGAAGGTAGAAAACATGTGTTTGCATAAATTGTTAATTAGTGTATGACGTCAACTTTGACGTCCAAACATTAGGCGATCTTGATAAAACTGTGTCTAAATAACGATTGGACATGTCATGGATATTTAAACAAAAACGTCGTTTCTGAATGAGCACATGCTTTTAGTGGTGAATAAATGTTCGATTAATTTGTTCCAGCTAGCCCACCGCTTTCGTTTGCAGCATATTATGTTGTTTGTTAGCGCGCATGCGCACAGGCTTGTTTTCACGTAAGAAATGTAGTTCGGGTGGCTAGAGTATATGTTTGAAGCTATGTGATGTTATTTTTTCACAGAATTACGCCAAAAAGCTAGTGAATGCTGACAGAGCGTCTCTATTTTTGGTCGACACGACTACCAGTGAACTTTACGCAAGGATATTTGATACAGGAAAAGTTGACGAAAATGTACCCAGTAAAGAAATCAGGTTTGGTCCTTAGAAAATAGTCTTTTAAAAATCGTCGGAGGATGTGGCCTTAAATATATCATTTCTAACGATAACAAAAGATAACAGACTTGAGGTATTCAGTTTCAATCAACAAACCAGTTTCGTTAACTTTGATATTTGACTTTCAGAACTTAAGTTGGTTGCAGTCGATTTGCTTTCGTAATGGTGTTCGGTTCAAAGAAAATTCTAGATTGTTCAAGGAGTCTTCGGACAATAGCTTCTTCAGAACTGTTGACTGCGATTATAAGATTTGCTAATACGAACAGTACAAACATGCAGGGCATTAATTTAAATCAGAAGTCAAATGAGAATTATATTTCAACGCACTTAAAACAATTGTCATATTTTGCTAAAATCATACATCATCATACACCAAGGACATATCTGGTAATGCATGTATTTGAACCCTTATCATAAACTGAGTTATTTGCATGGCTTTTATCCTGTAGATCTGAAAAATAATTATTTAACTGTACACTGTATTTATGTTAATTGTCTTCGCATATTTAGTCAGAGGATGCTATTTCGATGGCCTAGCGCAATACTGCACTAAAGTCTTCTCTGTTTTCATTGACTTAATATGGTTCGGCACAGGGCCATCGTTTTAAGAATGAAAGAACTGAAATAAATTGTTCTCCCTCGAATTATAAGTCTTTTTATAGAGTATATGTTAAAAAGATTAATTTGCTTTTAATGAAGAAACTACTATCTGAATTCGAAGAAAAAAAGGCGTGGCTGAACAATTATTAATATATTTTCTCAGAAAGGAAAAATGAAAACTTTCATGAATTCTATCACGAAGTAAATAAAAAATCGCACAGACGACAAAGTAACGCGTATTTAAGAGGTAATCAGTGTGTTTACTTTACTCATTCTCTTAGGTTTCCAATGGACAAGGGCGTTGCCGGTCACGTGGCGTCAACCGGAGAGGTGTTAAATATAGCTGATGCCTATACGGATAGGCGTTTTAACAGGTAAGCGACACGAAAGTTCAGTTTTGTGTGAATTTTGAGGGATCAGGACAATTTCACTTACTTTCATTACTCTTCCAATGATTAAATGACAGCCAACTCCTCTCCTGCAGTTTCGACAGTGCGGACAATATCAACCTCGAAAATAACACGTGACATTCTTTTATACGAAGGCCGTACCTTTTAAATGTGAATACACTTCATTTGGGTAATTAACAACGTTCAAATCTATAAAACATGTTAGAAAGCTAAGGATTTTTTTGTTGTTGCTTTATTTTAAAATATGTGTTCCACTATTTTGGGTTATTATATCATTATCGTTTCGTAAAAAACTGCACGAAGAGAGTGTAGTTTATTAAACAAAGTGGAACTGAGACATTTCTTAATTATTGTCAAGTTTACATGTTAACCTTGTTTATTTCACTAGGAATTTGAATTCCTGGTGTGGATATTTTTCAAATGGGAATTAACCGGCCTGTCAAAATTGGCCAAATTCTCACTAAATTAACGGGAGGGGAATTGCCCGGTCTGTCAAATTTAGTAAAATTCTCACTAAATGAACGGGAGGGGAATTGTCCGGCTTGTCAAAATTAGCCAAATTTACACTAAATGAACGAGAGGGGAATTGTCTGGCCTGTCAAATTTAGCCAAATTTACAATAAATAAACGAGAGGGGAATTGCCCGGCCTGTTAAATTTGGCCAGATTCTCACTAAAAGATCGGGAGGGAAATTGTCCGGCCTGTCAAATTTGGCCAAACTTCTCACTAAATGGACGGGAGGGAAATTGTATGGCTTGTCAAAATATGCCAAATTCTCACTAAATGGACGGGAGGGGAATTGCCCGGCCTGTTAAATTTGGCCAAATTCTTACTAAGTGAACGGGAGGGAAATTGTTCGGCTTGTCAAAATATGCCAAATTCACACTAAATGAACGAGAGGAGAATTCCCCGGCTTATTTAAATTAAACAAATTCACACTAAATGAACGGGAGGGGAATTGTCCGGCTTGTCAAAATTAACCACATTCATACTAAATGAACGGGAAGGGAATTGTCCGGCCTGTCAAAGTTAGCCGAAATCACACTAAATGAACGGGAGGCGACCTGCCTTAAGCTATTTTTTAACGAAGAGCTTTGATATTTTTACTAGTTTACAGTGGGAACGATGCCTGTTAGTATGGGAGTCCATTTTAAAAAACATATTAAACATATCCCCGGTAAAACATGAAGTCAAAATTTCTTTCAGTAAAGTGTGATGTAATAAAGGTTGTCTTTTAGAATCTTGCAGTTCCTTTTTTTAAGCCTTGTTTGTTGTACTTTTTACGTTTGACCTTCGGTGCTAGAATGACGTTGATTGACATTGCAACAGCACACCTTTGTCATGATTAAGAAATTAATTAACCTAGCATAGTTTCTCAGATTGAAGGTTCATTTACCGCAACTCAGTCATTAAATAAAATCCTTTATTACAAGTATTAATGTAACCTGATATCAATATGAGGTCATCAAAATACGTCACAGCGATGTCGGAAACAAGATTACTATGTTGTCTTCTAATTTTTACAAGTAATTAGGGTTTTGTTCTTTTTTTTGTTTTTAACTGTTAGAAATCTGAATATATTTTAAGTGAAAACGCTTTTTAGGTCATGAAACAGCGAACATTAGTGTTTAATATAAAAAAAAAATGAATATTACTTTAGTGATATGACAAAGGCATTTCAAGCAGAATTATATTTATTACTTTTCCTTATGAAACCTTTTTCCCCGCTAAATGCACGCGTTTTAGTTCTGTTCGTACGTTCACTGGACATGTGCATTTCACACAGTGAAGCTAATTAAGGCGAAAGATGGCGATTCAGTTACACCGCATATGCTCTAATTTTATTTTACTGAAATCGAAAACAAAAAAAGGAAGGCTTGATACAATAACAGAGGTAATAACAAGAAAGGTTTGTCTGAGATTAGTAGTGTTATCTTACCAGCCAGATGGTAAATGGACAGAGATTAGCTGTCAGGATAGTCAAGCCAATATTTCTATAGTTTTCATCTCTTAAGGTTGTTTCTAAGTAGTATAGCTAAAGGGTGAAAAACCTCGACAACAATTAAACACTAGTTTGATAACCGAAAATTGTTATGGTACTCTGGTAAGCAGTAGATCGCTTTCTTATTTCCAAATGCTTCAGAAAAATGCTTTGTAAACTTTTGCCAATGAGTATACTTGATTATTACAGAGAGGTGGATATGCAAACGGGTTACAGAACCAAGTCAATTCTGTGTATGCCAATCTACATCAGGGGAAGGTAATGGCTTATTTTCTAAACGTCTTTTTCTTCTTCTTAAGCTCACAGCACTTTCAAAGATTTATCTTTCATGTAAAAAGTAATGTTTCCATTAAGTCATCGCTGTTTTGTAAGGATGATTTATGTTAATTCTTTCGCATAAAGTAAATTATTCGTTCAAAAGATTTTTTCCCTTTACGAACTCGAGCTATTCGTTAACACCAAGTGAAAAGTCCGACTGGTATCCAAAATTTCATCGGGAAAGGTCGCATGAATGAGATGTGAATTTTTTATCGAATAAAAGGAAGAGCGAGACATTCACTATTCGGAAATCTAAGTAGAAATTAATGCTCAAAATTAAAGTGAATGTAGTTTTAGTTGAAACTATTGTTTGTTCTCTTATTTTAGTATAATTGGAGTTGTCCAGATGGTTAACAAACTGAATGGAACATTTACGAAATCGGACGAAGAGTCGTTCGAAACATTTGCAGTATACTGTGGTCTAGCATTGCACCATGCCAAGGTAAGACAGGTTTTTGATCCGTTTTCTTTCATATTTAATCACACACTGTTGTTATGCCATCGTCTCTTTTGACTGTTAGTGTAAGCCGTTGACTACCCTGAGTTCGAGCCCCGCTACAGACATTGCTCTTTATGTGAAAAGCCGGACGGTTTCTCAACGATAACAATTCACTGATTGTAGCGTTTTCGTTCGGTCACCGATACCGGCGATTTTTTAATGTGACAACGTAAGCAATTTTAATCGAATGATAAGTGTTAAGTCCAGGATTTTCAAAATGCATGTCTATATAACTTAAACTATATTTGGGGGCTTTAAGCAAAACAATACCAAAGCCTCAGAAACAGTATTGGCATAATGTTTGCCATTTGTTGTGTGGTCAAAAAACATGTGGTCACATTTCCGGGAAAGGCTATCAAGGCACAGCACAAGCGTCATTGCGAGATTGGTAGTGCAATAAATCCTATCGCGTGTTGGTTCTTTTAGACACGCTGGCGTACTGCGTAAATGAGAAAACAATAACGATGATTGATTCTGTTGAGACAGTTCGGTGTATGTCTCTATACAATGTGTTATGTAATGATCGTTTTCCGGCAAATAAGTATGAATCTTTTCTTAAAGATTTTCTAAAATGTATGTAAGCTGTAAGTTGTTCATACAAGATGGCCGATTTTCTTAAACATTCCTAGTTTAGAAACTTTATTTTTTGATTTACAATAGGAGGTGCTTTGACATATAGTCAGTGTATACAAGAAATCAATTGCAAATTCTTTTCTTTTAAAGTTGTATGAAAAGATTCGACGGTCAGAACAGAAATATCGGGTAGCTTTGGAAGTGCTGTCGTACCACAGCCAGAGTTCAGAGGAAGAATTTCAGGTTGTCAAAACCACCAAAGTGCCAGATAAAATTCCAAATATAACACAGTAAGTTGACATGGCTGAAGACTTCAGCCAATTCAGATCTTCTGTTGCAAGTTGGTACGGAAAGTAATAGAACACAGTTTGTAGTTCGAGCAAACAATGAGCGTAAATTTTAGCATTTTCGATAACAGTTGATATATCTGTCGGCAAATCTTGCTAGACATTATCTACATTAAAAGTAAAACATATATTTTGCAAGGTTCGACTTTGCATTCTTGAGTTATCTGGATTTATATATGAATTTTTATATAATTTTGTAAGTACCACAGGGAACATTGTATTTAACGACCTCAAAACAGTTTTCATCCGTTTGAAATGATAGCTCGTATCCATTTCTATCAAATTAGAGTCTCGATTGATTTTGTTTTAGTTTCAGTCACTGTTATTCTCAGAATTTTAGTTATGATACCAGTAACCATTTTTGTCATTGCGGAAATTATCTTATTTCAAATTCACTTACTCTCAGATTCATCTTAAATTTATTTCAGTAAGTATTTATTTCAATCTGATCAAAATCAGCTCCTAATAACACTCTGCTATTAGGGTCTGAACGTCACCAAAAGAAGGTCACCTTCCAATGACCTTTCAATCAGCTAATCAGTGCCTAGCTTTCAAGATTTTGAAAGCGAATCAGTTACTATTTTTAACCATTTGAACACGTGAAAATCTATATTTAACTGGGATCCCAAATTACTCAGTCGTTTTTAGACACGGTGGCGTAAAATATTGAGACAATTGAATGTGTGGGAAAAAATTCCCGTAGTTTTTGCCATTTGATAGATACTGCATGTATACCAGAATTAAACAAACCCGTTTACTTGAATATTTGCGTCACCATTCTCATACGCTAATTAATATTCATTTAGTAAATACAAACCGAAATTTTAATAAATTTATATTAACCGAAGGAGAATTCATTTATCTTACGAAACAAAATATTTTTTAAACTATCCAGGATGATTTAAACATGCTATAGAAGTTTACACACTCAACATAAACACGCCGTGTGTACAGGCAAACCCACCATCGGTTACCCCCGGTACATATTCCGCACAACTACATTATGCACCGTGGGACTGCAGATTATTCGTTTTCATGAATATTAATTAGCAAAGGGAAATAACTCTTCGTCCAATGAGATTCCGCATAACAAATAGATGCTCTTCAATGTGGAGAGTAGGCATAACGACATGTTACTTAAAATAGACGGATTTCCCTGGATTTAAACATGGCCTCGAAAGGCAAATTGTAACGAGTAATTTGATTGGCTGAGTGAGCGCAGTGGGAACCTTTCGGAAACCAATGAAAGTAGGTAATTAATTATTCATGAGTACGAAATGTCCCACGGTCGATGAATAGAGTGAAACGGAATGGATCAAACGTGGGTTTCCGACGATGAGGTAAAATATAAAGACGTGTCATAAGATGCAGTCTCATTGGCTGGGATATAAATAACAATACTGGAAATCCGGATTATCCAGAAGATAGAAATGAATGGGTCGTTTTCAAATCTAACTGTAGTTAGATATTGTACTTCAGTCAGATTTTATTTCTTTCAAATGGTCGTTGAATTTATTTCAGTTTGCATTTCTATCAAGTGGTCGTTAAACTTAATTCAGTAAGTATTTCTCTCCAATGGTCGTTCAATCTATTTCAGTTACCATTTCTCACCATGGGCGGTAACAACGATGGAAAAACCAGTCTACGTCCTCTACATGTTTAGGGACCTCTTTAGTCGGATCAACCGGTAGGTGACGCTAGTGTGTAGTCTTTAACCATACTAGTAAGATACAGCTCTGTCTTCTATAGAAGTCTAGATGTTTTTTCAGGTCACTTTTTGCACACAGGTTTTGATAAATGTAAGGTATCTTATGCATAATTCTTATGAAGTACATTTCATCAAGTTCAACATATATTCAACAAAGTAAAAAATTTTAAACTCTAAGCAAAAGTTATATATTTGACAGCTAAAATATTTTTTTTTTCTTTTCTTAATTTTTTAAAAAGATAAATTCATTTTAAAAGTAACTAAACATATTTTTATTTCAAATACTAGCTGGGACATATTTTAAAAGTTAATCTGTGGTCCCTTCTATAAGTATTAACTTAACAAAATGAATATCAAAGTAAATATATGATTTTCCCGCGTCATTTATTTTAAATCGCACAGTACGCAGCTTTTAGAAGCCATCTGATTATTTGTTGCAAATCTGTTCTTCTGACTTGAGATGTTTGGGGATTTATTGATGCACTTATTCATTACCCATCGCTCTTCATCTGCTTAATCTACCCTTAAGTTTCCAATTCCAAGCGTCTGTATAACCAGTAAGCAGAGCGCCACCTATGTCAAATATGCAGATTTAATATAGAAGTACAACACAATATATCTACCAATACTGATTTTAAACATTTTGAACGATTTCTCGTAACAGCATTCAGAGAATTATATAAAAAAGTATCTAAAGTTGCCTCTTTTCGCATGTATGCACATGATTTACTATTTTGTGTTTTGTTTGTTTTGATGCTTCCGCCCCAGTCGAAGATTAGAGGGGCATGTTGTTTTACAAATGTCGGTCGGTCGGTGGAGGTTAGTCATGACCAGAAGATGACCTCTATAGTTTTTCAGGTCACCAGGTCAAAGGCCAATGTCACAGTGACCTTGAAAAGCAAAACGGTTACCGATCAATTACTATAGAACGCTTGAGCCAAGGTTCCTCAAAGTTGGTTTGAAAGTTGGCCATGACCAGTAGATTACCTTAAACTAGTAGTTTTCTGGTCACCAGGTCAAAGACCAAGGTCACAGTGACCTTGAAAAGCAAAACGGTTTCCGATCAATAAATATAGAACGCTTAGGCCCAGGTTCTTCAAACTTTGTATGTAGGTTGGTAATGACTAGTAGATGACCCCTACAGCTTAACAGATCACCAGGTCAAAGGTCAAGTTGACCTTGAAAAGCAGAACGGTTTCTGATCAATTAGTAAAGAATGCTTGGGCCCAGGCTTCCTTAAACTTTTTAGGCAGGTCGGTCATGGCCAGAAGATCACCCATATAGTTTTTAGGGTCACAAGATCAAAGGTCAATGTCATTTTGACCATTAACAGAAAAGTAGATTCCGATCAATAACTAGAAAACCTTCTTACACTGGCTTCACAAACTTGCTATGCAGGTTGGTCTGTTCAGGAGTTGACACCTATACCTTCTTATACTTTTACGGCTGCCTTTAGGAATAATGCGCTAGGGGGCATATATGTTTTACAAACATCTCTTGTTTTACTTAGAAAATAAAGACAATTAATATATCTATCTATTTATTTATATGCAGTTATTCCAGATGAGTTGTTTCTGCACTTAATGATAATATCACTCACATTGAGTCTCCTGTTTTTTTTTATTTCATTTTTTTCCATTTCTTTTATTTCCAAAATCAACGAAAAATAATGTTTTTGCTTACTTACCTTGCAGTATGCGAGAAAATGAGAAAAGGTGAATATTTTTGTCAGATATTTTCTCTCGGATATAACTGTGTGATATCGGAATAGCACTAGTACTATACCCTTACTAATGCAAGTGAAATTATTGAAAGATGGTTACTATAGAAATTATATCAAACACGAATGACTATTTCGTCGTTTTAGTCGCGTAGGAATTTAATTTATTTAATTAGTGAGTTAACTGGTTTTACGTTAGGCATTAAGAGGACGAACGTCTGTGCTGTATAAACTTTGTCTTTGTACAAGGAAGAAATAGAGATTAAGACTCTTTTAAAATTTCTTTAACGTTGGTTCTGCTTAAGTTTACAAAAAGGCGAGGATATAAGAAAGAAAAGCTTTCTTCAGTGTTCTCGATTGAATCTGTCTTTAATGAATATGTTATTCATCTGTGACAAGAACTAGTCAATGAATTCATATATAATGATCAAAGGAACCCACATATGCTCTCGCTAAAATGTGATTTCTTTTGTGAGAAACAGCTTTTAAATAATCCACCAGTTTATTCTCGTAGTTTCTGAAAGAAAGTGATAACTAAGTGATACATATTAGAAAAATAGTTCACACGTTAACACTGACGTCACTTCTGTGACCCAGGCAACTGTATCTGACGACACGGGTTTTTCTCGAACCATAATTCAAATTTTCGTTCTTTTAAATGCTTATATTCACTTTATTTTCATTGACTGGATTGAAAGTCAAAGCAAAGGCAAATTTAAGATGTGAAAATTACATTAGTTTGTGACGCAAGAAAAAAATACGTCATATACTCAGTATTTAGTCGGTCGCACAGATTAATTTTCATCCTAGTTACTATTAAGGTGGAGACTGCATAGAAACAGAGAACAGAAAAACACAGTAAGTGTCAAGATTTTATTAAGAAAACCATCTTTCAATGTTTCACTTGCCTTGACTTGCCTGGTATCGGAATTTCCTCCTTTTTAGAGAACACGGTTCTATAGAAAACTACTTCATTGAGTTTTAACCAAGGATTTAATTTGTATATATTATTACAAAAACAGTATTTTTCTGTTTTGTTTGTTAGTCCAAGATACAGAACGATATACATGTACTTATCTGAGTCACTGACGTCACTATAATCGTCACGCACTAACGTCACAGGAGTTTTTAATCAGACGTAACCAGGTTTTGTGTCCACTATACTATCACTTATGAAGAATAAATCTGATGTATAAGCCATGTAATTATCAAATTGTGAACGCGAAGCTTGGAACTATAATGACTTAAAGCCTATCATATACATAATCAATTATACTTGCGCTGTACAAGAAATATTCATTACATGAATATATTATTTAAAACACAGCTGTTAACAGCAAAATTACATCATTACATTTAAACGTTCTTTAGCGTAAAGGCCACTTGCTAATTTGAGAATTGATATTGGCAGTGCAGAATCTCCTTTGAAGACATATTGATAAGGGTAAATGGACCTACTTGCATGTGATAAAAAAGAAAAAAATGAAAGTTTCTTCAGGATAGTAGTCTAGTTGTTGCTTTTCCCAGAGTTTTAAGTTATCATAACTAAAAAGCTGTTTAAAGTCGTTCAGCCGAAGAAGAACTAAGTTGTAAGCCCGATCTTGGTATTACCTAATAATGTTTTTAATTCCCAATGTATATGCAATTTTTAAATGTTACAAAAAAGAAACAGGTCACATTTTAACAATATAGTCAATACTGAGATTTGATACAGGCTAATGTCAAGGTTAGGTCATTCGATGATAACTAATGATAACCTATATTTTTTCAAGTTGTTAAGAAAATTCCAAAGCTCGTTTGTTCAAGAGATTGTTAGAAATAGATCTTAAGCACACACTGGTCTAACAGAAATAATACTTTTTATGACACTTGAAAGATACTATACCTCTAAAGTAATAGATTTCTTTCGACGGTTATTTTATAGGAAGTTTTCATTGGCTTAAGATCTAGGCCACCCAATCAGAATAAATTTGGACAGCATTGACTTTTTTCTTCCACCGGGTCAAGGGCAATTTTTTAATGAAAAAGTATAAAATGTTTGTTTGTCATGATGGATTGTGTCAGTTTGCTAATTGTTTTAATAACTAGATTTGTCTATATTTTATCAGGTGAGCAACTTTGGGCCAATTTTTTTTCATGCAAAGATTTATGTCTTTATTTAAATGTAATCGTTTCAGCCAAAACTTTGTTTTCAAGTAGGTATCTCTAGAAATACTTCTATGATATAATTGTAAACTTTAGAGTACGCTCCTGCCAGTAGTTAAGACAGTAAGCTTTGTATTACCCGATAAATGCTTAAACATTATAGTGGTATAAAAGCAATTTGGCAATGTTTACAAAGATTATTTTATTGCAAATTTTTATGTGATATTTTTCAAACTATAATTGGTATAGTTAACATCGAAAAAGTTTTTTAGGCTATCAGAATTAACATTCATAATGAATATTTGATAACGCCCTAAAGTCATCAGATATTTAAGTGAAATTTGGCGCTTTTGTCAGATGTTTATCTTTGCTAGCTCAAGTCCTGCTCAAGAAGCAATTTTACCAGACATTGTCAGTTTCCAGTTTGATATTTTAAGTACAAATGCAGTGTCGGCAATAAGCAGTTGGTTCACGCTTTCCCGTGCTGGATGTCCAACATCTCCTACAGCAGTTTTATAAAAAGCAAAGCATTGCAGGAATGTATAGAGGAATGCTTTCCCATCCATTCTATTGCCAAACAAATACTAAATTGATATAAAATTCACACACTCTGATTACTTACAATACTGAATATATAAACTACTAACACTAAAAAGCGCACGAACCAAATACATTCAGCCATCGTTACTTTTGCGCATGCGCAGTCCAATAAAATGAAATCTTGCTTTAGTTTAGGTCTGCAATTCAAGACTGGAATGCAGTTGCAACTAAAATAAACGGTTCCATTTAAGTATGGTAGAATACAATTATTATCTTTTGTCTTAAAACTACGTGTATGAATAACCCCCTTTATCCTAGAGTATTCCGAAATATTAAAACTAGTGCCATTTCTGAGTGCTGTATCAATTAACCATTTCTCATTTTCCAACATATTCTAATTCCTGCTTTCTTAGCTTGCGTAGGCACCACGTGTTTGCTTTGATAGAGTTAGGCTACACGGAGTGTATTTTGTGATATTTTCTTTGCTTTTTGTATTGTTTTTATAGACACAGGTAAGGGCATAATCGCCCGTCGGTCGTAAAGATCTGCACAAGGCAATATTGCATGTCGGTTATAAAGACCTGGACGAGAGCAATATTGCCTTACAAGATTTAAAAACCTCCACGAGGGTACTGTTGATTTCCGGTAAATAAGACATGCTTGAGGGCATTATTGTTTCCCCTTAAATATCTGCGCGCGGGCAATATTGCCTTTTGCTTATCAAGACGTACTATTACAAGGGCAATATTGCCTCTCTGTTATTAAAATCTCCATGAGGGCAATACTGCCTCTCGGTTATAAAGACATGCATAGGGACAATGATGCCTGTCTGTAATTAAGACTAGCTCGCGGGCAATATTGCCTTTTGGTTATCAAGACGTACTTTTACAAGGTCAATATTGCCTCTTTGTTATTAAAATCTTTATTAGGGATGGCAACGAGTAACCGGTTAACCGAGTACTCGATCGAACGTCCGAATATCGGTTAACAAAATTGATATTCGATTACTCGGCAAAAATATATAATTTCTATTTTTTTGCGATTTAAAAAGGTTGATGTATCCAATCAGTTCAGAAATTTGGAGATGTACATGTATCTTCATAAATACCTCTTAAATGCAATCAAAACATCCTTGCAGAGGTGCGAGAATGATATCGTTCATTTAACGAGGCGATCAACAGTTTGACACGCGCATGGGATTGAACACCTGTGTCGCTTACGTCATTCGACCTCTTATAATATTTAATTACCTTTAATTGTGTAAGAGTTTGTAGCCGAAACTTGTTTTAAGGTTTATGTTTTGAAAACAGCAAATGGCCGGATTGCTATTATGATTGTTAGATTAAAGGTAGTAATTAGACCCGATTAAGCGTTTGCTTTTCTTTACTCAATAAAGGAGAGTAACTCCCTTTTCTTCTTTACGCATATAAATCCATAAATATCATTAACTTTTTAAATATTGATAAAGTTTTTGTTTAGAATAAGATATTAAAATTTCAAGAGTCAAAGTGCCGCCTGCAAAATCTGATGATTGGAAATATTTCAAACGCTGTGCTGATAGCAAGACTATTAAATGTACATTATGTAGCTGTGAAATAACGTAGATATATGAACTGTTATACATGTTTTAAACTTGATATTGCATTAAATAAAACGTTATAAAATATAATGTTGATTTAATTTGTTTGATGGTTATTCTAAGTTACCTCCCTTGCAGTCCTATTTATAGTTACACATCTATAAATTTAAATAGAAAACGAAAGTAGCATGCAGACGGTGTTAATATATTGTGATAAAACTTTGAAGATCATTAGAAATCATCCGAGTAACCGAGTACTCGATCGGAAAAATGACCGAGTACTCGAGTATTGATTTTGGTATTCGTTGCCATCCCTAATCTTTATGAAGGCAATATTGCCTCTCGGTTATAAAGACATGCATAGGGACAATGTTGCCTCTCTGTAATTAAGACTAGCTCGCGGGCAATATTGCCTTTTGGTTATCAAGACGTTCTTTTACAAGGGCAATATTGCCTCTCTGTTTATAAAATCTGCATGAGGGCAATATTGCCTCTCGGTTATAAAGATATGCACAGGGACACTGTTGCCTCTCTGTAATTAAGACTAGCTCGCGGGCAATGTTGCCTTTTGGTTATCAAGACGTACTATTTCAATGGCAATATTTCCTCTCTGTTATTAAAATATACATGAGGGCAATATTGCCTCTCGGTTATAAAGATTTGCATTGGGACAATGTTACCTGTCTGTTATTAAGACTAGGTCGCGGGCAATATTGCTTTTTGGTTATAAAGATCTGCACGAGGGCAATATTTCTCATCGGTTATTAGAACTAGCTCGTGTGCATTATTGCATATTGATAACAAAGCACGACCAATGTTATCGATAGCTTGGTACAAGACTATGGTAAAATCTGCCTTTTAACCAGGTTTTTAACGAAAACCTGGTTATTGTAATGCTGAAGTCGGCAGGGGGGTGGGGGGGGGGGGGGGGGGGGGGGGGCGTCAACTTTTGGTTTCCGCTCAATAACTTGAGTTTAGTTTGGCCAAACTTGGTGTATGGGTAGTATATATCAAGAGGCAGCTTGGGATTGCTACCCAGGTGTCTGTGATTAAGGTCAAGGTCACTGTTGCTAAAAATAGAAATTCAGTTTCCGCTCAATAACTTGAGTTTGCTTTGACCTATTGACCCCAAACTTGGTGTATGAGTAGCTTATATCTAGAGGCAGCTTGGGATTGCTACCCAGGTGTCTGTGATCAAGGTCAAGGTCACTGTTGCTAAAAATAGAAATTCAGTTTCCGCTCAATAACTTGAGTTTACTTTGGCCTATTGAGGCCAAACTTGGTGTATGGGTAGCTTATATCAAGAGGCAGCTTGGGATTGCTACCCAGGTGTCTGTGATCAAGGTCAAGATCACTGTTGCTAAAAAAAGAAATTATGTTTCCGCTCAATAACTTTAGTTTGCTTAGACCTATTGAAACCAAATTTAGTATTTGGGTAGCTGATATCAAGATGCAACTTGGCATTGCTACCCAGGTGTCTGTGAACAAGGTCAAGGTCACTGTTGCTTTAAAAAAGAAATTCAGTTTTCACGTAATAACTTGAGTTTGCGTTGACCTGTTGACACCAAACTTGCTGTGTGGGTAGCTTATATTAAGATGCAGCTTGGGATTGCAATTATGATATCTGGGAGCAAGGTCAAGGTCACTTGCTTACAATAGAATTTTCAGCTTCTACTCAATAACTTCAGCACACTTTGACCTATTGATACTCAACTTGGCATGTGTGTAGCTTACATGAAAATACAGCCTGGCATTGCTACTCAGGTATCTGATTTATTTTTATTTTGAACTATTGAAACCAGCTTTCTGTGTTGGTACCAAAATAACAGCACCATTTAAACTTCACTGCCATATTTCTTCATAATTCCTGTCACATCAATACTTGGTTGTTGAAAACCTGGTTTTCGTCACACTGCGGCGCTTCTTGTTTTCATTGCATTATCATAGTATTGGATTGAGCTATCCTAAAGCTTTGTTCATGTGCACATGTTTTTATAAATGCATTACTTTATTCGTTATGATGTCTTTGTATGTTCATTCTTTGTATGTTCATAGTAAATATGTTTTCGTCAATCTGGATGGATCTTGGTACACAGTCTGTATTGGCAGACAGGTCAAGGTCTTACCAGTTCCTGTCATTACGTGATCAAAAAGTAAGAGTGATCAGTTATGTATATGTGCTGTTAGAAATAAGACGTAGTATACTCAGGCCGTATACGTCACTGTCACTGCTCCGTATGCGTCACTGTCACTGCTTGTTGTGTTAAAAATGTCCTGTTCGACATATTATGGAAACAGGTGTTTAAACCCAATATTGTAAGAAGTTTGCTGTTTGATTTAATTTTTTTTCTTTAAAGTATTACTTTTTTTGTCATTTTTTGATATTCATTATACTTTTATAACGTCATATCTACAAAATTGTTCTGATTCATGGACATGAACTGTCTAGAATCAAGGCATTTCTGTCAACAGACAGACTTGTTACTATAAATAGCTATCAAATCCTATTAGGGCGGGAAAGTTCTTTGTTCTCAATGAAGATAATGACTTTATATCTTGATTAAGCCACATATGTCTCAGTCTGGTAGAGGGCGTTAAACTCATTCAACAACGAACATCTTCATTTGTTTGTGCCGTTCCAAGTTTTGTCTGTTAAGACACATTGACTTTGTATAGTGATAACGTACACGGTAAAGGTCTCTGGCTGTATTCCTGGTACCTATACCCTATAACTGTAAAATCTAGTATGTTACTAGCGGACATTGAAAAATTCACTATGATGACTGACGGATATAGAAAATATCATTTGTTTGTATTCATCCACATAAGTTATAATACCATATATGTCACTATAGGACCTTTCATCCTCGCTCAAAGAAAAATGAAGTAACTTTAATTGCATATTTAGATAATTTCATATTCTTAATTCATCTCTCTGAGACAATTTACCTAATGATGTATAGCAATTTTATGGTTTGTTCTGTTTTTCAGTTTATATATTTTTTAAACATATTAATTGCGGTTATTTTCAACTGATTTTGCTTTCGTTTTAGATATGACATGGACAGTCTGATTAGATTCACACTAACTGTCCGGAAAAATTACCGCAATGTACCGTATCATAATTGGGACCACGCTTTCTCCGTGGCTCACGCTATGTACACTGTTGTAAAAACGTCGAAACACCAGTTTACTCCACAAGAGGTAAGTTCACAAGATATACGATTGCAGAACAAAGAAGTCTGGTTTTAATCAGTCCATGGACAAGAGATCAGCTCAGTCTGTCATGAAAACTATATTGGCATTTAAAGAAATATTTAGTCGAAAAAACAGTTGGAATATTATGATCAAAGTTTATGTATACCACGTCTCTTTTTCTGTTTAAATGTTGTCATGGTTATGCAATATTTTAGAAACGGCAAACTATATTTTCGAAGCAAATGTTCCGCCATGATGAAATGTAAATACCTTTGGAAATCAAGATATTTCCAGAGGAGCTAATGTTACCATTTTCATCTTACTTGTTACAGTGTTTGGCATTATTTGTTGCGTGTTTGTGTCATGACCTTGACCATCGAGGCAAAACCAACGCGTTCATGGTGAAAAGTGCGTCCCCATTGGCCGCCATATACTCGACCTCAACAATGGAACACCACCATTTCAACCAGACTGTTACAATACTGCAGGTTTGTGTTTAAAGTTTTTTTCTGATTTTAGAAAGAAAGTTAATACTGATATCTTGAAATATGAAAAAAAAAGTTTTGACGTATGACGTATCACAAAGAATTCAGTGGTCAAGTGCAAAAAAGCGGGCGTTAGCATACGCCCAGTGAATACCTCAATCTAAAACAGTCCTAACTTTTATTAAACAACAAATCTTTAGTAAATCGTTTAGTGTACTTTTGAAGCGCTACAGAACAACAATAGAAACGTTTTGTTAGAAATTTATAAGATTTCATTACTGTTTGTAAATTCGAGGGCACTGTGTAAAACTATTTAACTACATGATTAATAAGAAGGAGACGCATTGCACTGAACACTTGAGACACGGTTGCATTGCACTATAACATTGAATTGTCTACGTACTCCTATATATAAATTTATCTATCTTCGGTACCCGTTGCCAATATGACCGACGCCCCCTGTGGAGTTTCAGTTATTTTAGCTTGTGGGGGATAGTGTGAGATACAAAAAGCATCCCATTCAAGAAACCCCTGTTTCTTTTCCATGCTCACTGTAGAGCACTGATACCTCGGACATCCGTTTAACGCCTAATATGAAAGACGAATATTAATGTCAGTTGAGGAGTGGGTGATTGAATTCGCGTAACATGGATAACCAGTCCAGCGAGTTACCATTGGACCACCGATTCGTACGACGCAAAGTAAAGGCCGCTTTATCTACTCGGGCCCAGATGTACAATGACCAGTTCTCATCTCTTGTATTTGTATTAACATTACGTCCTCAATCTCGGTTTAGTTTGTTTCGAAGTTGTTCATTTTTGTTGTTCTTTTAATTCCAGAATGAGGGCCACAATATATTCAAGTACCTGTCATCGCAAGATTACAAAACGGTAAGTCAGTGTATTCAAGAAGAGGGTCTTTAGGCATCAGGACAAGCTCTAAAATGTACAGTATTAATTTAACCTATAAATTTACATCGATTGGGACACAAGTTTTGGCAACTCGCTTTCATCTTGCTTGATAACTGCTTCCATGTTTCAGACCACTACTTGGGCCGAAAGTGTGGAATGAGGAAAGCCACTGAAGATTTGCATCTCAGACGAGATTTGAATCGGCACATACTTATATACAAAATAGTATTAACAGTAGTTTTCATATTTGAATCCTGAATGCTAATGTTAAACAGAGAATATTGTTAAAGGGGCGGTCGACTTGCGTACATGTTTACTGTAATTCCTTCCAAACGCAACCATTGAAAGCTACTGACTTGAAAAGACATAAAGCTCTCGGAAAAAGTGTTCACAAAAATTATAAAGCGATCTGAAGAAATTCATTTGATTCATATTGATATGGTGTTTCTCTTAATTAAATATTCGTATTTTTTGTAGATGCTGGGGGATATCCGAAACTGTATCCTAGCAACGGATCTGGCACTATTCTTCGGCAACAAGGCCAAGTTGAAGGACATAGCGGATAAGAATGATTTGATGTGGGAGGATGTGGAACACAGGTAAAGCCTTGATAAGTATGATACCGGCAGTCACAACCTTGCTTTAAATGATTCGTATACATGGTCAAATCCAGTACACAGAAACAGTTGTTGTTTTTTTTCTTTATTTAAGTACTGGACTGCACATATTTGATATTTTATCGCTGTATGAAATACATCTGGGCAATTCAAAGTGAATACAGGCACTCAGAATTAATCCGTTGGATTTTAAATATCGATAAAACACCAAATTAACAGTTTATTCTACATATTAACATTAAGTTTCTGTATGTTTATTAAGTGATGTACCTAAAATATTTAAAAACGATCGTGTCAGACATATACATGTATATCAAAGATGATGAAAGTGTAGAAAAAGGTAGCTGAAATATAATAATCACAAATTTACCAAATTATTTTAAAAAAAGTCAAGTGTTTAAGCTCTTTGTTGTTGGGAATTTATTTAAATCTATCGCAAAAGTAAAACTTGAAGCAGAGATTAATAGAATAGAGAAAAAGCACGACTGAAGGTCTGTACGTAGTTTTCTGTTGTACCTGTGCCTGTTTCACACTGACTTGTTACAACTTATATACATGTATATAATTGTGTGAAGCACATCTCCAAATGTTTCAAAGAAAATGAAAATTAACATGTATGAGTCGATGAACGTGGAAGAAAAGGCAAAGTACAAACAAGAGTTTCTGCAACCCAAGACAAGAGTTTCTGTGCCCAAGCCCAGTTCCAGTAAACATTTAACAAATTTTGTGTACATATTTTCCCTGCTTGTTTCAAGTAAATTGCTCCAAGAAAATCATCATTCAATTCTTCTATATATGTGACATGGTTGTAAGACAGTCATTTGTTTTGCATTCAATATTTTTTTCATTTCTTATTGGTAATTCTGATTTTTAGCATTGTATGAAATATTTAGATCTTCTAACATTATGAATAGTTTGGTTACAACATCTTCGTTCTTTTTTCTGTTTTGCTCTTGTTTCGAACTGTCACTCATGGATTTTAGTGTAGATATGTCTTAAATAGCCAATATGAGTAGGTCCTGTGTATTTATACTTATTTTTTCTGCTTCTTTGCAGTTACGTTCTAGACATAGTGTTAGTGTTGCTTTTAACAATTATGTTAATAAAAGAAGCTTCAACATATCTTTAAAGACATTTCGTTGTACAAATGGATGTATCTGTGGCCTTCACATCTCCATCCAGGTCTTAACAGCACTGTATATTTTCTTTCCTACAGTACAGTTGTATTTTTCAAGCATGAGACAGAAAAGGCTTCTGTCGTCACAAACTACTTACAAAATCTGTTCTTGTCGGACATAAAGCACTTTCTGGTCTTGTATCTGTTTGAAAAATGATCACCACGTGTTATCAAATCGTTTAATTGAATAATGAGTCTCTTTATTTCAACAGTTCTTTCTTTCTCAACTGTTTTTATTTTCCTCCTCTGTATTTTTCAAAACAACACAGCTTTCTTTCCTTTCTAATGAAATTCAAAATCACCGATACATCCGTCTGTTCAGTCTAATTAACTTTTTTCTGCAGAGTCAGTTAGTAAGTTTCCACGGGTGCACAGCCATTTTTTTTATTTCTATCACATCTACGTCATTTCCTGTCCTAACTGTCACGTACACGTGAAGTCACAAGCCTCCTAGTAAAACAAATGTCATTTGTCAAGTTTACAGTCTCTTGTACAACTTTAAATCACGCAAACTTTGAAATATTTTTCCTTAAATAATAATAATAAAAAAAACATGGGTATGCATAGAGACTTGCAAATGGAAACATGCATATCGAACGACAAAAGACATTTGTTCTGAGGGATTGTTTTATTTTTAGAAGTATACACGTTCACTGTAGAAAGTATGATTTATTTCTTTCTATCAAATACCTTAACTCCACAGACGGCTCGTTCACACAATAGTTATGACCGGATGTGACCTAGTAGCGTCTGCTAAACCCTGGAAAATGCAGCTGGACACAGTAAAATACATATTTGAGGAGTTTTATCAGCAGGTAGTACCCGACTAAACCGACCGTAGCGTGGTTGCCATAGATGTACCAGTATAATTTAGTGTTGTTTAACCCATGTTTGTCACATGACTTTGGTACCTTTTATAAAGCAAGTGATATGAATACTTTCCTTAACCAAGAGAAAGTTAATATCAGTCTAAAGATAAATTAGACGATTTAATAGTGTGACCTGGACTTTTATGCTGTTAATTATGTATAAATATTTAAAAGTTCACATCAAACTGCATATCACTTTGTTTTTCGAGTACAGATTGTTATGTGACGAACAAATTAATGCTGTAACCTAACTAGAAAGAAGAGATAACCAGTCATTTTGTTTGTTTTGGAGATGCTTCATTTCCTCTTGTCTTTTCTCTTGCTTAACCTCTCCAATGTGTTTTTCGGGATGAATTTCTATGTTTATAGACAGAAAAACTAGAAAACAAAATCATAGTAAATAGCATAGCTAAAAAATGAAAGCTAAAAAGTGAAAACCGATGGTATAACAAGACAGTAGCTATCTCTTCTTGCACGTGTTTCTTCCTTTATTGTTCTAAGGCTGTTCTTTTCCTGCTTACTGTGATAGTAAAGCATAGATCCAAGCTAGGGATACTCCAGCGGGTCACGCACTATATTCACGCCTTTGTTGTAGATGCACGTGCGTTGCGACACGGGCACAACCTGCACTAACACCGTTATTAAACATTAACTATGCGTCATCTATTTACAAATAATATCTGACATTGTCAGAAGTATGTTTAACCCGAGTCAATCCTTTACTTGCATGTGATTGCCTTACCGGAATATGTATATGTAAAATTGTGTTTATTTCCCACAGAAATCTTGTAATGGCCCTTAGCATGACAGCATGCGACCTTTGTGCTATGTACAAACCTTGGAATACACAACTTGACCTAGTTTTTGTCATCATGGAGGAGTTCTGGCAACAGGTATACATATACTAAAGCTGGCACAGCACTTCAAGTAGCAGTTACTTCCCTTTAAAATCATTGCATAAGAAATAACCAGCTTGTTAGAATCGTAATTTACGTTTTTGTTTTGGTTTATTTGAGGTGAGCATTATTAGATTTACAAAACATCTTTGTAAGATTGGTTCGTTTTGACTTTTAGTATACATATTCCGTAGACTTGTTGGTGAAAGTGCACATGCTCAACAGCATGCTAGTTTTTAAGACAAATAGAACTAACCCTGGTTTGTTTGACACTGTTGTCTAAAGGAACTTGAGAAAGCAGATTTGCAGCCAAGCGCACCTTTATTGAAACCTCGAGTCAAAATCGAACCAAAACATAATGACATCATTATAGATATTTTGCTGTTGATAAATTGTTGTTTGTACAATAGGTTACCTGCTCTTAAAGTTTATACCAAACAAAGCTATGATACAGTGTTGCAGTATCTCTGTTTGCTCTCGCTAAAGTCATCCTATTTGTCCCTGTGTACTGATTGAAATTTTCTTGGTGTTTAAGCATTTCTGCTTTGAATGTCATTCTTGCTTGCTAATAAAATGCAGTAAATATCTGTTAATAAACATGTAAAATTATGTTAAGTATAATCTAAATGTTGGAAAATGCTGATGTATTTACCTTTTCGTTACAAAAACAACAAATTTCAGACTGTGGGTGTTACATATAAGAATCAGCGCTTATTAAATGAATATGTTTTGTAATTCTTCTTATGAGCCCTTGAATACTGGCACTTTGGTATTTGCAAGAAAAAAAAGGCCAGCAACAACAAAAAATAAGTTTGTTGGAAGGTTATTCAGTCCCTGATTACTGTCTACCAGTTGCAAATTTACTGTGTGGTTATATGATGTAGCTTGTGTGTTGATTGATCAGCAAATCTTAATGTGGAACGTGCCGGTTGCCCATATGACCGACGCCCCCTGCAGAGATTAGTTATTTTATGTTGTGGGGAATATGGCAGGATACACAACGCATCCTATTTCAGAGACACTGATACATGGGACCTCGGTTTAACGTCTCATCCGAAAGAAAATTAGTAATGTTAGTGGGGGAGCGGGGTATCGATCTCGGGACCCGTGGGTTACCAGAACAGCGCGTTACCACTGGACCACTGATCCGTTCCCTGAGTTACAATTTTAACTGACACGCCTTTAAATCGTTAAGACTGTAGATAAGAGGAAAAGGTGTGATTTTCCATTAAATGATATTTTGCAAAGCTAGAAAAGAATAGTCATGTTGCTAGCTTCGTTCTCTTTCGCTAAATTCTGTTAAGTAATGCATGGAGATCAAAGGGAAAAAATTCAGATGAAATATATCTTTAGATTTGTAACTGAAGGAAGCAGCGTTATGCAAAATGTATAATCGCATATGATCGACGGCACGAGAAAAACGGAAAAATTCGACAAAAAATGGATTTTTAATTTTTAACACATTTAAAAAAAAGTGATATCTAGAAATTTATATCCGAAATATTCAGCTTCTTGCATAGAGCGGATAGAAAATAATAGCTTGCAAGATTGAAACTGGACAGGCAAATCGATACTCTTAAAAACGACATCACGTACTGTACTTTGACGTCAGAATCTTTATTCGTGTTAGCAGTTAATTAAAATAGTAGATTTTATGTATTTAAGTGGTAATTTCGTTTTAAAGGGGCTGTGCTCCAGATGACACAAAAAAAGTTTTCTTGTATTATAAATTTCTTGTGATATTTATGACTAATGCTTAAAAAACTGACTAACTGACAAAAATAAGTCAGGTAATCACATTTTAAATTGTTTTTTTCCCTTTCATAGTGCTATACCATAACGCGACGGTATAACTATATTGTATAAGATTTAAAGTAAACAATAGTTATTCACATGCGGCGATAGTGGTGACAGTTAAAGCGTTGTTAATATTTTGTTAACATGAGGGTCCATGGTTCAAATCCGGCTGGAGCGAATATTTTTTTGTTGTACTATTTTGACTTTTATAATCAGTTTTGAAGTAAAATATCATGTTGTTTTAATCTCACGGCATCTAGATATTTAATTTAAGTAAAAAAAAAAATTTATATCAAATCTGGAGTACAGCCTCTTTAAAATCCCATAACTTTTCAGTGTATTCAGTATTTTTACAAAACTATTAATGTTCTTTACTCAGATAACACGACTTTCGTATGAGAAAGAAATGACTCCAAAAACTGTTGCCATGGAAATGTTCGTCAAGAAATATGATACAACATAGACTTTATTATGAAGGACAATATTTGGACTATCATTTGTTTGCTGAAACCTTGCATTTCAAGAGGATGAGAAATTTACCATTTTCAATTCACTGTATTTCAATAGTTTAACAGATGTCTCAATGCCCACCTTTTTCCCGTGCCGTCGGCCATAAGTACAACTATCTGTGATGAAGTAAATACTGTGTAACATTTAACAGAAACATTATTCTGCTCGAGTTAAGTTTAATACTCAAATATACCGTTATATAACAGTATAACACCGGTATGTTGATAACAAATCGATTAGAATCGATTATACCAACGAAAGCCTACAGAATCAATTCTCATTCAACTATCGCGATTTTAAAGATATATTTAAAAACAATAACATTATTTCATGGCCTTTGATAATTTCATAAACTTCCAGCTTCGATTTCTGTAGGTATAGATATATTTATAAGATACAAAATACAACTTATTTTAATTAGGGTGATGAAGAGAAGGCAAAAGGAATCACACCACTCGCAATGATGGACCGAGAAAAGAAACATGAACTCCCGCAGTTAGAGGTACGGTTTTCTGTGGATTCAATTTTTTTAATGAATAAAAGTAGTTAAAAAATATTTTATTTTCATTTTACATATGTTTGAGTAAGCTGACGATTTGTTGGCTATGGTTACATTACCTTGAGCGCAGCTTTCAGATTTCGCAGTGGACTCTTTACCTGTTCAAACAAGGAGAGATCTGATTGGCTGGTGTAGGTTCACTTATCACTGAGAAATCTGATTGGCTCATAATAAGTCATGCGAATTTGTAGTCAGCTCCTTAAGTCTTTCGTTTCTTATTCAGTGATTCAAAAATTGACAGTAATCATGTTAGGCTCAGCAGTTATTAAAAAAAAAATAATTGCATGATTTTTTATTACCTTGAGATCATCGGAAATCATTCGGGCGGGTGTCTGGAAATTGTGGCACTTAAATAATTACCACTGTTGGAACTACTGAGAACTGTTCATTGATTTAGTAGATCCTTTGTTCATAACCCTATCTAAATATGGAATTGTTTTGAGTGAGATAGATCTGAACAAACGACTGATGTAATTTGCTTGATAATAGTTGTTGTATTTGGCGTTGTTACAAAGAAAATTGGCGGTACAACACTAACCACTGTCTAAAGTTAATTATACCCCCACCACAAAATGTTGGGGGCTATAATGGATTCGCTTTGTCGCGTCCGTCCGTCGGTCGGTCCGTCCGTCCGTCCGTCCGTCTCTATTATCGTGTCCGCTCTATAAATCCTGTACTAATAGAAGGATTTTCTTCAAACTTGGCTGAAATGTTCACCTCAACAAGGGGATGTGCAGAACCCATGTTGCCCATGTGTCAGCTCAAGGTCAAGGTCACAATTGAAAGTCAAATATCAAACAATCAAATATTAGACATTATGTCGTGTCCGCTCTGTAAGTCCTACACTAATTGAAAGATTTTCTTTAATCTTGGCTCAAATGTTCACAAGGGGATGTGCAGAACCCATGTTACCCTTTTGACGGCTTAAGGTCAAGATCACACTTGAAGGTCAAAAATTGACTTAGAAAATATTCTTAAATTTTAACATGTATTTGAATATTTCTGAAACTAGAAAACGTATTTGCTTGAAACTTAAAATATATATGAAGTGTCACAATTAGGATATGCAGGTCAAGTTTCATAACTCTGTATTGCATTTTGACAAAGTTATGCCCCTTTTTAAGTCTTCAAATTTACATACAATCAAATATTAGACAATATGTCCTGAATCTTATATTTATGGAAGAATTTTCTTCAAACTTTACTCAAATGTTCAACTCAACAAGATTATGTGCAGAACCCATGTTACCTTTGTGCCGGCTTAAGGTCAAGGTCACACTTGAAGGTCAAAATTGACTTAGAAAATGTTCTTAAATTTTAACATGTACTTGATGATTTCTGAAACTAGCACCGGTATTTGCTTGAAACTTAAAAGATATATGAGGTATCACATGTAAGATATGCAGGTCAAGTTTCATAACTCTGTATTGCATTTTGACAAAGTTATGCCCATTTTTAAGTCTTTTAATTTACTTACAATCAATACTAGACAATATGTCGTATCCGCTCTATAAATTCTATACTAATGGAAGGATTTTCTTCAAACTTGACTCAAAAGTTCACCCCAACTGGGCAATGTGCAGAACCCATCTTACCCTTGTGCCAGCTTAAGGTCAAGGCTACACTTGAAGGTCAAAAATTGACTTAGGAAATGTTCTGAAATTTTAACATGTACTTGAATATTTCTAAAACTAGAACAGATAATCATTTGAAACTTCAAATATATACGAAGTGTCGCAAGTAAGATATGCAGGTCAAGTTTCATAACTAAAACAAGTGGGGGGGGGGTAACTTTGTATTGTATTTTGACAAAGTTAAGTCCATTTTTATGTCTTTAAATTTATTTACTATAATATTTCTTAAACCAGAACAGATATTTACTTGAAACTTAAAATTTATATGAATGGTTACAAGCAAGCTCAGATGATGAAAATTCTATTGAATTATGACACAAGTTATGCCCCTTTTAGGCTTAGAAAATGTTCTGATATAACCATTAATACTTAAATGTTTCTGAAACTAGAACAGATATTCACGAAAATGAAAGGTTATTTGTAACTGTTTCGAACATGATTTGACAATATATATTTATACTATTACCTGTACAATTTGCTTTTTTTCACCAGAGATAATTTCTTTTTATGTATATGTATTTGTGCCACTAAAGTTATTCCCTTAACCACCTTTCCATGTCGTCTTCTGTCAAGGACATTGGTGGGGGTATGAATCGCATTCAGCGATAGTTCTAGTTCTGTATGAAATGAATGAATAAGCAGAAAATGTAAACCCTTGTGTAACACCAATACATAGATATTAAACTTTAAACCAGTACTTCTTTGTAAGTGATTGTTTATGTAAATAATCTATTACCATTATAATTATATACTAGTATACAAATTATTATTGCAAATTTAGTAAATGTACCCTTTTTTCAGGTTGGCTTCTTGGTTGGTATTTGTCTCCCTTGTTACGATCTAATGACTCAAGTTTTGCCGGAAACTAAACCAATGAAGGACGGAGCACTGTAAGTTACTGATGAGATGATAATAGTTATAAAATATTTGCTTCATCTAGAATATTCAGATATTAAACATAGCTTTTTTTTCTTTTCTGTTTTTGTTTATTTTTTTCAAGAATATTCTAAGGCAGTTTATATGAGGGAAAATCGGTATGACGTATATGGCATGTTTTTTTCTGGACACTGAAATTGCGTTGTGTAACTTTGTCAGGAATTCAGGAAGGTATTTTACCTTAACTATACGTGATGTCAATTTATAATTCAGGTCTAATATGAAAAAGTGGAAGCAACTGGCTGAAAAACCACGTGAAGAAGTGGAAAAAGAATTGCGTATAGACATTTCAGACCGGCGGCATAGTTTAATACAATATGGTGAACACACGGACGAGGAGTTATCAGACTCATCGGAAAAGCTCGAAGAAACTCCCGAAGGTGAAAGCTTGGCAACGGATGGAGACGCGGAAACTAGATCTATAAATAGTAACAGTCCGTCCAGAAACGATGCTGATGACGAGCGAAATAGTTCTGCTGAAACTGTTCATGAAAAATATGATGAAGAAAACATCACGCCGGCTGATTGAAAAACATGTTAGGACACGGGAAACATATTTAGGAGATATACATAACAAACATGAATCAGATTTTTGAAACTCTACATGAGAAACGTCATTCGAGTTGATTGGTAACATGACATGATCGACTTGACTAAAACTGTATAATATCACCATGAGAAACGTGAATTGAGAATATTGGAAAAACATGACAAGATAAACATGACGAAAAGTGTATCACAGCATATGATTGAAAAAAAAAACATGACAAACATGAAACAAAATGCGCAAAGTGAATAAGAGGCGAACTTGTTGTAAGATGCAAATAAAAAGTCAGTTTAATCTTTGTGTATCAGTGGAAAGCTGCCGTGTCACATGCTGACGATGTTTGTTGGCCAGTTTACGTGAAAATAGTGCATTGTTGCAGGATTAAAGGGGCATTGAGAAATTGATCGTCTGTGAGGAAAAAAAAGCTTGCACGGCTTGTTGACAGCCGAAAGAGTGTAGTTAATTCTACAGACCTGGTTTCATACATGTTAAGAGTGTATGAATGGAAATAAAAGGAATAGTGTTATCAGGAAAAAAGAATCGGACTTCATTCACATCTATCAATGGTGACCACACGTTTAGAAATAGGGTGTTTTTATTTGTGCTTGAATATTAAATGTACATTATTAAGGGAAACTTCAAAGGGTCTCATTCATTTTTTGATGCTATATTTTTCAAAGAGCTATTCTTTGCTGAAATATCGCTATTGCAGTTAACATGCAAGTTAACTGTTGCTGAAGTAATGTAACATATGTTACATAAATGTCGCTTTTATCGATAAAACATGCTCGGAAACAAGTTCCTTCATGTATGAACATTTCAAGAGTAATAATTGAGAGAAACGTGTTTGCAGTTGTACAGAGATGAGCGATATCCCTCCGCAATGCCGTGAAGTTACGTTGTTTTGATCCAAGTCTTACAAAAAAATATGTTATTTTCTTCAGAGCAAAATATACACACAATGGATTTTTAAAAAGAACATCTATTCTTTAATGTTTGTTGTTTCAGCCAAAATAACAAAGTTGCATAATTTTTTCTTGGTTATTGTGATTATGGTTACCTCTAATGTATTGTGTGAACAATGAGTTCACGTAGGAAAAAACGTTTTTTTAAAATTTTTTGAACCGTTGGTTTTAGTGAACATCACTTACTATGTTATTGTCACGTGACCTGATAAATGTGTAACAACGTAGTTGAGAATTTACTAGAGCTTAACCAAGATTTTTATGATAGATGCATAATTATCCCAAATATATACATACATGTATACTGTTATTTTTCTATGTATGAGTTAATGTAAATATCTGTCTTAATGTTATTTATTTGTTTTAGATCATCACATGTACTTATACTATTTATATGTATAAGTGGTTTAACATTTATAATGTAATATATTCACCATCCATGTAAGAATAATAAGCCAGTTTATTTTGGTTTGTAATAAATAAAACAAAAATCTTTGAAAAAGTAACACAAACGTATTGAAAGTCAGTTAAAATATTGAACCTTGTTGATTTTCAAAGTTTTTTAATAAATGAAAACTTTGTTGACAAACAAATTTTCTTTTACTCTTTGGTGGTAGTTAAATGGAAAATTTACATTGAAAAAAATGTTTCCATCATTTGCAGACAATTAGCCAACGTTTCTAGAACAACTCCCTTCTCTCAAGTATAAAAAACTTATATTACTGTTGTCCACTTTTATCATTAGAAATGCCTGCTCTTCTTCAAAATAAGTAATGTACTAGTTTTATCAAACAGTGTTTGAGTGTATATTGTAGATATAATTTCATTTTGTACTACAAACATGTAGAATAAATACAATCGTTGAAAACTGATAGCGTGTTTCTATAATTTATTTTCAAATCTCACATAGATTTGCTAGGGTCAAACATTACAGCAGATGGTCAGTTTTATTGTTTTTATACTTTTTTTTCAAGCAAGTGAAGATCTAATTAGACTGTTGAAAATTGGGTGTGTTATACACTATTTACTTTCATATCCCATTCAGATTTGTCAGGGTAAGACATTGCAGCATTAATCAGAGATTAAATATATACCAGCATGATTTAGAAGATACACATTGTCTGTTTTCCTCGATGGTTAGGGTATTTCCATCTGGTACTGTGTTCAAATCCATGTCAAAGTGCCAGAAGGCATGTTGGTCTGCGGTTATGATTACCTTTGCCAAGCATTATACTGTACAGGCAGCTGGGTTAGCAATAGTTACAATATATATCGGCTGTATTTCTCATAATGGATTTATTCCATGACAGTAAGGTCTTTTAATTTTAAATGCAATTTAATGTCTCACAATGAATGCAAAGAAACTAACTCTAAAGATAAACAATTTAGTCAGTTTGAAGTTATACTCAGGCCTCTAAACATTTCTCTCTGGAATGTTTCCGTTAGTTGTCACACAGAGTAGAAAAGTGGAAGTCACAAACTGCACATACTCACTATCCAAGTAGGAAACTTGACAATCTACCCCTTCAATAAAACTCTTATAAAGTTCCAAAGTGGGCATTACATAGGCACCCTGTTTAGTAAGAATAAAACTAGACAATATCTGATGCACAGTGCAAGTGTGAACTCTGCAACAATAAAAACAAGAAGCAAAGAAACAAATGAATTTATTTATTTTGTTTCTTCTACATAATTTGATTCAGTTGCACATGTACTTCTTTGTTTTTCAATGGGTGTGAAAATCTGAATATTTACTCATGGTCATTTACAAGAAAATGTAATACTTAGAACACCTGGTTGTGTTCAGGGTTGTGTTCAAAATTGTTTGCCAGCTTATTTTTGCTAATTGTATTATATCCATTTATTTGTAACCAACTTTCATATAATGAAAAAATTAGAACATTATTGCTTTAAACTCAGATGTCCCTTTGGAGCAGTTGAAAAGAGAAAATATATGTACAATAAAATTTTCTTGCAATAATGTAAACACCAACAGAGGGGGTGAATGCTTGAAAGTCCTATCTGCTTCTGAATCTTATAGCACATAACTTTTTTTTGCATTTACCCCTTAAAGCGACTGACTCACAGAATTTAGCTGATTTTTTTTTTCCTTTAAAATTTAAGGGAAGTTAATATACTATGGAAAAAACACAATATTATGCTTCTATACAGCATGAAAACTGAAAAAAAAAAGTTTTGACTTAACCATGATTCAAACCCATGATCTTTCAGTCAGTAAAATATAGGGCGACAATCTAGACCACTGAGCCACAGGGACTAGTTATTTGGTGGCGTCAAAATTAATGTTATAACAAAAGTGTCTACCCCGTGACTAAAAGAGCAAATTTTTTACCAGTAAAACTTTATATTTTGATGTTTTTCTGTAACAAAAAATGAGTCAGTAACTTAGTTTGAATATGTTCTTCACACTTACAGCAAAAAATTCAAGATGTATGAACATTTTCTTTTTTTTCATCGTCGGCCCATCTGTGAGTCAGTCGCTTTAAACTACTCTTTCTTATTAGATCCTCACAGATGTATATATAATTACTCGTAGAAAGTGTAACATGCATAGCAAAAAATATTACAGAGCACTCACAAATATTACTAGCACTTTTATAATAAAAACATTTCGAAAATGTACTTTTCATCCAGCAAAGTGTCTTAAAAAATGCGTCTTAAACATATCTTTATAAAAATTCACGTTCACTTGGTGAGTAAGTATAAAGTTATGATGCAAAGTTATGAAATTATGTTGAGCACAGTATAAGCAAAATAATATTATCATCTGATGACACAGTCTTCAAAACACATTTCTTAATATGCATAATTGGAAATTTTCAAATACAAAACAAAATTCAACATCTGAAGGTTGCTGGTTTGGTTCTCACTAGGGCTGAGCATTTCTGAGCAAGTCCCAGCAGTCATCCATGGAATTAATATAAGGTGTAAGTATCTGTTTCTCAAACAATGTAAGATAAACAGGTTTAAACTAAAACTGAAAATTTTAATGTACCTTTAACTTAGTATAAGAGCAGATACAAGAACTTTGGGAAAATGCCTTTAATTCAGTAAAGGGATGATAGAAACTGTGTGAAATAACAAGACCTCAAATGCACATCAAGTTTTAAAATTCACTACAATTCATCATGGACATCTTCCCCTGTTCTTGACGGTGGTGGCGTACATCGTGACGGTGTCTCAAAATCAAAGGCATATTCACATCGACTTGGTTCAGATGCACTAGTAACTTTATGTTCTGTGCCACATTTAAAAATTACCTGAAACAAACTACAACTTTCAGAATTCTTGATCACATAATTAAAATTAGAAAAGCATGCTCAAAACTCCGTACTCATCGTCTGAATGCTTATGGTCTTTTTTTTTTATTTTTGTTGTAGCATATTTAAACAATGAGAAATTTTTGAGAAGAAAAAAAGAAACACTTTAATTAAAAAAAAAAAAAAAATGCAAGAAATTTGTTAAGTTTCCTAAAGCAAGCAGAAGAACTTCAATAAAAACTTTCAGAAAACCCTTTTTTTTAATTATTTGTCATCTTCAAAAAATTATTATTCAAAGTTGAGCAACGGACACAACTTTAACATTTTTAAGACAAAAACTCTTTTCTTTCAATTGTAAAGCAATTTATAAATTTCTGACCAACCGTATTCCTAAAATGCAATCAATGTAGATTTATTATGAATTCATCTTAATAAATCCCTTCAACAGTATTTAGGTTTAAGAAAAGTAACAGTTACCCTAAGTACTTTTCCAAGGTCACACGTACTCTTTGCAACAACAGTCATCTTGACCATTGATCAACTATAATTTAGACTTTGTTCAGACATTTTGATTATTTGCATCAGCACATTTTTAAAACGGCAGGAGAAGGGGGAGTAAAACAGAAATGCAGTAAATATCCAAGTTACCCTGACAGATCTATTTGGTCCATTCCAACATGACTGCCCATTTTCATATTTCTGGGCAGAATATTTGTCTTCAGCTGGGCCGTCCCATTTTCCCCAGTTCCTGCAAATGTGATAAGACAAATTTCAGTATCCTTTCCATAATTGGTACTTCTTATAACAATAATGAATCTGTCTTTGCTCTAAAAGTTAGCAGGTATCGTTATCATTACCTGTGCACAATACTGATATGTTTACAAATACAAACAAGTGGCATGGTAATTTAGTACATTGACAGCAAACCAATCTCAAGTCTAACTAAAGCCTAATCTGGCTGTAAAATATATCAACCTGTAAATTACTTTAAAACCTGAAACTATTTCCTTGTTTACAGAGGCTGTGATGGCAGATTTCTGAGTGTGAGAAGCAGAAGTAGGTAAAGTTTGCCTTTAAAACACAAACCAGTTATTCTATGCAATGTATGCTAAAAGCTGCAGACTTAAGAGCCAGTTTTAATGATTCATGTACTAGTTCAGGAAAACTGTTAATATACAGTCAAACCTGTGAACAAAGGCCACCCAAGGGAGAGACAAAAACTGGCCTTTCTCCACAGTGACCTTTGTTCAGAGGTACATTTGCACTAATAACTCAATACCGGTTTCTCAAAGTCTGGCCTTTATTCACAGGGTGGCCTTTATTTGGAGGTCGCCGCTAACACAGGTTTGACTGTTTATGGTTTATGTCCATAACATCTTATTTTCACTTTGTAGTGACATTTTAGTTAAAGACTGAATACTATATAATTTATTACCTAATAGTACTGAACAGAGCTTGCAAAAATATTCTACTGAAAATTTGTCCGTTTTAAAACTCTTTACAGAGCTACCATACTTGTAGTAAGTTCTGACTTGCGATTGGTCAGTTTTGAAATTACTCCTAACCAATCAAATAAGCTTACTTCTCCAGTAGCTTACTTGATGCTTAATGAAGGAAACATTTATACAACAAATTTCAAAACCTACCCTAAAGTAGTTTCATGACCCCCAGATTTTGGTCGCTGTGTGGCCCTATCAAAGGCGCATAGTTTATATGTATATTCTCTGTCAGTATATTCATAACAGTTTCCTTTTAAGACACTAAATTCATCATTGGGACCCAAGTCTAATCCAAAATAAGACTGTAGATCTCTGAAACAAATAACAAAGTAGGTATTCAAGAAAATTGTATATCAAATTCATGCAAGTGAAAGACATTTTATTTTGATTAAGAAAGTGGGTGCTTTGCTGTACAATTCTTAAGAACCCATTTGAAATTCAAAACAGGATTTTCAACTAATTTTTAAGCTTTAAAACTGGAGTATTATTTTTCCTCCATCACATGTTTTGCAGAAAGGAAGTTTAGTACATTCAATACAGAATAAAACCACTCCTATCACTCAGATGGAAACAGGGAGACAAAAAGACTCTCTTTCATCAAAAATCCTCTAGAAACAATTTTTTTAAATACTAGCTGGCCACAAGTATATTGTACATATACATGTATGTTGAGTGTTTCATACCTGATTTTATTTTCTGTTTCTTTCAATTTTGCATCTGCATCATTAAATTGTTGCCTAGCTTCGTCTGCCGCTGAAATGATAATCAGGCAAAGTTTAATCCATATATTTAAATAAAGCTGCTTTAACCTTCACCTGCCTTAACCTTCACCTTATCATAACCTTTGCATTATCTTCACAATGACTTAACTTTCATCTTACAAGTGGCAACTGCTTTAACCTTCACCTTGCTTTAACCTTCACCTTACCATAACCTCTGCATTACCTTCACAATGACTTAACTTTCAATCTTACAAGTGGCAACTGCTTTAACCTTCACCTTGCTTTAACCTTCACCTTACCATAACCTCTGCATTACCTTCACCATGACTTAACTTTCAATCTTACAAGTGGCAACTGCTTTAACCTTCACCTTGCTTTAACCTTCACCTTACCATAACCTCTGCATTACCTTCACCATCGCTTAACTTTCAATCTTACAAGTGGCAACTGCTTTAACGTTCACCTTGCTTTAACCTTCACCTTACCATAACCTTTGCATTACCTTCACAATGACTTAACTTTCATCTTACTAGTGGCGAGTGCTTTTACCTTCACGAAGAGTCCATGCAGTTTGGACCTGGTCAGTACAGTTTGTCATTTAGTCAATGTGTTCAGTCAATGTGTTTAATCAATACCTCATATAACTGATAGATCAATCTGTCTGAACTGAATAATGTACCAGTCCATTTTCAAAATACAGCAGGGTACGGGTTCAGTGTTTCCTGAGAAATCAGCTCTCAAAGAGAGTTTAGGGTCACATCCAAGGACACAAGCTTAATTTTAGGAGTAGTGTTTTATTCAATACTGTTCATATTTATTTGATAGTTTATCAACATCAAGTAATTTGACCCAAAACATGAACCTTTTAACCCTTGGCCTGCTAAATATTTTAAATGGACTTGTCCATTTTTCTATCTGGACAAATCCATTAAATTTTACAGGGGTTTGCATTGAAAATTTTCCACTGAATGACGAATAGTGCAGACCATGATCAGACTGCACGGACGTGCAGGCTGATCTTGGTCTGCGCTGGTCGCAAAGGTAAACACGATTGCCGTTAGCAGCGAAGAGTTAACTACACAAAGATAACCTTCAGGCTGACTTACCTGCAATTAATGCTTTGGTTGCTTCGTCATAATCAGGCATTTTTTCTTCATCTTCTTCTTTTTGCTGTTCAGTTTCTTCAGTCTTGGTACCTTCCTGCAAGCGAAAACCATACATGTACAATCAAGTGAATGTCTAAAGCTTCAGACAATTTATAAGCTCACATGAGTTTATATAAATGTGCTTTGTAGAATTCCACTAGATAACCCTATCCTAAAAATATTCAAGCTATAGTCATTGTAGTGTTGCAAGACTGTTCAAGTATTTATCTCAGCCCAAAGGCCCTTCCTGTGCAAAGAACCCAAACAGTCTAAACATTTTTTTAATTCAATCATTTGGATGCTATTTTAAATTTTGGGCAAAATTAGCCAAGCAGTTTATGAGAAGTTTATGACAACTTAAAACAATGTGACTGTAGTTCATGATTTGAAGATTTTTACTAAGGGATGGAGTGTTTCAAATGTTAGGCTAAAGAAATTTCTGTTAAAGAGGAGAGCACTTTTTAAGCTACCCCTTAAAAAGACTAAGTAAAAACATATGAAAATTTTCATCAAAGTTACTGGAGTGCCGGTACAGCACATGTACTCAGGTGAGGTGAGTGAAACAAATGCAGATATTCAGATAATAAGACCAATCATGCAGCTGCAATGTAGGATGACAAAAAAGGTCACCTTGAACCCATTCCTATATATACTTTGTGCTTGTAGAAAAAAAACTAAAATAAAACTAACAAACCACAGAAAGATTACAGCAAACTAAGAACAAAAAGTACCAAAAAATCAATATCCTGTAAAAAAAAACTTTCAACATACCAACTAATGAGAAAATTGCTATAATTTATGTATACTCAAGCTACATAGCATTACACCTTATGCTACAAATATAATTTAGCTAGATCAACAAAGAAAAGAGTTATTGCAGGAACATACATATTGTTACACAGTTAATATATCAACTACATTAAATACTGAAAAAGAGAACCAGATTTTGATAATGCACCTGTACCAAAAACTGAAAAATGAAGTATTCCCAGCTCATCAACTAGCTATACTAGGTCAATATATATTTAGACTATATATATTCAGACTACTAGGGAATTAATTCACTACCTTCTTTGGTATATAAAGGGCAGGTTCACCCATTATGGTTGCACCCACAGGAGGCCTCTGAAGAGGATTCCAAACATATCAAAGCTGAATAATTTACAAACATTCTCTACAGCTTACCTATTATTCCATTTAAACTAATGTGCTTATCATTTCTAGGGGTATTCACCAGAAGGTTAAAGTTAAACGCCCGGACTGCAAGCATTTATGCCCATTGAATGATGTTGTAGGCTCTTATGCAGGATATTCATTTAAATTCTTCTTTTTTCTTGAAAGCGAAACTGACAGATGATACAAAAAGTCAAAGTCAGAACACATAACAAGAAGTCTTTAAACCTTCAGGAAGAATTTAGTTTGGTTGGATTTTAACACTTTGATAAGATAAAACTGTACATTATGAAGAAAATGGTTACACAGAACATCAAATGTATTACTTACATAATCTTCATATTCTTCGTCATCATCATCATCGTCGTCATCATCATCGTCATCATCATCACTTCTTGCAGGTTTTGGGATATCTGGTAAACCAGCCTGTAATTGATATATACCACATGAAATTCTATGTCATGAACACATGGTTCATACAATCATGTAAACTCTACTGGTATTTTAGTATATCTACTGGTCCCACCAACTGGTAGTGCCAAATCTACTGCTTTCAAGAACATAATATAGAACTGATAAACTTTCAGGAAAAATGCTTCATTTTATCCGATACTTTCGTCTGCAAATAAAACATGGCCTGTAATCTTGTCAGTCATTTTCACTGGATGAAGTAATCAATGAAAGTAGCAGTTACTATGTATGTCAGTCTTAACACAATTTAAAACTTGATATGTGGACTCCTTGTTAAAAAGGTGAATGACCCCTAGTCTGTGTGAATAGATTGCTAGTCCTGTACTATCAACTGATAATTTAAATACTCTATTTGTTTGTTAAATGGAAACTTTGTTCAGCTAACAAACCGAAAGTAAAAACCAAAGCAATTCATAAAAGATTTGTAGATATGATGAATATCTCGGACATTTTATGTTCTAAAAGTTGATCTCTCACTGATCTTGGGTTTTTAGTGAAGCATAAGAAACTGAAGATTAATACTGTAAAAAAAGCCTCTGAAAATATGATTTTTGACCCCTTAAAAACTCAGAAAATGATCTGAAATCCGATGCTAATTACATGTCTAGATGTCATACAAATACAAAATTGCTGACCTGCAAATTTTTTTTCCTAACCTTATTGTTATTTAAATGCTTGCAAAATGGTAATTGTATCATATAATTAAGGACAAAAGATGCCAGCAGGATGAGGTAAAACATTAAAGACTTTTCACGTGATAACTAGCTGTACCGATTTCTGTTAAAGAGGCAAGGGTGTGTACCAAATTATATCACAGAAACTGAAGGAGCGTTCTAGTGTGTTCAAATCAAGAGGTATCAAACAACGACTTAACAGCATGCACAGAGGGATGAAAATTAAATGGAAGACAGGCATGTTCAAAGCTTCTAGATTACAGTCAAAAAGTATGCATGAAGATAGGAACTTAATGAAAAAAAAACAACTTCACAACAGACACGTGACTATCACTATACTTTACGATAAAGAGATACCCTCTGAAGGAATAACTGTCTTTGTCTCTCTATGGCAGGGTTTTTATGTCGAGGGAACCCTCGTCTCATAGGCGGTGTTAAAACCTCAAAAGTTCACCAACAGAAGACTTATTTTTGTGTGCAATTAATGGTTTTAGAGACAAGAAAATTGAAGAAAAGGAATTCTTTTTTCTTTGAAAGTGTTCACTTTTTTAAAGTGTTAAAATAAAGAGAAAGATCATGTTGCATATTTCTCCATTAAGGCAACTTTTATTTCAGCTATACATGTATATCTCATTTATTTTAGCAGCTATTTGTTTAAAAGAAAAAATGATTAATTTTGAAAAAAAAAAACTTTACAGCTATCCAATGCCTACCTCTGGTGGTTGTGTGGCATTTTCCTCATTATCTCCCTTTGCTGGCTCTTCGGTGCCTGGAGACTGGTAAAACTGCTTGATATTGGGCCACACTCTTAGGGTAAATGTATCCAAATCCACTTCCTCCTCCCCTTCCAAATGTTCCTGAAACACAATAAATCTTACCTTTTGTATTAATCTTAAACCCACTAAATTTCTAAAATGGACTTGGCTACTTTTTTCAATCTGGACAAAACCATTCACAGTTAAGGAATTTTTTACTGTCCACAGGGATATGATGGCTGACTTGTACTTTGTACTGGCTGCAAAAACATGCTATTAGTAGGGAGAGTTAATACAAAAGAATTCTATCTACTACCACATGGTTTTAATAACAATAAGTCAGGAGATACAAGTACTTTCCTACAAACAGCCATGGTTGTAAACTAAACCAATTCTAAAACATGCAAGCAGATCTCTTGCTGAACAGCAAATAATATCTTTATGATGACAATTAGTGATCAGTTAGATAATTATAAATTTAGCAAACTTTTAAGACTATCTTCTTAAACTTAGCCTTGCTAAATTTCTAATTAAAAATGGATTCCTGCAATATTTAATTCAGACATCACCCATTGGGGTATTCTAAACTCACTGAATAAATAGCAAATGGTGCACATCATGTAAGAAAACACTGCCTCTGTTTGGTAAAGGCAGGCTGTCAACCAGACTTTCAAAAAATATATGACAAATATAGGATTATGAAGGAATATAGGACATGGTTGACAGCCTGTAAAGTTAAAAACAGAACCTCATACCTTAGCCTCTTCATCGCTGACTTCACCATTGGAATCAACATCAAACATAGACAGTCCTTTGATCTCTGATACATCTATCCTGTAGGGTAAAACAACCGTTTAAAGGAACAAGAACAGTGATCTATAAGAAATCTAAAGGTATGACAGTCAAGACTTAAGTGATCTATAACCGTATCTCTTTTCAGTAAAGATTATTATTTCAATGACCTTGTATAGATGAATTCTAAAATGTAATATTAAAAAAAAGCACTTAAAACCTTTCTTACTTTTCTGCAAGTTTTACATTTTATTCTAAACAGTAAAGTTCCCTATCAAATGTGTACACATTATCCAAACTTCATAACTGAAATTCTGGGTAAAGCATACAAAATACAAGAATCATGACAATGGTATTTAAACTTCTGACAAAGCCGTGACATTAGAATATTACATCTAAAATGAGTGCAATAGTTGACTTACTTTTTATCACCATTTTTGTCCAGCTCTACAAATGCAATCTCTGCTCTCAGCCTTTCTTTCTCAGCCTTCCTTCTCTTTACCTCTTCTGTAGCATAAATCAATATGAAATAATGAATAAAACAGAGAATAGTAAAACAGAGAATAGGGTGTGGTTCAGCTAGGGGTCAAACATCACACTCTTAGCACTCTGGTAAATGATTCAGATTCCTCTGGGGCGAATCTGACTGTGACATCCAACGTCTTTAAATAAACTTCATTCATGATTGTAAATACTCTAGGAAACTTCCATAAGCACTTATAAACTAAACATAGAGGAAATGCTTCATAACTAATGTAAAATAAATAAGGTATGATTTTGTATCAGTACAGGTTTTACATTATTTTAACTTCAAAGAAACTGCTGTTGCTTAAAATTTTTCAAAGCTAGGTATCAAAGTTATCACTTACATGAGCATAATCACCAGGAATTTAATCATACTATGAACTAGTTAAATTGTTGTTGTTTTTTTTCCATTTGATTTTAACGGTTCAATGCCCATTTCAAAGGTCTTTTAGCCAATAATATTGGCAAGCACTGACAACTACTCTGGAAGGACCAATTCTAGACTCTCACTCTTAGTAAGGAACTTCCTACTATCTCCCATATACATAACTGAAAGCAGGCCTTTAAATCATGACTTTCAGCAAGAAGTTATTATGTAATAAATGGTTGGTATTGAGACTAAGGCTAACAGTCCCTCTATCAATGACAGATTAAATACTGGTAAGTCAGCATCCACAACCTAAGAGGCAAACAGAGAAGACTAATGAGCTTTGTATAAAAATGCCAACCCAACAACATACTTCTGTCTAAAAATGCCAACCCATCAACAAACTTCTGTCTAAAAATGCCAACCCAACAACATACTTCTGTCTAAAATTGCCAACCCAACAACATACTTCTGTCTAAAACTGCCAACCTAACAACATACTTCTGTCTGAAAATGCCAACCCAACAACATACTTCTGTCTAAAACTGCCAACCTAACAACATACTTCTGTCTAAAACTGCCAACCCAACAACATACTTCTGTCTGAAAATGCCAACCCAACAACATACTTCTGTCTAAAAATGCCAACCGAACAACATACTTCTGTCTAAAAATGCCAACCCAACAACATACTTCTGTCTAAAAATGCCAACCCAACAACATACTTCTGTCTAAAAATGCCAACCCAACAACATACTTCTGTCTAAAATTGCCAACCCAACAACATACTTCTGTCTAAAAATGCCAACCGAACAACATACTTCTGTCTGAAAATGCCAACCCAACAACATACTTCTGTCTAAAAATGCCAACCCAACAACATACTTCTGTCTGAAAATGACAACTTACTTCTGTCTGAAAATGCCAACCCAACAACATACTTCTGTCTGAAAATGCCAACCCAACAACATACTTCTGTCTGAAAATGCCAACCCAACAACATACTTCTGTCTGAAAATGCCAACCAAACAACATACTTCTGTCTGAAAATGCCAACCCAACAACAAACTTCTGTCTGAAAATGCCAACTAAACAACATACTTCTGTCTGAAAATGCCAACCCAACAACATACTTCTGTCTGAAAATGCCAACCCAACAACATACTTCTGTCTGAAAATGCCACCCAAACAACATACTTCTGTCTGAAAATGCCAACCCAACAACATACTTCTGTCTGAAAATGCCAACCCAACAACAAACTTCTGTCTAAAAATGCCAACCCAACAACAAACTTCTGTCTGAAAATGCTAAACAGTTAACATACCATTCCATTTCTGTTCATGTTTATCCTTGGCTTCTTTCTCTGGGGCCTCTGCTTCATTTTTCTTAGCTGGAAAATATATCATACTAAAGCTATTTCATGTAATATTGTGTTTACCTAAATAGTAAGGCCTGTTTATACTTAGCCTAACCTGAGTAAAAGCAAAATCTTCTTGGCAGGAAAAAAACGAAATCATACTGTAAAACATCTACTAGTACATGCTGTCAGGTACAAACAAGCCAAACTTTACTCCACCATTAAAAATAAGCAACCTTTTTTTTTTAATCAAATTATGAAATGATTTTTTCAAATATTCTGACAGACTCAACGCTTACCTTCCATTTCAGTTTTCACAGCTTCCAGCTCCACTTTAGTCTTCTCTAATTGCTCAAGCTCAGTCTGAAGCCGAAAAAAAACATTCACTACAAGTTAACCACTCCTCTTTAAAAGCTTTATCACAATCATCAGAAGTTTTCTTTTAAAACCACCTTGTTTTTGTTATCATACAGAGATGACTGCCACTGTTGGTTTTGAATCCTTACATCAGTCATCTGTGTGCCCGTACATTATCAATTCCTTATCCAAATCCTATATATTCCTAAGACTCTTAACAAACGAACACTCAGCTACAAACAATGAATCCTAATGTTAAATAACAAGCAGGGCTGACCTTTATTCTTTAGTGTGCCATAATAATAAGTAATTAAGTAGAAACAGCAATTAAGACGTATTGCATAGTTATTATATAATAATTAAGTCCTAAGAAATGTAAGCACAAGCCTTCCCTCTCAGCTTCTGGCCTTAAACTTGAGTATACTAAACCCAAAAGAAATCCCAATCAGTGTCGTCATACCATCTTCCTAGTAAAACCAAGTGTCACCTCAAAAATCCCTTTAAAACTGAAGTAAATAACCAGAAACTCTTTTTGTTTGATTGTTAAAACTCAAGTCCATCAAAATTCATCACTGACCGACTAGAATACACTACCTTTTTCTGTTCTCTGGTCTGTTTACCCTCCTCTATATATTTCAACTTCATCTTGTAACCCTCGTCCTGTAACTGTCTCACCCTCTCCGCTTCCTCTCTCATCTTCTTACCAAGCTCTCTGTTATAAACAAGAACATTCAACGCCTTTACCTTTATTACAATACCAATGTAAGCATTTGAAGTTTCATGTCTACATTAAAATAAAGAAGATGATGTGATAATTCACACTCAAACCTTGCAATGTAAAAAAAAAAAAAAAAAAAAAAATCTTCAAAGCCATTCTTATTGATTTTTTGTTATATTTTTTATTTTATTTTGTGTATCTCTATGACTTCCAAATTTTAAATTTAGGAAATTCTGACTTGTATCTGCGTCCCTGAATATCCTCTACCTCAATAACAATGTTTTAGCTTGTATTTTTCTGTATGCCCAATTAGCTAGCAATTATATTTTTTAACATCTGCTGTGGTTTACAAAAGTGATGACACATATAATCATTCACCATCATGAGATTAATCAATACTGGTTTTCAACATCTGTTGACGTTCATTATTTCTTCATTTTTATTAATAAATCTGATGCTGACTTCAGGTCATTTTCTTAAAACAATACATACAGTGTTTCAGAAAAAAAGTTATATGTGTATAAAAGCATTTCATTTCCAAAAATATTATGTCACTGTCAATGATATAAATAATTTGCCCTTCAAATGGTATCAGATATTCTGAGACACCCTGTACCTGTTCATAACAAACTGTTAGATAAAACAACACAGAAATTCATTTGAAAAGTTTGAAAGAATCGAAGGACAATCAACAGAAATTCAAGGGGCACAGGTTCAAGGTTCAATTTACCGCTAAACCACTAACATTACTAACAATAACTTTTCGACGTGACTGAAACTATAATATCTTTAACACAGACCATGCTTCAGAACTAAGAATGTTAAAGGAATGGAGAACCTTTCTGTATGTTGCACTATACCCTAATGAGGTTCCATGGGCAACCGATGAAAAGTACATGTAAAATATTTATTTAAACAGCACAAGTCTTACTTGCAGTTGTTGACGCAATCAATGTTTCCATCCCACTCGTCTGTGCCATCACAACAATCTGAAGGTACACAAGTTAATAGATATCAAACAATTAACATGCATTTGACTTGTACCTTTCACTCTCCACTGTCTAGATGTCATCTTAGACAAATTCGTATCAGATTTCTGTCCAATATAAAACGCCTTAGCCAACCTGATTTCAGAAAACCAAGTTGCGTATTTTACTAACATCACTAACACTCAGACTGTTTAAAAATCTTATTTACTATCTAGTGATCACATTCTGAATGTTGTATGAGTTGAGAAAGACTTACTCAGTACCCTTCAATTCAACATATCTTACCATGTTCTTCACATCTTTTGCTGGCTACCATAAATTGAGACTAGAAATTGCCAATTTTACCATTTATTAAAGAAATAGTGAATATTATTCTTGCTTACCACAAATACCATCATTAACCCTTGAGGATAGGACATTTAAAGGTTTGTATCCAGCATTGGTACAGTGAAACTTTCCACCAGGACAAGCTGAGGTACCTGAAAACAACATGGGTCAAGTCACACAACTGCAAACAACATATTAGAAATCATACAGTTTAATAATTTCTCATTAGGTAACCTTATTTAAGGTCATACTTATCTTACAATGAAGCTTATATGAAAAACTTACAATAAATTACAACTAAACATCTTCCAATCTCCAAAGGTTACAAATTACTACTTCATCAGTCAGTTAAGGAGTTACAGATCACTAACAGTAGAACAGTTGCTAGCATGTACATTTATAGTGCTATTTCATAAATCTTACTTTGACAGTACTTTTATTATAATTTTGGATCTGGGTAAATACACCCCTTTCACTATGGGAGTTCTAAATCACTTGTGTGTATTCCAGATCACTAGATGTATTAAGCCATCTCTGCACTTCGTGTCATAGGTGAAGGGTCATTTTTAGTATCAAAATAACTTTTAATTTCAGTGTGAAATGTTCAATTTTAATTATAAGATTATTCTTGTAAAAATGTCAGAAAAAAAATAAGTTATCCTTGCTTTAACCAAACTGCTACTCATCTGCAGTAAAATCATTTTGTGATGTGTACATTACCTCAGAGGTAAACTACAACATGAGTTTAACTGCAAAGTAACTAGAATTCACAGAGCAGCTCTGCAATAAATTATAAACTGAAACTGGTCACTGTTAATTTTTTTCCTCAAAAACCTTGTGTTTATCCTACAGCAATTACTCAAATCTGCAATGGGCAATCAGTGAGTATCTAGAGGAATCTGGGTCAAAATGACCCATTTTACAACCATTTTTAAGTTCAGAGAACTATTTTCCGATACTGTTACACCAAGAAGTTTTTGCAGGAACAATATTTATTTATGTAAATTCTGCAGACAGGTTATATCACAACATTAAAAAATCATTTTATATTTACTGGAACAGTTACAGAATTTGATACTTTAAAATAACATTGGTGATCTTATCTTTATTCACTGTCTCAAATATATCTTTTTTAATTTTTGAAATTCACCCTTGTGAGGCAGAATAAGCTGTGATCCAGAACTCCTGAACTGACTGTACCAGTTCACTTTTCATTTTCTCAATATGTCAGTATAATAGTTAATAACAAATTCATTTCAACAGATACTCTTAACATACATTTGTACATTTTGTTCATGTACAATTTCTGTGTTAATTTGTACCACAAGAAATTGCCTTCTGTTTTTTACCTGGCTCATCTGAACCATCAGGACAATCACAATAATCATCATTTACATATTCAAATGGCACTTCTTTACTGCCATCCAGACAACGAAATGGCACATCAGGCCGATAGTAACTGGACACTGAAAAACAAAATACACAATGAATAATGAACACCATACTGTAAAATATTTCCAACTGAAAATTGATAGAACTTGTTTGGCATCAATTATAAACACTCCTCAACTACTTTCATAATTTGCAATACCTGATTATTACATATATACTTTATTACATTGTTACTTTTACATACACCCATAAGCAACTTCAAGAAGTGGTTGGCCTTTTTTAGAAAGATAACCCTGGCCTTATCTATTTGTTAACAAAACTTTAAAGTTGATCATTTGTAGCAAGAATACTAACTTGATATAGCCACGCCCCTTGGTCTGGGTATAGTTGATAGACATGCCGAGAAAAACGAGCAAAGGATTAGCACTTGCAATGTCATTTTGCTTTCGTGTGTGGCAGTGTAGTCCGTAGGGAGAAATTTGCCACAACACCGGTTACCGGCACGAAGTTAAACGCGATTGGACAAGAAATATCAGTTTCACTGTAGAGCATACTGAACTCGACTTAAGGTTCCTTAAGCCCACTTAACTAGCGTGTATCACAGAGATGCGCACACGGAATTTTGTACAACGGGCAGATGGTTTTATTTTGAATATTTTCTTTAATCAGGCTGGCCAAGAGCAAGAGTTGTATTGTTGATGCGTTCCGATCGGCTGATTTTTAGTAGAGTAACGAGTGTAGTTACAATTATTGTTGATGAGTTCCTGTTCAGTGATTTTCAGCGAAGATATGGGCCTTGATTTTTCCAAATTTGAAAACATATCCATGGGCATATCTCCATAACCACTCGTCTGATTTAAACACTTCACAGATATGATTGTTAGCAAGTATAGTTAGCTGATTTTTAATTGAGTTGTGGGCCTTGATTTGTCCAAATTTGAACATTTATAGGCATATTTCCATAACCACGAGTCTGATTTTGACAAAACTTCACATGATTAATGAATGCAGAGACGTATATATTACATACGTCTCTGATGAATGTTAGCCAGTGTAGTTACAAGTATTATTGATGTGTTCCGGTTTGCTGATTTTTAGTGGAGTTATGGCCCTCGATTTGTCTCAACTTGAATACATTTGGGCATATATCCCCATAACCACTGATCGAATTTTGAGGAAAATTTACAGGAATAATTATAAGCGGGAGAAGTTGCGCATTTTTTGTGTTGTTCCAGTCGCATGATTTTAAGCGAAGTTACGGTCTATGATTTGCTCAATTTTAATACACTTGGGCATATCACCAAAACTCCAATTAGACTTTGATAAAACTTCACAGCAATGATCATTAGCATGTGTAGTCAAGCATAATAGTACTAGTGGCTTATACTGGATTGATGATTTTAGCAGAGTTGCGGCCCTTGATTTGTCATAATTGGAATTATTACTAGAGCTCTTCATGGTAAATGACGTATGGGGGAGACATAATTATGTTTTTATCAAAACCTATCTCTAGTTTTAATTGTTTTACTAGAAATGTTTGACTGTAGATCTTCAGAAAAGTTTTTTTTTTTTGTATTTAACATCCGTCCAAGATTTTGAGACCATGTACTTATTTTTCACTGGAAATAAGTTCTTGAATTTAAATGTCTGTGAATTGTGTGATATTTACACTAGAATTCATAAATGAAATATGATAATCTCCATATCAAAAACAAAAACAACAACAAAAAACGCAGTTTTTTAATATCTACATGTCATCAAAATAAATTTGAAGCGGGGTCAAAAACATGTAACCTTCAGTCTTGGAAATAAAAATACTGTTATTGATTAAATAAATAACTCTATCGCAGTCCTAGTTTTATATTCTTAACTTGAGAATGTATATGAAGTTCAGAAATTATATTGTTTATATCAACATTCTTTGTAACAACTGTTAAAAGTCATTTTATTATCTCTGGTTCTCTGAAGCTAATCAACGTAGCTTCGAAATATAACAGTATATATTCTTAACTTGAGAATGTATATGAAGTTCAGAAATTATATTGTTTATATCAACATTCTTTGTAACAACTGTTAAAAGTCATTTTATTATCTCTGGTTCTCTGAAGCTAATCAACGTAGCTTCGAAATATAACAGTATATATATCTATGATATGAAATATTGTTGAACAAATTACAATTTCCTATATCACAGTGAACTCCACTTCCTTTTGTTTCAAGATGCATGATATTTCATATACATATTTTAGGTAAGACCTGCGTTAGTAGCTAAATGGTAGAGCTTTTTCTTCGTTTTCGGTAGGTCGTGGAATCGATTAATTGTCGGTCGCATTGTACAAAAGACATATAATGGTACTGGCAGCTTCCATCATTGGCGCTCAGACTGAATTTGAAGGCAGTGTCAGAAAAGTAAAGTAAAGCTTACAGGTTCTGAGAAAAAGTAAATAATACTTGTTTTTTGTCGGGAACAAATAGCCAAATACGTTTATGTTGTCTGTTTCAATTATGTGACGTTTATAAAGCCTTGTCTTTATTGTTAACGGCGATATTCTTTGTGTTCTTTGACTGTTACACTGTGCAGGTATACATATTCAGTGTTGTTATAGCTGCACGGTACTCGCTTCGTCTCCCTTATACCAGACAAATCTAAGGTGTGTCAATTCTTTGCACTATGGTATAAACATGTATTTTATTATATTTGCGATTCAATAAAAACACTAGGGAATACGGCCCTCGTGCACGCATAAATCTCATATACTCGAAAATGCATGTTGTAAATAAGTCGTTAAATTACTGCGTAAGCAGAAAAAGAATATTAATAAAAAATAGACTTAATTCAAAATTCTCCAAAATTCCTGCAATTCAATGAAACATGCATATTGTATCATCAAAACTTTGTATTAGTAAACAACTGTTATCAAAATTGCTAGCACTGTTATCATAAATCAATGAAAACAAACTGAAACCGTTTATACGTGTTGAAAGAACGGGGGGCACCCACTAAGAACTACGAAATCAGAATTCGCAAGGAGACATAGCTGTATCTTGTATATAATTTGAAAGACCTAGTTAAGTTTTGCTCTGAGATATCAATTGTGTATAAAGTGCGACAAAAAATATTGACTTCAGAGAGCTCAATAAAAAGTTCTCAAATTTGAAATTAGATGTGTTGCACATTTATACAGGTGATGAAAGAAGGAATAATTACAAGAAATCAAAATGAAAATTTAAGGTTTCCTCTCTATTCTTCTTTAAAAGATAAACTATTTATAGATCTATAACTTAAATGATATAAGTCTTCAACAGTACAACTCGACTGGTTACAATTTGACTGTGATGTCAATAGAAGAGAGCGTTATAAGATAGTGTTACGCGTACATATTCCAAAACTGTAGATAAAGGTTATCGTAAAATTGAAAATGGTACATATTACGGAACAACAGTATGTTACTTAGTACAAACGAAATGAGAAGTTCAATGCCAGGGAAGTTTAATTAAAATACAAATGAATGGCATTAATATTGATGCGACATTGAAATTACCCGTCATTTTCACTTACGACTTTACGTGACGTCACACACTTGCGATACGCCAGCTTTACTGGCATAATAAATGTATTTTATCGACTTTAGGCTTAAAGATGTCTGATTTCTTCAAATCAGCATTAGGGTTTATTGGAGGTGGTTCAGCCACAAGGGATGAAAATGATTTTGTGGGCCAGATTGTCGAGCTTGGTAGTCAAAAGCTCAGAGTAAAAAGGAAAATTGCTGAAGGTACGACACCCCTCCCACTTCCAACAATAATTTTGGCCTTATTTTAAGACGTGACGTAGACCTTTAACAGTAGCAACAGTAACACTGACATTCTTTTGTATTTTTAACACAATTATAGACTTTTAGTTACAGAATTAGCCCCTTATAAACTGATAGAACAACTATGGAATGATTCTGAAAATTAAAATGGAGAAGTGAAATATTTTTGTTTTGCAAGAACATGTAGGCATAATTTTTACCAGTGTAGTATTATTTCTTGCAGCACAATATACCCATATACACCTGAAATATACTTCCTGTACTGATGAAAGACCACTTTTAACTAATACTTTTTGTCAAGTTTGTTTCTGCAAGGCTCAGATAAACTAGAAAATGAAAATTAACAGCTGAAATTTTAGATAATCAGTCGTAAATGTCAATAAATATTAGCCAATTTCAGACATCACCTATCAGAAGATTTACGCTCTGCCAAAAACATATATTAATGCAGGTTGTTTCCCTAAATTGTCTAGAATCGTTTCGCAATTCAAACTTTTAACTCATTTTCCGTTAAGATTTTTATTCTTATTTTCAGAGATTTCTTTGTTTATATTTCATATTTTTGATATAAGGTATTATAGTTATAGTCAAGTAAAGTAAAGTGCTTGTTTATTATAGTGTCACCCATACTGAAAGGGCCAGCCTCCTGGGCTTATGAGACACCTATTAGTGTTCACATTTACTTCCCGATTCCTTATCCTATATGCCAGGTAGACAAGCAATTGGTAACCATTCTTTAACTAGCTGGCGGCTCACCAACTGGCTGCATCAGAACAAGCCCCTGATGGGACTCAAACCTTCGACCTTCCGCCCTGTAGGCGGACGCCTAAACCACTAAGCCACGGAGATAATACCTAATGAGTAATTATCACAAGGTTTTGTTTTCACAGCATGGTGCATGAAAAGAATCCTGAATACAAACAAATGAGTATTAACTGTAAACTAACTATTAACTATTAAAACTTACATTTTCTCATCAAATGTTTGAAGTTAAGTCGACAGTCTTGCTTAACTTATAAAAAAAATGGTAAATTAAATGATACAATTCAAGTAGTGTATTTAGGTGTATTAGGGTATTCGTGCTGCCCTATTATTTCTGAGATCATTGAAGGCAGTTATTTTCAAGTGAAGTATATCAAAGATTTTAGATAGTTTTGATTCAGGCAGAATCTGTTACCTTTGAATATTGCTAGGACCAAAATAATGGTGGAAATCCTTTATGCTATATATTTGATATTTGGTTCAGTTTTTCTAAATATCAATAATTGGTAGAGGAGTAACTAAGGAATAGTAGGACCATAGTCATAATGGTCTTTATTTTACTTTAAAAATTGAACATTCTATTTTTTTCAGTGGCCAATGAAATACATAATATTTTATGCAGTATATCACTGGTTACTTTAATGGTACATCACTTAAAAAAAAAAAATTTAAGTGCAGTGTTGTTCGACTCGAATCTTCCTAAATTTCTGGGTTAATTTGCCTTCTAACTTTAGTGTAAATAAAAAATGAAAACAATTTCATCAGTAATGATATTTGTTGGGATAAGTACTGTGTCACAGTGACAAGTCTAACTTATTTGTTGTTCAGCTGGATGGGTGTAAAATTGAATTTGAAGCTTTTAACCTCTACATTTTATGCAAGTTACAGAACCAAAACATCATGCATGTACTTATCATGCATGAAGTTTTGGTTCTGTAACTTGCATAAAATGATGTATATCCTAGACTAAGAAAGCGTGAAGTTTTGAATTCTTTTATATTTTAAAACAAGACAGGTTATAACCCTTTAGTTTCTCAAGTAGTGGAATGGTTAGATTTTTTTATGTCTTGGGTAACAAAATAAAAAGAAATAGCCCTGTTCATCAAAATAAGTTTCGGTATAACTTTAATAAGAGATTTCAGGAAGTAAAATAGAAACTAGAGAACTTATCTTTTTTTCAGGTGGTTTTGCATTTGTGTTTGTTGCCCAGGACAATTCCACAGGCAAAGAGTATGCTTTGAAGGTAAGAAAAGACATTTATTACTAACAAATTCTATTTCAAGGTATACATGTATCTACAAAGTACCAGTATCTTTAGTTTCTATCAAATGTATTGTTAACCCTTAACCTGCTGGAACCGAAAGTGATTAGCCTTTGCCACCAGTATAGAGCCAGGCCAGTCTGCACATCCGTGCAGTCTGACCAAGCTCTATACTGTAGGTAGCTCCATTTTTGTATTTTGATATTGAAATCCCTTAATCTTTGAATGGACTGTTTCAAATTAGAAGCTGGGCAAATCCATTACAAAAATTTAGCAGGTTCAGGGTTAATATTGTAAGCCTGTTTAACTCTAGCAGGGTGATTATCTTTTTATGTCAGATTTTAAGCAAGATTCCTTATTTAAAAAATGATATCAGTAATTTTTATTTTCACTTGTAAAGACTGTTTTTATACTAGTAAAGTTATAAAACCGGTGTTATAATTTCAGAGGCTTCTAGCAAATGATGAAGAAAAGACCAAAGCAGTGGTGCAAGAGATTAAGTTTCTGGTATCCTTTATTCATCCAAAATTTGCAGTACTATTGCTTTATCATAACTGTAAAATTAATAAGCTCTAGGTGTATTCTGAGTTAGCATTACCTGTAGCTGAAAGCGGTAACGGCTAATAAAACTTCTGAAATTATTTAATAGTGAAGCATATTTTCATAAATTCTGATAAAATTATTGCAAAATCGCATGTATTTATAGCCAAATTGAAAATTGGGGTACTAATTTTATTTCTCTTAGGCCTGTGTAGGTATCATGTATGAAAATAAATTTATATACTAAAAAAACATCAAAAGCGTGCATTACCAGTTTTACCTGTCTGGCAGCTGTTACGTATAATAAGTCATGATGATATTACATGTATATTGGTGATGGTGAGATAACGGGTATTAATTTTAGTGAGGAACAAGTTAAAGCAATGGCTTCTCAAAAATTTGGGTTGTAAGATTCTGATGAGACAAACTCACCTCTTCCCTGATAAAACACTTAAAAAAAAAAAAGATGAATATAAATGTGAATTAAAAGTGAGGAATATGTTGCATATGATAGAAAAATGAAAATTCATTTGTTAGCAGATTTTATGTATAAGACTATTTTATTAAAATAATTGAAGCATTAAAATTGAATAGTGAAATAAATGCAGTTTAATTTACCTACATGTAGCAATGTACATGTAGCATTTTTTAGCTCACCTGAGCACAAAGTGCTCAGGGTGAGCTTTTGTGATCGCCTGATGTCCGTGCGTGCGTGCGTCGTCAACTTTTTCTTCAAACAATTTCTTCTCCTGAACTGCTGAGCCAATCTTGCTGAAACTTGGCAGGTATGTTACTTGCATGAAGCTTTACCAAAATTGTTCAAATGGTTCAGGTCCATTGCATTTCTAGGCCACAGGAGCTAAAAATAGATTTTCAAAGTTGAAACTTTAAAAATCTTCTTCTCCGAAACCACAAGGCCTGGAGCTTAGATATTTGTAATGAAGCATCATCTAGTGGACCTCTACCAAGTTTGTTCAAACTACGACCGTGGGGTCAAACCTGACCCCATCCCAGGGGTCAGTTGATTTTACATAGATTTATATAGGGAAAACTTTAAAAAATCTTCTTGTCAGAAACCACAAGGCCTAGAGTTTAGATATTTGGTGTGCAGCATTGTCTAGTGGACCTTTACCAAGTTAGTTCAAATCATGGCTCCTGGGTCAAAAATGGCCCAGCCCCAGGGGTTCTCTTGGTTTACATAGAGTTATATAGGAAAAAACTCTTCCTGTCAGAAACCACAAGGCCTAGAGTTTAGATATTTGGTGTGCAGAATTGTCCAGTGGACCTCTACTAAGTTTCTTCAAATCATAGCCACTGGGTCAAAATAGGCCCCACCCTGGGGGTCAATTGATTTTACATAGGCTTATACAGGAAATCTTTAAAAGTCTTCTTCTCAGAAACCACAATGCCTACAGCTTAGATATTTGGTATGTAGCATTGTCTAGTAGACCTCTATCAAGTTTGTTCAAATTATGTCCCCTGGGTGAAAATTGGCCACGCCCCAGGGTTCTCTTGATTTACATATAGTTATATAGGAAAAACATGAAAAATCATTTTTCTCCGAAACTAATAGGACTAGACCTTAGATATTTGGTGTGGAGTATTGTGTTGAGAAGCTTTACCAGTATTGTTTATATGTTGGCCCCGGGATCAAAATTGGCCCCACCCCAGGGGCCCTTAATATGTAAAAAAGGAAATCTTGAAAAATCTTCTTACTGGAACCCTCAATGCTTACAGCTTAGATATTTGGTATGCAGCATTGTCTAGTGGATGTCTACCAAGTTTGTTCAAATTATGTCCCCTGGGTCAAAATTAGCCACGCCCAAGGGTTCTCTTGGTTTACATTTAGTTATATAGGAAAAACATGAAAAATCATTTTTCTTCCAAACTAATAGGACTAGACCTTAGATATTTGGTGTGGAGTATTGTGTTGAGAACCTTTACCAGTATTGTTTATATGTTGGCCCTGGGGTCAAAATTGGCCCCGCCTCGGGGGCTCTTAATATGTAAAAAAGGAAATCTTTAAAAATCTTCTTACTGGAAACCTCAATGCCTACAGCTTAGATATTTGGTATGCAGCATTGTCACAAGTTTTAAATAGCAGTATAGAAGAAAATCTTTAAAAATCTTCTTGTCTGAAACCACAAGGCCTAGAATTTTAAAATTTGGCATGAAGCAAGCTTTATCAAGCTTTTTGAAATTATTAGATTAGGTTAAAGGTCATGGAGGCTAAAAATAGATTTATCTACTGTACCTCATAGAGCCTTCATTTATAGACCGATATCTTTGATATTTAGTATATAGGTTCCTTGCATGGACGTCTACCCAGGGTAGGGTTTGAGGTCACTGGGTCAAGGTCAAGGTCACCATAGCTTATGATAGATATTTCTACTTTCTGTCATAGAGCCTTTATTTATTGACTGATATTTTACATATTTGGTTTGTAGGCACTTACATATTTTCAATTAAAAAATGAAATACTGCTTAGCAGCAAACCTACAGCCAAAGTACTCAGGTGAGCGATCCAGGGCCATCATGGCCCTCTTTTTAATTCATATTCAGTAAAATATATGTTCAGTTGATATTAGCATGTCTTAAAGGTTGTGTAGACAAGCAGAATTTTGAAAAAAAAAACTTTAAAAAACAAGGTATGGAGTGGGAAAAAAACACAAACAAAAGACAGACTGGCACTTGAATGATCAAATCAAGAGTTTTATTTCAATGTTGCAGTAATGTACAACATCTACTAAGATTTGAGATTAAAGTCATAACTTTTGAAATTACAAAGCAGTATCATTTAAATATTGAAAAAATATCTGAAATGATTGAAAGAAAAGGAAATACTGACTTATTTCACCTTGACAAATATTAGAAAAAACTGACAGGCCATCCAAATATAGTACAGTTTACAGCAGCGGCTTCGATAGGAAAAGAGGAATCTGGACATGGCCAGTCCGAGTACCTCCTGCTTATGGAGTTATGTTCAGGTACGCATTAAATTTATCATATTTATAGCATGACTTAGAAAATACGCAAACTATGCAGGTTGACAAGGGTGATTGACTTAGGTTTTCAGTATAATCCCCTACATCATAATTTACAAAGTTCAACTTTCTTTGTTCGACAGTGTGTATTTCAGATATATGTACTGGCACTGCCGCAGAAACATATATGTCCAGTTGTGCAAGATTCATCAGTTATACAGTTATAGCTTGATACTTCCTGATCTTTATGTCACTTACAGCAGTTTATCTCATTCATGCTGATAAAGTGGATACGTTGGCCTACACATTAATGATTTTATGCAAGTATAAAGCACACATTCTCATGATGTAATATTATTACATTTGCTAAGTAAAAAGTCTGTGTAAGCATTACCAGTAGCCAATAGCTACTACTTAAATTTCAAAATTGTATGAAAATGACACACGTGTATTTTTATATATATTATCAATTCTGGTAAAATTATTTGAAAATGACGTGTTTTGGATAAAAATTTTATTTGTTAGCACCAACCTAGAAAATGGTATAAAGTTTTAACCATTATTTTAAGTGGCGATATCAGTTTACTTGGCTTGTAGGTGAGGAAGTGGATGGCTCGCTGTAATAGCCAGGTCCTGCTTTTATACCATGGCCATATGCTACTGCATGGTGAATCAAATATTCTCTTGAAGAAAACTTCTTTGACAGTGTAGAAAAATATAATATAATTTTTTGATATGAATGATTGACTTGTATAATGTTTAAGATAGATTGCCCAAGTATGTATCGTAATTTATGTTTAATTTTAAAAAATCACAAGCATGTAAATTGTTAACTGATAAATACTAGAGTGATACTTGTTGTCATTGTATTAATTATTTTTTTTAGAAACTCTAGTAATATTGTGGGAATAGTTTCGAACATCTAGTTTGCAGGGATCCTTTCAAAATATTCTATAAAATACATGTATCCCTCGCACCATATTGAAGCTGTGTTGATTTGCTATAGATTTATTTTTCTGTTCTAGGTGGTCAAGTTGTGGATATTTTAAACATGAGAGAGGAGCCCCTACCTTGCCCGATTGTTCTGAAGATTTTTTATCAAACATGTAGAGCTGTGCAGCACCTACACAAACAGTCCCCACCCATTATTCACAGAGATCTAAAGGTAACTTCAAGTCATTCTCTTCATTCCAACAAAAGTCATTTTCATCATAACAGTTCATGCATAAAAGATGTGGCCATCTCATGTCAAAGTTTTTATATTCCTGAAATTTTCTTAAGCTGTTACAAAGAAAAGATATTTGATGCTTTTATAAACATCTCATTAATTTTAATGTTGCGCAATGTGAGTCAGTGGTACCAACAAATGTATTTTATTTAGGACCAATCCAGTAAAACATATTCCACCCAAGGTAGGCAAAATTAGGTGGTCTTTTTAATGGGTTGTGGGGTCTTTTCTTGTCAGACTTCTAAAGGGGGTGGGCCATTTTGAGTGTATTGGGATATACTATGTTTTAATGGAATGCCCTTACGAATATTGACATTGTACTATTAAGAACATTTTTGATAACGTCAGGTGGAAAACCTGTTGATAAGCAGTAAAGGTTTTGTCAAGCTGTGTGACTTCGGCAGTGCCACAACAGAGACCCACTATCCTGACGAAACTTGGAGTGCAATGAGACGAAGTCTTGTAGAAGATGAGGTTTGTACTCAGAACTTTTGTACTCAGAACTTTCCTTGTATTGGTTTCATACAAATGATACTTTATCCACCCACTTAATTTGTATTTATTCATTGGCTTAGTAAAATATTTATGCAAAGTTCTTGTTAAACTGTGAATTGTCTAGAATAAATCCTCATGAAAATTTGCTCCTCAGTACATCTGATCTGTGAGAGAAAGGTTATAGATTTATTCATATTCATGTTTAACCTTGAAATAGTTAGATAAAACTTGGCAAGTTCATTGTATGAGCATTTATGCAAATGTGATTTTTCTGTTGTCTTTTTCAGATTACAAAAAATACAACACCAATGTACAGAACTCCAGAAATGTTAGATTTATATCAGAATTTCCCCATTAATGAAGCTCTTGATATATGGGTAAGAATGACAGCTTAAATGTTTATCTTGAAATAAATCAAAGACTCCATGTACAATATAAGGGATGTATGAAAATACGTTTTAGTAATTTCTTTTGATAAAAAAAGGATTTAGTGTCTTGAATTTGTGAGTTTTTTTTTTTTTTTTTTTTTTTAAATGTTTTAAAATTAGTGACAAAAATAAAAACAAAATTAGCAAGTTTCTTGTTAGAAGCACCTTAGAAGTACCATAAAATTTTTGAGTTTCTTAACACTTCAGAAATACCTCCATGTCAGTAATTAAAAGATGAAGGTATAAAGGGATAGTTTCAGGTCTATGAGTTTCTTTTTTAAAAACAATACATGAAATAAGTGTATTTGTTGTCTAAGAATGAAGGTAATTGATTTCACAGACTAATAGTCTGAAACAAGACTTACTATTATAATTACTTTTAAATCTCTAGACAGTTTGCAGTTTCCTGTAGAGAAGTATCACACTGGTTCTGCTTTGAAGAATAGGTTCTGTTAGCACGGTTATTCATATTCATGAAATAGTTAAGAAAATGTTTAAAAATCAAATTCACTTTATGGAGTTGTTAGTGCAAAACTGTTTTATCTTTTTCTTATTTTTTTGTTGCTATCACAGAAGTTTTGCACTAACCCCTCAATACATAATTTCATTCCAGGCTTTAGGTTGTGTTCTGTACATGCTATGTTTTGGTGTCCATCCATACGAAGATTCTGCCAAATTACGAATTATCAATGCCAATTACTCCATACCAGAGAATGATACAGAATACACCATCTTCCATGATCTCATAAGTAAGTACTTCACTGAATTCCATGATCTCATTAGAAAGTGCATCACTGAATTCCATGATCTCATTAGAAAGTGCATCTTTGAATCCCATGATCTCATTAGAAAGTGCTTCACTTTACCATGATCTCATAAGTAAGTGCTTCACTGAATTCCTTGATCTCATTAGAAAGTGTTTCACAGAATTTCAAGATCTCATAAGTAAGTGCTTCATCGAATTACATCGTCTCATTATTACAACAAAATTTTTCAGACAATTTGAAATGATCTCAGAAAATTAATGCTTGGTAACATAGTTATTAGACAGTGCCAGAAAACATTTCTTAAATTAGTCTAATCTGTTAGGATAGTGCTAGAATACACTTCTTTATGTGTATGTTAAGTAAGTGCTAGAATACACTTCCTTCATTTGTCTGTTAAATTAGTGCTAGAATAAACTTCCTTCATTGATCTGTTAAGTTAGTGCAAGAGTACATTTCTTTTATTGAGAATGCATTTCCTTGATTGATCTGTTAAATTAGTGCTAGAATTTACTTCATTGACCTGTTTTGTTAATGCATAATACACATCCTCCGTTGATCTGTCAAGTTAGTGCTAGAATATCTTACTTCATTGATCTGTTAAGTTAATGTTAGAATACAGTTCATCAGTCTGTTAAGTTAGTGCTAGAATTTACTTCATTGAACTGTTGAGTTAGTGTTAGAATACACTTCCATCATTGATCTCTTGAGTTAGTGCTAGAATACACATCCTTCAATGATCTGTTAATTTAGTGCTAGAATAGACTTCCTTCATTGATCTGTTATATCATTGCTAGAATAGACTTCCTTCATTGATCTGTTTAGTGAGTGCTAGAATACACACCATTGATCTGTTAAGCGAGTGCTAGAATACACATCCTTCATTGATCTGTTATATCATTGCTAGTATAGACTTCCTTCATTGATCCAATAAGTCACTGCTAGAATACACTTCCTTCATTGATCTGTTAAGCAAGTGCTAGAATACACACCATTGATCTGTTACATCATTGCTAGAATACACTTCCTTCATTGATCTGTTAAGCGAGTGCTAGAATACACACCATTGATCTGTTACATCATTGCTAGAATACACTTCCTTCATTGATCTGTTAAGCGAGTGCTAGAATACACACCCTCCATTGATCTGTTAAGTTAGTGCTAGAATGCACTTCCTTCATTGATCTGTTAAGTTAGTGCAAGAATGCACTAACATAATCTCATAAGTACTCGAGTGTTATTTTCTTGCATGATCTCATAAGTGTTTGCTCATATTGTCTTAGTTATAGGTGGTAAGACCATTCTCTTACACTGTTTGAGACTTTACATTTATGATTTTAGTAGGATTAAATTAAAATAGATTCAATGCCCCATTGCAAAAAAGTTGTAAGTTTAATTCTTTAAAGAAGCATTTACAGCCTTTTTGCACTGGGGCATGAATTTTTTCAACTAATGGTTAAAGCATTCTGTGTTTATTCATCGGATCAGTAAGTGTTGCAAAACATTTACATAAGAGATCTTGATCATATGCCTATGTTTAAATTTCAGTGGGTATGTTCAAAGTGAACCCAGTAGAGCGGCCCACAATAAATGATGTTATAGAACGTTTGGAGGAGATAGCTGAAGCAAAGAAGGTCCGTCTCACAGATCCCCTACCCCAGTCACTTCTAACGGAATCACAGTCTCAGCCAGGTAAAAGCAAAGTAGTACTTTCCTATTAGTAATGATTTTCCAGTTCATAATGTATGTCAGATACAGATACCCTTGAGATGGATGCGTTATACTCTTTCTTACTGTGAAAAAGGCAAGTGTTGAAAAACTGCAAACATTTTAAATGTTGTTAAAAAACAAATCTAGCTCACTTGACTCAGAGCTTAAAAAGAGCTTGTTTTTATGTAAAGAAGGCTTCAAATACTTAACAATTTACACTCATTACAGGAGTTTTCATTAAAAACAGATGTCAAGGTAAGTTACGTAATGCATTTATTATGTGTTATGTTCAATTTCGTCACATTAAAATCTAACATACTCTGTGTAGGCCAGTAGTTTGACTTGCAAAGTAAAATGATCCATTTTACAGCATATCCGCCTAGTCCTGCCAGGGACCCAGCCATTGCCGGGCAACAATCTGGCTCAGATATGTCAGCTGGTTCCTTGTTTAGTTCACTGAGGATGGGAGCTGGTAGTCTCATGAAAAACGTGAAAGATGCCTCAGCCAAAATGGTGGAAACAGTCTCAGCGTATGTTGAATTTTTTTTCTTTAACAAAAAAATGAAGTTAGAGAGCAGAACCACGTGAAAGTAGAAATAAAAATCTATGGAATTTGTGAACGTTTATAAAAGCCTTGAATAATTATATGTGGCTGATCACAATGAGTTTACAGATGATAGTTTTGGTGTACCATTTTGGGTTCTTTACTAATACTACACATTTACATATAGACCAAACACACCACCAGAACATTTATTTGTTAAATACTTGTGTAGCTGATTTCGACAAAATAAAGCAGTAGCGCATATTGTCACTGATGCATCAAAATCTTGTTTAGTTCAACAGCAGTCTTATGGTATTTGAGTGAATGTGTAGTTTTAAAAATGTGTGCAGAGGTGTCTTAAAATTCAGCCATGATTGAACCCTACCAAAGTGATGGTTTAAATGTAATGGCCATTTGGAATATATCTATATAGTTTTCCCTTCTAAATGAAAAGCAGACAAAGCCAGGAACCATATATGATGTGAAATAAAAGGTAGGAACCATTAATTGAGCAAATACATGCTGCATCTTAGATAAAAGAACTGTGATGTACAATGGGAACTCAGTACAACATTTCAGGACAACATTTGTCATTACTTGTACTTTTCTGTTTCAGAATGAACAAGTCAGAATTGGATATCAGTTATATTACCTCAAGATTAGCAGGTAAAACTGAAATAAATATTCACTCAATGTGTTATTTTCCAGAATAAATTTTAGTTGTTTTCAAAGGCATCATATGATTTTAATAAATGTTTTAGACTTGTTAAATGTTGTATAAGTTAAAGTGAATATTTTCCAAGGTCATTGGCCCTCTGTTTGCCAACTCTGTATAGATATATAGGTAGATACTGCTTACTGCAGCCTCCACCCCCTTTCCCCTCCCCCATACCTCACCATCTGTTAGCAGGAGTATGTCAGACTTCAGTTCATTAATTTATTTGTATAAGTGGTAAATCAAAATACCTGGTACATATGAAAACTCAGCTAATTGAAAAGATTTTAGTAACTTTGTTCATTTCTGTTCCTGAAGTAGTTTAGGCCTCCCAGACTTGCAAACCATATCTGCTGTCAAAATACAGGCTCATTGATTTAAGACTGGCTGCAAACCTGTGATAGGAATTTTGCAGCTTCTTCCTAAGGAAAGGATACAGATTGGATGGAGTCTTTCTACCGTCTTTTTTCATTGAACATATAATAATTATTCATTAGTGTGAAGTTCACTGTATTGCCCTTTGTACTTGACTGTATTCTTGTTCCCTTTTTTTTGCCAGTCATGTCTTTTCCGGCAGAGGGTGTGGAGTCTGCAATAAAGAACCATATCGATGATGTAAGGAATTATTTGGAAGGTCGCCATAGAAACTCTTACGCTGTGTACAATCTCTCGCAGAGACAGTACAGGAATGTGAAGTTTGAAAATAGGGTAAGAAGTTGTAATATACATGTAAAGTCGAAATGCGAGTTTTTAATTGCCAGTTGACCTGATGATCTTTTTGTGGTGTCACATTTTTATCTGGTATGGCATATTTTGTTCACAGCAGAAGGCCAATATTGAAGGGTCATAAGAATGTTTTCATAGTACACAGTAATTTCTTTCTATTGCAATTCATTTTATGGCTTTCTTGAAAAAAATGAGTGTGTTCATCTTTCAATAAATGACAGGTTTAATTTCTAGTTGTATGAAGGGTCAGTTGGTGGAATAATTTACTCTGCCATTTTCTTTGATCTAGTTGTCTAGAACCTTTTCTTAACAGTTCTGTTCAAGGCTGTTGCAACAAGATAGAATTTAAGGCACTTCGGCACCCTCAAAAGAATTTTAAGGCACTTCTGCACCCTCAAAAGAATTTAAGGCAATTCCTCACCCTCAAAAGAATTTAAGGCACTTCCGCACCCTCAAAAGAATTTAAGGCACTTCTGCACCCTCAAAAGAATTTAAGACACTTCTGCACCCTCAAAAGAATTTAAGACACTTCTGCACCCTCAAAAGAATTTTAGGCACTTCTGCACCCTCAAAAGAATTTAAGGCACTTCCGCACCCTCAAAAAATATCTTCAGTATATTGCAAGAATGAAATATTTATTTACATGTACTAGAGAATTGAGTTGCTTTTTATTTTTTTTCACTGTGTGAGGCAAATACATTGCCTTTACTTAAAATACTCTGTGCAAAGTTAAAGTCTCATTCATATGGCAGTTTTATTTGTTCAGATATTAAAGGCTGACATATCTTGTCATTTCTAGGTTTCAGAATGTGGATGGCCTCCTAGAAAAGCTCCAACTTTAGCCAATTTGTTTGCCATCTGTAAAAATATGCATCTGTGGTTGAGACAAAATCCAAAGAACATCTGTGTAGTGCATTGTCTGGTAAGTGACTTGCTCCTTGTCTTCAAAGTTAGTTTGAGCATACTATAATCTTTGAATATTGGCTTTCAGTAAAAGGATGGATCTGTTTTGTCTTGAACACTTCTCGGACCAACTGAAATTCTTAAAAATGCAAAATAATGGCTTCCATAAGTCGGCTTGTTGAATTGTTATAGCCTGTTGAATATGTTACAGAGCTAATTAGAACTTGCAGAAAGTTGTTAGGTTGTGAATTACAAACAGTTTTGAGAACAAACATCATAGGTAATCGGTAATTCTTTTATTTCCTTGTTACTGCCAGTTTTCTTTGAATGCAACCATGTTTTTATACCACGCAGCCAAGTAAAGTTGCATTTTCGGTTATATAACTCAGAAGACTGTTCTCTCAGAAGACTGTTCTTTCAGAATAAACACTAGTGTGGACATTATTTTGCTTAAAATTTGTTGAAATAATTATCACTATACAGTTACTGTTACATTACAGGATGGCAAGGCGTCTTCAGCGACTGTAACAGCGGCATTTCTTGTTTTCTGTCGGCTGTTTGATGGACCACAACAGGCATTATCAATGTTCAGCAACAAAAGATGTCCACCAGAAGTCTCACCTTCACAAAGAAGGTACTTTGTTGATTTGTGAGATTGGACTGTTCTGTAATTGACTATAGAGACCAAAAAATATTTCAGTTTCCTTCAGAAATAATAGCTAATGATTCTGTCTATTAGTTATATGATTGGAGCGTTTATGTAAAAAAAAGCTCAGAATATGGAGTGACCTTTTACGGAATAGTTTAGATATGATAATTAGTAAAATACTGGTAAAAGAATGTTTTTAATGGAAAAGACTTTGTTCCCCTATCATAAGGCAAGAAAAATGTTAATGAAATTTCATTGTTTAATTTCTTAATGATAAGCCTGAGCAAAGGTTATTGATCAGTTTGAAAATGGAAGATATAGTGAATTGACTTTAGAGTTTAGAGACCAGTTTGTTTATATTTTTGTAAGGTTGGTCTTTTCCAGTAAAAAGATTTGGTTGCATTTTTGTCTGTGGGAAACTTGTTTGTTTGTTTGTTTGTTATAACTTCAGTCTCTTTAGAGTCATTATATTTGTTTCAGGTACATAGAATATCTCAGTGAGATGGTGGCAGATGAACCCTACAAACCCCATACAAAAGCTGTCATTCTGAATAGTATAACTTTAGTTCCTGTACCACTCTTCAATAAAATGAAGTAAGTTTTCTCCCCTTTTTGAATAAATTGTTATTTATTTTAAGTTTGTTCTGGATATTTCTGCTTATCAAAGGCTATGCATTTTAATCTAGCAGAAATCTTGTCAGTGGGTCAGTGGAATATTTTTGTCTGTCTGTACAAGCATTAGAACCAGATGTAACCCCCCCCACCTCCCAAAAAAAAAAAAATCCACAAGCTTACTTGTAACTTAGGACTTACAGTTATTGATTCTAGTTGGAACTAAAAAAAAACACAATTTACTAGTTTAAATGAAAGGTGGCCATTGCGTTGTACAAAAGATCCTCATTTTGGTTATCTGTAATTTCTGTTCTGTTCCTTAAGCCAGCCAGACTAACTGTCTTTGTAGACTGACTATGTTGTATTACAGTATGCATTTATACTGTAGAAATGAATTTCAAGTCAGTAATGGATATATATATACATAGCACAGAGGTTGCAGTTTGAAATCCCCAGTTTAACTTGGCCACTACTTCCACTTTTCACATTAAGCAAATTTTTTAGAAGTGTGTATGGAGAGTGACTAGTACGTGTGCAAAGTAATGACATTTTTTAGTACATACTTGTATAATATGTTATTTTGTAATATATTTAGCATTTTTGTGCCCCCAGAGGGAGGGCTTATTGTTTTTGGTCTGTCTGTCTGTCACAAAACTTTAACCTTTTTGAGTCCCCGCCTGGGGCATGGCATTCTTTTGAATGTAGCGCTTGTTCTTGCATATATTTTGTGTTCAACATAAAGTTGTTTGTATTTATCAAAAAGATATTTTTAGCATTTCTTGTTCTCCAGCTCATTTAATTTTTTTTCTTATGGTAAAAAATCATACTTAGCTTCTTTCTAAACAACAGCAAACTACATTTCAGAAATGGTTGCACACCGTTTGTAGAGATTTATGTCGGAGAGGATAGAATCCTGACGACATCACAGGAGTACGAGCGAATGAAAGGTTATTCGGAGGCAGAGGGCAAGGTCACTTTACCACTGAACATATCTGCAGCTGGTGATATCACAGTTATTGTATATCATGCACGGTCAACATTTGGTGGCAAAATACAGGGAAAGGTAAAAAATGTACCCCCCCCCCACCTTCCAGCCACCCCCTCAAAAAAAAAAATCTGTGGCTTTAAAAAATAGAGGGAAAATACTTGTAAATCGTTCTTTGTGCATTTTAGGGTACACTTTTTTCCATTTTCTATTTGATTCTATTAATCAATACCTGTAGATTTAAATATTTGTGTCTAAGAATCCGGTTAAATTTCTGTCTGTCATTTGTGTCATGTTTGGTTGCATAATGCAAGAATGTGGTCCTTGTGAATTAAAAAACTGTTTTAGAAAAGAGACCTATTGGCATTTTCTGAAATGGTTCTCAGATGGCAAACTTTAGTATTTGGTAGGTATTTAAGTTAGTATGTTTAAAAAAATAAGCTAAAAATGGTTCAGTATCCAGGTTGACATCTCTTTATATCATTTCAGATTACATCAATGAAGATGTTTCAGCTACAAATCAACTCTGGCTTTGTGAAACCTAACAGAACAAATTTAAGATTCACACAGTAAGTTTAGTAGGTTTTTTGCCCGACCAGTTTTAATAATACCTGTATTTTGAACTGTGCAATGTGGCTTGTGTAATATTTAATTTTTTTATGTCATTTACACAATTTTTGCAAACTATTGAAAAAGAGCACATTTCTGGACATTTTTCTCAAGGTTATATAAAAGATTTTTGCATTTTTAATTTGATGTTGTGATTATAATGATCATTTGACTGTTGTTTAGGTATGACCTAGATCAGCTGGACACCCCTGACAAATACCCAGAGAAGTTTGCTGTTATTCTCAATACAACAGTGTCACCCAAGGACCGCCCACCTGAACAAAACTACCCTTGGGCCAAATTTGATGTTCAGAAGCTCTCACCTAAAATTCTTTTCTCAAGTAAAGAGGAATTACAGGAAACCATGTCAGACTTTGGTATGCATGGAAATATCTCTCATAAGAGTTCAACTTTATCGACCGTCACAAAAATTTGGAGCATAGTTATAGCATTGCATATTTCTATTATTATTTAGGTGTTTTATAAAATCCTTGCAAACTTTACTTAGAACATCTATAGATCAGTTTTTTTGTTTTTTTTGTTTCTTCAATTTTCATAAAGATTGTCTGTTCTCTGTGCTCTTCATACTTTTAGAAAGAAAAACTTTTTTCTTCACATCATTTTGTCAAAGTGATAATGCTTGTACCAGTATAATAACCAATTCCAGTTCTTTAATTGATTCCTAAACAAGTATGCATTTCTTACCATTGAATTTCAGTACTGTTTTCTTTCTGTTAAAACAGGTATCTCAGATCGAGGGAGAGCTAGACTAGCTAGATCTTCAAGTCTCAGTTCGAATGAAAGTCCCAGTCATGTCCCAAACGATACAAATAAACAGCCAGTCAGTACCACCAAAGATGATAGAAAAATTCAGAACCAGTCTCCTGTCACAACCAGTCAGCCAAAACAGGAAGTTCCTACTGCAAGCTTTTTTGAAACTTTAGACTGGACCACTAATGAAACAGGAAGTGAACCAGACCAGAAAGTGAAAATTCCAACAGAAGCTGAAAGTAGTTTGCTGGAAAATACCAGTGATGATGAGGATGACTTTGCAGCTTTGACTCAAGAAAGAGTGGGTGGGGTAAATGAAAGAAAGTCTCCACAACTAATTGATAGTGGAAATGTGCAATGTAGTGAACAAAAAACTGATTCCAAACAGTTTGAGGCTAAATTTGACAACCAGTCTGAGACCAAAACTAAAGAAGAGGATGTTGATTTCTTTAATATAAACACCAGTGATAACCTAGCTGATAATATAGACCTTATACATATAGAAAAGACTCCTTCAAATGTAGACTTGCTGAGTGGGGCAGACAGTTCAGTAAATTTGGATGTAACAGGTGGTAACAAAAATAATGACACATTTGACCCCTTCCAAGCATTTTCCAGTAACACCAAATCCCAGGATCATCCACCAGTCACTGTGACTGCCCCCAAAGATGAATTTCATGCATTTGACCCATTTGGAACTTCAAACGGAATGGACAGTTCACATGATAACATTCCAGGAATTAATAAATCTAGTTCATTTAGTGCAAAACCTTCAGCTGCTGATAGTTCTGGGGACTTGATGGGCGATTGGAATGACTTTGTTTCAACAAATTCTAGTCCAAACATATCTAGGAATAGCTCATATTCAAATTTAGGGGCAGGTGGCAATATACCTTACAACAGCAGTGGAACATTCCAGCCAATGGGGGCTAACATCCCTCGTAACAACAGTGGTACATTCCAAGGAGTACAGATGGGAGGAAACATTTCAAGAAGTAATAGTGGATCATTCCAGACTATGGGAGGGATGGGTCCAAGTACAAAACCTGCTGGATCAGTGATGGGTGCTGGAAAACCAGACCCTTTTGCTGAGTTTGGTAAGTAAAACTTTTATGTAATAGCCTTTTACAAAGTTTAAAGAGGATATACTGAAATCTCCATAAGTGGTCAAGCATATAGTTTATAATGCAGTCTGTATTGCAACCATGTACCATATGTTGACAAAAGGATCATTTCATATAATCATTTTGAAATGTATGTTGGCATGAAAGATTATTTCTTTTGCACAGATCTATGTACATGTTACATGATTACTCATCTGTAGTCTGTAGCTGGTACTTCTTAAAGATGACAATTTTGTCTAGATTTTAGCCCTTAACCTGCTGAATTTTTGTAATGGATTTGTCCAGCTTTGAATTTGGAACAGTCCATTCAAAATTTAAGGGATTTCAATATCAAAATACAAAAATGGAGCCACCAACAGTACAGAGCCTGGTCAGACTGCACGGATGTGCAGGCTGGCCTGGCTCTATACTGGTGGCAAAGGCTAATCACTTTTGGTTCCAGCAGGTTAAGGGTTAGTACAGAACTGAAAAGAGTAATGTCCAGTAAGGTGTTACATGTATGTGTATTTTGGTTTTGTCCCTCCTCTTTTCAAGTTTACCATCCTTATTGCATGAAATCTAGATGTTAGGAAATCATAATGAAAGTAGTGCATCTATTGAATGCTTGGAATCCTTATAATCCTCCCTTTTGAGAAATCTTTTTCTATCAGATGACAGTTCTTAATCACGTAAACACACCAAAAACATTGGGCAAGCTCAGATTTATAAACAGAGCTCTCTTTTAACATATTTCTTTCATTTTATTGAAAAAGAAAAAATCATAGATACATGTGGTTTGACTTTTTTGTCTTTATAATATTATTAAAGGAGCTTTTGGAAAACCTGCATCAATGCACCAAAAGCAAGCCCAACAACAACAACAACAACAGCAACAACAACAACAACCAGGCAAACCTCCAATGGGATCTGGTTACATGGGTATGTAGAGTGGTATTTTAACCAGTTAGAATGATAGTTTAGTTTAAACTTATTTATTTTACATTGAAACAAGTTCTTTCAGCTTATATTAATCCCTCTCGATGACTGCTTCCCGAGTTCAAACCAGTACCTGCGCCGAATGTGAGGAAATGCGGAAAGTCACTGTAGACTTTCACCCCTGGTGGGATTCGAACCAGCGACTTCCGTTAGAATGATAATGGTTATTCCCTGTTAGAATGTAGTCTTTTATGAAGATTTTAGAAATGTTGTTAATTTTGTACCAAGTTGTTGGGATTTTAAGGCAGTCGAGAGATTAATCAGTCTTGTTAATGATTTAACCTCAGTGGAAACAGTCAAACAAAAAGTTTGAAAAATAGCATTTTGATTCATGGATTGAATTTGATATTATCATGATGGTTATATGCTAATGGTGGTAGTTACTTTTTGTAATAATATGAAGCTTTTGTCTTGCTATTGACAAACGTAATTGCATTTAGATTGTATTACTGTGATTTTTCATCTAAATCAAAACTACATGCATATGATATGTTATAGATTGGATCTACAGTCATATGGCACAGGAAGATTGATTAGATAATCTCATTTTGTTCAAATGATTGAAACAGTTGATGCAGAATATGATTTTAAGATAGTCATAGGTTGTAAAGAAATAAAAAAATAAGAAATAAAAACTTGATTTTCAGATGGATAAGTACATGTAGGCTTATTAGAAATAATTACAAGACTAAAAAACCATACATGTATTTATGAAATATGGAGAAAAAAAGAGTAGATATCAAAGAATTATCGAAACATACTGCACAATAATTAAACATTAAATTCAGATGTAACTGTTACAGGTGGAATGCAACAACCTCGACCACAGCAGCCAGGTGTTGGTGGAAGGGCAAGTCCAAGCACCACAGCCCCACCAACGAACCAGGCACCCAAGAAACCCAACTACTACCAAGGCAGTGTCTTCCGAGATCCTAGTGGCAGTTCCAAAAAAGGCTTTAGTAAGATACATATATTCTTGAGGAGTTGGGAGTAAATAGGTTTTCAATAGAGATGTCTGATAAGCCCAAGAGGCTGGCTCTTTCAGTAGGGTTGACACTATGATAAACAGGCACTTCACATTTTTCTTGATTTTCAGTATCCACCAACTGGACATTGTAGAAGGCAAAAATGTTAAATAAATCTGATTCCGTTTTCTGCTTCGAAAGAAGCAATGTAGGGGTTTTCCTTAAGTCTGTTTATTAATAGCCTGAGAAAATGAAGTGTCAAATGTAGTAAACAAGAAAACAACATTGCAGACTAGCAAAATTTTATGTTTGCAAAAGTGGCAAATTTACTGTAAGTTATGAATTTTATTCATTTTGAAGGTTAAAGTACTTAGTTGACTTTTGTTCTTTTCATACAGTTTTGTTAAGAATTTCATAAAAAGTATCTTTTATTTTAATATCAGCTGCAGGTGGAAAGACACCATTCCACAAAGCCACGTTTGATGACCTGATGCCAGATGACTCACCATTCACGAAGAAAGATGATGGACCAAAGACAATTGGTGACATGAAGAAAAAAGTCATGGCCGAGGAGATGGACCCTATAAAATTAAAGGTATTGAAACATAGATAAAAAGAAAATCATCATGGTAAAGAAGTAAAGGCAGTCTACAGAAAAGCTTTACTAAATAAGTCAGGAGTCCAATTGATTTTTTTGTCTTTAAAGTTGCTAGTTGCTTACAGCAGTGAGAACTCTACTAGGCCTTTCTAGGTACTATGGATTAGAAACAGCCCTTCAGACACAAGGGTGTGAGAGACTTAGATTGACTGTTTTTGTAATCTCTCTGTCTTGGTGCCCATCCAACCATCTGTCTTTTTGTCCAATCTGCATGTTGCCTATCAATGAACAGACATTGATAAATCTGCTTATTTTCCTCAGGTAATGGAATGGACAAAAGGGAAGGAGCGAAATATACGAGCATTGTTGTGTTCTCTACATACAGTATTATGGGATGAGGAAACAAGATGGAAACAATGTGGTATGCATGATCTTGTAACTGCTGATCAGGTGAAGAAAGTATACAGGAAAGCAGTGCTCTCTGTTCACCCTGATAAGGTAATGCTTCCACATCAGTCATTTTATAATGTCTCCTCATCACCTTATCAGTCATTTGTAATGTGTCAACATCAGGCATTTTGTAATGTCTCCACATCATTCCTTTTGTTATGCTTCCACATCAGTCATTTGTCTTCTCATCACCTTATCAGTCATTTGTCATGTCTCCACATCAGGCATTTTGTAATGTCTCCACATCAGTCATTTTGTAATGTCTCCACATCAGTCATTTTATAATGTCTCCACATCATTCCTTTTGTTATGCTTCCACATCAGTCATTTGTCTTCTCATCACCTTATCAGTCATTTGTCATGTCTCCACATCAGTCATTTGTCATGTCTCCACATCAGGCATTTTGTAATGTCTCCACATCAGGCATTTTGTAATGTCTCCACATCAGTCATTTTGTAATGTCTCCACATCAGTCATTTTATAATGTCTCCACATCAGTCATTTGTCTTCTCATCACCTTATCAGTCATTTGTCAAGTGTCAACATCAGTCATTTTGTAATGTCTCCACATCAGTCATTTTGTAATGTCTCCATATCTGTCATTTTGTAATGTCTCCACATTAGCCATTAATATCTTTTTATCAGTCATTTGTAATGTGTCAACATCAGGCTTTTTGTAATGTCTCCACATCATTTCTTTTGTAATGCTTCCACATCAGTCATTTTGTAATGTCTCTTTATCAGTCATTTTGTAATGTCTCTACATAAGCTATTAATATCTTACCAGTCATTTGTAATATGTCAGCATCAGGTATTTTGTAATGTCTCCACATCAGTCATTTTGTAATGTCTCCACATCAGTCATTTTGTAATGTCTCTACACAAGCCATTAATATCTTATCAGTCATTTGTAATGTGTCAACATCAGGTATTTTGTAATGTCTCTATATCAGTCATTTTGTAATGTCTCTATATCAGGCATTTTGTGATGTCTCCACATTAGCCATTAATATCTCCTTATCAGTCATTTGTAATGTGTCAACATCAGGTATTTTGTAATGTCTCCACATCAGTCATTTTGTAATGTCTCCACATCAGTCATTTTGTAATGTCTCTATATCAATCATTTTGTGATGTCTTCACATTAACTATTAAATATCTCCTTATCAGTCATTTGTAATGTGTCAACATCAGGCTTTTTGTTATGTCTCCATATCATGCCTTTTGTAATGCTCCCGCAACATTTCAAAGGTTATAGTTATTATACATGTTTGATGAAAATTTGAGTAATACATGTATTACCTCAAAACTGCAGACCTTTTTTTGTACAGAATTCGTTGTTTCCTATACTTTGGTCCATATCTTAACTGCCATGCTGATTTATATTTGTGATGTGTATTTCTGTGTTTGTTTCAGTTGTCGGACTCTCCTCACCTGCCATTAATATCTCTTTATCAGTCATTTGTAATGCTTCCACATCTGTCATTTCGTAATGTCTTCACATCAGTCATTTTGTAATGTCTCCACATCAGTCATTTTGTAATGTCTCCATATCTGTCATTTTGTAATGTCTCCACATTAGCCATTAATATCTTTTTATCAGTCATTTGTAATGTGTCAACATCAGGCTTTTTGTAATGTCTCCACATCATTTCTTTTGTAATGCTTCCACATCAGTCATTTTGTAATGTCTCTTTATCAGTCATTTTGTAATGTCTCTACATAAGCTATTAATATCTTACCAGTCATTTGTAATATGTCAGCATCAGGTATTTTGTAATGTCTCCACATCAGTCATTTTGTAATGTCTCCACATCAGTCATTTTGTAATATCTCTACACAAGCCATTAATATCTTATCAGTCATTTGTAATGTGTCAACATCAGGTATTTTGTAATGTCTCTATATCAGTCATTTTGTAATGTCTCTATATCAGGCATTTTGTGATGTCTCCACATTAGCCATTAATATCTCCTTATCAGTCATTTGTAATGTGTCAACATCAGGTATTTTGTAATGTCTCCACATCAGTCATTTTGTAATGTCTCCACATCAGTCATTTTGTAATGTCTGTATATCAGTCATTTTGTGATGTCTCCACATTAACTATTAATATCTCCTTATCAGTCATTTGTAATATGTCAACATCAGGCTTTTTGTTATGTCTCCACATCATGCCTTTTGTAATGCTCCCGCAACATTTCAAAGGTTATAGTTATTATACATGTTTGATGAAAATTTGAGTAATACATGTATTACCTCAAAACTGCAGACCTTTTTTTGTACAGAATTCGTTGTTTCCTATACTTTGGTCCATATCTCAACTGCCATGCTGATTTATATATGTGATGTGTATTTCTATGTTTGTTTCAGTTGTCAGACTCTCCTCACCTGCCATTGGCTAGAGCTATATTTATGGAACTAAATGATGGCTGGGCTCAATTCGAGGAAGAGGGAATGAAGTCATTGTATTGAGGCAGACAGAGAGGGATAATATTGTCTTGTTTTGACACTAGATTTGAGATTTTTCTATTTGACCAGAAAACTTCATGGGAAAATATTGTCTTGAACAGAATGGATTTGGAATTCTTCTGTCCCAGTAACTGTAAAAGAAGAAATTGACCACAATGGATAGAACCACCATTTCTGTGAAAGCAGATTCGAGATTTTCATTTTGCTACATCACTACCTACATTGTATGTACTAGGTAGAGAATTATTGAGGAGGTGGAAAACCACGCATTCCTGTGTTTTAGGGTTTAGTTGAGATGTAAGTTCTTAAATATATGCAATAATTTGAGAGGGCATAATCTGCATATCTATGTTGTTACCATTACAATATATTTGAGACACAGTTCTTCGACTTTGGGACATACCTGTTCATATTGTTGTAGGATCAAATTCTTTGTTGTATCACGACTTTGTATCTAGCAAAAAATACATATGGAGCCAAAGAGTATTTTTGAAGTACACTGTAATTTTGATTAATAATGATTTGCTTGATTGTGTTTATACTGCACATGTAGGTCTCATATTTATGGTAGAACATACATCTTTATAACTGAAATTATGCTTTTTTCATACCCCTGCAAATTTATGTTTGCAGGGTATATAGGAGTCATCCTATGGTCAATCGGTCCTTTGCAGAATTCTTATGAGACTTACTAATTCTACATATCTAGGACTATGACTGACTTGAAACTTGGTATTCATGTTCACCAATAAGTGAAGATGTGCATGACATGTTTTCCATGCTGGCCAGTGCCCGCTCTGTGGTTTTTTGGCCAGTCATATCAAAATCTTGTGATGCAAACTACTTCCGTATTTCTAGGACTATTGATTTGAAACTTTGTTTGCATGTTCACCAGTAAGTGTAGATGTGGGCAATGTTTTTCATGCTTGTCAATGCATACACGTGCTGCGGTTTTATGGCCAGTCATATCAAAATCTTGTGACATGAACTTCACCTGCTGCTGCATTAAGGGACTATTGATTTGAAACTTGGTGTGCATGTTCTACAGTAAGTGTAGATGTGCATGATGTGTTCTGTATTCCCCTTTTCCTCTGATAAGGCAGTATTGCAGGGTGCAGGGGCATTAACCACGTTCAGTGATAGCTCTTGTTTCCATCTGCAGTACATTGTTTATTTATTGCATGTTGCCAAACTTTGACATAATTTGTGTTCATTTTGTGTATGAGAAAGTTTATGTCTAGACAAAAGACTGTAGTATTTTAAATAGTTTTGTCAGATTAGAAAAATTCATGACATTTTCAATTTTGTTTATTCTGGAGAGATACACAGATGTTTATTCAGACCATAAAGACTGGTTTTTATTTCCCCAGAGGGAGGGCATATTGTTTTTGGTCTGTCTGTTTGTTTGTTTGTTTGTTTGTTTGTCACAAAAATTTAACATTGACCATAACAGAAGTCCTTCTACCTACAGCCTCAAAACTTCCTGCCGGACCAACTTAGAGGTCATAGGGTTAAAAGTCCACGCATCCACGGGGGCATGGCATTCATTCGAATGTAGCGTTTTTTGATCATATACACAATACCATACTCCATTGTTATCTGTTGGAGAATTTAATCTGAAGTGGAAATGTGGATTCATTCACCTAATATATTGGCACCTCATATTTTTAAATGAATATATGTGAATAAAAAAGCTATTGATCAAATTAACTGCCCAAAAAATAATATAATGAAATGATAGAAACATGATTTTGTGTGTTTATCCAAGACTTTGCTGTTGGCCTTGTGTTCCTGTGTGCAATATTTTGTAATAGATTTTCTTTATTGTGTATGTACTTCCAAGATTGTATCTTGAAATGTTACATGAAAATACATAATCTGTTGTGAATTTAGATGCAGATAGATTATAGCACATATAGATGTACAGATATTGCACATAGTTTGGTCTATGTTTTTAGCTCACCTGAGAAAATAACATCATTCAAGTCGAAGTTATTCCAGACTGATTTAATCTAATGAGGGGTTTTTCTTTTAATGTAAAAGTATGCTAGTTCTTTTAATCTTATTGCCAGAATTTTTTTCTGACACAATTTTACAATTTTTTCATGCTTTCAAAAATGAAATATTAATATTTTATGTTTGAGGTGGCATGATTTAAAATTCAAATACTGTTTGGAATTGGTATTTTTGAAATATATATCAGTAAAGTTTGAGTATAGATATATATACATGTATGTTGCATATATACTCAGTTGAGCACTTAAGGGCCATCAGGGTGCTCTTGTTTTCCAATTTTTAAAGATGAAAATAGGCTAGCCAGGTTCTAGAAAGCTCAGAAGAATCTTTGAATAATTGAAGAAAATCGAGGTGTCTGTCAACAAGGTAGTAAATTTATCATCTGCAAAATACTGATTATAACTACTCCCCTTTAAAAATGGTTCCATTTGAGTAAATTTTGAAATAGCAGGTTGTTGATAATATCTTATTGGTGTTAAGTAAATCTAAATTCTAACTTAATGTCTTTGACATTGTGAGCATTTAGTATATGCAACTAGATTTTTTTGTGCATGTACACTTTTCAATATGCCTTGTAGATATTTGTAGTAAATCAAGATGTAATTGTTTGAAATGGTGATTTGTTTTCAAACAAGGAAAGTGTTCAGAAAATGTAATTTATAAATGTAATTTTATATAATTAATGTATAGAGGGCAAGTCAGTAAGCATGTTTTTATCATTTGACTTGAGAATTGCTACCTTGTTTCCTGTAACAGTCAATATCAAATAAACTGAATTGTATAAATGAAATGAAATAAGTTAAATAAAAAAATGTAAAAACATTAATTGTACATGCAGTTGTATAAAGTCTGTCTGAATTTAGAAGACTTGATGTTATCCATTTACACATGCAGTTAATTAAGACATTATTGATAGCATTGTTCATGTGTTTTTTTATATATACATGTAGTTATGTATGTTTTACAGATATCTAAAAATTCAGCTGAAACTTTAAAAGAGTGTAAAGTTTTTTAAAATCTTTTTCATATACACTTGAAACTGGTTTCATCATGACATCAGACTAAATGAAGAGTTACTTACATGTATAATATAAAAACTATACATATACATTTAACAGATTAATGATAAGTTTTCCGTTGAGTTACTGGTAGGTTTGGCATTGTTTAGGGATTGATTTTAACATAATGAAAATGTTAAGCAATAAGTGAATACGTATGGGCATAAGACAGGGAAAAAAAATTGTTTGTGGGGTTACAAATGTCCAGAATCCAGTAAGAAAGATTAAAAGGTGAGGTCATATTTTCATAGCACTGGTATTTGGTCTTTTTTTTTTTTTTGCTTACTGATAATATAAATATCTATACCTTATTAAGAAGATTGTGGAGATTGACTTACATAAGTACAATGTGCTTCATGTACAAAATCCTTTGCTTATGTTAAGGTTTTTATGTTCATGTAATTTTGAAATTTGAACATTGAATATTACATATGCATTAAAAATAAATATGTTTAAACTAAACTGTGTAGTAAATTTGTGTAACAGAAATGCTGTTTTGATAGAATGTGAGGTAATGGGGCTATTTACATAGTTTGAAGATTTACATAAGATTTTTGATTGCCAGAACAAAAGATGGCTATGTATATCTCTTATTTGTCCCCAATATCAGCCCTCATATTATCTTTATATGATCTATATCAACCCCCAAACTCTACTCTCAGACTGATAAATGATCTTGGGGATGATACAGGGGCTATGTCAGGACTATTCAAATTGTGTTGTGGTAGATAGCTTTAGAAATTTGAGTAAGTACATGTAGTAATTTAAGTTAGTACACATGTAGTAATTTAAGTTAGCACATGTAGTAATTTAAGTTAGTACACATGTAGTAATTTAAGTTAGTACACATGTAGTAATTTAAGTTAGTACACATGTAGTATTTTAAGTTAGCACATGTAGTAATTTAAGTTTGTACACATGTAGTAATTTAAGTTAGTACTCATGTAGTAATTTAAGTTAGTACTCATGTAGTAATTTTCAGTTAGTACTCGTGTAGTAATTTAAGTTAGTACCCATGTAGTAATCATTGATAATAAGTAGTAAACATGAAGTAGTTTTAAGTGTGACCACAAGTTATCTGTGATAGGGGTTTATTTTTATTTCTGTGTATATATTCTAGCACTGATTTGTATATAGTGTAGGAAATATTGAAGCATTTAATGAATTTGTGTTTGTTATGTTCATACTTACTACCATACATGTATTTCTGTGTAAGGATTGAAATTGTTCATTGTGTTAAGTAATTGCGGACATCTGAATCTTGAAAAATTTCAGTGTTTTTCATTAATTCTTGTTCTTTTTGTATTATCAAAGAACCTATATGTTGATTTCCAGGCTATAACATTCCAGAATGAAACAGATGAATTCCTTAATTGTTTTTCCCCTTTGCAGTTAGAAATTTCATAGTTTCTTCTAATAGAGTAGAGAATTTAGACCACCTGCTCAAAGAAAAGTTTAAAAAATGTACCTTTACCATTGTCTGTACAGCTAGGCCCAACACTCTACTGTAGTATGGAGTGTAATGGAGGATTTTGACAAAGTGTGATATCAGTAAATGTATTGAGAAGTGTGATTTACATATAAGTAATTAATTTGAGCTTTTGTTTTTTGAAATAGCATTCAGATTTGATTGCAATTTTTGGTACTGGTGTAAACCATTTCATGGCACTGATGTATTTTTTGTTGGGCTTTTGTAGGAATGAACTCTTTTTTTTGTGTGATTAAAGTATGATGCACTGCGCTTAGATTTTATTGGCCCATTTTCTATAAAACGAAAAATTATTAATTATGTAAAGACGAATGTTATTACAAACATAATTTCATCCTCAAGCCATTTAGACATTGAGAATGTGTTCATTTGCAATACATGGCTATCCCCATAATCATTGTACAACAAGAAGTCTTTAGAAAAAGATTGATAGAAATGCATTTAGTTAACTTCCTCGTACTTAGAATTTTTGACTGACACCTTGACAGCAGGTAATAATTTTTTCAGTATTATTCACTTCTATATTATTTTGAAGGAAATCATTTTTTAATGGAATCCCCTTTTTATGAGTATTTTCAGTTTCTCTAATTTTTGTTTTTTCTTTCTTCCTTTTATGTCATTCCACTCTGGGTTCTGTTAGGAGTGACAAGAAACAGGTGTGTATTCTAGAAAATATATAAATATATGAACAGTTCTACAGAAGCCTCTCAAACTAAAACGTAATGAAGGGATGGGTTGTACACGAACATTTTTTTCTTGTATAACACATTTTATCTTGATTGTGTATGCTTAAAATTGATCTTAATGGCCTGTTGTCTCTTTTTATGGGGTTGGAGGGGATTGTATTAGGACAGATTGACTCATGTTTTGATGAACATTATCGTATGACAAACTCTTACCTTTAACTTATGTTAAAAAACATTATCTGAGGAAATAGAATAATCGTATACAGTATCGATATAAAAGGATTAATTTGAGAAAATATATTACATTTTATAGGACTGAATTCTTTGGTAATGTTAAGGACAAATATAATGTTTATGTCTGTGCAACAATGTTTTGTTGATTATTAAATAAAAATAAATTGTGTTAGCAATGAAAGTTGTTTCTATGACTTTGTTGTTGTTGTTTCGGAAAAAGTGAACCTGTTGATCTAAAAGGTAAAACAGACAAGTAAGAATTATTGAACCATGTGTTAGTCATCAATGGTCAGTGTTTGTCCATAGTGTAATACAGCAGTACTGCAAAAAAAAACGTTACGTCTTTGTTTCTGTCTGTTAACATAACGTGATGCATGAACTTAATCCCCGTGGTGTTGGTAGGCTTATACAGATGTGTTGGCCTACCGTTCCTGGTTTACATCATTTTTTGAATGACGACGAAAGCAGACATGGGGTCGATTACTTCTAAATGTAATCGATTAAATTACGATTACATCAATAAAATTTAGAATACGATTACGATTTCATTACTATATTTTTTAAACTGTAACCGAATAAATTACAATTACTCTGAAAATGTAGTCGATTACAATTATGATTACTTTTCATTGTGTTCATAGCAGTAATCAGATAAAAGATCCAAATAGCACTGACATTTTTATTTACACAAAAACATGAACACAGCTGCAGCACACAATTTGCAAAATGTTACAAAGTAACCAGGATGACTGACATAAGTCTTCTACTAAATTTAAATGTGTGAGTTACATTTTATCATAATTAATTTTTCAAATGTATTGCATTTTGCTTCTGTAATTCCCTTAGCATCTGGTGGTATATCAAAAAATTTAGAAGCCATAACACTTGATTTCTGTGCAGACAGAATTGCAATAACCACAATATGTGCTATATAAAACAGAAAATCATGAACTGGTTTTACACTTTTGTTGAGTGATTATACCAATTATCTTCAGTAAGGGGACAGCAAACTAGGTGTTATTGTACAATATCAGTTAACTTGTTTAAGCCTCAGGCAGAATATAAAAGTTGTTTGTTACTGATAACAAAAGGTGAAAATATTTATGGGATATAATTAAATCATAACTTAGTCTGAAGGATTGTTTTTAGTCAAACAGTAAAATTAAATAACTCAGTTATAAATGAAACTTAAGAAAAGTAAAACATTTCAATTAAATAAATTTCACCTTTAACTGAATCTGTCCAAAGTAAAACTAGTTTAACATATTACACCCAGTGCACTTTGCAGTATTTTTTAATATGAAATATCGTATTTGCACAAGTATATAATACAGCAGTTCGATAAATGAAGTCTTTTTCTATGCCAAAGTAATCAATTTGTAATCGACGATTACACCACTTTTCATGCAGGTAATGATTACAATTACGATTAAATGTAATCGACTTTTAAAAAGTAATCGAATACAATCGATTACATAGACAAATTGTAATTAAATGCAATCGATTACGATTACACGATTACGATTACCCCATGTCTGGACGAAAGCTTATCCATTGAATGAATAATACCATTTTTATTCATTCATTAATTAATGGTACATTAAATGGTTTTGAAATAACTTTGAACAAGTGTTCACTACATTAAGATAAAGCAAAATATAATCTTGTCTTTTTTGTCATTTCTACCATCTATTAAAATGTGTTTGTATGTCTACGCCTCTATCTTTAAGTGACGGTGCTTTTGAATATGTCCTAAATGTCTGTCTGTTTGACAGTCACGCCAAAAATAAAAAAAGAATGTCTGTATTTTTGTGTCCTCTTCGTTAGTCAATGGTACATGGTCTTTTACTCTATAGGACGTGATATTCGCGAAATGGAACTAATATTAACCTCAGCTTTCTCCGTGATCAAAATTCCATCCATTTGGTAAATATCTCATTATTTAATTACATGTAAGTTTGTCGGTTTTCTACCAATGTTAACACATCTGAAACTTTATCATTTTTAGCTCCATGTTTTCAAAGAAAAAAAGTTGACTTGTTGTCATGACCCTCACTTCGGCGTCAGCATTGCGTTGGTTAACCTTTTTGTTAAGGCCCATTTCCTCAGACACTTTGAAAGCTATTCAATTCAAATTTGGAAAACCTGTTCACTGTCAAAATGTGACACCATTTTTAAAGGACAGATAACCCTCAAAATTATGCCCCTTACAATTTCTTGGTTAACCTTTTTAGCTCACCTGAGAAAATGCTCAGGGTTAGGATTGTCATCAGCCTGTGTCCGTCGTCATTCGTCAACATTTTATTTAAATGACATCTCCTAACTCACAAGGCTATTTTCAACCAAACTTGATATAAATGTTCCTAATATTGCCCTTTTCTAAAATTGCTAAAACCGTTCTGCTCAGTTGCACATAAAGGCAGCAAAAGCTAAAGATAGAAATAAAAAATTAAAACAACATCTCCTTCTAAACGGTAAGGTGATTTCCACCAAATTTCAAAGAAATTTTCCTTACATAGCCCTCTATTAAAATTGCAAAAAATGTTTCTCCTAAACAAGGTGATTTCCCACAAAATTTTACGGAAATGTTACTTACAGAGCCGGCTATTAAAATTGCTAAAAAGGTTCCGCTTCATTGAACAAAATTGCCACCAGAGCTAGAAATAGATTTTCGTCAATATTTGGCTTCAAATGACATCTCCTCTCAAATCACTAAGCCATTTTCCTTCAGACTTAATAGAAATTTTCCTGATATTGCCTTTTTTTTAAAAATTGCTCGAACCGTTCCTCTACATTGCACGTAAGGGCTGCAAAAGCTAAGAATAGAAATAAAACATTCAGACAACATCTCCCTCTAAAGGATAAGGTTATTTTCTACCCAATTTTACAGAAATGTTCCTTACATAGCTTTTTATTAAAATTTGCTCAGATTGTTCTGCTCCATTGCACAAAATGGCCACCAGAGCTAAACATAGATTTTCCTCAATATTTGGCTTCAAATAACATCTCCTTTCAGGCTGCTAGCTCAAAATTGCTTCTGCCCCATTGGTTTTATTAGCTCGACTTTTTTTGAAAAAAAAAATCCAGTTATTGCTATAGTCATGGTGTCGTTGCCGTTGCCGTTCCCGCCAGAAAACTTTAACATTGATCATAATTTTTTTTTATTCCTTGATGGATTATCTTCATACTTTGACACAACAACCCTTTGGACAAGACCTTCAAGATGACCAGACTAAACTTTACCTTGACTCTTAAATGACCTTCAAATTCAAGGTCAAAATATTGAATTTTGCTAAAATTGGCCATAACTTTATTATTAGTTGGTGGATTCTTTTCATGCTTGGACACAACAACCCTTTGGACAAGACCTTTAAGTAGACCAGACTAAACTTGACATTGACTCTTAAATGACCTACACCTTCAAGGTCAAAATATTGAATTTTGCTAAAATTGGCCATAACTTTATTATTAATAGGTGGATTGTCTTCATGCTTGGGCACAACAACCCTTTGGACAAGATCTTCAAGTAGACCGGACTAAACTTGACCTTGACTCATAAATGACCTTCACCCTCAAGGTCAAATTATTGAATTTTGCTAAAGTTTGCCATAACTTAATCATTAATAGGTGGATTCTCTTTATACTTAGACACAACAACCCTTTGGACAAGATGTTCAAGTGAACCAGACTCAACTTACCAGACTCAACTTGACCTCTGCTCATAAATAACCTTCACCTTCAAGGTCAGATGATTAAATTTTGCTAAATTACTGAAGTATTTATGGTTGGATTTGATTTATACTTTGACAAAACAACAATTATGACAAAACCAACATATTGAATAACTCGGGTATGACCATAACCTAAAAATGACCTTGACCGTCAAGGTCAGATGATTTAATTTTGCTTAAATTGTCATACCTTTCTCATTCATTTATGGATTTGATTCATACTTGGACAAAACAACACTTATGACAAATCCAACCTTGACTCATAAATGACCATCATCTTCAAAGTCAAGTTATTAAATTTTGCTAAAAATGTCCATAACTTTAGTATTTATCATTGAATTTGATTTATACTTGGACAAAACAACACTTATGACAAAACCGACATGTTGAATAATTCAGATATGACCATGATCTTAAAATGACCTCGACTGTCATGGTCAGATGATTGAATTTTGCTTAAATTGTCATTACTTTCTCATTTATTTATTGATTTGATTCATATTTGGACAAAATAACACTTATGACAAATACAACATTTTGATTCTTTCAGGTCTGACCTTGACCTTTAAATGACCTTTACAGTCAAGGTCAGATTATTGAATTTGCTAAACCTGGCCATAATTTTGTTATTTGTGGTTGGATGTTAATAATACTTGAAAAAAAAAAACAATACTTATGACAAAGCCGACATGATAAATTATTCAAGTGTGACCTTTACCTTAAAATGACCATGACCGTCAAGGTCAAATTATTAAATTTTGCTGAAATTGTCATAACTTTTGTATTTATTTATGGATTTGCTCATACTTAGACAAAACAACAATTATGACAAATCCCACATTATGATTCCTTCATGAATCAACTTTACGTTAAAATGGCCTTGACCTATTCATACTGGGGCAAAACAACACTTGTGACAAAACTGACAAGTTGAATAACTCAAGTGTGACCATGACCTTAAAATGACCTCGACCTTCAAGGTCAGATATTTGAATTTTGCTTAAATTGTCGTAACTTTGTCATTTATTGATGGATTTGATTTATACTTGGACAAAACAATACTTTTGACATATCCGACATTTTGATTCAAGTTTGACCTTGATTTATAAAATGACCTTGACTAGCAAGATCAAATTATTGAATTTTGCTAAGATTGGTCATAACTGTGTAATTTATGGTTAGACTTGATTCATACTTGGACAAAACAACACTTTCAGGTATGACCTTTACCCTAAAATGACCTTGACAGTCAAGGTCCCATTATTGTATTTTCCTTAAATTGTCATGACTGTTGTTTATTTATGGATTTGATTTATACTTTGATAAAACAACAAAAACAACATTTTAATTTATTTTTAAGTATGACCTTGACCTTTAGATGACCTTGATATTTAAGGTCAAGTTATTGAATTTTGCTTAAAATAGCCAAATTTTTGTTAATTATGGTTTGATTTGATATATACTGGGTCAAAACAACACTTATGACAAAACTGACACATTGAATCATTCAGCTGTGACCTTGACCTTCAAATGACCCTGACCATCAAGGTCAAATTTTTGAATTTTGCTAATATTGGCCATAACATTTTTTTTAGTTCTTTTTTTTTAATACCTGGACAAAACAACGCTCATGACAAAACCTACATGTTAAATTATTCAAGTATGACCTTAACCGTTAAATGACCTTTACGGTCAAGTTCGAATTGCATTTTGCTACAATAGCCAAACTTTTGTTATTTTTGGACGGATTTGATCTAAACAGGGACAAAACAACACTGAGAATAAAACAAACGTGTTGAACATTTCAAGCATTACCTTGACCTTTAAATGACATTGACATAACTTAACTTAACTTATTTTAAAAATAATATTTAATACATAATTAGAAATTATCAAGACGATACTGTTTTTTAGAGAATGCTTTCTTAATGTATACGGCTAAGTTCTTTTTTTAAAAATAACATTTGCATTTTCAGCGCTGCTTAATTCAATAAGTGTATACATACTTGAGTGTTTCCAGACTCTAGTAGTTAGTTTATAGGAACACGTACCAGTTTCTATGTATAACCGATGCGATGGAAGGCGAAGTCTACAAAAGCATGTTCAAAACTTTTGTATGTGTAATATGTTTAAACATGGTTAGAACCTTTACACAGCTATATTACGGTAGAACAGTACCCTGCACGAATCATTTACTCTAGCTTCCCAGTTTTGCAGAAACTGTAACCTTTGTTTAGTAATATTTAGAAGTAAATTATCATCACCAATTGTTTGAAAGATCCATACATTGTGGAAACCTAATGAACTAAGGATTTTCTAACATATCACGATAAAGCATAACATACACTTTTAAGTATATTCTTTATCATCACTTTTTAGCATTTTTGTCCAATTTTAGATAATGTTAAAAACCGCACATTCTGTTAGGGCATAGTTCCCAGCTTTCTAAAAATAAAATCATTCTGTGTACCCTTTTACACCACTAGCAGACGTGTAAAAAACTGCATGTACACTCTGTTTAAAGCATTACCATGATGAAAACCCCAAACCTCACTTAGTCTAACGTAGTTACAAATTGATACTATTGGTTTAATAATTTAGGCTTAACCGATATACCGGTAAACTTATATAAATATTTATACATTTTTAAAATTGATTTAAGAGATTGACGCGTTACGGTAATTTGGGCTTCTGTAAATGGACCACATGTGGTAAATAATACACCAAGATAAACAAATTTACTTACAATTCCTAGATTATGATCACCACAATGAAAATGAATATTTTCCGATGGTCGACCTCCTTTTCTAAAAGATCATTACTTTAGTTTATTTGGCCTGACCTATATTTTTCATCTATTACAATAATCATATAACATACCGAAACCTTTTTGTAATTCCTCATTATTTGCGAATAGAACAATATCATCTGCGTATGAAATAAGAAACATTTTAAAATATGTCAACCTCTACTCCAGCCAGATCAGTTTTCATGTACATACCTTCTGTATCATTTAGAAATATTGAAAAAAAGCAAGGTCGATAAGCACTCTCCTTGTCTTACCCCAAACTTGCATTCAAAACTATTGCTTAGTTTGTGCATGTATTTAACCTTTTTATGTTGCGCCATCATACATAGACCGAAAAATATTAAGAATGTTACTCATTAGTCCCAATTTAATCATTATCACGGCAAACATAATCAAAAGCTTTACTAAAAGTAACACATGCACACATGAACTGACCTTCATTAAAAATGACCATGCAACACAAAAATATTATCAATGGTACTCATTTTTGCCCTTAATCCGGTTTGAGCTTCAATATATACATCATCATGCTCTGCTCAATTGATGGAGCGTTTCTAAGTAAGTATTCTTTTAATATTCGTAAAAAATTCAAAAATTAACAATAAATGCACAAACTTTATTATGGTCTCTGTTGAATTTTTTACTTTCGTTTCCCAATAAGTCTTTTACTTAATAACCTTGTAAACAATTTGCTTAGTGTACTTAGGAGTTTGGCACCTCTGTAATTATCAACATCACTAGCATTACCTTTTTTCTGTTGAGGGATAACGTTACCTTCGGACCGTACAGTTGGAAAATAACCAATTTCATATATTTTATAAAATCATGGGAGAACATATATATGTATAACCTCTTTGCCATTTATGAAAAATGTGTTTAAGTACACTTTTGTTAATTTTCAACTGACTCAAAGACTTCAGTTCTTCAGTATTTCTAAAACGTAAGTTTAATTTTTCGAACATAATATTAGACTATGTTTCACCACCACTGTAGAAAATACAAAACATCGTCATCGGGTGTAAAAAAATCCTCTCGATTATTGAGAGCTTTAAAATATTGTTCAAACATGTTTAATGGTATACTTGTATACTTACGGTAATTCCTGTAACATCTTTTAGCATTTTTACAATAAAGTGTTGCGTTATATTTCCTGGCTTCTAATTACTTTCGTGTTTCATTTGTGTTATAGTCATATTTTGTTTTACGTAAACATTTTTTGTGTGATCTTTTATTAACCATCTTGAGCCTATCTAATTCAGTTTTTATCAGATGTATACAAATTTAAAGAACTATAAAACGTACTCCTTTTTCCTTCACACTCGAGAGTGTACCGTTTGTTGTCTGCAAAAATATTTGGACTCACCTTATTCTTAATACTATGCTTAAAATAAGGGAGACAACTTTGTCAATTATATTTGATAATTCATTAACGCATGTGTCAATATCTGTTTTGCATGAAAAGTTTCTAGCGCCTTTCTTAAATTCTTCTAATTCTTCTTATTCGGTTCTAGTAATTTTAAGTCTTTGAAAAAAAGATCAGCTTTCCAAACATATACCGACATAACGTTTTCGTGTGTAGAATTTTGTTCAACATTATTGACATAAAAAGACGGAAACTGTAAAGTAAAATCTATCATACAATGATCAGACAGCATTTTCGGAACATCTACATTAAAGTATTCCACACTGGAACATATTATGTGAACAAATAATATAGTCTACTACACTCAGGCCATTTTACCAGCATAAGTAAACCGGCCATTATCTTTATCATTCCATACGCGACCATTTATAACAGGTACGCCAGACTGTTTGCATAAATCTAATAACATTAAACGTGATTGTTCAGTTGTCCTTTATCTTGCGAGGTGTGCTTTAAAAAATAAATTTTGTAATCTTCAGGAAGTACATAACTCTTAGGAAATTTGTCATCTGCAACAAAATTCAGATTGTCGGACGTACATGAGTTCATATCACCATAAAGCATGCTGTCAGCCATATTTAAATTTCTATTGAAAATATGCTCTATGCTTTTTTCCAAATTGCCATTGTAGATGGTTTTACTTTATCAAAAATTACATGATCACACCATTGCTGGTAGGAGTGCAATATAAACATAATATTAATATTAACAAAAATACAGCATTTCCGATATATAATATATGACTCTTACATAAAAAAGGTCTTCTTCACATAATGCATTTTATTGCACAAGGCCACTGACGGTTAACTCAGTTTAATATCCTGGTTAGTTTAGGTCGGGTAATCATATCCAAGTAACCTTACAATCATCAATGAAAAAAAAACTAGATGTGCTTCAATTATGTGTAATGCGTCTATTCTCTATCTATTTGAGCTTATTTATCGTCGGTACCGGTTGCCCATATGACCGACGCCCCTGGAGGGATTAGTAATTTTATGTTGTGGGGGTAGTGCAAGATACAGAAAGCATCCCATTCGAGAGACAGCCCTGGTTCTTTTGCATGCTCAGTGTATAGCACTGATACATGGGACCTTGGTTTAACGTCTGATCCGAAAGACCTTTGTAATGTTAGTAGCGGAGCGGGGGATCGAACTCGGGACCCCTGGTTTACCTGTCCAGCGCGTTACCAGTGAACCACATCCGCGCCTTTCGTTTATTCAATTCAATTTCAGCTTAATACCATTTGGTGTTTGCCACAGACAAAATTTAGGACGTCCTATTGTCAGATCGGTGTATTTTATATGCATGACCACCTTGATATTTTTTTCAGCACGGACAAAATGAACAATTTCAATACTGACTGGCTGACTGACACCTTGACATCAAATAATGATATATCCGACATCATTCAGATTTAGAATGGAAAGTTCTAATTATTCAGGTATGTCTCTTTACTATGTTATCACAAATTCGAGGTTTAGCTTGTTGTTCGCAGTCATATAGTTGCTCTTTTTGTTTATAAAACTTACCTCGCTAAATTGTCAAAAACTGACGTTCATCAATTTTATCAAGGTACTTGTTACTGTCTGGATTGTTTTCCTGTTCCTAACTTATCAAAAACCAAGGATTCATAAATCAAGATAAAAGTGTCAATTCTTTGTTTGCAAACATCGGCTGTTCTTTGATCGATACAACACTGCATATCTCGGTTTTCTGAAAATGGAATGCACTGATAGACACTACCCCGGTAGACTTAATCTTTTGCACAGTTATCAGAAATGCACAAGCTGACTTCTGATAAATGTGTTGTTATATTTTTTTTAAAAAAAACTTGCGAATTAGAAACACATAGCTGACAGACGTTTTGGAATTCAATAAGGTGCTTGTAAATTTGTACTCTCCGGGGAGCACATTCTGTAAGATTCTGTAAGGTAAGTACATTTTTTAAACTGCCGTTTCTCTTTGGGCGTTTTCTTGTTTTATCTTTTTTGACTGAAATGACTGAGTTATGTGTTTTATTTGGTTTTTCTATGCTTTGCCTCCCCCAGCATTATCTCAGCTTATTACTGAAGTTTTCTCTGCCTGGCAGAAACGGAACTATCACAGAATGGTAAAAAATGGAATAGGTGATTCTGTAATTGATAGCTAGATAACAATAAATGCATTCATATATATTATTGAAAGTGTGGTATGCATGTGATTAATGTTTAGAGCAAGTGTAGGTTAAAAGTCACTTGAATTTCTTTTCAGCTTTAAATATTTCGAAGCGTACTTCTAACGTGTTGGTTTAAAACAGGTTAAATCCGTTATGCGTGGAGATAATGTCCAACAATATAGGTGAATAATTTATTTATTATAATCAACATACTCAGTGTGGGCAAACACTTCCGCGTTCCATCGTTTCTCAGGGAACCAAGTCTTGCTCGAAAACCGCTAATATTTTACACCGTTTTGTGGCTGTTGCGTGGTCCTTCACTACTCATAAGAATTTATTTAAGAGTTTTGATAATCTTTGGTATTGTAGTTTAGGACATTTGAAATGATATGTGCATAGAATAAAACATTTTATTTCCGTTGTCGGGTACCGTCTACTTACTCGCACAAATACAGTTAATTATCAAGTATAAATGTTACATTGAAACTGGTGGCATAAGATTTCGGTTTGTTAAGGTATAATTGTGAACTTTTGAGTACAGTACAGTACAGTACAGTACAGCAGCAGCAGCAGTGCAATACAGTGCAATGCAATGCAATACAATACAATACAATACAATACGTATAGTAAAATAATTTTATGTACACGTTCATGGGTAAACCAGTTCAATAAAGATTACATTATTACTTTAAAAACATCGTCATTGGGGTCAGTGAAAATAATTGCTTGATTGGCCTAAGACAGGAATGAAAAAATAACACTATAAATAAAAATATCAGAACTGGAGATGTGTTCATAGGACACGATGACCCTGTTTTGTCACAAAAAATCCTGTAAAATTACAGGTGCGTATTAAGTCTAAAATGCTATCTTTTAGCTTTATCAGGGGACATAACTATGCCGATCTCTAATAAAATCGCTTTTAAAATACCCAGATGCTTAACTCCACGTGCTGACAACATTTTTTAGAAAGTTTCATGGCTCTAGTAGTTATACGTTTGGAGTTACACGCCACAAAAACCGGTCTCCGTATTACGTCTGGATTTTGTTCTCTTTTTTCACTAAAACGTTTACAAAATAGTAGGTAGTGAAATGCGTCGCATTATGATGACAAAAACATTCGTTATCAGGTTTCAACAGGTAATTTGTGGTTTGCTATTCGAAACTTTAACATGGATGCGTAAATGTACTTTGGGGGTAAAGTAAAGTATTTTAATTGTAAATAATCTTGTTTACATAAATTATACAGCTTTTCTTTTTTTTGAAACCTTTTCTTTTCCAGTCTGAAAAATATTGGTCAGTTAGAGTTTGTTAAATGAATAGTCTTAGATGAAATATTCGCTTGGTATACAAATAGGTCGCTATTGCCAGTAAATCAAAAATACTTTTAACAAAGTTAAGCCATCTAAAGAATGGTTACTTTGTAACATTATTTTATAGACAGTGTTCGAGTATTTACTCTGGTTACCGATCACTAATTTATTCCAGTAGTTAATAACTTGGTACGTATCGTAATACAGATCAGATATCTTCACAACTCTCCGTATAACATATAAGCTGGGGTGTGTTTTTCCTAGAATTCGTTATTTTTTGCCTAAATTCTAAATGTGCGATTTCTATATCGCTTGGATTTTTTTCTACAAAACCCCACACTTCACTCGAAAAAAAGTTTAAATAGATAAAGAAGTATTATCAAACAATTTAAGTTGAAGATCAATAGGAAGATTTAAATTAGAAATGCGTTTGTACAAAAGATGCATTGCTTTTCTAGCTTGGGTTATTTAGTGAGTAAATTTACTAGTTTGACTGAAAACCACGCCTTAATACTTATACTGTTCAACAATATCAACTACAAGTAAATTTAACAGAAAATTAAGTGTAACTACATGATCGACTGTAGAGTGTTTTTTTTAACCCTGCTTGATTTTCGTGCGTGGATAATATTGTAAATATTAACAAAACGTGTCAGCCTTTCATTTAATACTGCAGTAAAAAAAGTTCCAAGACAACTTAATATTATAATATGTCTGTTGTTTTCAGGGAATGACATAGATATATAGATAGATAGATAATGCCCGTATCTAGAATAATGTTGAAAAATTAAGTTAATTGGTAACATTATAGATTCGGTAGATTTAATATATTCGTCATTTTGCTGAGTTATCAAAATACCAATTATATATTCTATGATGCTGTTAAGAGCATTTTTGATACTGTACTGCATTACGGAATTCATTAAGCAAGAACTTTGCATGCGCTACCTTATTCAAATCAATATTCTGAAAAAAAAAATCATTGCTTTTACTACTTTGCCATTTGAAGATCGAGGCATGAGACTGGTTTAGAAGATGAAGATGAAGATTTACCAAGTTTTTTTTCTTCTTTAAATTTGTTCATTGATAGGAGAGTGTGTCCATCTGAAAATATGCTATCTACCTCAGAAATACTAAAATCGATAAGATATTTCAGTAGAGCTGAAAATGACACAGTAAAACTAATTACCGACGTGTTTTTAAATGTGAAATTTCCAGCGTCACTGTATTTTCCATAGCGACCATTTAAAATGTATAAAATTGTTATTTACACAAATGTCTATTAATCTTCTACCTAAATGCTTAATTTTCAAGTCTTTTTAGGTTCTTACCACATTAATACCTAATTGTATAAAAATATCAGACTGGTTGGACAAGGGTTCCTGTATCTTCATCAAAATCAAAAATCCAAGCAAGAAAATCATTAGATTCAGAAAGATCTTTCAAAGAATCGGTGTGTGCATTAGCATCGCAGGTTAATAAGAGATTTTCATATAAATTGCACATGTCAATAACTTCGTTAACAAAAATCAAAAGCTCATTGTAGTTCAGGTACTTTGAAGATTCTGATTGGATAAACATGATACCAATTAGTTTTAACCACATCACAAATTTGAGTCTATTGTTTCTACATTTTCGAAGAAGCTTTTTTCTTATTAACGCATTAGTTACACTAGATTTCCTTAAGTAAGCCTGTTTTATTGGTTGGTTAACAAAATGAAAATATTTAACCGAGATTTCATCGTAGTGATCAGTCTAACATTCAGTACAACAAACATATTATAATTATTTACCATTTCAGTAAATTCGGGAAAGTTGATTCCCTTTTTCAAGCCAAACACCTTTTATGTACCTACTTTAGCACATTCAGAGATCTGCCCCTATCAATATTAGCACTACTATTAACGACTTGATTTGTAAGGAGCTCTGGGTTCACTGGCCCCTGTCTGGCCTTGGTTTTCTCCTCTCCAGAACTCTTTTCTGTTGGTGAATTTACAATAATACCGGGTAACTTACACTCTAATAATATACGTTTGGGTTATCTAATGTACGTATCGGATGCTTGGTACAGACACTTGGGTGCTGAATTTCCGTCGGGGAGATCCCTTCCCGCGAAATCGCGTTCTGCCACGACTATGTGGCGATAGTTTACAAAAACTAGAAAGAGCATTGGCTCTTGTATATATTTGTTTGACATTTGTATCCGTTTCAGCCTCTGATTCTGATTCCAAACTAAAGCTGTTACTTAAATTTTGCACTGAGGTCACGTCTTAAGGTGTTTGAAATACATTTCTAACAGGTCGAGAGTAATTCATATGGTATTTTGCTGCTTTTCACTTTTTTTTCAATGTATCTATAATTCTCTGCTGGGCATGAATAGAACGTGAGTAGGAAAGGAAAGATTGTCAGCCTGGGAAGAGATCTTAGTGGGGTTTGCCCTTTACTACAGAAGAGGCTGAAAAAACTATTTTAACCTCTTCAGAACCACATCAGATCTCTTTAGATCTCGCTTCTTCTTTAATTCGGGCCACAGACCTTTGAGTGCTTTCAAAATTTCTTTTTAGTAGTCCCTAGAAATGCCGATAATTATACCTCTCAGGCGTTTAGCATTGTTCAGAATGTAATGCACATGGAAAGTATCACTAAAGCTAACTATTTGACGATGTTGAGCCTTAACGCCCTCAAAATACGAAAAGAAGACATATTTAGTTTCAACGAGTCAGTTAGAACTTTACTCACACCATCAAGGGTATCCTCACCAACTATTTCAGAACAACCAGAGAATATCATATTAACTTCCTTCCGGCGGGCCTCAATGTCTTTCTGTTTATACTCCAATAATTTTACTCGTTTGTAAACCCCCCCCCCCCCCCCCGTCATGAGCGGCATTATTGAAATAAATATATGATTTCATGTTATCGACTCTGTATTGCATAAGATACAATTGTAACATAACCTATAGAAACACATCCATTTTCTCGTCTGCTGGTAGCAGCTTTAGAACGTCCATATTTAAGTCCACAAAATTGGTGGGAGATTCAACCCACTGAGCCGGTGGAATGACGAGCACGTTTGATGGGTTGTGTCAGCCTAAAATAACCTGTTAATGCAACAAAACTACCCGAATAAAATGAAAAAAATCCAAAAAAGTATATTTTAGCACACTTAGCCATTTCTGAGATCACTTTTAGATTTCTATGACTTTTAAATTTGTCAAATTTCCATGTTTACAAATTCGCGTCTAATTGGAAAGTACCTTAAATACTTTTGGCCTTTGATATTTGTTACGCTTGCCAAAGAGGTATTTGCTTACAAATCTTGTCCTGTTGATTACCTTAATTCTGATTTTCAGATTTCAAATCATTTGTCGTCACGCTTTTAAACAACTTCGAAACGTTTTAGAACTAAAACAAAAACTAGTGATATCCGTGTCAGTCTTATAACTTCGAAACTAATCTTTTAATTTCGTTGCAATTCAGTTAACGTGTCGCACTTTTGAACTACTCCGCTATGCCAACGATCAATTTATCATTCAAGGTGAATTTTCTTGTTATTGAAAATAGGTTTTTCCCAATGTCCCATTAACATTTGGTACAAAATTAGCCCTGTAATATTGACACAATAATATTACTTTTATAAAATAATCAAGTCAATGATCAGGTGTACTGGAATTTTTTGTTGTTGTATGACTGTTTGACTGACTCTATTTTTGCTTCTTTGTCGTGGCAACAGGAAACGAAATCTTTTCCCGATGTTTAATCAAATAACCATGAGTTTTTACAAAGTTGAAAAGATCTAGGAATAAACCCCGTTTAACGGGATTAAGTTTCTTCTAGGATGAGAAACAGGAGCAACATGACGTCTGCCGAAGCTGAAATGTACCAGTACTGTCAGGACAATGGCTTTCAAGGCAGTATCGCAACAATGTATGTTCACTGGTTTCTCATACCAGCGGTAAGTTGAACAAAAGATGGCAAATTTATGAAATTGTTTGATAAAAAGAGTCACCTAAACTTCTTTTCTACCCATCTTTGTGTTAAGAATTGGAGAACATAAATCTTTGGCAAAATAGATAACTAGGGTAAAAGTAAATCCCTAGGGTGACTTAATCTCAGACAGAGTATAATTGAACCTAGTATAGTTTTAGAAATTATAAGTTTAACTTTAAAATGTCTTCTCTTAACGTCTTTTAAAATCTTTGGCTCTATCTGTGGTGTTAGCCGTCTTGTTCGGATAGACAGACATCAGACATGAAAAAAAGCGATAAAGTTGGTTTCTATTGGCTTGCTGTTGTGGAAGTTTTTGAAATTTCAATCTCGCCAATTTGAAAATTCACAGCCAAAAAGGAAAAAGATCAACAAAAGAAAAAACAATATATCTTGCTTTCAGGTTGCTGTTATAATGGTGTTGTCTTTTATGGAGAAACGGAAGTACATTAAACCGGACTTGTTGGGTGGACGACCTGCCCTTGTCAGGTAATTATTGGCTCGACTTTTAAACAGAATAAAATAGTCCCATTCAAGTGAAAGTGTTATTCGTTTCAGAACGACTTCCGTGCTTAAATAAGAAATTAGGTTAACTAACTGTTTAAACGCAAAAATTGCCAAGCAGTAATATTTTAAATACACAAAATATGAATAATAAACTTTAAAGAACAACAACAAAAATGCTTATATGTTGATATTTGCAAAAAAATTACAAAAACAAGAACCGGTCACATTTAACTATTACCAAGATAAATAATTTCCACAAGGAAATTGAAAATAAATCATCACTGATTTTTTTTGCACTGACTTACTTGCTCGTCAACAATGTATCACGCATATGACCTAAAATCAGCCCGATAACACCTAATTGATATTTTAAAGTGATATCACTCCTCTGACCTCACATTTTAGCAAAGCCCAAACAGACTGCTTATTTTAGTCGATTAAAGTTTTCAAGATTGTCTTTAATGATGTTGCTTGATAAACAATAACAGTCAACTGTCTTTGAAATGAGTCTCGGCTTTTTGACATTATCAACCTCATCTGATATCATCTCTTATCAAAAGACAGTAATCCGATGATTTTTACATCTAAGTTATTAACAGGGTATCCTCCTGTTTATAATTTCTTCGAAAGTCTAGTTCTAGATTTCTTTCCTTCGTAAGAACTGGCAACTATATAAAGGATAAATATTTAAAAGAATTGACATGTGCAGGGTCATTTTCGAGACATCTTACTCTGGAATTTTGAAGTATAATAGACTGCAATGTAACTTTTTTCTTGCAAGACCACTAGGTTTCCTCGACGAACCCAACAACCGCTGGGGTATAATGTTTGTATTTGGATCTGTGACCGCTAACATAATACAGGTGTCACTGAAGACCCTGTTGAGCAACTTAAACTTTCCAGTCTGGGCGAAAAGTGAGTTTTCTCTCATTATTCTGGAATAATAATCTGAATCGCATATTATCGAAAACTGATCACATATTTTTCTATTGTTATAACATTCTTCTAAAATTAGATTTTCGCAGAATACAGTCTAATTTTCAACAACAACTTCACTAATAGATAGCATTTATAATCATTATTAACTGTCAAATATCGCAGTTTCACAAAAGCCTGATGCTTCATGCCGGCCGGCATAGATACTGGCCAGTAATGCACATTATATTTTAAATATCGATCTTTAAGTTGTATAGTATATGCTTGTAGATTAAAACTTCAGTAATTACACATATGAGTATATATATTATATATAGATCTGAAGTAATTTAATAATGAATATGTGGTGTATGAGGGCGAATAAAAAAGTTCGTGGAATTTTCTTATAATTTCTTTATTTAACGTCCGATCTTCACGAAACTCCAGATGCTTATATATATTAATACATTTTAAATTGGTTTTGGTAATTTCAGTAAAATATTTAAAAAAAATAAGCATTTTATAAAAGTTTACATCACGCGAGTTTCCATACCCCGGAGCATAGGAAATAAATCAGTAAACCTGTAAAACAAATTGTAAAACGTCCATTACTAGTGGTTTAAATTCCGCGAAATTTTGACGTTCGTTCAAGCGACGTCATTTCTTATGATTTATGTTGTTATTGACGTCATTACCGATACTTACGTTTCACGCGGTAGCAAAAACCAAATCGTTTCTCTTAGCATCAGCGTCAAAATGGGGATACCGCCGTACACCGAAACAAGAGGAGCAATTAAGTTTTGTGTCTTACGCGGATATTCAGCAGCCGAAACCATTGAGGAATTGAGAAAAGCAGGAACAACACCTCCTATGAAGAAATTTGCTGTTTAAAAATGGCACAAAATGTTTAAAAGTGGCCGCGAGAGCATAGAAGATGACACCCGGAGTGGAAGACCGTCCTTTATCACGTCGACATTGGTAACGTCAGTGAGGCGTTTTATTGAAGATGATAGGCGCCGCTCCATTCAAGATTTCGGACTATGTTGGAGTTTCGTACGGAACTGTACATTCAATTTTACACGAAAAGCTAGGTATGAAGAGACTTTGTGCAAGGTTGGTTCCTCGAGTTTTGAAAGAAGCAGAGAGGCAAAAGAGGGTTGTACTTTCTAAGATGTTCCTGCGGAGAGTGAAACGAGAGGGGGACGCATTCTTGGATCGAGTCATCACATGCGAAGAAAAGTGGTTGTGGCTCTATGAGCCGGAAACCAAACAACAGAGTTCGCAGTGGACAGAGCAAGGCTCTCCACCAAATAAGGCACGATCAAACAAAAACGGGGGAAAATTCATGTTCATCATGTTTTGAGACAGAAAAGGGATGCTGTTGTGCCACGCCGTTCCGCACCATTCTACTGTCAATGCAGAGTATTACTCTAAGGTATTTTACTGTCGTTTATGTTATTTTACAGATATGTAATTGCATATATTTAATACATTTACTAGTCCGTGTTTAAATAATAATAAATTGTAGGTATTTTAGAATATTATCATGGAATGTTCATACGCACATTGGTTCGTCCTGATTATTCTAATAAAAAGAACCGCATCAAATTATTTGTCGCTGTTTCAAGAATCTTTAGCATTTAAAGGAAAATCTTTTATTCAGTTGATTATTTATTTATTATAAAATTGCAGGTGCTGAGACGTGATCTACATCAGAAGAAGAGACACGGCACGGAGTTGAGCGACTATCTGTTGTACCAGGATAACGCCCAATGTCACGTGTCGAAAGTCAAGAGTTCGGTGATGTTAGTGCTCGGTCTCGACACGGTTGCCTATCCCCCGCATAGTCTCGACTTGGCGCCGATGGATTTCGCCATCTTTTCTGAGGTAATGTTTCTCTTTAAAGTATGAATTTATGGGTTGACTCTTTATGCTTCACGCTTGTTAATCTTTTCTAATATGCGCCTCATGATATAAAGATTAACAATAATTTAATTTCACACGATACTGCAGTTAGTTTTTCGTTATGGTAATTGTTAAATTATTTAAATAATGTGCGAAAATGTATCTTATACACTTCATGTCAGTAAAATTAAACAACTTATCTAAAAGTAAATAAATAAATAAATTTACAATGTTATTTATTTCAAAGGTGATGATGCAGTTGCGCGGATACAGATTCGGCGATTTACCAGAACTTTTGAGGCCGTGAACCGTATTATCAGCAACTACGACGAGGCATGGTACAGGAACATGTAGGGCCGTTGGGTTTACCGACATCGGAAATGTATCGCTGCAAATGGTGTGTACTTTAAGAAGTTGTGAGGATGTTTTCACAGAGACATGATTTTACATACTGGACGTCAGTAAAATGACGATACGATCTGTCAGTAAATGACGTTGGCGTGCTCCGGGGTTTCCGTACCGGGATTTTTATATTTGTTTCTATGTCAACAGTTTTTATTGTATATTGTTAATATTTGTTCATTGTATATTATTTATTGTCATATCATAGAATCATGAAACTGCAACAATACGTTTTAATTTTATGACTGATTTCTTGTATTTAGTCGATGTTTTATTGCAGTTTTTATGGTGTACATCTTATGCTTGGAGACTAGTGTAATATGTTACCCGCTATTTGCTTGTATGACCACCAGGCATAAACTTGCTGGGGCTATCACAAGACTCCTGTACTCATTAGGCTGGTAGGTCAAAACTTAGGTGTTCACTTATACCGTGTTACATGAAAAAAGTGTCTAGGGAATAGGTTACATCATACTTTTTTTGTAAGACAAATGTGTCTTAATCAGATGAGATAAGCAGCAATGAAAGAAACAAGTGTTCAAAGGTAAGACTCTGTTCAGTTCTTGTGATCGAACTCGTTTAATCTGTCACTGCAGCTTTTTAAGTACGAGATAATCAGTTATAACTTTTGCGTACTATAGTTTGAGAGTGGTTAAAAAATGTAACTGTAACGCAAATTCTCCTCTGAGTAAAATTTTCGTAATAATTAGAAACATACCTCTTACTGAAACCACGACGTTTTTATTTTCTGATTTATATTACTTGTTCATTAGACAGATATATTAAATGAATAATTATTTTGTTAAATTACAGGAACCACTTTTGCACCAAAGACATTTTAATTAAGAGAAAGCATGTGGTCCGTTTTTTTTTTTAAATCGGTCACTTTCGCTTAGACGTATTTTATAGAATAAACGATATTTTTTAAGATAAGTTAAACACTGAAAATGTCCATATGTTCTACACAAAATTCAAGTAACTTGTATTTTACAGTTATTATAAGAATATTTCAACATACGATAAATCTATATATGTAAATGTTTATTAAACCTTTAGGTATCTTTATCGATTTGTCAGAGGTCGTGCATGGAAAGCTAGGAAATGATGATCATTGTTTGTGTCGTATGTTTTATTTTCAGGTTGATTTTCGAGCTCTTTATCGATATTCAAATTGGAAGATGTTACGAATTCAGACATTCTGATGTAAGTACTGAATTTTCACTTTCTGCAAGAAGTAGTCTTCTAGAAATACTATTTTATTCCATGTAGCTTGCCTCAACAATCAGATTATTAAATTGTTTAGTCACAACTTGTGCAACTTCAGATTTTATAGTCATGAAACTTTATAGACTAGTACGGAAAATCATCAAAGTTTTATATGGAACCTGGCACTGCAATCTCATATTTAGCATGTAGCATTGCCTAATTGACTTTTAAAAATAATACTCAGTCTTCACCCGCAAAGTCTTTACTATCCTCTTTAAAAGGGTTACGTAGTTTGAGGAAAGTTTTCAAATTAACTATCATTTTGACACCAAATGTTGAGGAGTTCTAATTGTTTTTAACTACAAGGAACGTTCATATAGGTGAACTACTGTATTCGACGTAATTATTTGCAAAGTAGCCTCAACATATTTACCTCAAGTGATAATCAATTAAATCTTAGGTATAATTTTTTTCTTCGAAGATTTACTCTGGAATATCGTAGAACCAAGGTGTTTTCGTTTTAGAATTTTGAGGGTTATAATTCAGTCTTGAAAACAAAAAAAGCCACAAGGAGCTAGGTCAGGGAAATATGGTAGGTTGGGAAGCAATAAGTGTAAATATATAATATATAGTAAATTTGTCTTTTTATCATAAAGTAATGAACACCTTAAGGTGGGGCAAGAGAAACGACAAACCATGAAAATCAGGTAAGTTGGTTAGAATAAATGAACAATTGTCAAAATATGTTACCTTTCATTTTCATTTGTTTTGTTTTCTGTTGAAAACTGTCAGTATAATTGGCTAATGAACAATATCAAATGCATATACTTAAACTTACTGGAATCCTAGCTCTTTTACAGAAAGACTGAACATCATACACTTTTCTAGACATTAATATAACCCCTTTTTTAGCATATATAAAATATCTTATTTTGACCCTCAAATCATTCTTTGATTTGTTACTTTTAACTTGTTAGTATTTTCTAGTCAATTCTTTTTATCAGTATGTGAAAATTTTGGGATTTTATAAAATCAAAAGCCAAACAGATTGAAAAGTCATAGAGAAAAATAGGAACCTTTTTTTCAAATCTTGGGTAAAGTATACAAGAAAATTGTTTAAAGTACTATTGTCGCAATCCAAGCATCCTAGAGCTTTGATATTTGGCATGTAGTATTATCTTGTTTTTTCGTTTTTTTAATTGAACTTGCTATTCTTAGCAAGTAAGTGATTTACGGTTATGATGACCCTATTGTTTTAGTAACTCTTTGTTTTCTTGTTTAACATGTTCTGATGTTTCTTTCCTGTAATCAATTTTTAATTTGACATTTAACGAAATTCAAAATAATTATATTTTTCTCATTATAGTTGAATAATAACACTGCGACCATTTACGTATCACAATTGCCTGTTGTCATTTGCGATTTATTGGTCGTGTTAAAGTTCTGCTGGAAACTTTACAAATGCATCAAGAGTGGCGTGTATGAAGTCAGCTACGAGGTAACGGTTCTATAATTGTTGACAACAGAAACTAGAAATTCCGCGAACAAAGGTCAGTTGATTTTGTAGACAATCCAAAGTGAACATTTAGATCCAAGGTAAAGTATTTCCTTCGATGCACTATAAAAATTGTTATTTGTGTTATAATAACATGTATGCAGCATAAACATTTGCATTATACTTATGTCTGGTCACGTTGCAATCAATCAGTTTATACATGACCGATTTTATACACGCATTTACATTTATGTCATATAGAACCGAACTTCAGTATGATATGTACAGAAGAAACGGAGTCAACAAAAATAAGATTTTTGAAAATTTGACAGAATATGTGCATCGACATCTACGTCGCTTATTTTGCTTAATTTCTTTTTCCTGTTCGAGTAAAACTCTCCATGTAAATTTCAAGTATAGGTGTAGTAAGTCTTGTTACTATGAATTAAAACCTTATTTAAACAATTATAATCAGAAACGTCATGAGAAAATAACGTGTTTCTGATGCCGTCTTTCAAAATCAGACAACAGAAAAAAAATGTCTTACATAATGGTAAAATGTATACAAGTGATTTTTCTCCGAATTCTTGATCACTTTTTTCCGTGCAAAGTGGATAACGTTGATCTGTACCTGAACAGATAATGTTAGAATGAACATGGCTTTCGATATTTGATTGAGATTTGCGGTACTTAAGACTGTCGTCTCGATTTTATCATATTCAACAGATTTTTGTAAATTGCGTAATAAGGCACACTATTACATGTAAGTCTAATTTTTCTGACATTTGTAACTTGTTAGCATACTTGCCTGCCTTCTATGTGTCTTTCTACCGAAGTGTCTATTTGAGTTTATTTGTCAGTCTGCAGCGGTTTCCAGTAATATCGTCGCCCCTAAAGAGTTCAGTCATTTTAGATTGTAATAGATTGTATAAGATACAGAAAGCATCCAAATTCAGATATAAAGCTGTTATAGTGAAAACAAATTATAGAAGGCTCTTGTTTCAATGGTGTTAAATTAAAATTCACCTAATGGTAATTTAAATCATTATTGTTGCTAACATAACAATGTATGGTTTTACTTTAATAGCGATTGCGATGAATTATACATCATTAGTATCCTCTAAATATTATATGTAAGAGATAATTTGCTTGTCTTTGTATAAATTGACGTCCTTGGTGTCATTGTTAGGATCAAATGAAACTGTGCAAGAGTTCTCATAAGACGTATGTGAAACACCTGTTGAACAAAAATAACATAGGAGACAGAACAGAGAGGTATAAATGCTTTCCATCGTTAAGTTATGAACTAATAGAATACTTGATTGAAACGATTAATTACCATAAAGAATTACTTCCTTTGTGGTATCAGTAACTAGAATGAGCTGAAGTACATGTATAAACTTTTTATACACATGTTTCGTTTTTCCTTGTTAAAAATTTCGCGGTTACTAAATGAAGTAAAAATTTTCTTGAAATAGACAATATTTGGTTTGTCGACATCTTGAGATAATAAAACTGGACCAAAGCAAGCAATTAAAGAAACAGATAAAGAAAATATCGTTTAAAGGGATTATTAAAGTATGTTGGCTAAATTTCAGCCCAATATAAACAAAACTCCTCGTAGAGAATAGTACCCTTTACAATAGAGTAGAGCTAGCACAAATGTCATAATATTATAATGGTAGAAATAATGGGGGACATCAGTGGATTATCTACCCTGAATACTCTCTAATATTAGATTGGTCCTTCCATTTGGATTCCTCTGCTTTCATCCCTGTTTTCTTTTATGGTATGGTGATAATTACACCTTATTATTTGCAACAATAGTAGTCAGATTAAACATTTAGTTTAACAATATGTTTTGTTAGCACATAAAGTTTATATTTTTATATTCCTAACTTTTTATTTTATATGTAAGTGACAATTTTCACAACTAAAAGTCAACACTATCACAAAGAGAAACAAGGATAAAGTCAGAGGATTCCAACTGAAAGGACCAAAGTGCAATTTGGATTACCTCTGATGTTATCTGAGTAAGGGAGATAATTTGTTATCAGCAATGTCTCTCATTTCTTTCGAATTATTTTTTCGTCCTTTTATCAGATAAAGATATCTCGATAAAAGAAATTCATTTTTATAAAACAAGTATCTTTGCTACCTTTCATTACACATAAACATGTGATGTCAGTAGTTAAGGTTACCAAGTAACTCTGTGTGGAGTATGAATATTAGGTTACTTTTACTATAGGGGAAGTTACTCTTGCATGGAGTTTTGAATGTCTGTGTTAACTAAGATACGAAATGGGAAGTAACTCTGAGAGGAGTTTGTACTTCCCGGGGGAGAGTTAGGTAAAATAACAATCGTTATGATATGTTATCAAAATGTGACTTACTGAATAATGAAAAGCCCCTTGGGTGAAAAACAAAGAAATAGGCAAAAAAGCCAGTCGAATAAGATGGTTTGGAAAAGTTTGAAGATAAAGTAAGTAGTAAGAATAATGATGTACATTTATGTTCTAACATTAAATGGATCATTAACATGTACGCGAGTTGCTTCTCTTCTATCGATATGACTTCTATGATATGATGAAAATGAATGTTTTCGACATTATCTAGACACACAATTATTGAGAAGTAAACGCAAATAATTAATTTAATGCCACATGCAAAATTTAAATATGGTTAACGGGAATGGTATGAAACATCAGCTAAATTTTCAGACAGGTATCTAAGCAGTTCCATCAATTACCATATTGTTTCTTTTGTCATTTACAGTCTTACCTGGAGGCAGAAAATACAGCGGAGGATTGTTCGCCCGATCCCCGGCTTCAGATTTCCCATTTCGATACTTATCACAACGTTTATGTCAGGCGTTATGCTATACAAAATCGTGGTAAGTTGTCCGTGGTATTGGCTTAGATCAATCTTTTTTACAGCTCCATCGACATTTCCGGATTCAGATGATGTCCCATTTTTATACTGATAAAAAGATTTTTCTTAGGTGTTATTCTATAAATGGAAGCTTTTCCGGCGATTACCGGCATAGGATTCAGCATCTTTACCGTTCACGTCTTTAAAGTCGAGGTTAAGCTGTGCATGGTAGGTAATCTTTACTGGATCACGAATTCAGTTTCGAACACACTGCTAATCACGTTCATGTAAGTGTTTTTATGCTTAACTTGGTAATTGAACTTTCTCTGGTTTCCGCTATCAGATAACTTTTCACTTCAATCCGGGAATTTATTTAGGGAATGGATATTTTTCAATTTTGAACGTCATTGACATAAAACCACTAAACGCTTGACATATATTTGTTGAAATCATTTATTTTGTAAAGAAAACTAAGAAAGTCTATTTAGTATATGACCGCGTTTAGTGCAGTGTCTTCCTTTTTGATGCACCCAAACGGCGGCATATAGTAATTGCACTGTCCGTCCGTCCAAACTTCTGTCCGCAACTGCTACAATTCTCATTTTGTTTTTCACCAAACTGTAACATAATGACCATAATCAAGTACAAGGGAGCATTTACACTTGCTGTTACGATTCGAGAAATCTTGGTAGAATTATTTGCCTTTGTTTGATATTTCTTAATATTTATTGTGTGCGGAACTCCACCTACATTTTCTATGAGATTTTCATCAATCTTTTACAGAATAATCATTATCAAATGTCGCAGTGCATTAACTTCGGTTATGCAATTTGATTATTTTTGGCATTGAAATTGCCCTTTGTTTAATTTTATTGTATATTTTTCTGTGCACAACTGCTCCTACATCTACATTTCTAATATGATAATCACCTAACTTTGACAGACTGATAATTATTAAGTGACGCATTGTCTTTTATCAGGCTTTTGCTATTCGAATAGTTTTGGCATGGTTATTTTCTTTGTTAAATTAAGCTCAATATTGATTCGGTTCACAACCCCTCCAACAATCTCATTTGATGTTCACCAAACTTTCACAGAATGATCATTAGCCTGTGTCATAGTGCATGTTATTAGGCTTTTGCAATTCGATTATTTTTGGAATAGTTATTGCTCTTTGATAAGTTTAACTTAATTTTGCTAGTGTACACAACTCCTCCTTGAATTCTCTTTTCTCTGTAATAAATATGTGGTGACATATGGGTACAAAACACTAGATCAATATCTTTTAAAACACATCAGTTTTAGAAATTTATCAATTTTACCAGCCATGCAATAGGTAAAGAACATATAATAGACTTACCCATAAATGTACGGATATATTGTTCAGTTCTGCAATTCTTTTTGTATAAAGATCAACGTAACACCAGGTTACAAGCTGCCATAATTGTGACCACTGCCATGTTCGGGGGCATTCGTGTGTGTGACACATTTCCCGTTGTTTTGTGGTATATAAGAGCCATACATTGGCGCGTAAAAGGGCGAAGTTCAGGTACGTCATGAAGTTTGTTAAGACGAAGCCGATTGCTGAGCCGCTTTCTTGTTACGAAAAGGTTATGCTAAAATAGTATCGAAACGAAACGGTAAAGATCTTACTAGAAAGAGTGTTCTCATAGGTGCGGTATGCAGATAGTTTTCATTGTTGTGGTGGTACATGCTATGCATAATGTACAAACAGATTTTTACCCATTTGCGTCGTTTACCTGCAAGAGTTCAAGGGGATTTTTTATGAAATCTAAACATAATCAAACAGCACATGTACCTTGTATTGTAGGTAGAACTGTTTTTTGTCATCTTCATTTGGACTGCAGCAGCTATGAACAGTTCCGTTGTGGATCTTTTACAAGGTATAACTTTCTCTCACAAACTATGTGATCGCTCGACAGCATTGTACTGATATTTTTATTATAACTAATGCTATGAGGTTTTTATTGAAATCAATCTCAAATTTTTATTAAATATGATTACGTGAATTTCCCTACCTGTTGTTTGGCTACATCTATGACTCAAAAGGTTGCGCTTCGAAATCATTGCCGTAAAAAGACAAATGTCATTTACTATTTTGATTTCAGCAACGAATTTTATCGCTACTATTATAACAATACTGTGCGGAATCAGAAACATCTACCTTTTTCTAATGAACTACAAGTACGTATATTCATTTAATCTAGTTTATGAACTTACTATTTGTTAACGTTATGTCCTATTATAAACTATGCCATCATGACTTTGTAGTTAAACATTTAATGTTATAGATAACCTTTGGAGAAACATAAGGAAAAAGATAGATCTTTGTTATTGTATTAGATAAATATGTATCTCTTAAGGTTAACACCATATAAGCTAAAATCATAACGAATTTCTTTAGTAAGATAATTTACACGTCTCCTTTAGAGCACTACAGGTATATATAATCAGCCATATATTATTTACTTTATTAGCAGGTTTAAACCTTAACCATCTGTCGTTTTTCGTTTTTGAAGTACAGGAGAAAAGGTGGCGTACCGTAGGGTAAAGATATCTTGAAATCTGAGTCTCAGATAATTCTTTAGATAGGAAAAAGATCTCTCTTAATTATAAGGGTAAGAGTTGCTCTGAAGAAAAAAAATGAAATTTGGCCAACTGTTTTTATACCGCTGGGTCTTCTCAGTCCGCCACATAACACGCCATGTAGGACTTTTTTTCAAATCTTAAGCCACTATATGCTCCCAGTTCCTGGCTCAACAATGGTATTTGCATTCTGGTTTATCATGTATACATAAAAGAGCATTTTTGCAGTCGTTATTCTTTGCAGAAGAGATATGCTTCTCATGTTTAAAGGAGACAGAAGTTTTATACCGAAGACAGTTCAGACGCCGTCACCTAATGTTTACATGGTAAGGAACAAAACACCTTGTCAAACATTACTTCATTGGGGTTTTAAACGGTAAAAGAGGGTCATAAGGAATGGGTAATACAAAAGCAAACCAAAGCCTTTTAGTAAAGTACTATGTGATGGAAGGAGATCGGTTCAGTAGATAGGGACGCGTAGATTCAGTTCCTCTTTCGCACATCAGTTTTTCATTTAAAAAAGACTAATAAAGAAACGAATGCTCTTGATATAATTATATTGATATCCGTTTCCGGTTTCATTTGATTTATCGAATCTGCGCAAGAAACATTTCATGAAGACTAAAAATAGTTCCGTTTATTTTATACTGTAAAATATCCTACTGTGATGCTTTATTCTTTAAATACGGTAGCTTCTGTCTGTCCTTCATACTTGTTTTCAAGACTTCTTTTCTGTTTGTTCATAGGTACCTAATCTTTCCTGTAGTCAATTTGTTTTATGTTTTTTCTTCAAGGCCCAGGGTATGAGGTTCATTGGTACAGCCATTATTGGAACGCTGTACGGTAAGTCCATGCAATAATAAAACTTTATCAGTATTTAAACGTGATCTTAAATGCTGTTTATCAAGTGATTTAACTAATATAACGGACGACATCTGTTTCACATGAGAAATATGAAAGGATTAAAATATTTTCATAAGAGTTTGATAAGATTCCCTATCCATGTATGGGACAGCCACCAGAGACCGTTACCTCAAAGAAACCCTTTTTAAGCATTCATTGACTAGCCAGGTTTGGCGATACTCTTTGTGAGTTGATCAAAGCCGTACATTCTGCAAATTAACAGCTAGAAACAAAGGGTAAAGGTGTTGATTTCTGTAATGCCAGACTAGTGAAGATTGACATTTTAATTTCGTTTCTGTGTGTTACAGTAAAATGCAGAATGTGCGCTTCTGTGTCGTAGAAAATAACTAAGTCGATGATCTTGTATATGCCTTTGATTGGTTTTTAATTTGAGATGACCATGACGAGATCCCTGATTAAAAGTGTATACTTAAGTGTAGACTTAAATGTTTGGTTCACTTTCACCTCAAGTTGTAATTAAAATCTATTCAAAACTGATTTACGACGCTGTAGTAAATTGCGTTAATACAAGCTATGAAAACTTTGTAGAATATTGTTTGCATTACCTTTTTGTTAACTGCATTTTTTCTAAAGCCAAATTTGTGTATTAAAAATACCTACGTTGTGACATTTAAACGGCCAGTTTCTGAGTCTTACTTGTTGTTTGCTTTTGTCGTTTTTAGGAACTGTATTTTGTTTCTTGTTGGTGTATATACCTCTTGCACTGATGATGATAGTGATCCGGCTTCTAAAACAAGAAGGGAAATTAAATGACATGTGGGAACAATTCCAATGGCTTGTGTAAGCCTTTCTGCTTTGACTACATTTTCTAAATACTAGACACAAGCTGCACAATTGCCAGGTGGTTCAGAAATGTTTACACCCAGTAAAGTTCAACTAAAGCATTTCCTGTAATATGTCTTATATTTATTTACTATGTCTTGATGTAATTAGATAAACATTTTCCAGCCATTGTGCAAGTATGCGTTGATATCCAACTGAATGAGATATTTTCCTCCTGACAAGGCACTTTGATCACAGAAGTAATCATCCTCTTAAACTGGACCTAGATATATCTCAGACAAAGCTAAGTCATCACATTATATCTTTTTTATATTCTAGATACCCATTTTGTATGATCGTAATTTTCAAGATGCAGGTTTTCTTGACTGGAAGATTTTTCATACAGCCCAAATTGAATAAGGAGGATAAGTATAGGCCTTTAGCTGTTGACAACAGGTACATTCATTTCCTCAGCCTTCTATCTACCTATTTGAGTTTATATCAAATTACCTTCCCAGAGGAGTTTAGTTTAGAACAGTGCGAGATACAGAAAACACTCCTGGATCATTTGCAGTCTATAGCCTTGGTTTAAAATACTTTTGTGAGCTATCGCTTAATATCGAATCTTTGCCAAACATTAATTAAGCGATAAAATCTAGCATTCAAACATATTTCTTCATCACTTTTTTTCAGGACAAACCTTTTATGACCATTTCATTTTATATTTCAGAAACGCATTTGACATTTTCAGCTTCTTTATGATATTTCTAAATGCGAGTATCGGAGTATTTGCATTTCTAAAGCGAATTTTGATTGGTGCTTTTCTTGGCGTTTTTCTAATTCCTCGGATGGATCGAAGCCTACTGATGAGAGGTTACGAGGCAATGGATAAGTGTTCGTCGACTTGTTTCTTAAAGCCTTTATATAATTTGATTGACCTTTAACCTACATAAGTGATTAAGAGCGTTTCAGTCTTTAAAGCTTCCAGTAAAGTCTTGATGCATAAAGTCACTATCTCTATATTTATCTTGATGTGTCAGTTAAAGCCAACTTGGATAAGTGCGAAACCTAAATAAAATCTACTTGTCTAAAAACAACTGCAACAGTTGATTTGAAAACAATGACATGTTTAAAAATGACTAATTGGAAATATATTTGCCTTCAAAACTGTTGTTTTTATGGTACTCAAAAATACTCTATTTCTTTACATATCATAATGATAATACTGTTATTTTTATGGTACTCAAAAATACTCTATTTCTTTACATATAATAATAATAATTTATTGTTTAATTTCTAGTTAAAAACAATATCTTTGCTTTCGAAATATGTCTGTTTGAAAACATATCTCATATGTGAAACGATAATTTTTTAAGAGGTGGGGTTATTGACATAAGGTTTGACATTCGTTTTACTTTCAGTTTGTATATATATGTACATATCGCATAGCTAAATTTTGATTGTTTTTGCCTGAAAAGCACACAAATGCTTTGAAATATCTTATGTGCCTTTCGAGTTCCTCTGCTGGTCAGACTTTAAATGCAATCAGAGGCAAATGTGAAGACTATAGAGAACAAAATCTCAAATATCTAATATTTTCAAACCTCAGCCAAAAATATATTCTAATATCTTAATCTCTGCATCTTGTTATATTTCAGGTTACGTCAATTACATAGGTATGATTATGGTTGACGTTGCGCATAATCATCCCGTCATGCGCGTGTTTTGTTTTCTTGTGAAATCTGAAGTAGAAGACAAGCGAGACAGAAAACCTTTACAAACTGCAGTGGACAATGTTGAATATGGAGGCTTAAGTTTCTGTCAACACATCCCTGTGGAAACAAGTAATTTTTACTACTTCACTATGACATTAAAAACTCTTTGGTACACATAATGAACATATGTTTTGATCCCTCGTGGCGTTATTATACCCTCTAAATGAAGTTTGGGGGTATATAGGAGTCACCCGGTGGTTGGTTGGTCGGTCGGTCGGGCGGTCTGTTGCAATGTCCTTGTCGAGAGTATATCTTGAAAACTAATGGTTGGAATTCAATGAAACTTCACACAATGGTCAAGCACAATGAGGGAAAGTGTTCAAGAATCATAACAACATCTTCACTATTTGCAGAGTAAGTGCTCTTTGTTGGTTTTCCTTGTCCGGAGCATAACTTGAAAACTACTGGTTGGAATTAAATGCAACTTCATACAATGGTCAAGCACAATGACAGAAAGTGTAGTGTACAATTGCCATACCTCTATATTTAGTATTTACAGAGTTATTTCCCTTTCTTGGGTTTTCTTGTACGGAGCATAACTTGAAAACTACTGGTTGGAATTCAATGCAAATTCATACAATGGTCAGCCACAGTGAAAGAAAATGCAGTGTACAAGAACCACAACTATCTTTAATTGCTCAAAACCATATCTCTATTTCCAATTATTTTACAAAGTATTCTGTTAATAATAATTTCCTCAGTTGCAAAGCAGTCTTGTGGGTATATTAATTACATTTAGTGGTAGCTTTAGTATTTTATAGTTGTCATCATACTAGTTAAACAAGAATATAAAACTCATTCTTCTGTTGTTCTTTTCCTTTTAGGTAACAGCGTTGCAAAAAGAAGATGGTTGCTTGCGATGACTCTCATTCGGAACCCATCGTTAGTACCGCTAAGAGTCCGCGTGACGAAGCATGAGTCTGTACGATCAACTCTTCAACTTCAAGAAATTCAGTTCAGCGAAAGCACCACTACTCTTGACATAGACCAGTCAGAAGACACTTGGGGTTTTTCGATTTCATACAAAAATTACAAGTTCAAGATTCCGCCGAATATAGTTACTAATATAATGGCTCTTATTGTGCTTCTGTCAGTTCTCGTTATTTACACTGGTATCACACTGTTTTGGAAGGATCTTGTAAAAAAGGTTGCTCAGAGCTTGTGAAATAGAAAACATACTTTTGTAAAGGAGTTTAAACTGTCTTGCAATTTCAATCCAACTTATTTTTTCAATGCCACTGAATTCGTTAGTGCCGTTTTAGAATATCGATTTAAGTGCGATTTTTTGTCTTTTTTCTTGCAGAGTTCGATAGCTTTTATCTAAAGTATATTTCACATAAAATGTATGGTCTTGTTTTGATTCAGTTGGGTACCACATAGCTTGTTTGCTACTGTAGACAAGCATCGTATACACACTATTGTTCAAATAGAAGCTGACAGGAACATAGTTATGCCCTGTTTATCAGCGGAAGTAACTTTGAATATGGAGTGATTGTATGTGTGATTGTTTATATTCATCTAATGAATTGCTCGTGAATAATGACATGATGCATATTTGAACAATATTTGACAATTACATGATGGAAATGTATAAATAAAATCAGACCTGATTCCAAATGGGAGACGAACTCCTCCTAGTTTGCTTAGAATTGCTCAAGAACAAAAAAAATACATTTGAGCATTGGTGACCGCAAGCTTAAAGTTAGACATAATGCGATCACAAAATTTACACTAAGCTCTGTTTGTTAGGTGGGCTGCCCATACAGGCCTGAATGTTACTATGACATGCACAACTACCGTTCTGTAAACGAGTCAAATTTCAGTCAAATAGAAATCCCTTACGTACGTAGGCGTTTAAAGTTCTTTTAAAATTATATGTTTTGTCCAATCCTTATTACGTTCACTGTTCTTCTTGCCACATTTTTTTTTTTGCATTTCTACGTTCAGCTGTAAAATTTAGATATGATACTTCTAATTAATTATTTTCCCACTGGTTATCCTTACATATAAACAATGCCATAGATTATGCTTTGGCCACCGTCATTACGACGGTCACTTGACCTTTCGGCCGTAAAGGTGCTGAAAACGCATAGTAACGGTGAAAAAAATCGTCAGTGAAACACTGTGTAACAAGATTAACTGCATTTTTTATAGGTTTGATTGTTTGTCATTCTCATGAAATTCAATTTCTTATAAGTATTTCGTTGTATTTACGTTTGTACTGATTCCCGTATACAAAACCAGAAGCCTGGGGCTACAGCGTAGTTTTTGAACAAACAAACTGATGTCGCGCCACATGCGTCAGAAAGTATTTTACAGTAAACAATTGCATCAAATAAAAACAATACTGCAAGTTTATATCTGTATTTTGCCCAAATTCTGTACATCCCGGAATTTCAAAATTTGTAAAACTTTTCAGTATCCTAACTATTTGCTTACGATCAAAGAGCCTGGTATTTATGTTACATGCTGAATTAAAGCAGTTTCAAAAGATGCTATTGTGATTGAAATTATATTGTTATCCAACGGTATAAAAGATATGTTTATGACTGGCAATAGCACGGTTTTCAATTTTTTTAGTAAACTACTTTTTATGATATCTCTAAAGGTTATAAATATTATTTACGTAATTACTATATTTTCTTACGTGTATCTTCAGCACACTTTAGGAGCCAATTAATTAATTAAATTAATTAATTTAAGAGCCCAATTTCCTTTTCCGCGCTCCCATGTGCTGTTAAGAGAGACATATGAAGAGAAACTATTCTTACCAAACATACTCTACGGTGATCTTTCTATAGTATTGTACAATTTGAAGTAAGCTTCCAGCAGGGAGCATTGTAATAAACAAATGTATAGTTCAAGTAAACAAAGCTGCTGTGGTTATTCCAATTATTTTTTGAGACCTGTAACCATGTTTGTGTATAAACTCGACAAAAGGCAAATTTCACCTTAGTAATATATATTTTTTTCTCAAAGCCCGTCGTTATAAGTCACAAATTGATCACGTTTCTGCATGAGGAACAAAAACCACCTTACGTTTTACAAACATGTTAAAATGTGTTAAACATATGTCATTTAAAGTATGAACTTTTAAGACTTTTTTGAATGAGGCTATTTTGCTTTTGTTACAAGAGTTAATGCTCTTATTTGTACTTGTTATTTATGACTTTTAAACATGTATCTAAATTCATTGATTCAAAGTATTTCAAATTCATACTATATTAATACTATATTTGTTTCATTTAAGAAAAAACAGAAGGTATTCAATACATTGTTTTCCAATTGGGCCAATATTTACAACATGAATTTATAACGGTCTTTATGGTTCATAATTATTTCAGTTATCGAAAAGTTCAAAAACCTGACACTTCATATGGTGTCGTTTCTACACTTTAGGAATATATATAATAGTAGTCACTTGCCAATTCTCACCTTAATGACGGTCAGTGAAATATTCAGGGTATGTAATTAATTAAAAACTAATTTCTAGAAACGTCTACAGGCTTATAAATTAAGTAATATACAGATAACAGCCAACAGATGGATAAAACATCAATACCACTTCATTTGACAGATTTTTCCTGTTTTTAGGATTCTCTTCTTATGATGTAAACTGAGACATATATATTTTGTATATAAAAAACAGGTGTGAAATATGAACAAGGCTTTACTTTCTATTTTCTTAATTATAAACATTTATCTTTCAGAAAATTTTTCATTTTGATGAATGAAATAATTAAAATCAAAAGAATTTGTATGCATATAAGTATCAGTTTATAATTCATTGCTAGGCGGTTGGTGCCGTTCGGTGCGGGTTCGAATCCCACTTTAATTATTTACAAGCTTCTAACACGCGCTTTTCTAAATGTAATTTGGATAACACTGCATGTAATGAAAATAATTTTCTGAAAATCATATTATAGGTGCACCACTTTTTTACATGAACGTCAGTTTAAGGAGTTTTATTGAAAACGATAAGGAACTGGTTTTACACTTATGTGAGTATTTTGACTTTAAGTACCCTTTATCTCGCCGAATGTTTGCGCATGGCAAAAAAAATGTTGGTTTCTTTCATGGCTTTTTTAAATTTTATTTTCTACTCTACTATTTGAAAGGAACGCTAAATCCTACATTTCGCCATTAAGTTTGGTATGGCATTAGCCCCAACACTCACTGAGTCATATACTACTAGCATAGAAAATTCTACAAAGATTCAATAATTCTACAAAGATTCAATATTATTTAATCTTGTTCAAGTGGACTCGTGGTTTAATTTACCGAAATAAGACGAATAATCGTCTTCATTATATCGTTTTCTTTTTATTATGTTAATTTAGTTTAAGTTTTCATGTTTCTTTGAAAAAAAAAAGAACTGAATATGTAAGGAAAAATAAAATTAGGTACATTTTCCTCCTTTAATATGAAATTAAGAGTGTGTTCATTTGAACAACTATATATATGACGAGTTTGGTTTTGACAGATATCTTGAAACATACAGCATCATTCAAAACAGAACGCTTTATTTCATAATTGTAAAACAATGAAGGCTTTATTTACAAAGGTAAAATTAAACAGATTAGGGTTTTCTTTTGGAGAGACTCAAAACAAAAGTCTAGACTGTTTAGACAGCAAATGGAACAAATGTTTCCTATAACCATATATTTTGCTGTTTCTTTCTTTTCTTCAGAACGTTTTTATATTTTTAGAATATATGAACGTTTATATGGAAACATCTAACACTAATAAGTAATGTATTTCTTCAACCTGGTTATACGTGTGTATTTTTGTTTTAAATTTTTTTATCTAAATTGTGTATGTTTAAAACTTATCTAAAACATCATTGGTGTAAATAGAATAACAGTGTATTTATGAAATGGATTAAATGTTTGAGAAAATTTGTTACATTTTATCCGACCGTTTTATTTTGTAATTTAATGAAAAATATATGCTTATATCTGTACAACCGCATTTTGTTAATATACATAAAATAAATAGTCAGCAATGAAAACTGTTTCCATGTTGTAATAGCTATGTTGAATAAAAAACGCAATTTTGCTGGAAAAAGGGTAAACAACATTAGAACTATTGTCTCATGAACAGCAAATCAGCAGTAACAGTTTTGCCAGAGGTATAAGCCTCACTGTAAAATGTTTCTACATATTATCATAACGAGTTTAATAGGCCTAGCCCCAAGACTGATGCTTGGCTCATCGGGATGCATGGATCCACCCTTTACGTGTGACAGGGGTATGCCCACTTATATATATCTTTTAATACTTAGAATCTTAAATGGTAAATTGTGGTATATATTTGGAACTTCAGCAAAAAATGAATAAATAAAAGAAAGAAAACTTAAAAACAAAAGCATGGAGATGTTATTTTTCAAACCACCCATGTTGTATAATGTAGGAAATAATATAATATGTGTAAGTCATGTTCCTTTTCAAAATAACATCATGTGTTAAAGGAGGAATTAAGTTATTAGATGTCTTTTTCTCGCGTATTGCGTCGGGGTAGAATGGCAAATTTTGTCTTTCATACAGCACACTTGCAACTACGATTATCATGGAATTACGGTTATCGTGGAATTATGGTTATCGTGGAACTACGGTTGTTGTGGAACTACGTCAATAATCAATTATTATGCACAGCCTATACTTCGAATTCTGCTGATGTACAACGTTTTGTTTTAATGCGCACATTGCTTATCCAGAAAAAAAACTACTTTAAATTTAAAAAAACAAAAACAAAAAAACAAGGAGGTCATTGGCCAAAGGTCGCTGAGGACATTATGGTACTGGTGTAAAATGCTGTAAGCTAATGAAAGTGCTTATCACAAGAATATGAACTAGAGCCACTTGAAGCAGGGGCCACGTTCGACTTTTTCTTAATACCAAAGGCAAATACATTGGAAGAAGCACATTGTGGTGAAGGGTTTTCAAAGGCAATATCATTTGGAATTATTATTATTATCATTAAATCCATCCATTAAATACAAAGTTATGACCAATTTTAGCAATATTCAATTATTTGACCTTCAAGGTCAAGGTCAAATAAAGGTCAAGGTCCTTCTTGGAGGTATTGTTTCAAGGGTTCTTACACCGTATGTGTGTCATATGTTTACATTTTTCAAAATACAGACGAAAAATATTTAAAACTAAAATGCTTTCAGATTGGTTCTCATTTATAGTCGCTAATATAAATACCGTGACCGAGCATCAAAATAAATGAATGAGATTAGCTACAACATAGATGTCTTCTATCAATTATTTAAATAAAGAGGAAACTTATCAGCCTCATGTACCAGTAAACTTTTTGAGGAAGCGTGCTGTAATTATCGATTTAATTATCAAAACTAAAGTTAACAATTTTCCAACCTGTCGTATAGATGAATAAATCTATAATGCATGAAACAGAAATACTAAAAAGTCAACCTGATCCAATTTACACTAGATTTAATGTTCTAACAAGTATACACCAAACTATTCAAAATTGCATAAAATTAAAAGATCCATCAGAGTAAAGCTGCATTGAGGCATATAACAAATAGCGTCAAAATTATTGATATAAATATACTCACTATATATTTGGGTCAACAAAACCAGTAAACGTCTCCAACAAATTGAGATTCCAAACACATATTTTGATAAGCGTAGTATGCTTTCACACACATACACCTTTTTCTCATGTGACTCGGTAGAGAAAGGAGACAACCGTTGTTGTCCTGAACTTTCTGCCGGAGAAAACGCCAGAGATCATCCAAAACTTCACGTCATGGTGAACATTCCAAATGTTACCGGTAATCTATAGAATGATGTACCAGCTGATTGTAACAAAATTTAATCAAAGTATGATCAAAAGAGGAACATATGTGTCGTAATTCAGAAGGCCGTTCGATCCCCAGCTGATCTGATAAGACGTTTAAAGGAGATCCAATTAGTTGGTGTCATAAATAGCATTTAAAAGAACAAGGGTGTCTGTGGCATCGAAATCTTGATGAATCTTACCCTATCTCTAACAAATTATAACTATTCTTCAGGGGATGTCGGCCTTATGGCCATATAGTCCAAACTACAGGTAACCCTAAATAATGGTACTTTATCATTTAAAGGGGCTGTGCTCCAGATGACAAAAAAAAAAGAAAGTTTTCTTGTATTATAAATTTCTTGTAATATTTATGACTAATGCTTAAAAAATAACTTACTGACAAAAAATAAGTCAAATAATTACATTATAAATTGATTTTTTCCCTTTCAAAGTGCTATACCGTAACGCGACGGTATAACTATATCGTATAAGATTTAAAGTAAATATCTGTAATATCACATGCGGCGATGGTGGTGACAGTAAAAGCGTTGAAAGTTTTTTGTTAACATGAGGGGTCCAGAGTTCAAATCAGGCTGGAGCGAAAATATTTTTTTTATTCTATTTTGACTTTTATAATCAGTTTTGAAGTAAAATATTATGTTGTTATAATCTCACGGCATCTAAATATATCATTTATGAAAAAAATCTTTATGTCAAAACTGGAGTACAGCCTCTTTAAAGTTTTGACAAAAATAAAAAAAAATCATTTATCTGGTAAATGACGTCTTCGGAAAGAAAAAGGTATTCTTCAATAGTATTAAACAAATTTTTCAAAGTAATATTTTATATTATATATGGTAATTTGAAATATGAGAGAGTGTTTTATGCTAAAGTATGTACCAATACCTTTGAATTATGCCAACGAAGGAGGGTTTATAGTTTTGACCTGTTCGTCTGCCCATTAGTCCGAGAAAAAATTATCAATTGACTTTCAATTATGATACAAAACATGTCAAAATAGTATTTCTGTTTTGGACAGGTTTCAGGGCTGTTATATTGTTTAATATTATACGTTCTTTTACTCATTTATCTGTATTTCAAACATTTCTTGGCGCTGAAATAGACGTTCATTTGTATGTAAAAAATGATAAGCAAGAAGTCAAACAGATTAATTTTTCTCCATTTTTGTCAAATCAATTTTCATAACTCTAGTATAATTTTGATGATTTTTCCCCCTGAAGTGCGTAACTGACGTCACGCGCACCTGTATTCAATCAGTAAATTTACAAAATGGCGACGCTCGCGCACTTCATCAATATCGAAAAATCAGCAATTTATTTTTTTGTTATAAAACTTTAATGCCATTTTTTTACGCTGTATTAGCGTCTAGTATTAATTTTATTTCTCAGCATTGCCTTTCTCTTTATCCAGGTTCTAGGATAAAAAAATAATTATTATCTATATGTAGCAGATCGTCAAGATACCATGAGGCGTTGTTAAGGCTGTGGTAATGCCATCTTTTTGTTCACTAGAAAGAGATAACGTGAAGTCTCTTTCATAACAGTATAAAAACAAATCAGCAACGGGGGGTGCACAATTAGTACCCAAGGAGATGCCAACCACCTGTTTATAAATGGAAGTGCCAAATCTAAGATAAATTTTATATAGTAATAAAGAAAGCGACTCGATCAAGTCTTGACAAGTCCATAAACGATAATTATCGTAAGAACAATATTTAAAAATGCCTTATGTTCATTACAAGCGATATAGGTTTTATGTTCTCTTGCAAACGTTTTTTCTTCACTGAAACTGGTGAGCTTTTCTCTTATCAAATTATGAGGAATTGAAATGTATACTGAAGAAAAATCATGCGTAAATAAAGAGAACGCCTGAATGTTTTTAGATTTAAGCTTATTTAAAACGTCACCCGAGTTTTTAATCGACCAAAATATATTTTTGCCAGTGGTTTCAAATTTTTTTCTTTATTGGCTGTAAGACAAGAGATGTTAAAGGGGCTGTGCTCCAGATGACAAAAAAAAAGAAAGTTTTCTTGTATTATAAATTTCTTGTAATATTTATGACTAATGCTTAAAAAATAACTTACTGACAAAAAATAAGTCAAATAATTACATTATAAATTGATTTTTTCCCTTTCAAAGTGCTATACCGTAACGCGACGGTATAACTATATCGTATAAGATTTAAAGTAAATATCTGTAATATCACATGCGGCGATGGTGGTAACAGTAAAAACGTTGGAAATATTTTGTTAACATGAGGGTCCAGAGTTCAAATCAGGCTGGAGCGAAAATATTTTTTATTTTATTTTGACTTTTATAATCAGTTTTGAAGTAAATTATTATGTTGTTATAATCTTACGGCATCTAAATATATCATTTATGAAAAAAAAATTTATGTCAAATCTGGAGTATAGCCTCTTTAAGAGCATGGATAATTAGTAGTTGTGCAAGAACTGGAATAAGCTGTAAATCTTTATGTAGTGATTTGTGCATTTGAGGCAGCAAATACATTGTAGGTACTTTATCTTGTTATTCTTATTTCAAAATTTGAAGAGTGTGTTCAGAAACTAAATCAGTCTCTGATTAAGAAGTCAATGTATTAATTAATTTCCTATGGAATTCCATATTTGGGACCTTTAGAAATTAAAGCAGCTCGTTCACAGTTGAACGGTAATAATTTTTGTTTCCACATTTCTCGTTACTGTAGGTCAAGTCTTAGTTTTCTGATAAAAAAAAACAAACTCGGCTCGAGTAGGTCATATTGCATGGGAAAACGCATTTTCCGTACATGCCTCCCTTGGAAATTCTGGTTATAGATATATTATGCTCAGGTTTCAGATACAAATAAATACTACACCTTTTCTATATAAATATAAAATAAACGAATGCGAGGGCCAGTTCGCTTCGCCCATCTTAGGATTTAAGAAACAGCTCTATCCTCCACTTCTAATATACTTATTTATATGTTTTATTTTCTGACAACCTTAACCATGTGCTTACCTAAGTATGGCCTGAAACTGGCGTGAACCCCTGAATGATAATAAATTTAGTCTTTAACAACATTTACAGGCACAATTGCTGTTTCACTGGCGCCTTCGACTCCCACAAGAGTCGCAGTTGTAACCAATAGATCAAACAAATTTTTTTACACATTAAAAACTATGGCCCCGAGAAATGTGCGGTGACCCTTTAAATAAATGTGAAACACTAATTCAACTAAAATTATTGTTCATTAAAACTTCCACTTCAATTACTTGCACACAATGTCTTTCTGTTCCTGGATGGCTGCCAGATGGTGTCGAAACACCTCCACAGCTAAAAATGCAACCTCCAATTTTTGTGGCAGACAGGAACCTTAAGACGCCCTTGAATTATAACAGTTATCAGTTTTTAATATAATTAGCTGGAAACTTAATTTAAAAGTTATCAATCTTAGAAACGTGGCTGTACACCCTTAAGGAAGTCCATAAGTCCCCAATGTAAGTTCTCTAAAACGCGCGAATTTCCTACTTCTGACAAATGAACCCCGTCGGGCATGAAAAATCTTATGAAAATGGTTGCAAATTCAAGTGGCGTAAATAAAACCCCCTTGACTAATGCCAGTTACCCTGCTAGACTGTTAACTCTCCTGTGAAGCCTCTCAAGACTGTACTTATCCCTACCCCAGTCCCTAGGAAGGATCTCTGACCAAACTACACGACCATCTGGGAATTTATGACGGGTGAACAATTTTCGAATGTTTCAGAGGAATGTGGCCGAGGTCGTTACCACCACAATGACAAATAATATAACGGGGAAGCTCCTGCACCTGGAGAAGAGTTGCCAGCTTTGCTTCGGCCCTTTTCAATGGTCGACCTCCATACCCTTGCCACCAAAGAACAGCAGGAAGGCCCATACTCGAACCCTCCGGATGGCGGACTGCAGTCACAAAAGCCCTTTTCACTATCGAACTCCCAAATAGCCATACCAAAGGCTAACTTGAAACAACTTTGAGGTTGTTAGGTTGAGACATACACCTGATTCAAACACAACTAATTGCATTCTAAACTATATGTAACAACCTGATTGTTTACAATTTAACACTTAATGCAAGTTTAACAAATTCATATTACTGCCAGAAACATGGATATATGATTTGTAAGCATCTGAGGACCACCGATCGGCTTCTTTAATTTGCTCTACTGTAAAACCTAATTGAGCCGCCACTGTTGCTGCCCATATACGGGATTTATAACCGGTTAAGTTTGGGTTTACTGCCCGTTGTGGCTTCTGTAGAACCGCAGAAAACTGAGCTCGCGTTAGAGGCTTACATCATAATGACAAAACAATGGACCAGGTACCCTAGACCTAACCATAAAATAACATTCCATCAGCTGAACAGGGCATGGCGCAGTACTACGTCTGGGTATCCGCAGTGTAATGTCATTTCCATGCTGATCGGACTTGAAAACACACCACCTTACCCACCTCAACCCCTTTGGAGAACGTTATTTCCCCAACCCTGAAAAAAACAAAGAAGGCAAATGAAAATGCGGCTGCAAAAAGATTGACTTCATATTGATCCCGGCAAACTGCTGAGAGTACAGTCAGAATGTCCGTCAACAATCCCAATGTAGTTGGTAGCCTCAACATTTTCTCTGTATTATCTCTTCTAAGACCATCCAGGACCTTGTTCAGTAAGAAATGTTTAGTACTGTCGATATAACCCAGCATCTTGCATAGATAACTAATGGCGCAAATGTACAAACGAAATGTATTATACCGCAAATTCTGAATGGACAAATGAGATACAAACAACACAATGTGGTACAATGGAGGAGGCCAAACAGCAGGCAACATGTTTGAGGTCCTGAATTTATTACATTGTGACAACCCCACCCCATACGCATTGGTTGTGTTAAGAAATAGCATCAGCGATGTTATTATGTTTTGATGAAATGTGAACTGCTTTAAACCATATATCTAATTTCATGATAAGCATGACAAATGGCCGGACTAACTGCATAATTTTGATTTAGCACTTTGTTTATTCAGAACTGACACTTAAGCTTCATCATCTTCCCTCAAAGTAATGCTTTTGTTCATCAACTCCCTACCGCTCATTTGTATACCAAACATTGTCAGGGATATACGATACACCTGCAAAAATGACCTCCAGACTTGCATATCCTTCCGTAGTTCCTTTGTAATCCTTAACAGGTAAAATGGTTTTCTAAGACCAGACATTGCATCGTAAAACCTCCTAGTAATCGCCCTGTTAGATCTAATAACCTGACCAAAAAAATCCAGTTTACCAACCAGACTCTGTAGTTCTTTCAAACTATTCTTCTTTTTATTCATAATTTCTTTGATTAATCTCATTTATTCATCCACTTTGTGAATACTCATTAGCATTTCATTAGTGTAAATTTCCAGCCCCCAAAATACCACGATTGTTGATGGACCAACTGATTTAGCCTCTGCAATAGGGATACCCAATTCATTGCAGAACACCAAAAAAGCTGAAACTAAGGTGTGACAGTCATTAGACCCTTTGCGTCTTACAAAAATAAAGTCATCTAACATGTGATCGAGGGTAGCTATCTGAGTTGAGACTGCCACATTTTTCAAAAAGATTGGCACTCTGACTCAAACCCATAGGCAAACATTTATCCACGTAGAAACTATCCCTTATTTTCAAACCAAAACGTTTGAATTCACAAACAGCCAAGGGCAAAATCCTATAAGCAGACTTCAAATCCCGCTTTGCAATTAAAGCCGATTTCCCCAATTTAAAAATCATTTTCGTTACTTTATCGATAGATGTGAATCGAACGCTACATAGAGACTCATCAATCACATCGTTTACACTACTGCCTAATGGGTGATTAATCGCCAACCCCCATCAGATTTTGGCACAACCCCAACTGGAGACGTCCTTAATTTGGGAGCGGTGGTTCCTTGAATGGGCCCGCCATACGGCCTAATGCAACCTCCCGATCGAGTTTAGTTTGAAGAGCTTCAGGGTGTGTGTATGCCGATTTTAAGAAAATCTAAATAAACCATGCTTACTCTTGGGCCTCTGCAACCTATTTTAAACACATACAAAAACACATTCTTTGAGATAAAAGCATCACTGCGATTGTCGTAAACGTCTAAGTACTGTAATAAAATTTTAACATTAAAGGGCGAAACTGCCAATTCTAAAGAATATAGATTTAGAATCTACTACGGGGACCGAAGAAAGTAGGTTTGAAACCCGCTCCAGTTCTGGCTGGACGGATCTGACTGAACTGCTGTGGTGCACTCCGAGGGGGTGCAGGGGCAGGCATTTGGCCTGGGAAGAAATTTGCATTGCCTGGACGTCTACACAACTTGGCTGGGTGGTCACCACTACAGTACAAGCACATATATCTTAAAGTACATAAATTTTTAAAACAGGACCTATAATTGTTGTCGAAACATTTTTTTCTGACTCTAAGTGTTGTTAGCCATATTGGAAGGGCCCATAAAAAGGAGCCACAAATCCTGGTCTATGTGACCAAATGACATCCCGCCCGGGCTTGCCGCTATACGTAGCCTAAATTGGACGTCATAGCTTTTCCAGCCTGAGCCTAGATGTCTTTTCGCGGCTGTATGAATTATACTGAAGTATTTTAAAATTTCTTGCATTTGAGTTTGGTGTGCTGCCAAATACAGACTGGCAAATATGAGGAAGGCATCTGACCACTCCTTGATAGTGTAAATCTGCTTAAGATTTGATTGGCTTACTATTAGTTCCCCAGTCTGGCTTATTGAGAAATTACGTTTGACTTCTGCCTCAGGTCGGTCCGGGTGAGGCAGTAGAATGGCAAGGTCGACATATTGACCCCCTATAATCTTATTTTTTAATGCTTGAGACACATGCAGCCCCGGCCCGGCCTGTACAGTTGGTACCATTTGTGGTTGGCCGTCAGACATAACTTCAAGGTTTGGTAATGTAAAGCCTGTACCTTGATCCAGCATCCCGTGCGGGTGCTCATCTACATCCTCTCTCCCACCCTTGGTCCTGGTACCATTGTTGCTTGAATGATTACCGCTTGAGCTGCTGGTATTGGTGAAGCTTGTTGTGGTACCACTGGAGCTGGTTGGGGTATCGCCTGTGCTGGCTGGGTTGCATGGGTGGTACTAAGCTACAGCTTATCTCGGAGCAAGTAACATTCCCAATTTGCAAAGTTATGTGCTACATATATCATATCATGTTGTTTCCAATAAATGCCCTTGGAACGTTGCAAAAATTCACATTGGGATTATAAGAACCATTTTTGTATAATGTTTAAATTAATTACGAAAATGGAAAATTATGATACAACCTTTCCACGATACATATGGTTTATTAAATTACCATTGTTACCTTGAAGATGAGAGTAAACATAGAAAGATCACTGTATTGATTCCCATGAGATTGCAATAAATAGAATAATTACACTCTCTGATTTCCGTTTTCCATGAAATTCAAAGTGCTCCTAGATTTTAAACTACACAATATTATTGCAATACCTCGGCTATATGCGTTTGTAACTGAAAGGTAATGATAGTATGATATTTCATTTTCCAAAAATCACACTGACCTTTACATGTGGTAAGGTTTTTCAATAATGGGTCATTAAATGGAAACATGAAGTAGGACACATCATTTTCCGAAAACAAAGATATCAATTTTTGTTTTTATATCTAGTCTAGCTGGTGTATTCTTTATTTAGATTACACGCGAACTTAAAGGATTATGCATGTGATTCCAATCAATCGATATAAAACGTTAACATCGGTAACTGAACACTATTCTATTATGTGTAATAGGTTACCAGACACTAATAAATAAATATCGACCCCAAACAACCCGTCCTATTCCTTAGTGAATGGCACCCATTATACGATACTTTTAAAATTTTACACACTATAGGTAAACACAGTATAAATAAATAGTGTCATTAAAAACTGGCAGTTTTTTTTAAAAAGCATCAACATAACTTGACCTGTTATAGGGAATGCAGCTTCCCATAAATAGTGTGTGTATTCTTGTAGCCTAATTATACATATTCAGTAAGAATTTCCTAGATTTCAACTAATTTCTGCAGTTAAAGTATCTTATTGAAAGATGGGCATAGTATAGAATACGGAATCCCGAAGCAGGTGCTTGCTGTACCACGTGACATATTCCGCAACATGGCGTCTTCACCAATTACACCTCAGGCATTCGTTTCAAGGATAGATGTCAGGAACCGCTATATAGATAATACAAAGTTCAGAAGTTCACAAGAATGAATCTGAGGGTCACTTTTTTCAAACAGATTTTCTTTAATTTAAGCTGTCAAATGCAATGCAACTCTTATTTTCCTGAAAGCTATTTTTTTCCTAAATATAGCAATCAACAACTCCATTCAAAGTAAAAACATATTTTCCGACGTGCCTATGATTTCTCTCAAATGAAGTTCATAGCTTGTTTATAGATCTTTTCGTGACACCACTTCCGGTGTCTTACGCAATTTATAGAAAATAGATATTCAATTGTTGAACATCTCAATCAAGTTTCAGATTTATTGTTTAAATAAACTGAAGTCTTTAGTGGACTTGATAATTTTTGTAACGGATCCTGTAGATAAACTCGAATCAGCTGATAATTTTCATTTTCAATATTATATCAACACTTCGATAGCGATGTTTGGATAGAATTTTTAAATCATTTTAGAAGTAAAGTGACCCCAGGTTAGTTTTATGAAAGTTCGTGCTTTGTGTTGCTTAAATAATTGTTCGGGGCATTAATCCATGAAACGAATGCCTGTGGGTTTTGGTCGGATGTAATGTGAGTCTCAAGAGCACGAAGAGTGAATGTGATCAGTCATGTGACGGCACACGGAAATAGAAATTTTTAATATAGGTATCAAGATTGACACTACATCTAGCTGACCTATTGACACTACATCTAGCTGACCTATTGACACTACATCTAGCTGACCTCTTGCTACTATTTATCTGCTTACTTAGATTTACGGGATTTTTGTCCCCGGCCCTCTCTTTGTAACTACTACTAATGAACTGGTTACTCTGTCCGCCTTACGAACAGTTTGCCACGAACTTCTGACTATTTCCAGTCTGTCCACTACCCAATTCAAGCTACAAAGTTTCCGCATTGGTGCTTGCTTTCAGGCTTTTTATCAGGTATTCATGCGGATCAGGTACGGTGCCGTTGGCGCTGGCGCTCTCATACACATAAACGCATTATTCATTTACCTGGCATTCAACTACTCATGGCTAAGTAATTTTCCTTGATTTCCCATGCACATTTTTACTCATTTTGTACATTCGGATGTGTTTACCTTTGTTTCAATACCATGTCTTATTCTTGCCCACATTCAGCCGCAGGGAAACATAAAGGTCCATTTTTCTATTATTTTCTACATCTTTGTACTTTAGATTACGTTGATTTTTAGTTTGCTGACTTTCACATCATTCCGTTAAGTAGTACTACATAGTTCTGCACTTGCTCTATTCATTAGCTCTCGTAAACATTGGGGTATTTGTAATGTAACTCGTTAAAATTTACCCTTTTTCAATTGCAATGTATGTAGTCGTTATCGTACTGTCGCGTTGTCGTACTATCGTACTATTGCCTTGTTGTAACTTTGCACTGTTGCGCAGTCGTACTATCGCCTTCCAGTGAGCATGTGTACGCTCAAAAGGAGAACAACTTCATTAGGGTATGGACGAATTAATCAAAACTTATCTTGAGAGAGGCTATGCCTACAAAGAAATACTTGTTTCACTAAAATGGGATCAGGGATTGATATAAAATAAGTTTTGATTAACTTGTCCATACCCAACATGAAGTGCTTCTCTTTTTGACCGAAAAGCAATAGTACGACAGCCGACAGTACGATAATACGACAGCACAATAGTATGACAACGCGACAGTGCGATAACCAAAACGTGATAGAACGATGGTGACACTACGACAGTGCGATGATGATAATGCAACAGTGCCATAACGACGCGACAGTACAATAACATAACAGTACGATGACGAAAACACGACAGTACGATAACAATAATGAGACAGTACGGGAACAAAAACTCGACAATCGATCACATTCTGATTATCGTAATATTGTACTGTCGTGTTGTCGTTATCATACTGACGTACTGTCATTATCGTACTGTCACGCTATCGTTTTTGTACTGTCGCTATTTCATCTTTTCATTATTGCATTGTCGACCTCGGGTTTCAGAGCAACACACTTTTAGGCGATGGCCCTAACGGTATTTCGTAATACATGTTAATGCGTGTTACTTCTGAGTTTACTATGGAAGAGAGCCTTTACTTTGAGCATTGGTATTATAATGCAAGCATTAGGGTCAGTGCAAACATCCTCTTCAAATAATGTCGACGACTCAGGTTACCACTGCTGTTTAACCAAACGGTATATTTTGTTTTTGCACACGAATATTCCTTTAAACATTGTATTTGTGAACACTATTAAATTTACTCTAAGACTTGTACTAGTTAATTTTCGCCCGTGATATAGTTTGCCTCTTAGCACTTACCTACCATCAGCTGTTATTTCCATGTTTTTTTGTTAACCTTTATATACTGCAAAAGGTATGCTTGTAAATCTTTTATGTTGTCTTGTAAATAGTGCTGTACATTTGTATTTCTTATGCCAATACTTCATTTGTTCACACCATCCTTAGTGTACATAGGGGTGTGCTCTACATTTTACGTTACTTTTTCTACATGTCACGTTTTGAAGATGATGGCGTTCTTTTATTTATTAGAAGTTTTTGAAGTAGTTTTTGGATTCTTCTCCACCATCCCCAACTCTCGTATGTTCCTGTTTCAAGCTCTTTTGCCCGTAACTGCCTTTTTTGTATCATTTTACCAGTCATGTTTGCTTGTGCAACTTTATATCACAAGATGTTATGATATTTGCGTGTTTATTGTTAAAGGACTTTTGGCTTGTCCAACTTCTTGTCATGAAAATAATTAAATTCAAATCTTTATTGTTAACTACATGGTTGTATGCCATCATGTTTATTCCAATACCATTGTTGTTTTGTTTATCCCGTGACAAAAATTAACTTCAGAAGCAACAGGAGTAAATATAAATACATATTTAATCGTTAAAATAATCATTTCCGATGTATGATAAAACTCTCTTTCAGATAATACGTTTTGATGCAAGAGACTTTTGATGGATAGCCCCGTTTAATGTCCCGGTTGTTTTGTGTCGAAACACTATCTCTAAGTAACCTCACAACCATTTACGAAAAGAAGAAACTTATATTTGCTTCAGTTGTGTGTAAGTTTGCTTAATGCCCTGTTGGCAACAGACAAAGTTTAGGAGGTCCTATGATCAGAACGGTATATTTCATGTACAGTACCACATTAATAATTTTTCAGGCTATGAGGGGGAATACGAATTATGTAATCCTTGCAAAAGAGACAATTTCAATCCACTGAAAGTGACTGAAACTTTGATATCAGATAATGATTTATATAAAAGAATTCAGATTTATATTATATTGAAAGAGGTCTCTTTAACAAGTATCACAATCTCAGAGTTTAGTTTGTGTTTCAAAGTGCTTTTGTCTCTTTTTTTTTTTTTTTTTTTTTTTTGTTTGTTTAATAAATAATACTTAATATTTACCCCGCTCAATTTTAAAAAAAACTAACTTTTATCAGGTCTATCAAGCGACCGATGTTTGTTTACCTGTATTGAGTAAACAAATACCAACTAACTGATTTCAAGGTTTTATAACACGATATCAGATTACAATAGTAGTTGTGCATTGATCGATACATTATTCCAAATCTCGGTTTTCTAAAAACAGTATGCCCTGATGAACACTTAATGTACCTGTATTTTTTAGTGCACCGTTATCAGAAATGCACAAGCTGACTTCTTATAAGTGTTTTGAAATATTTAAAAATAGCGAATTAAAATACAGAGGTGATAAACGTTTCGGAATTAAAAAAGGCGCTTTTAAATTCGTACTCTCTGGGGATTACATTCGGTAAGGTTAGTTCATTATGTTTTTTTAATTGAAATTTCTCTTTTGCGAGTTTACAGATATAACGATTTTGACAGAAATGTCTAAGTTACGGGTTTTATTTGGTTCTATGATTTGCCTCCTTAAACATGATTGTATGTCAGCCGATTATTTTAAGTTCATTTTTTTAATTGCAGTTTCTTTTGTTACATATTGAACATTTTTGACAGAAATGACTAAGTTACGGGTTCTCCTATGATTTGCTTCCTTAAACATGGTTGTATGTCAGCCGATAATCTTAAGTTTTTCTCTGCTTGGCAGATACGGAAATAACATTTAACATTTAATAATAGCATCTATTACTAAAAATGAGATAATAAAAATGCATTTTTTTAAATTAATGAAAATACGATATGCGAGCAAGTACAAATTAAAAGCATTACAACGTTAACTATTGTGCATGTGATTTATATTTAAAAGTGTAAGTTAATGGTCTATCACCTGAATTTCTTTTCAACTTTAAATAGTTCAAGGTGTACTTCTAAAGGGTTGGTTTAAAACAGGTGAAATCCGTTACGCGCAGAGATATTGTCTAAAAAAAATATAGCTAAACAAATTCCTAGACCATATTCAACATATTCAGTGATAGCAAACACTTCCGCCAACCATCGTTTCTAGGAGAAAGAAAGCTTTTTCTACAACTGCTTATATTTTACGTTGTTTTATGTCTGTTGCAAGGACTGGATCCTTCAGCAATCATAGGAACTTATTTCAAAGTGTTGATTATCTTCAGAATTGTAGTTTGGGATATTCGAAATGATATATTATGCATAGAATTAAACATTTTATTCCGGTTATCGTGTACCGTCTACTAATTCGCAGAAAAACAGTATTCAAGTTACCACCCAAAATTATACATGTTATTTAATTGAAACTGGTGACAATATGTAACTGTTTTAAGGGTATAATTGTAAACCTTTGAATATTGGCAAGGACCTTAAATACTTTAGACCTTTGAAATCGGTTACACTTGCTAAATAAATTTTGGCATACATATCTTTTCCTGTTGATAACTTTGAAACTGATTTTAAGATATCAAAATAATCATCATGCTTATGAACCACTTCGCTACGTCTTAAGTCACTGCCACAGTGCATGATTGAATCTAAAAAATTAGTGATATCCGCGTCAGTCTTATAACTTTCAAACTAATCTTTTAATTTCGTTGCAATTTAGTAAACGTGTCGCACTTATGAACCACTTCGCTACGTCACAGTGCATGAATGAATTTAAACAAAGCTAATGATATCCGTGTAATTGTTGTATCTTTTAAACTAATCTTTTGATATAAAAAATCGCTTGTTTGGTAAACGTCTCGCGCTTATGAACTACTTTGTTCAACGCGTCAATTAATCCTTCAAGGTGTATTTTCTTTTTACAAATAATAGGTTTAAATCTATTTCCAATGTCCCATTAACATTTGATATGTCTGTGTCAGACCTGGGGTAATTGTAATCAGTAATTGTAATCAGCTGTAATGATTGCACTGTTTCCAAGTAAACAGATGTAATGATTACAGTGGCTAAATCTGATTAAAATTAGTGTAATTTAATCATAAATCAAGAAAATTTACCTTTAATCATGATTAATTTCTGATTACATTCTGATTTCATATACATATATGCAGTTTTTATCTTAACAGAGAAATACATTAAAATAAAACAGATAGTGATAAGATAAACATCATGCATCTCTGAATAAGTTAATGGTTTTAATTTTAACCAACATCAAAAAAGATTCCAAATTGAGCAAACACATGCATTTTCCAACAATATATCCAAACCTATTGTTTGAACTATGATTTAGTGGGCCAGATAAGCCTCAGGCAATATTATGACAAGGATCTTGTGTGAAGATGTATTGAACTCAATAATTTGTGTGATAAATATGTTTTCACCTGCAACTGAAAATTGAAAGGTGTCAGTGTGTTCACCTGCAGAATTTTAAATTGTGATTAAAACTTTTTCCAATTTGTGAATGTGTCAAATTGGTCATTTCATAGTTTGTCAGTCATGGCAGCAAATCTATGGAACTATTTTGAGCTGCCTGAAAATGCAGAAGGTCTTGTTAAAAGAAAATGCAAACACTTTGCAGGCAGAATCTTTAGACCAGACAGATGGTCATTAAAGTCTAAAACATTTCAGCAATCGATGCCTTTTAAATGCAACTCTGGTGTTGGCTATAAAACGAAATACATGAAATGTAATCAAAATGTAATCTGATTACTTTACCAAAATAGTTGTAATTTAATCATTACATTTGAAAAATAAAGTAATTGTAATTCAATCATTACATTTTCTCAAGTAATCGCCCCTGTCTGTGTCCAATGCCTAGTAACGGGACAAACCCTGTTGTATTGGCACAATTATATCAGTTTTATGAAATAATCATTTCAATGATAAAGTTTACTACAAATAGTGCAAATTGATTTTAGCATTTAGTAAACTCTAAGATGGCTGTCATTCATAGATCTGAAGTAGGGACAAAAGTGCTCTTTTAAAAAAAACCTGAGGCTTTGTTGTATGACTGTTTGACTGACTTTATTTCTGTTTCTTCCTCGTGGCAATAGGGAGTGTAATCCTTTCCCGGTGTTTAATTAAACAACCATAAGTTTCCACAAAGTTGAAAAGGCATGGAAACAAACCCCGTTTAACAGGATTTAGTTTCTTTCAGGGGTCTTTTCAACTGAAGCAACATGACGTCTGCCGAACCTGAAATGTCCCAGTACTGTCTGGACAATGTCTTTCAAGGCAGTATCTCAACAAAATATGTTCACTGGTTTCTAATACCAGCGGTAAGTTGATAAAAATGGACACTTTTATGAAATTATACAAAAATTTCTACCGACGTTCGTGTCATGAATTGGGGAAAATAAATCTTTGACAAAACGGATATCGAGGGTAAAAATAGATCTCTATGGTGATTTAATCTCAGGTATGGTATGACTGAACTAAATATATTTCTCATGTTAGGAATTCTGAGTATAACTTGAAAGTGTCTGCAATAAAGGTCTGTACAATTCTGTAGTACTAATTTTGGCATCTAACCGCCTTGTTTGAAGAGACTGACACCAGACAAGAAATAATTAAGTAAAATTAATCTTTGTTAGGTTGCTATTTTGATAGTCATCTTATTGGAAATGGAAAAGGGTCGACAAAAGAAATACAATAATTTTTCAGGTTGCTATCGTGATGGTGTTGTCCTTCATGGAGAAACGGAAGGCTATTAAACCGGAACTGTTGGGTGGTCGACCTGCCCTTTTAAGGTAATTACTGACGCGACATTTTTTACAGACTTAAGACATCCATTTTAGTGAAAGTGTTACATGTATTCATTAAGTATTGACGTACGTACTAAAAAAGAAATTATGTTGACTGATATGTGAATATTTACAGGCAGTTAAACCTTCAAACCTTGAAAAAAGAGTATAAACAATAAGGACAAAAAAGATAAAACAATCATGCACATATATGGTTATTTGCATAAAACGTATTAACAATAAATTGTCACATTTAACTTTTGCAAATATAAATAGTTTCCACATTGAAAATTCCCACTGAGCTTGTTTGGACCGACTTTCTTCCTAGTTAACAATTTATTACGCAAATGACCTAAAATCTGCCAGATATCACCTACTTGATATTTCAAAGTGTAATCGCGCCTCTGACCTCACTTCTAGAAACGCCCAAACAGTTTGTTTATTTTAGGCGATAAAAGTTTTCAAAATTGTCTAAAATGGTGTTGCATGATAATCAGGCTGTAAATAACTTAAATGTAAAAAGTTTTAGATAAGGGAAGATATCAGATAAGGCGGATAGGTCGAAATGGCGAGACTGTTTAAAGCAGTTGACTCTTATTCTGTCTTCCTGGTCACCATTTCTGGGCAGGGCCAGTTCTAGAAATCTTTCCTTCGTAAGAAACTGGCAGCTATATAAAGGATATATATTTAAAAGACATTGTAATAACCTGGGTCATTCTTAATCTGAAAACTTTAGGTATAGTAGACTGCAATGTAACTTTTTTTGCAAGACCACTCAGTTTCCTCGATGAACCGAACAACCGCTGGGGTATAATGTTTGTATTTGGATCCGTGACAGGTAACATAATACAAGTTTCGCAGAAGGCATTATCGGACTCTCTGAACTTTCCCGTCTGGGCTAAAAGTGAGTTTTCTCTCATACTTTTAATTACTCCTATCTGGGATAATAATTTGTATTGCATATTATCGAAAACTGATCAAATATATTTTAAACATTAAAAAAAATATCTTCTTTTTACATTCTCGTGAGGATTTCGCATAATATAGCCTACTTTTCAACAACAAACTTCACATGTAGATAAACATTAATAATCACAATTAGCCATCAAATATCGCAATTTCACAAAAGCCTGATGCTTCATGCCAATTAGCGAAGATACCGGCCGGTAATACATGTTATATTCAAATCTCAATCTTAAAGTTGTATAGTATATGCTTGTAGATTAAAACGTCAAAAATTATGCGTAGGAATTTATAGTTTATATATAGAAATAATTTAATAAAAAATATGTGGTGTACAGCATTTCTTATATTTAGTCCATTTTTATTTCAGTTTTTATGGTGTACATCTTATGCTTGGAGACTAGTGTCATATGTTACCCGCTATTTGCTTGTATGACCACAAGGCATAAACTTGCTGGGGCTATCACAGGACTTCTGTACTCATTAGGCTGGTAGGTCAGGACTTGGGTGTTAATCTTAACCATGTTTCATAAAATAAATATCTAGGGTATAAATGTTAAATCTTACTTTCTTTGAAAATAAAAAGTGACTAAATCAGGTGAAAACAACAGCAATGAAAAAAACATGTGTTCCAAGATAAGAGTGTTTTCAATTCATGTGATCAGAAGTCTTTTATCTGTCACTGCAGCTTTTTAAGTACGATATTTTCTGTTATGATTTTTAAATCCTATATTTTTTAGAGTGATTAAACAAATGCAACTATGACGCAAAATCTCCTCTGAGAGAATTTTCGTGATAATTAGGATTCTGCCTCTTACTGAAACGACGACGTATTTTTTCTAATTTATATTACCTGTTCATTAGATAAATATATTGTACGAATAATTATTTTGTTAATTTACAGGAACTACTTTTGCACCAAAGACAGTTTAATTTAGAGGTGGCATGTGGTCCGACCTTTCAAACAAATGGGTCACTTTCGTCTAGACGTATTTTATAGAAGAAATAACATTTTGATTATAATTTAAGGCCTAAACATGTTCATATGATCTACGCGAAATTCAGTTAATCTTGTATTTTACAGTTATTCTATGAATATTTCAATATACGATAGATCTATACATGTAAATGATTATTAAACCTTTAGGTATCTTTGTCGATTGGTCAGGGGTCGTGCACGGAAGCTAGAAAAATGTGTTGATGCTCACTGTATGTGTCTTTTTTATTTACAGGTTAATTTTCGAGCTTTTTATCGATATTCAGATTGGAAGATGTTACGAGAAATTCACAAATCCAGATGTAAGTACTGAATTTTTATTTTCTGCAAGTGGTAGTTGCATAGAAATACTATATTACTTCATGTAGCTGGCTTAACACTCAGATATAATATATTGTTTAGTCAGAACTTGTTCAGCTTTAGATTTTAGGATTGATGAAGATCTGTCCGTCATTCATAAAAACTTAACTTTTATATATTGCTTATAGCATTTATGGCCATGAGACTTTATAGACTAGTATTGAAAAGTCTTCAAAGTTTGCATGAAACCAGGCAATGAAGTTTCATATATGGCACACAAAATTGCTTAATGGACATTTTCAAATAATGCTCAGTCTTTGCCCGCAAAGTCCGTACTGTCCTCACTCAAAGGGTTACGTGGTTCGAGGAAAGTTTTTAAAATAATTATCATTTTGACATCAAATGTTGAGGAGATCTAATATTTTATCTGAATTACGAGAAGCGTTCAAGAAGGTAAACTATCGTGTTCGACGATGACTATTTGCATAGTAGCCTCAACATATTCACCTCAAGTGATAATCAATTTAATCTTACCTACATTTTTTTGGGTAGATATACACTAGAATATCGTAGAACGAAGGTGTATTCGTTTGGAAATTTAGAGGGTTAGATGTCAGTTTCGAAAACAAAAAAAGTCACAAGGAGCTATGTCATGCATATATGGTAGGTTGGGAACCTACATATAAGTGTAAATATATAATTGATAGTAAATTTTTCTCCTTTTTATAAAAAAATAATCACGAAAACCTTAAGGTGAGGCAAGGGAAATGACAAACCACGAAAATCAGATTAGTTGGTAAGAATAAATGAACAATCGTCAAGATGTGTTACTTTTCAATTTCTTTTTTGCACACCTGTGTGGAAACCTTTCAGTAAAATTGGCGAATGAAAAATATCAAAGGCATATACTTAAATATACTTAAAACGGCATCGACTAGCTGAAATCCTTTTATCATATAAAAAGATCTTACTTTGAATTTCAGTTCATTACTGCATTTGTTACGCTGAACTTGTTGGCATTTCTATTAATATCAATTATTATTAACTATCAATATGTGAAAATATAAAAATATATAAATGGGATTTAATGAACCAATGCCTAAACAGATTGAAATGTGATAGAGAAAAGATAGGGACCTTTTTCAAATTCTGTGTAAAGTATAAAAGAAACTTGTTTTAAAAAACTACTGTCACAATCCAAACATCCTAGAGCTTTGATATTTGGCATGAAGCATTATCTTGTTGTTTCATTTTTATTCATTTGTTTTGAATTGAACTTGCTATTCTGAGCAAGTAAGTGATTTTCGGTTAGGATGAACCTATTGTTTTAGTAACTTTTTTTGGTCATGTTTAACACGTACTGATGTTACTTCCCTGTAATCAAGCTTTAATTTCAAAATAATTATATTTTTTCTCATTATAGTTGAATGTTAACATTGCGGCCCACATTCAAATACAAGAATTGCCTGTTGTCATTTGCGATTTACTGGTTGTGTTAAAGTTCTGCTGGAAACTTTACAAATGCTTCAAGAGTGGCGTGTATGAAGTCAGCTACGAGGTAATTGTTCTATAATTGTTGCCAACAGAAACACGAAATTCCGCAAACAAAGGTCTGTTGGTTTTTTTTAGATGATCCAATCTTAAAGGTAAACATTAATACCTAGATCCAAAGTGAAGTATTTCCTTATTTCCCTATTTAAGATGCACTGTAAAAATTGTTATTTTGGTTATAATAACATGCATGCAGCAAACACGTTTGTACGTTACTAATGTTTGTTCACGTTACTTTCAATTATTTTACACACGATCGGTTTTATACACGCATTTAAATTTTTGTCAGAAAGAACCGAACTTCAGTTTGATATCTACAGAAGAAATGGAGTAAACAAAAGCGATTTCTGAAAATTTGATATCGATATCTACCTCGCTTTTTTAATTTGTATATTCTGTTCGAATAAAATGTTCCATGTAAATTTCAACTATAGGCGCTGTACGTTGTGTTACTATGAATCAAACCATAATTTAACCAATTATAATCAGAAATGTCATAAGAAAATTTCGTGTTTCTGATGCAGACTTTCAAAATCAAACAAGAGAATAATAATCTCTTACATAATCGTAAAATGTGCCTTTTTCTCCGAGTTCTGGATCATTGTCCCGTGCAAAGTGGATAACGTCGATATGTGCCTAAACAGATAATGTTAGAATGGACATCGCTTTCGATATTTGATTGAGATTTGCGCTACGAAAGATAGTGGACTCGATTTTATCATAATCAAGAGATATTTTGTAATTATATAGGCGTAATAAGGCACAAAATTGAAATTGTTTGTACAAGATACAGTAAGCATCCAAATACAGAAACACAACTGTTTTTTATTTATTTATTTATTTATTTATTTAATTATCTATCTATTTATTATTATTTTTGCATGTAAAGCATCGATACATAGGACACCGGTTTCAAGACATCTATTGTGTTTAAGGATCTCGAGATCGGATACGTATCACTGGATTATTAGTTCTGTGCGTCAGAACTCGACCACTTATCCGTCTACACATCTACCATTTATTAGTTAAAACAAATGATAGAGATGATTCTGCTTCAATTCCATTAGGTTAGAGTTCACCTAAGGGTCATTCAAATCAATAGCATTGCTAAAACAACAGTGTATCTCTTTACTTTAATGGCAACGGTGATGAACAATACGACGTTATTTTTTCCTAAATATTATATGTAAGAGATAATTTATTTGTCTTGGTACAAATTGAATCCTTGTTTTCATTGCTAGGATCAAGTGAAACTGTGTAAAAATTCTCATATGACGTATATGAAATACCTGTTCAACAAAAACAAAATAGGAGACAGCACAGAAAGGTTAGATGCTTTCCGTCGTTTAATTAGGAACTAAAAGAGTACTTTGATTATAAGGATTAACTTTTATAAAGAACCACTTTCTTTACGGTATCAGTAACCACTGCCAACAATTAAGAATGAGCCGAAGTACAGGTACGTGGTTCATTTTTCCTTTTCTTTAATTTGCTTTATCAGATCGTTTTATTTGAAGATATCTTGGTTACTTATTGAAATAAAAAATGCCTTCAAATAAGACGATATTTTCTTTATTTACATCTTAAGTTAATAAAACTGGACCGAAGCAATAAAAGAAATAGGTAAGGAAAAGCTCATCTAAAGTACTTTGGCTCAATTCCAGCCTCCTCTAAACATGACACCTCGCAGTGGATAATACCCTTTACAATAGAGATATTCACTACTAGTACACCTGTCATAATATAATAATGATAGTATTTTTATTTCATTTTTTATTAAATAAAGGCATCTCACAAATATATATATATAAATATATAAATTATTCTTGTATGCAGTTTTGATGCAGTTTTGAATAGGAAAATAAGATATCTTTGGTTACTGATACGATATGGGTAGTAAATCCGCAATGAGATTGTACACGCCGGGGGAGAGTTAGATAAGATGGCAATGGATATGACTTGGTAAGGTAATGAGGGTGTTACAAAAAGGTGACCCACTGAATCAGAAAGGTAGGCTGTTGAGAGTAGAGAATAGCTCTTTGACTGAAGAACAAATTAATAGACAAATATCTAATCAAATGAGAGAGGGTGTGGAGCAAGTTCGAAGAAACGCGATAGAGTAAGTAGTAAGAATGATGTTTTACGTTCTAAGATTAGATTAAATGGATCATATAACATTTATTAAGTTGCGTCTCTTCTGTCGATATGACTGCTGTTAGTGAAAAAAATGTTTTCGACATTTTTAGACACAATTAGTGTACGTTGACACGTTATAGTAAATAATTCAATGCCAAATGCAAAACCTAAACTTGATTTACGTGAATGGTAATTAATAGCAGCAAAATGTTCAAACTAGTTCCATCAATTGCCAGACTGTTTCTTTTGTCTGTTACAGTCTTACATGGAGGCAGAAAATACAGCGGAGAATTTTTCATCCGATCCCCGGGTTCAGATTTCCTATATCGATACTTATCACCACGTTTATGTCAGGCGTTTTGCTATACATGGTAAGTTTTTTGTCCACCGTTCTGCCGGCATGTTCCGGGTATTTACACTGGCTTTTGCGATTCGAGAATTTTGGAGGAGTTATTGCCATTTGTTCAATATTATTTAATATTTATTTTGTGCGGAACTCCATCTACATTTCCTATTTGATTTTCATCACACTCCCACAGAATGATCATTATCAAGTCGCAACGCATATACTCCGAGTTTTTTTACATTCGATTATTTTCTGGCATGGAAATTGTCATCTGTTCTTTCTTACTGTATATTTCTTCTGTGCTCAACTCCTACAATTCGCATATGATGTTTCCCAAACTTTCACAGAATGATCATATTCAAGTGCCACAATGCATTTAAACAGGTTTTTGCGATTCGATTATTTTTGACATTGTTATTGCCTTTGTTAATTTAACTTAATATGTTTTGTTTGTGCATGCACAGTTCCTCCTACAATCTTCATATGATGTGATGTTCACCATACTTGTACAGAATGATCATTATCAAGTGCCACAGTGCATGTTATAAGGCTTTTGCAATTCGATTATTTTTGCAATTGTTATTGTCCTTTGTTAAAATTAAGTTATTATAATTGCTTGTGTACACAACTCCTCCTTCATATCTTATTTGTTGTTCGCCAATTTTTCATGGAATGATCATTATCAAGCGCGACAGTACATGTTATCAGACTTTTGCGATTCTATTTTTTGTATAGTTATTGCCCTTTGTTAAATTTCATTGATACTTATTCCGTGCACAACTCCTCCTACAATTCTTATATGTTGTTCACTATACTTTCATGGAGTGATCATTATCATGTGTCACAGTACATATCAAGCTTTTGCGCTTCGATAAGTGTTTGCGTAGTTATTACCCTTTGTGAAAATAAATTTAATATTGCTTCTGTGCACAACTCCTCCTTCATTTCTAACGCAGTTTTCACCAATCTTTCACAGAATAATCATTATCAAGTGCCGCAGCGCATATACTCAGGCTTTTGCGATTCGACCATTTTCGGCATATTATCGGAACTAAATTTTTGATTTTGGTGTTCAACTGGAGCATAAAAATCTATAAGTTAATAGGAAAGAAGCTGTTTGAAAACACTGATATTCTGTAAAAGTCATGTGGTAACCTATGGGTTCAAAACAGCAGTTTTGGAAATTTATTAATTTCACCAGCAATACAAATAGGTAAAGGACATATAATAGACTTACCCCTCGAAGTATAGGTGCATTGTCCACGTCACAGTCTGCAAATATTTTTGCATAAATTATCAAAGCAACACCAAGTTGTAAGTGATTGTGACCATTCCCATGTTTTGGGGGCATTTGTGTCTGTGACAATTTTTTTTTTTTTGTCGTTGTATATAACAGCTATGCATTTGAGCGTGAAGGGGCAAAGATCAAGCACGTCATGAAGTTTGTTAAGATGCGTCCGATTGCTGAGCCACTTTCTTGTTACGAAAAGGTTACTGATTGCGGCTAACGTTAAAATAGTATCTGAACAAAATGGAGATGGTGTTACAAGAAAAGGTTTTCTCATAGGCCCGATATGCAGATAACTTTTATAGGTGTGGCGGTATGTATTATGCATAATGTACACACATTTTATCCACTTGCTTCTCTTCACTTGCGAGAGCTCAAGCACTACTAACAGTATTCAGTGAATAATTCCTACAAAACAAGTTTTTCAATGGAAACTAAACATAATCGAACAGTATGTACTTTGTACTGTAGGTAGGACTGTATTGTGCCGAGTTTATGGAGATTGAAGCTAAACAGAATTTCGCAGAATTTGTGGATCTTTTACAAGGTATAATCTTATCTCAGAAATTGTGTGATCGCTCGACAGCATTTTACTGATATTTTCATTATACCTGATGCTGTGAGGTTTTCATTAAAATCAATCTCAAAATTTAATGAAATATAATTACGTGAATGTTTCTACCTGCTGTTTGGCCACCTCCGTGACTCGAAAGGTCTTGCTTCAGAATCATAGCCGTACATTGACAAAAAAGTGAAAAACGCATATCGGTTAAACAAAAAGCATATCTTAAAAAAGAGTAAAAAAGCAAAGCCTTGCTACACAGTCAAAAAGTAATTGAAAAGATTGTATAAATTTATTTACAGATCAATTAAAAAGACACCTCAAACAAGTGTCATTTACTATTTTGATTTCAGCAACGAATGTTATCGCTACTATTATAACAATACTGTGCGGAATCAGAAACATCTACCTTTTTCTCATGAACTACAGGTACGTATATTCATTTCATTCAGCCGACAAATTTATTGTTTGTTTACGTTATATCTTTTTATGAACTATGCCATGATAAACTTTGTAGTTAAACATTTTATGTACTTGATAATCTTTTGGATAATCTAGAGCAAAAAGTGTTGTTTTTTTTTGTTTTTGATATACAGGAAAGGAAAGGGCATAGGATACCGTGGGACTAAAATATCTTGAAATCTTGTTATCTAAAATTCATTTAGTGGGGGAAAAGATTTTTCTTAATTCTGAGGAGTTACTCTGAAAAAAGAAAATTATCATTTAGGAAATGAATTTTGGCAAGTATTTTCCAGTGGGCCCTCTCAGTCCGCCACGAATTTCTTCAGATATAATGCTCCTATATGACCCCTAACCCCCGACACAACACTGATACGTGCATTAAGGTTTATCATGTTTACATGAAATAGTATTTTTACAGTCGTTTTTTTGCAGACGAGATATGCTTCTCATGTTTAAAGGAGACAGAAGTTTTATACCAAAGACAGTTCAGACGCCGTCACCTAATGTTTACATGGTAGGTAACAAAACACCTTGGCTAACATTACTTAAATGGGTTTTTTTAAATGGTGTAAATGGGTCACGAGGAATGGGTGGTACAAAAGCAAATTAAACGCTTTTAGTATAATATTATGTGCTGAATATGAAGGGGAGATCAATACGAACGAAAACTGTCCAGTATATAGGCATACTACATGTATATTCAGTTCCCATTTCGCAAATCAGTTATTCATTTAAAAAGGATGTAAAAAAAACCGAATGCTTTTGAAATAATTATTTGTCTGTTCCCGGTTTGATTTGTTTTATTAAATCTGTGCAGCAATCATTTCATTAAACCTGAAAAAAATCCTTTAATTTCTAGTTTTTAGTGTAAAATTTCCTGCTGCATTGCTTTAGTTTTATATATGGTTGCTTGTGTCTACCTTTCATACTTGTTTTCAAGAATTCTTTTATCTTTTCCGTAGTTTGTTTCATAGGTTTACTTAATCTTACCTGTAGTCAGTTTGTTTATTGTATTTTCTTCAAGGCCCAAGGTATGAGATTCATTGGTACAGCCATCGTGGGAATGCTTTGGGGTAAGTCCATGTAGTAATAAAACTTTGTCAGTATTTAAACGTGATATTTAAGGCCGTTTTAAAGCCCGTTTCAAGAGTGATTTAACTGATATAACGGACGACATCTGTTTCATATTATCTGTAGAATCACAGAAATATGAAAGAGTTAAAATAGTTTCTAGGAGAAAGTTTAATAACATTCCCGTATCCATGTAACGAACTGCCACCAGAGACCGTTGTCTCAAAGAAACCTTTAGAACTTTCATTGACTGGCCAGGTTTGACAATGTTCTTTGTGACTGGATCAAACCCGTACATTCAGCAAATAAACAGTTTAAAGCAATGGGTAAAAGTGTTGGTTTCCGCAATGCCAGTTAAGATTGATATTTTATTTTTAGTTCTAAAACTATGTGTTACAATAAAATGCTGAATGTGCGCTTCTGTGTCGTAGAAAATAACTAAGTCGTTCATCTTGTATCAGCCTTTGATTTGTTTTTATTTTGAAATTAAAAAATTCTAACTATGAATAACTTTGTACAATATTGTTTGCATGACCAGTTTCTGAGTCGTCCTTGTAGTTTGCTTTTGTCGTTTTTAGGAACCGTATTTTGTTTCTTGTTGGTGTATATACCTCTTGGACTGATGATGATAGTGATCCGGCTTCTAAAACAAGAAGGAAAATTAAATAACATGTGGGAACAATTCCAGTGGCTTGTGTAAGCCCATCTGCTTTGACTTTGCTCCTTATAGAACTAGACACATGCTGCACAATTGCTAGGTTTACAGCTAGTAAACTTCAAGAAAAGTTTTGTTTTCTTTCTCTAATGTGTCTTACATTTATTTGCTATGTCTTGAAGTAATTAGAAAAAAAAACATCCAGCCATTGTGCAAATATGCATCAAACTGAATAAAATATTTTCCTTTTGTCAAGACACTTTGACCATAGAAGTAATCCTCCTCTTTAATTGGACCTAGATATTTCTCAAAAAAGCTAAGTCATATCAATTTTTTTTTCTATTCTAGATACCCCTTTTGTATGATCGTAATTTTCAAGGTGCAGGTTTTCTTCATTGGAAGATTTTTCATACAGCCCAAATTGAATAAGGAGGATAAGTATAGGCCTTTAGCTGTTGACAACAGGTACATTCATTATCTATCTATCTAAGTTTATTTACCGTCCGTACCATTTGCAAGTAACCTTCCCAGAAGAGTTTAATTTAGAATAGTGCAAGATACAGAAAACTCTCCTGGATCATTTACAGTCTATAGTATTGGTTTAATTTCTCTTCCGCGATATCGCATAATATCGAACCTGTCCCATACATTAATAAGCGAAAGAAATATCATATGTTATATCTAGGATGATTTTAACTAAGAAAGTGTCTTTAATTATTGCTAAAATTTGTGGAAATTGGCAGTATTGATGTCATTTTTTAAAATTTTGATTCAGTTAAATCTATTCAAGGTATACTGAATGAGATTCTTTCTTCTAACGTTTTTACCTTTAACCATTGCTATTTATTTTCTTCTGATATGTAAAATATTAGGTATTTGAACGTATTTCTTCACCAGTTTTTTAAGGATTAACATTTTATCATTTTATTTCCTATTTCAGAAACGCATTCGACGTTTTCAGCTTCTTTATGATATTTTTAAATGCCAGTATCGGATTATTTGCATTTCTGAAGAGAATATTGATTGGTGCCTTTCTTGGCGTTTTTCTAATCCCCCGGATGGATCGAAGCTTGCTGATGAGGGGTTACGAGGCAATGGATAAGTGTTCGTCGACTTGTTTCTTAAAACCTTTATATTATTTAACAAACCCTAACCTACTTAACGGTAAGTGGCTAAGAGCTGTTTAGTCGCCTAAGCATTTAGGAAAGTCTTGATGCATAAATCCACTATCTCTATATGTACTTTGATGTGTTACTTAAACCCAACTTGGATAATTGCGAAACCTAAATAAAATGTACGTGTCTAAATGTATATAGATATCAACAATTCAAAATTCCAAATAGGGAATCAATTTACTTTCTAAACTCTTGTATCTGTGGTTCTCAAAAATACTCTATTTGTTTATCATAATGATAATCTTATTGTTTTATTTTTAAGAAAAATAATGTCTTTGCTTTCAAAATATGTCCGTTTCAAAAAGTGATCTCATGTGTGGCAAAAGACATTTTTGACAGGTGGGGCTATTTATATAAGGTTTGATATTTTTTATACTTTCAGTCTATTTATAAACTGGAATATCGTAGAGTTAAAATTTATTATTATTATTTTGACTGAAAAGCACACCATGTGCGTCAGATATCTTCTGTGCCGTTCGAGAGCCTCGGCTGGTCAGTCATAAATGCAGTCAGAGGCAATTGTACAGACCAAAGAGAACAAAACTTAGATATCTAATATATTCAATCATTAGTAAAAATATTTTTAAATAACTAAATATCTACTTTTTGTTATATTTCAGGTTATGTCAATTACATAGGTATGATTATGGTGGACGTTGCGCATAATCATCCTGTCATGCGCGTGTTTTGTTTTCTTGTGAAATCTGAAGTAGAAAACAGGCGAGACAGAAAACCTTTACAAACTGCTGTGGACAATGTTGAATATGGAGGCTTAAGTTTCTCTCAACATATCCCAGTGGAAACAAGTAATTTTAACCTTTTTACTATGGCGTTTAAAACTCTTTGGTAAACATAATGAAAATATATTTTGATACCTTATGATGTTATATTTTATAGTTGTCATCATAGTTGATGAACAAGAATGAAAAATCTCAGTTTCTGTTGTTCTTTTCCTTCTAGGTAACAGCGTTGCAAAAAGAAGATGGTTGCTTGCGATGACTCTCATTCGTAACCCATCGTTAGTACCCTTAAGAGTCCGCGTGACGAAGCATGAGTCTGTACGATCAACTCTAGAACTTCAAGAAATTCAATTCAGCGAAAGCACCACCATTGTCGACAAAGACCAGTCAGAAGACACTTGGGGTTTCTCGATTTCTTGCAAAAATTACAAGTTCAAGATTCCGCCAAATATAGTTACTAATATAATGGCTCTTATTGTGCTTCTGTCAATTCTCGTTATTTACACTGGTGTCCCATTGTTATTTAAGGACCTTGCAAATGAGGTTGCTCAGAGCTTGTGAAATAGAAACCATTGAACTTTGTACATGTGTTTCAGCTGTTTTGCTTTTTCAATTCAACTTTTTTTTCAATGCCACTGAATTCGTCAGTGCCATTTTAGAGTGTCAATTATAATGCGGCTTATTGTTATTTTTTTATTGAACAGTTACAATAGATTTTATCTAAAGTATTTTTCATATAAAATATACTGTCTTGTTTTGATTTAGTTCGGTGCCACAAAGCTTGTTTGTTACTGTAAATGATTAGCTAGAGACAAGTTTTGAATATAAACTACCGTTCAGTTAGAATATGACAGGAACATAGGTATGCCCTGTTTATCATCAGAAGTAACTTTGAATATGGACCAATTATATGTGTGATTGTTTATATTCTTGTGTGTGTGTGTGTGTGTGTGTGTGCGTGTGTGTGTGTGAATGTTTAAATTTTCCAACAATATTTTACAACTACATGATGGAAATGTTACATAGAAAACAGACCTAATTCCAGAGGGGAGAGACACCCCTGCCAGTTGGCTTAGAATTGCACAACAAAAAAATCATATGAGCATTGGTGGTTGCAAGCTTAAAATTACACATAAAGCAATCACAAAAGTTCTCACTAAGCTCTGTGTGTAAAGTGAGCTGCCCATACAGGATTGGATGTTACTATAAGATGCACAACTAGAGTTTCTGCTAAGGAGTCAAATAGGGCTACATAGAAATCCCTACCATATGTAAGCAATTAAAGTTTTTTCAAAGTTATATATTTTGTCCAGTTCTTATTACGTTTACTGTTCTTCTTACCCTATGTTTGCATTTTACATTCAGCTGCAACATTTATGATACTTCTAATTAATTATTTTCCTAGTAGTTATTCTTATATATAAACACTTACATAGATTATGCTTAAGTCGCCATCATTTCGACGGTCACTTGACCTTTTGGTCATAACGGTACTGAAAACCCTTAGCAACAGTGAAAACATTTCTTTTTTGAAACACTGTGTAACAAAATAAACTGCATTTTTATAGGTTGATTGTTTGTTATTCTTATGAAATTCATTTTTTTAAGTATTGAGTTGTCTTTACGTTATTGATTCCCCTATACAAAGTCAGAAACCTGATGCTAAAGCATACTTTTTTGAAAAATCAAACTGATGTTGCGCCACATGCGTCAGAAAGTGTGTTTACAGTAAAAAGTTGCATCAAATATAAACAATATTGTGCCTGCAACTTTATATCTGTACCCAAATTATGTACACACCGGAACTTGTAACACTTTACAGTATCCTATTGATCAAAGAGCCTGGCATTTATGTTACAAGCTGAAAAAAGGCAGTTTTAAAAGATGATATTGTGATTTGAATTGTATTAATTTATCCAACGGTATAAAAAGTAAGTGTATGACTTCTGATGGCAACAGCACGGTTTTCCATTTTTAGAAAACAACTTTTTTGATATCTATAAAAGGTTATAAATATTATTTACGTAATTATCTTATTGTCTTACGTGTATCTTAAGCACACTTTTAGAGCGACATGCAGCCCAATTTTCTTTTCCGCGGGCAGACATATAAACAAAAATTATTTTTACCAAACATATAATTCTATAATATTGTACAATTTGAAGTAAGCTTTCAGCGGCGAGCATTGTAATAAACAAATGTATATTTCAAATAAACAAAGCTGCTGTGAGAATTCAAGTTCAAGATCTGTATCCATGTTTGTATATAAGCTGTTTAAAAGGCCAATATAACTTTATATATTATTTTTTCAAAGCCGGCCTTGATTGATAAGTCACAGGTTGATCACAGTTTCCCACGAAGAACAAAAACAACCTAAAGTTTAAAAGTTTAAGTCGTGTCAAACATACGTCGTTCAGAATAAGAACTTTCAAGATTTGTTTTTTGTTTGTTTGTTTGTTTGTTTGTTTGTTTTTTGTTTGTTTTTTTGTTTTTTGTTTTTTTTAAGTGGGTATTTTACTTTCGTTACTGGGGTTAATGCTCTTATTTGTACGTGTTATTTATGACATTTAAACATTTATCTAAAATCATTGATTCAAGTTATTTCAAATGCAATTCTTTATTCAATATAAAATATGATTATAGCGAACACGGTTATAAGGAGTTATTGCTTATAACTTGTGTTTTAGTCCCAATTTAGAAAAAACAACAGAAAATTACATGGTTACAACGCACTCATTGGCTACCTGTAAATAGATCCCGTATTTTCTACTTTGGTTTTTAACAGGACGGATAAAAAGTCGGTGGAATGTATTTGCTACTATTTCGGTACAACTATAAAATAGAACTTGTATACATATACTTTTCGTTTAAAAATATCTTTAGCATGAGTTCTTGTCATCAAGAAAACAATTATTTCAGCTTTTCTATATTGAATCAATGCAAGGGAGATAACAATCACAAACTCACATGAGTTATATGAGGTCATTATTTACTGCGTATATTATTTTCTTTGTGTTTTCTTTGTATGTCTTTGTATTTTGCGTTGTCACGTTGACTATGTTGTTCTTTGTATATACATGTATTTATGTTACCAAGACAATGTACTTCGTACACGTCTAATAAACGTTATGTTCTGTTCTGTTCTGTTCTATATTTCTTAATCAAATACACTTCAAAAATTGAGGACGATGGTAATCAGTATCGGATAGGCAGTTGTAAGTCAAAACAGGATGTGCCTCTGCGTTTTATCACATAATCCCTGACAATAAATAATCCGATGCTTTCTTTGTTTGGGAGTTTGTGGGACTGTTTGAGTATCAAATAGATTTTTTATGGTATGTTGGAAACACTCTGTTACATTTTTTTTATTTGAAGATACCTTAGAAGATATGTACTTGTTGAAAGGGACAGCAGTAGTACGGCAAACAACATGAATCACAATTTTGCAATTTTCACGGTACAAGGGGAAAATACTCTCTTAGAAGATACATGACTTGTTGTTTTATTCTTAAATCTGAATAGCAGTGGCAGTAAGCTTCAAGTTCCTGTAAGTTATGGAAAATCACCTGGTACCAGCTATATTTGCCGGCCTGCCATTTATTTAACATTGCGATCTATAGGAGAACCATTTACATTTTTCCAATGTCTTGGTTCGCTATAAAAACTTCTAATATAAGGGAGTAATTCGATATAAGGAACAAATTTGAATGTCCCAGTGAGTTCGCGTTTAGCATGGTTTACTGTATAGTAATAAGGCTGAAGATCACCTATTTGCTTTATTTAAGTAAAAACGGAAGGTATTCAATGCATGGTTTTCCAACTTGGCCAATATTTACAACATGACTTTACAACGCTATTATTTCAGTTGTTACGTATTTTCTATTTTTTTCATCAACAAAATCAAAGGTTTAAGGTTAATTAACAATGTACACAGGTATTATAGACTTTCAAACCTTGATTTCACATTTAATATCAACCTTAAGGATAACAACCAAATATAGTGATACAAACAGTAGAAATAAAACAAAGAAGTAAAGTAGATTTTGTATATTATATTCAGAACTAAAAGTACAATGCTAAACTAAATAAAGATGTGATAAAAATATACAAAATGTGAAGATACAAATATTGACATTTTAATGACAATATCATTGATTTTATCTGATTTTCATAGGTACACTGACACTTTGTTTTGTTCATACGATTTTTACTATGATTTCAATTAGAGCGTACATTTTGTAGTTTCTGTACAATAACTTGAAAATGGCTTATACAGTTCTCATTTGCAATGCCTTTAAAATGTTCCAAAGGTTGTCTGGTTTCAGATTTCGTTATACAAAAGAACCTCCCCAACAGTTGGATCCCAAACTGTATTGTATCCTTTCTGGAATAAACCCACTTTATTTACATTCTATTCCACGACTGAAAGTTGTAAATCACTTGATATATGGTGCCTCAATCATTATTTGGTTTCTTAAGAAAAGATCTGACCTTCAACATCCATCAGAAGTAATTTTCCGTCAAATTCTTCAAAATGAAATTTCAATTATATGACTTTATACATCACAACAGTTGATTTAAAGAATGCTGACTTGAAAGTGATTTGTAATTGACAGTGTCAAATTTCTTTTAAAATTCGTAGACATTTTTTGGAAAAACGTTTGAAAACTATGTTTCTTGGTTATTGTCATTTCTTTTTTTAAAAAAAAAGGTTGCTAAAATGTCTTATAAACGAAAATAATTTAACTGAATTTCAATTTGCAATCTTCGTTTTTTGTGTGCTCAACCTTGTTTCATGGAAATACTTGTGAATATTCTGTATGAAAAAACTAAAATCAGACGACGTTTCAACAGCGTAATTTTTACATTCTGATAACAATGAAATAAAACTATATCACCAACTGAGAAAATTAATAAACATGTATTAATTTTTATATACATTTTATGACATTTTCTAAAATATCAACTCGGTCAACATACATCTGTACAGTGTGTAACAGACTTCTTTATCAATCATCTGTAAAAATCTACAAAGGAAGTGATTATGTAGCACATCTTAACAGTAGAACTGTAAATATTTCTTATAACGGTGTTGAATATATCTGTTATTCCTGCCACAAGGGTTTAAAAGCAAAAATTGTACCTTATTTAGCTGTTGTAAATGGTGTAGAAGTAGAAAAACTTCCTCGTCACATTGATGAATTGGACTTTCTTGAGGCTGTTTTCATATCAAGAAGAATTCCTTTCATGAAAATATTAGCTCTACCACGTGGCAAGCAGAAAGCAGTGTATGGATGTGTTGTCAATGTGCCAATATTGAACCTGAACAATTAGTCTCCATTCTGCCCAGTGTTCCATCTTCAGAGACGTTCATTACTGTTAAAGTAAAACAGAAATTTATGAACAGAGGTCATGTCTTTACACAAACAATTAGGCCAGACAAAATAAGGACTACTCTTCAAATTTCTAACTTCTAAGTATGATCTTCATAATCCACTTTATGAAGATGTCTTGCTAAATGAAAATTGGATACAGGACAGCTTTGAACATGACAAAGACCTTTGTGACTCCCTAGTGACAAAACCAGTTACTGAGAATATCTCCAAACATGATGGAAATGACAGTGGCACAGCTGATATATCTGCAGACTATAAGGAATCCCAAGCAAAGCAGGACAATGAGATTGAAGATGAACAAACGAAAATAACTGGCTTTTCGTTTGACTCTTGTATTCAACCAAATGCTATTTTTGCAGAACAAACAAATTTTGAACATTGCACCAGGAGAAGGGAAGAAACCACAAAGCTTCATTTCTGATAAACATGCAGAAGAGTAAAGCTTTTCTCAGCTTTTTCCAACAGGTAGGTCTGGTTTTTACTTCGATAGACCAAAAATATCATTGAAAAGGTATTTTCAAACAAGAATTCTCAACTGTGATAGAAGTTTTGCCAGAATCATAGACTACATTTTCTATGCACAGTACAGAACAGAAGCAAAAGAAGCTATTGACAGCATAAATATCAGCCTGCGAAAAGGGACGGAACAAAATGTCACTGCTAGAGAACTCAAAGAAAAAGTAGCTGGCATTGTAAGAAATGATCTCGGGATACATTTCCTCCAAAAGATCCGTGACTCTCATGCATATTTAAATAAGCTTTTTTACGACCTGCTTGAAATGATTAGGCAGTTAGGGACTTGTAAATGGTTTATCACATTATCAGCAGCTGATCTGAAATGGCCATACACAATTAAAGTCATAGCTAAACAACAAGGTGTACAGCTAACTAATGACGATGTATTGAGCTTATCTTTGAATATCTTTGAAAGAAAAGTGCAGATACTTGCTTTCTGACCTTGTCACTCCTGTCAGGCATTTTGACAATAGAGTACAACTATTTTTCAAGTATATCCTTATGAGCAAACAGCTGAACCCTCTCGGTGAAGTAGCTGACTACAAATACAAAATAGAGTTTCAGCATCGTGGATCACAACATGTTCATATGTTGACCTGGGTAAACAATGCCTCAAATTTCGAGAAGAATGAAGAACATGAAATAAGAGACCTCATAGACAACAAAGTGTCTTGCCAGCTACCAGATGATTATATTGAGTTGTATGAATTGTTGCATTCAGTGCAGAGACATACTCATTCTGTAGCCTGTCGCAAGCATGGAAAAACCTGCAGGTTTAACTTCTGTCGACCACCAGTGAATGATACATTAGTGTTTAAACCCTTAGAAACGCCCCCAACATCACATATGCAGAAGGTCTTTTTTGCTGCTCTGACATCCGTGTATGAACAGCTTGATGATAATATAGACCAAAATACATCTATGGAAGAAGTCTAAATAAAGCCAATGTTTCTGAACAGCTGTACATTAATGCCTTGCACTGGATAAAAACCAAACCAGCAATTATTTTCAAGAGAATGCCATATGAAGCTAATGTAAACAACTACAACTAAATTTTAATGAAGAGCTTGGAGGCAAATATTGATGTTCAGTTTGTCACAAATGTTTACTCGTGTATAATGTACCTAGCTTCATACATATCTAAAACATAAAGAAACACTTGGAGATGTCCTCAAAGCAGTGAATACAAAATCACAGCATCTTGGTACTAAAAGAAAACATGAAAAATGTAGCTCATAAATTTCTTACACACCGAGAAATAAGTGCTCAGGAAGCTGTTTTCCGACTCCTATCGTTTCTATTAACACGAGGCTCAAGAGAAGTTCTTTTTTGTCTCTACTGATTTACCTGAAAATCGGAATCGGCTTTATAAACCCATGATCTTAATTTAGAATATTGATGATGATGATCCTGATGTATACCAGAAAGGTTTGTTAGATAGACCTAACTCATTAGATGACACCGCTCATACCGACATTCCCAGAAAGAAAATGAAGAAAAGGATGACTCTGTTGAAAAACAGGAAGAGTAAATTAATGTAGTTGTCACTTTCACTTTGGAAAATGAATTAAAGAAGTACACCAGCAATCATCACCAGTGATCCATTAAGAAATACCCTGAGAGCTATTTTCATGCACAGTTGATGCTATACTTTCCATGGAGAAAAGAAACAGAAGATCTATTACTGGGTTCATATAAAAAAGCTATGAATCAAACTATGATGCTATCCAACAAAACAGACAACACTATGAACATCACACTAAGAACTAGAAGACGTGTTACAAGACATTGAAGACAATGGAATTCTAGATGACAACTGTGTGACTGTTCTCCACAGACTGAACAAGCTAGGAGCGAGGAAGAAATTGAAGGCCCTGAAATAGAAAGGAATATCCATAGTGCGTATGATACTGTACATACCGCTACAGCTGATGCTGGCTTAGTTCCACATGAATATATTCTATCAACTGAAGATGTTACCAATGATTAATGGATTAACATGATCATGTCCTTAAACACCCAACAATATAAACTGCATCAATACATCCTACACTGGGCAACAGCAATGGCACTTCCTCACACTGGCCAAAAAACACAACCTTTTCAAAACATTCTAACAGGTGGTGCAGATGTGGGTAAGAGTTTCCTTGTAAGGACTATTAAACGATTACATGTATTTGCAAGAAACAACCAAGTTAACGATGGCCATGTATTGGTTTGTGCCCAAGAGCAGCTGCATATACCATAGCAGGTCAAACCTGTCATTCAGCGTTTCATCTACCACTCCACAAAAGCAAACTTGATGAGTACATACCTCTCTCCACAGAAAAGTTAGCAGTTATGAAAGAAGCAATGGGTGACACTAAACTGATTGTAATTGATAAAGTTTAGTTTCCATGTTAAGTGCTGAAATGCTGTTGACGATTCACAGAAGACTTTTTGATTTTCTTGGCAACAGTGAACCCTTCGGTAGTGCCTAGATTCTTGCAGTTGGAGATCTCAGTCAACTTCCTGCTGTAGCGCAAAACCCAGTTTACTTTCCACCATCCAAAGAAATTGCTGCAATATATGGCTCGCTGTGGAAATCTCTCTTCAAGATTGTGGAGCTGACTGAAATTCAGCGTCAAAAAGGTAACACAAAGTTTGCAGATTTTCTAAATAGACGACGAGTTGGTGAACAAACTGATGACGACATAAATCCTTTAAAATCTCGCCAAATTTGTAAATCCTCTGATGATTATCTGTTCAATAGTATCCACATGTTCACCTATAACAGACTTAAGAACCAACACAATGATGAGATGTTAGGAAAATTAAAAAAAATAAACAGCTTTTGATTAAAAAAAAGATGAACAGACACAAAGGATTGAAATGTCTGAATTTCAGAAAGACGCTGGTGGCCTCCGAATAAAATTAGAACTTGCCGTTGGAGCTCGTGTCGTTCTAACAAGGAATACAGATATTTCAGATGACCTGGTCAATTCAGCATCTGGTGTGGTCAGAGGAGTTATACCTAACTGCACAGGTAATGATGATGCTGACTCATTTAAGCCCAAGTACACTCTTGTCAAATGATGATGACAGAGTTGGTAAAAAATGCAGAACTGCTTCCAAAGGAATTCTACAGATATCTACATCGATTTCAATTGTAGAAACACCTGTCTACCCTAGTAAGAAGTCATCAAAATCCACAACAAAGCGAATTCAATTTCCTCTCTCTCTTGCTTGGGGTGTTACCCATACATAAAGAACAGGGAAAAACAGAAGATTCTGTTGTTGTGTCCTGTACAGGAAATATCTTACACGGACAGTTTAACACTGCCACCAGTAGAACAAAAGACATAGCTGGATTACACTTTATAGATGACGCGTCGGTTACAAAGATGAAAGTCTACAAAGCGTCACTTAATGAAATGAATCGCATGTAAAAAGAATCCCCTATTTCGCCATATGTACCAATCTCTACAACCAAATGTTCAGATGTTTTTAAGCTTCAGAGCTTCAACATAAATGACCAAGACCTACGAGTGCATAAGCAATATATATACCAAGAACTTGCTATTGAATACCAAATGGTTCTTCTTTGCCATGTAAAAGATTACAATATGACATCTATTGTTTAGTCAGTCTACAAAAATCCAAGATCTTTCCTACGTGCATTCTTGCCAGATTGAAAAGCTCATGAGGGGGGAACACGAATTATGTAATCCTTGAAAAATAGACAATTCAATACAGACAGACTGACTGACTGACTAACTGACTAAAACCCTGCTATCAGATCATAATTAATTCAATATAATTCAGATTTATATTATGTTGAAAGAAATGGATAGTTCTTTTTACTAATGTATGTCTTTTTTAAGGCCTACAAACTCAGAGTCTAGCTTGTGTTTCAAAGAACTACTGTCTCCCTCTCTCTTTTTTGTTGTTGTTGTTTAATTAATGATACTTAATACTTACCCATTTAAATTCTCACAAAACTAACTTTTATCATGTCTATATAGGGACCGATGTTGGTTAAACTGTTTTGAGTAAATCATATGCCAACTGACTGAATTCAAGGATCAGGTTACCACTACATCTGTGCATTGATCGATGCAACATCCCATATCTCGGTTTTCTGAAAATAATATGCGCTGATAAACCTCTCTACCTGTATGTATTTTCTTTATTACACAGTTATTGGAGATGCACAAGCTGACGTCTGATAAGTGTTTTGGTATAGTTATTTCAAAAACTAGTAAATTAGAAATATATAGCTGACAAACGTTTTAGAAATTCAAAAAGGCGCTTTTAAATCCTCTGGTGATCACATTCGGTAAGGTTCGATAAGGTAAGTTCAATTTTTTTAATTGAAGTTTCTCTGTATTCCGAGTTTACTTATTTGACATTATTGACAGAAATGACTCAATTACCGGTTTTATTCGGTTCTTCTAAGATTTGCCTCAATCAACATGTATATCAGCCGACTATCTTAAGATTTTCTCTGCCTGGCTGATATGCAACCTACACAAAATGGCTAGAAGCGAAATAAGTTATTCTATTATTAACAAAGACATGAAAAAAATGCATTTTTATAAATTACTGAAAATATGATATGCGAGCATGTACAAATTAAAGTCATTGTAACGTTACTTATTGTGCATGCGATTTTTGTTTAAAGCAAGTGTATGTTGATAGGCAACCACCTGAATTTCTTTTCAACTTTAAATATTTCAAGGTGTACCTCCAACGGGTTGGTTTAAAATATAGCTACATAAATTTCTAGACCGTAATCAACATATTCAGAGAAGGCAAACACTTCCGTCAACAGTCGTTTCTTCAAGTAACAAGTTGTTTTTCCACAAGCGCTTATATTTTGCATCGTCTGTTGCGAGGTCTGAATCCTTCAGTAATCATAGGAACTTATCTCATAGTATTATTATCTTCGGAATTGTAGTTTGAGATATTTCAAATGATATATGCATAGAATTAAACATTTTATTTCGGTTGTCTTGAACTGTCAACTAATTCGTAGAAACACAGTACTTAAGTTAATCCATAATAATAAATGTCATTATATCGAAACTGGTGACAAGATGTAACGGTTTGTAAGAGTATAAATGTGAATCTTTGAATATTGGCAAAGACTTCAAATACTTTAAGCCTTTGAAATTGGTTGCACTTGCCAAATAGTTATTGGCTTACATATCTTGTCCTGATGATACTCTCGAAACTGATTTTCAGGTTTGCGTCATGCTTATGAACCACTTCGCTAAGTCTAAGGTCAATGCCACGGTCATTGATGAACTTAAACAAAACTAATGATATGTGTGAAATTGCTATATCTTTTAAACGAGTCTTTTAATAAACGCCTCGCGCTTATGAACCACTTGTTACGTCAACGTGTCAATAAATCCATCAAGGTGTATTTTCTTCTTATAGAAAATAGGTTTATATCTTATTTCCATGTCCCATTAATATTTGAAATGACTGTGTCCCGTGACCAGTAACGAGACAACCCCTGTTGTATTGACACAATCAGTTTTTTGAAATAATCATTCCAACGTTTAGGTTTATTACAAATAACTACAAATTTAATTTTAGCTTTTAGTTAACTCTAAGATGGCTGTCATTTATAAACTTGTAGAAGCGGCAAAAGTGTCCTTTTGAAAAACTGATGCTTTGTTGTATGACTATTTGACTGACCTTGTTTCTGTTTCTTCCTCGTGTCAATAGGTAGTGTAATCCTTTCCTGGTGTTAAATTAAATAACCATAAGTTTCCACAAAGTTGAAAAGACATGGGAGCAAACCCCGTTTAACAGGATTTAGTTTCTTCCAGGGGGACTTTCCAAGTGGAACAACATGACGTCTGCCGAACCTGAAATGTACCAGTACTGTCTGGACAATGTCTTTCAAGACAGTATCTCAACAAAGTATGTTCACTGGTTTCTAATACCAGCGGTAAGTTGATAAAAGTGGACAATGTTACGAAACCATCAAAAAAAGTTGCTTAAACTACTTTTCTACCCATGTTCGTGTCATGAATAGGAGAAAACAAATCTTTGACAAAACAGATATTTAGGGTAAAAATAGATACCGGGGGTGATTTAATCTCAGACAGGGTATGACTGTACCTAATATATTTCTCATGTCAGAAATTCTGAGTATAACTTGTCTTCATTAAACGTCTGTTAAAATTTGTAATACGAATTGTTGTGTCTGGTCGTCTTGTTGAGAGACTGACACCAGACAAGAAATAATTCAGTAAAATTAATCTTTGTTGGATTGCTATTGTGATAGATATCTTATTGAAATTTTCAATCTCCTCAATTTCATATTTCACGCCCGAAGAAGAAATAGGTCGATAAAAGAAATACAATATTTTTTTCAGGTCGCTATTGTGATGGTGTTGTCTTTTATGGAAAAACGGAAGGCTATTAAACCGGAACTGTTAAGTGGTCGACCTGCCCTTGTTAGGTAATTACTGGCGCGACTATGTTACAGATTAAAGGAGTCCCATTTAAGTGAAAGTGTCATGCTTTTAGACTTTAATAATGACGTCTGTGCTAATATAAGAAATTACGTTGACTCTTATGTGAAAAATTGCAAGAAGATATACCTTCACACTTTGAAAAACAGAGTAAAAACAACAACAACAAAAATAATAATTATGCATATATTTTTATATTTGCATTAAATGTATTAAAAATAACAACTCGTGATATTTAGCTATTGCAAATACAAATAGCTTTCACAAGGAAATTTTAAATAAATCCACACTGAATTTGTTTGCACTGACTTTCTTCCATGTAACAATTAATTCTGCAAATAACCTTAACACTGCCCAATAACACCTACCTGGTATTTTAAAGTTTAATCATGTGTCTGACCTCACTTGTTAGCAGCGACCAAACAGACTGCTTATTTCAGGCGATTAAAGTTTTCAAAATTGTCTTTAATGATGTTGCATGATAAGCAGAATAACAGTCAACTGTCTCTAAACAGTCTCGCCTTTTGAACCCTATCCACCTTATCTGATATCATCTCTTATCTCAAACTTCTTACATCTAAGTTATTTACAGGCTGCCTTCCTGATCATCAAATCTGGGATGGACCATTCTATGTATCTTTCCTTCGTCAGAAACTGGCAACTATACAAAGGATAAATGTTTAAAAGACATTGTCATAAGCGAAGTCCTTCTCGCGACTTATCGCTGTGAAAACTTAAAGTATATTACACTGCAATGTAACTTTCTTCTTGCAAGACCACTAGGTTTCCTTGACGAACCCAACAACCGCTGGGGAATTATGTTTGTATTTGGATCCGTGACCGCTAACATAATACAGGTGTCACAGAAGGCACTGTCGGACACCCTGAGGTTTCCAATCTGGGCTAAAAGTGAGTTTTCTCTCATTATTTTAACTACTCATATCTGGAATAATAATCTGTATCCATATTATCGAAAACTGATCACATATTTTTTCTATTGTTATTACATTCTCCTAGAACACAGCCTAATTTTCAACTTACAATAATCCTTAAAAGATAAACATTTTTAATCATAAGTACTTATCAAATATCGCAGTTTCACAAAAGCCTGATGCCTTATGCCGATCAGCGAAGCTACTGCCCAGTAATACACATTATATTCTAAATCTCAATCTTAAAGTTGCACAGTATATGCTTATAGATTAGAACATCAGTAATTACACATAGTAGTTTATATTCTATATATAGAAGTAATCTAATAAAAGATATGTGATGTACAGCATTTCTTGTATTTAGTACATTTTTATTGCAGTTTTTATGGTGTACATCTTATGTTTGGAGACTAGTGTCATATGTTACCCGCTATTTGCTTGTATGACCACCAGGCATAAACTTGTTGGGGCTATTACGGGACTGCTATACTCATTAGGCTGGTAGGTTAGGACTCGGGTGTTCATCTTAACACTGTTTCATAAAATAAGTGTCTAGTGAATAGGTTACATCTTACATTTTATAAGACAAGTGTGACTTAATCTGTCGAAAACCGCAGCAATGAAAGAAACAAGTGTTCTCAGGTAAGACTCTGCTCAATTCTTGTGGTGGAACTCCTTTTATCTGTCACTGCAGCTTTTTCAAATTACGAGATAATCAGTTATAATTTTTGAATGCTATATTTTGAGACTCATTTTAAATAAATGTAACTCTGACGCAAAGTCTTCTTCGAGCGAATTTTTCGTTATACTTAGGATTCTACTTCTTACTGAAACCACTACGGTTTTATTTCTTTAATTTATATTACTGGTTCATTGGATAGATATGTAACAAAATTTGTTTTGAATTAATATTTATTTTGTTAAATTACAGGAACCAATTTGCACCATTGGCGTTTTAGGTTAGAGAAGTCATTTGGTCCGACATTTTAAAAAAATGGGCCACTTTCGATTAAATGTATTTTATAGAATAAATGATATTTTGTTTGATGAGTTAAGCTAAGAACGTTCATAAATTCTACTCAAAATTCAGTTAACCTTGTATTTTACAGTTATTTTATGAATATTTCAACATACGACGGATCTATACATGTTAATGATTATTAAACCTTTAGGTATCTTTATCGGTTAGTCAGAGGTCGTGCACAGGGGCAAGACGCTTTGAACTGACACTTCTGGGGGGTAGTGTCAGAACACAGCGTCTTGCCCCTGTGGGGTTGAGTACGTTAAGCAAGGAAAATGTATGTGTTGTTTGTTTTATTTTCAGGTTAATTTTCGAGCTCTTTACCGATATTCAGATTGGAAGATGTTACGAGAAATTCACAAATCCGGATGTAAGTACTGAATTTTCATTTTCTGCAAATAGTAGTTTTCTAGAAATACTAGATCACTCCATGTAGCTGCCTTAACAATCAGATCAGTGTATCGTTTAGTCACAGCTTGTTCAGCTTCAGTTTTTAGGATCGATGAAGGTTTGTCTGTCATTCACAAAACAAAACTTTTTATATATAGCATATAGCATTTATGGTCATGAGACTTTATAAACTAGTTTTGAAAATTTTGAAATTTTGTACGAAACCAGGCACTTTAGTTTCATATTTGGCACATAGAATTACCTAATGGACGTTTACAAATAACACTCAGTCTTTGCCCACAAAGTCCCTACTGTCCTCACTCAAAAGGCGTGGTTTTAGGAAAGTTTTTTAATTAATTTTTATTTTGACGCTAAATGTTGCAGAGTTCCAATATTTTATCTGAATTACGAGGAGCGTTCAGATAGGTAAACTACTGTGTTCGACGATGATTATTTGCATAGTAGCCTCAACATATTTCCTCAAGTGATAATCAATTAAATCCTACATACATTTTCTTTTTTAGTCCCCCGAAGAAAGGTATATAGTTTTTCAAGTGTCTGTCTGTCAATCCGTCTGTCAGTCCGTCCGTCATTCCGTACAAAAAAATAACATTAGCCATAACTTCCTTATTAGTAAGTGGATTTTCTTCATACGTGACCTTCCCTTTGACTTATATTTATTTGACTTTGACCCCTAAATGACCTTCACCTTAGAGATCCAATTGTCCAAAAACTTTAACATTTGTCATAACTTCCTTATTAGTAAGTGGATATACATCATTCTTGGACATAAAACCCCTTTTGACAATACCTTCCCATTGACCTATATTTATTTGAACTTGACCCCTGAATGACGGGTCCTCAGCTCAAAGTTCAAAGCACCACTTCGGGGGCATTGTAACCTTACAGGGACAGTTCTTTATTTTCGTAGATATAACACTAGAATATCGTACATCCAAGATGTTTTCAGTTTTGAATTTAGAGTGTTAGATTTTAGTATTGAAAACCAAAAAATAACAAGAAGCTAGGTCAGGCAAATATGGTAGGTTGGAAAGCTGTAGTTGTAAATATATAAATGGAGAGTAAATTTGTCTCTTTTTTAAAAAAAAGAAGTCACGAACACCTTAAGGTGGGGCATGGAAAATCACAAACCATTCAAATCAGGTTAGAATACATGAACAATGGTCTAAATGTGTTACTTTTCGATATCTTTCGGGGTTTTTTTTCCTGCAAACCTGTGTTGAAAACTGTTAGTAAAATTGCGAATGAACAATAACAAAGGCATATACTTAAACATAGTTAAAACGGCATTGATTCTTCGGAATCCTAGCTCTCTATCAGAAAAAAACGCACATTATACACTTTACACAGACATTAATATAACCCTTAGATTTTTTTACATTATGAAATATCTTATTTTGACCCTCAAAACATTCTTTGATTTGTTACGTTTAACATGTTAGTATTTTCTAGTATTTTCTTTTGATCAATATGTGAAAATGTTGGGATTTGATAAAACAAAACCGAAACAGATTGAAATGTGATAGAGAAAAAAAAGGACCTTTTACAAATCTTGAGTAAAGCATACAAGAAAATTTTTTAAAATAAGGTACCTCTTGTTTAAGTAGCTATTTTTTGTCTTGTTTAACACGTACTGATGTTACTTTCCTGTAGTCAAGCTTTAATAAGACACTTAATAAAAATCAAAATAATTATATTTTTTTCTCATTATAGTTGAATGTTAACATTGCGGCCCACATTCAAATACAAGAATTGCCTGTTGTCATTTGCGATTTATTGGTTGTGTTAAAGTTCTGCTGGAAACTTTACAAATGCTTCAAGAGTGGCATATATGAAGTCAGCTACGAGGTAATTGTTCTATAATTGTTGCCAACAGAAACTCGAAATTTCGCAAACAAAGGTCTGTTGGCTTTTGTAGACGATCCAATTTTAAAAGTGAACATTAATACTTCCATCCAAACTGAAGTATTTCTTATTTCCCTTTTCAAGATGCACTGTAAAAATTGTTATTCGGTTTAAAATAACATGTATGTAGCATAAACATTTGTATTTTTCTTATATTTCGTCATGTCGCATTCAACTGTTTTATACACGATCGATTTTATACTCTCATTTACATTTTTGTCAGAAAGAACCGAACTTCAGTTTGATATGTACAAAAGAAACGGAGTAAACAAAAATAAGTTTTTTGAAAAATTTATAGAATATGTGCATCGATAATCTATGTCGCTTTTTTCTTAATTTCTATTTTTCTGTTCGAGTAAAATGTTCCATGTAAATTTCAACTATAGGCTTTGTAAGTTGAGTTACTTTGAACCAAAGCCTTATCTATGCAATTTAACAAACTATAATCAGAAACGTCATGAAAAATTCGTGCTTCTGATGCAGACTTTTAAATCAAACAACGGAATAATAATGTCTTACAAAATCGTAAAATGTAAACGCCTAAGATGTGTGCCTGACCAGATAATGTCATGGCTTTCGATTTTTGATTGAGATTTGTGGTACGTAAGACTGTCAACTCGATTTTATCATATTCGAGAGATATTTTTTTATTTTTATAGGCATAATAAGGCACACGATTATTATGTTTGCATGTAAAGCATCGATACATGGGACACCGGTTTCAAGACATCTAACTGTGTTTGAGGAACTAGGGATCGAATCCGTGCCACTGGATAATTAGTTCAGTGCGCTACAGCTGGACGACTTATCCGTCTACACATCTGCCATTTAATAGCTAAAACAAATCATAGAGAGGCTCATGTTTTAATTGCATTAAGTTAAAATTCACCTAAAGGTCACTCAAATTATTATCTTTGCTAACGTAACAATGTATATCTTTACTTTAATAGCGACGTTGATGAATAAAACATCGTTATTTTTCCTTAAATATTATATGTTAGAGATAAATTGTTTGTCTTGGTATGATTGGTGTCCTTGTTTCCATTGTTAGGATCATGTGAAACTATGTAAGAGTTCTCATATGACGTATGTGAAACACCTGTTGAACAAAAACAAAATAAAAGACAGTACAGAAAGGTAAGATGCTTTCCATAGTTTAATTAGGAACTAATAGATTACTTTAATTGTAAGGTTCAGCTTTCATAACGAACAACTTCATTTATGGTATCAGTAACCGGTGCAAACAACTAAAAATGAGCCGAAGTACATGTATGAACTTTTTATAGACATGGTTCATTTTTTCTTGTCTTTAATCTCCTTTATCAAATCGTTTAATTTAAAGATATCTTGGTTACTTACTGAAATAAAAATTAAAGGAAATAATAGCTTCTTGAGTGAAGAACAAATCAATAGGCAAAAAGCTAGACGAATGAGAGAGGGTGTGGAACAAGTTCGAAGAAAGGGTGTAGAGTAAGTAGTAAGAATAATGATGTATGTTCTAAGATTAAATGAATCATATAACAATCATCTTCTGTCGATATGACTGCTGAAAGAGAAAATTAATGTTTTTGACATTATTTAGACTCACAATTAGTGTACGTTGACAAATAAAAGCAAATAAGTTTAATGCCAAATGCAAAAATCTAAACATGGTTAACGGCAATTGTGTCAAACAGCAGCTAAATTTTCAAACAAGTTTAAGCTGTTCCATCCATATCCAGATTGTTTCTTTTGTCTGTTACAGTCTAACCTGGAGGCAGAAAATACACCGGAGGATTGTTCACCCGATCCCCGGCTTCAGAGTTCCTATTTCGATACTTATCACAACGTTTATGTCAGGCGTTATGCTATACATGGTAAGTTGTCCACCGTGCTATCGGGTTCAGATCAATCTCTTTACAGTTCAATCAACATTCCCAGATACAAATGTCCAATTTTTGTACTGATCAAAAGATTTGTGTCAGGTGTTATTCTGTAAATGGTAGCGTTCCCCGATGATTACCGGCCTAGGATTCAGTATCTTTACTGTCCAAGTCTTTAAAGTCGAGCTTAAGCTTGCATGGTATTTAATATTCACTGGATTTCGAATTCAGTTTCGAACACTGCTAATCACCAGGTTCATCTCTAATTTCCAGCAGCAGATTACTTTAATGCGGGAATTCATTTAGGGTACAGATTTTCTTTTTAAAGTGAACGTCATTGACAGATGACCACTAAACGTTTGACATAATTTTGTAATCATTTATTTGTAAAGAAAAGTGAGAAAGTCCATTTTGTATATGACCGTGTTTAGTGCAGTGTCTTCTTTTTATGCACCCAAGGGGTGGCATATAGTACAGGCTCTGTCCGTCCGTCCCAATTTCTACAATTCTCATTTTGTTTTTCACCAAATTGTATTTTAATGATCATTATCAAGTACAAGAGAGCATTTACCCTGGCTTTTACAATTCGAGAAATTTTGGTGGAGGTGTTATTGCGCTTTGTTTAATATTACTTAATATTTATTGTGTGCGGAACTCCGCCTACATTTCCTATTTGAATATCATCACACTTTGACAGAATGATCATTATCAAGTGCAGCAGTGAATATACCCAGGCTTTTGCAATTACATTATTTTCGGCATATTCATTGCGCTTTAATTAATTTTACTTAATATAGCTTCTGTGCGCAAATCATATTGAACTATACTTTTGCTTTTAATGATTAACTGGAGCATAAAAATCTAGAAGTTAAAAGGTAAGAAGCTGTTTGGAAACACTTTTTTTTAAAAAAGACCTATGGTGACCTATGGGTACAAAACACTAGATCAATATCTTTAGAAACACATCAATTTTGGAAATTATTAATTTTACCAGCCATGCAAAGTAGGTAAAGGACATATAGGAGTCTTACCCCTGGACGTATTGGTACATTGTTAAGCTCATAGGCCCGATATACCGATAACTTTCATAGGTGTGGCGGTATGTACTATGCGTAATGTAAAAACACATTTTTATCCACTTGACTCTCTTCTCTAGCAAGAGCTCAAACACAACATACAGTATCAAAGAAATAACTACAACAAAACAAATGTTTTCATTGAAAACTAAACATAATCGCTCAGTATGTACTTTGTACTGTAGGTAGGACTATATTGTGCCGAGTTTATGGAGATTGAAGCTAAACAGAATTTCGCAGACTTTGTGGATCTTTTACAAGGTATAACTTTCTCTCACAAACTGTGTAAACGCTCGACAGCATTGTACTGATATTTTCATTATATTTAAAGCTATGATGTTTTTATTGAAATCAATATCAATTTTTAATAAATATAATTACGTGAATCTCCCTACTCGCTGTTTGGCCGACTCCGTGACTCGAAAGGCTGCGCTTCGATATCATAGCTGTAAATTGACAAAAAAGTGAAAAATGCATATTAGGAAAAACGACAGTCAAAAAACACAGCCTTGCTACACAGTCAAACAGTAGAGGAAAAGATAGCATAAATCTATTTATAGATCAATTAAAAACGACACCACAAACAAGTGCCATCTACTATTTTGATTTCAGCAACGAATGTTATCGCTACTATTATAACAATACTGTGCGGAATCAGAAACATCTACCTATTTCTCATGAACTACAGGTACGTATTTTCATTTGATCTAGCCTATAATCTAATTATTTGTTTACGTTATGTCATATTTTGAACTATGCCATGATAAACATGTACTAGGTAACCTTTTGAAAAATCATGAGCAAAAAGATAGAGTTTTATGTTCATATTAGATAAACATTTTATGTCTTAAGGTCAATATAATTATATACTGAAATCATAACGATTTTTTCTAGTTACAATTTGCATATGGTATTAGCAATTGTATGCTTTAACTATATTGTGTCTTTTTTCTTTTTTGATATACATGAGAGGAGGGGGAGTACCAGAATTAAAGATATCTTGAAATCTGGTTATCTAATTCTCATTTATAGAGAAAAAAGTGCTTTCGTAATACTGAGGGTAGGAGTTACTCTTAAAAAATCAATCAGGAAATGAAATTTTGCAAAATGTTTTTTTCCGGTGGATCCTCTCAGTCCCCCACGAATAGCGCCGTTCAAATCTAAAGGCCCCTATATGTCCCACCCCCAACACACCACTAAAGGTGCATTCTAGTTTATCGTGTATTTGTCATAAGTTTCAAAAATGTAACATAGTAAAGATGATCTATATATCTAATTACAAAATAACTTAATATTTGTTCTTTGACCCCTAATTTAATAAATGAATGGGAAACACTTTTGTATCTTTGTTATCGCGTAGCAATGTATAACAAGTGTCTGTAAAGTATTTGTTTAAGTGGTTGTTTCCCTTTGACCAATAATGTGCACGTTCGTCTGACCTTAGACGCGTGGCTGACCAATCATATGATTTAAACTAACCAATATCACTCATCCTATACAAATGCCATATTTCTCAAAACATAAACGAACGCCATATTTTTGTGCTGACACATTATTTCACATTTCTGTGGGCATATATACATATATTTACAGGAAAAAATTACACATGCTTTAACCATTCTTGTTTGATTGATCGATTGTATTTTTTTTTTTATGAATTACTGTTTTTACATGATTTCAATTGTCAGTAGAAAGTATACGCATCGTGGTTCTATTATTTCGCTAGACATTATCTGTATAATTGTACTTTCTGTAATACAATGGCGTTATCTATGCTATTTATAATATCATGTTATATATGCTTTTCAATTTATCTCAGTTTGAGTGAATACACTCAACAACAGCAATTGAATTGTCTCTCGTTGTTGTTGTTGTTCTCAACAACTTTATGACCAAAAAACTGCCAGTTGATAGTCGGCGATATATTGTATACATAAAAGAGTATTTTCGTAGTCGTTATTCTTTGCAGACGAGATATGCTTCTCATGTTTAAAGGAGACAGAAGTTTCATACCGAAGACAGTTCAGACGCCGTCACCTAATGTTTACATGGTAGGTAACACAACGCCTTGTCTAACATTACATAATGGATTTTTAAATGGTGAAAAGGAAAAGTTGATACAAAAGCAAACTAAACGTTGTCAGAACAGTACTATATGCTGATAATGAAGGGGAGATCAATACGAAGTAGATAGGCATACTACACGTAGATTCACCTCCCCTTTTGCAAATCAGTTTTTCATTTAAAAATGACTTATAAAGAAACTAATGCTCTTGATATATTTATTTTTCCATTTCCAGTTTGGTGTGTTTTATGAAATCAGTGCAAAAATCATTTCATTAAACCTGACAAAAAAAAAAAACATTTATTTCTATGTTACACTGTAAAGTTTCCTGCTATTTTTTTAATATACGGTAGCTTGTGTCTGCCTTTCATACTTGTTTTCAAGAATTCTTTTAATCTTTTCTATAGTTTGTTTGCTTCATAGGTTTACTTAATCTTTCTTGTACTCTGTTTGTTTGTTTGTATTTTCTTCAAGGCCCAAGGTATGAGATTTATTGGTACAGCCATCGTGGGAATGCTGTGGGGTAAGTCAATGCAATAATAAAACTTTGTCAGTATTTAAACGGGAAGGTCACTTAAAAGCCTGTTTCTCAAGTAATTTAAATGATATAACGGACCACATGTGTTTCACATGATCTGTAGAATCACAGGAATATGAAAGAGTTAAAATATTTTCATAAGAGTTAAATACAATTCACGTATCCATGTAACGGACCGCCACCAGAGACCGTTGTCTCAAAGAAACCCGTTTCAGAACTTTCATTAACTGGCATGGTTTGATAATGTTCTTTCTGTCTTGATCAAACCAGTGCATTCAGCAAATAAAAGATTCAATCAATGGCTAAAAATGTTATTTTCCGTAATGCCATTAAAAAAAAATATTTTAATTTTATTGCTTAAACTATGTGTTACTGTAAAATGCTGAATATGCGCTTCTGTTGGTAGAAAATAACTATGTCTTTCATCTTGTATCAGCCTTTGACATTTTTTTAATTTGAGATTTTCAAAAAAAAACCCTCAAAATTGTCCACAAATTGTCGTAAAAAGGCTAAATGATACTGTAAATTATTTCAAAACCTTTTGCAAGAGTTTTAGCTGGAATAGTATGCAAAGGGTGATTATTTATGAAGCTCTTACGGATAATTTTCTATGAAATAAATAAATAATAAATAGATAAAAGTGTAGTTTGACTTAAATTGCTTGTTCAGTTTCACCCCGAGTTGTAATTAAAATCTATTCAAAATATATATTTTTGACGTTGTAGTAAAATTCGTTAATTCTTACTTTGAAAAACATTGTACAATATTATTTTTATTACTTTTTTATTAATTGCATTTGTTTTCTAAAACTTAAATATTTATGTTAAATGAATAGTTATGTTAAGACATTTACAACGGCCAGTTTCTGAGTCGTCCTTGCAGTTTGCTTTTGTCGTTTTTAGGAACCGTATTTTGTTTCTTGTTGGTGTATATACCTCTTGGACTGATGATGATAGTGATCCGTCTTCTAAAACAAACAGGGAAATTAAACGACATGTGGGAACAATTCCAGTGGCTTGTGTAAGCCTTTCTGCTTTGACTATATTCTCTAATTACCAGACACAAGCTGCACAATTGCCATGTTGTTCAGAAAGGTTTACAGCCAGTTAACTTTAAAAAGGGCTTTTTTGTAATATGTCTTAAATTTATTTACTGTCTTAAACTATTTGAATAAACATTTTCCAGCCAGTGTTCAAATATGCATTGACAACTGAATGAGATACTTTCCTCCTGTCAAGACACCTTGATCAAAGAAGTAATCATCTCTTAAATTGGACCTAGATATATCGCAGATAACGCTAAGTCATATCAAATTATCTCTCTTTTATATTCTAGATACCCATTTTGTATGATCGTAATTTTCAAGATGCAGGTTTTCTTGATTGGAAGATTTTTCATACAGCCCAAATTGAATAAGGAGGATAAGTATAAGCCTTTAGCTGTTGACAACAGGTACATTCATTTACTCAGCCTTCTATCTATCTATTTAGGTTAATTTATCGTCGGTACCAATTTCAAATGACCTTCCCAGAGGAGTTTAGTTAAGAATAGTGCGAGATACAGAAATCACTTCTGGATCATTTACAGTTTGTAGCCTTGGTTAAAATATTGCTTAATATTGAATCTGTTCCATACATTAATAAGCGAAAAAAAACCTAATATGTTTCGTCTAGGATGATTTTAACTAAGAAAGTCTAATTATTGCTAAACTGTATGGAAATGGGCAATGTTGATGTAATTTTTTTAATATAATTTCAATTTAATCTGTTAAAGTTATACTGATTGAGATTCTTTCTCATTACGTTTTACCTTAAACCAGTGCTAGTTATTTTCATAAGATATATAAGATGATAGGTATTTAAACATATTTTTTCACAACATTTTTAAAGACAAACTTTTTATAACCATTTTGTTTCCTATTTCAGAAACGCATTCGACGTTTTCAGCTTCTTTATGATATTTCTAAATGCCAGTATCGGATTATTCGCATTTCTAAAGCGAATTTTAATTGGTGCTTTTCTTGGCGTTTTTCTTATTCCCCGGATGGATCGAAGCCTACTGATGAGAGGTTACGAGGCAATGGATAAGTGTTCGTCGACTTGTTTCTTAAAGCCTTTATATTATTTGATTGACCTTAACCCACATACCGTTTAGTGGTAGAGGGTTGTTAAGTCTCTAAAACTTTAAGGAAAGTCCTGATGCATAAAGTCACTATCTCTATATTTTTCTTGATGTGTTACTTAAAGCCAACTTGGATAAGTGCGAAACCTAAATAAAAACTACATGTCTAAAAAAACTGCAGCAGTTGATTTGAAAAAACATAAACCATGTTTCAAAATTCAGAGACAGAAAATGGAATCAATTTGCTTTCTAAATGTTTGTTTTTAAAAACAATTTCTTCGCTTCTTCAAAATATGTCTGTTTGAAAAGTTATCTCATGTGTGGCACGAGACATTTTTGAGAGGTGGGGTGATTGATATAAGGTTTGATATTCTTTGTACTTTCAGTCTGTTTATAAACTGACATGTTACATAGATACGGTTTTATTTTTTCTTTTGCCTGAAAAGCACACACGTGATTCAAAATATTTTCTATGCCGTTCGAGTGCTTCTCCTGGTCAGTCTATAAATGCAACCAGAGGCAAATGTAGACCCTAGAGAATAAAACTTAAAAATGTAATATTTTCAAACCATAGTTAGAAAAAATATATTTAAAGAACTAAATGTGTACATATTGTTATATTTCAGGTTATGTCAATTACATAGGTATGATTATGGTTGACGTTGCGCATAATCATCCCGTCATGCGCGTGTTTTGTTTTCTTGTGAAATCTGAAGTAGAAAACAGGCGAGACAGAAAACCTTTACAAACTGCTGTGGACAATGTTGAATATGGAGGCTTAAGTTTCTCTCAACATATCCCTGTGGAAACAAGTAATTTAATTTTTTTGCTATAACGTTTAAAACTCTTTCGTATACTTAATGTGCATATATTTTGATACCTTGCGTGTTATATCTCATAGTTGTTATCATAGTTTGTTAAACAGCAATGAAATAAAAACTCGGTTTCTGTTGTTCTTTTCGTTCTAGGAAACAGCGTTGCAAAGAGAAGATGGTTTCTTGCGATGACTCTTATTCGGAACCCATCATTAGTACCCCTAAGAGTCCGCGTGACGAAGCATGAGTCTGTACTATCAACTCTAGAACTTCAAGAAATTCAATTGAGCGAAAGCACCACTATTGTCGACAAAGACCAGTCAGAAGACACTTGGGGTTTCTCGATTTCTTGTAAAAATTACAAGTTGAAGATTCCGCCGAATATAGTTACTAATATAATGGCTTTTATCGTGCTTCTGTCAATTCTCGTTATTTACACAGGTGTCCCATTGTTATTTAAGGACCTTGCAAAAGAGGTTGCACAGAGCTTGTGAAATAGAAACCATATGACTTTATACAGGAGGCTGGAAACGTTTAGAGTTATTGTGGCTATTGTATATTAAGGGTAGATACATTGTATATGACCTAACACTCGACATGGTTTGTAATTTCTGTATTTTTGATAGTGATTTAGTAGTTATAGCTTCTTTGTACACTTGATTCTATACTGCAGACAAGTTTAACTTCACGTGGATAGCTATTGATTTCTAGTACAGCCTCGCATTTATATGACAAAATACGACTTTAAATAGGCAGTGAATAAAATCAGATTGTGGCTATTATTGTAGCAGTACTTCGTTCGGAATAATGCGTTCAACGTTAAAGCCCGAGGTGTACACATTGTTTGGATGCTGCAAATGAAAATACCAAAGGAGTTTAAGCTGTCTTGTTATTTTAATCTTACTTATTTCTTTTCTATGCCACTGCATTCGACAATTGCCGTTTTAGAATAATTATTTTAGAGCGAATTATTGTTTCTCTTTCTTGAAGAATTATAATTGTTTGTTCTAAAGTATTTTTACATATAAAATGTATTCTTTTCATTTAGCTCATAGCTTGTTTGTTACTGTTAATGAATAGCTACAGACAAGCTTTTAATACAAAGTTTCGTTCAAAAAGGAGCTGACAGGAACACAGTTATGCCATGTTTATCACCAGTGAAAAAACTTCAAGAGACCGATTGTATGTGTGATTGCATTTATGAATCTACTGAAGTACTCCTGAGTTATGACATAATATTGTATATTTCAATCTTTTAAAATTTAAAAGTTTTTTTTACATCTACATGATGGAAACATAGATAGCAGGACTGGTTCAATAGGGGAGTGCCCCCCGCCCCTTAACTCAGCCTCACAGTTGGCTTAAAATTGCTTACTAACATACTCATTTTTGCGTTGAAAATGTTGCTTTGTTGTTTAAACCAACACTTACACCGCTTTCTGGATCCAGACCTGGATAATACGTTATTTTATCAATTATTCATAAAGTACTTTTGCCATTTCCAGGACTCTAAACATTACTGTGATAAACCTACAACAAACGGTTTATCACTAAGTTTCGCAACAGTTCTCTAAATCTATTCACTTTTTGCAGAAAACTGTTTTGAATTATCCGCTATCTGGCATAATCGTTGGGTTTTTAACTTTCAAATTTCCTTTGCTAACTGCATGAATGAACATGAATATGGAGACACATTTTATTTGTCTCCATGACGCTAAAGTTTAAAGTGTTCATTTTCGAACCAAATAAAAGGGAAATCTTAATCTTACTTCTCAAGAAAAGAAAAGAAACCTTTACTTGATTGCATGGCAAAATTTGCTCCGTGAAATTGTGTAATGCAAAGTCTTAATACCTTCTGCCGGATTTTTTGTCTTACTCTTAAATGATGGTTCAAGTTTTTGCAGTCTGCAGATAGAAATGCAGTTAAGACACTTCTGTATTTCCCATAACCTGTAAAAAGATATTACATGAAAATAATTTTTTTTCAAAAATCTCTAACAGTTTTAAAGATTTATAACTGAAAGCAAATCATACCTTTTTTTAAAAAAAATGACTACTTTTGAAGGTCTGTCTACAGAAATGAAGTTAAGATCTTTTTCAAGGACTTTTTCTTTCTGAAAATCAAGGATTTCTTTAGACAATCACCAGTTCAAGTTTTTTTTTTATTCGACGTCTGTGCGAGCTTTAGTCTGTGCGTAACAAGAGATTTCAACCGATATGTATCGCTCATATCAAACTGATAAGTAATTGTAATTGTTATGCCTATCAAAATTTCAAAGGCGGCGAGGTTTTATTGAAATTCAGTTTTGTCTTGGCATTTTTGTAGTTTTGGTACTGAATTAGTATTATTATTATTATTCCCACCATTTCTTACATGATTACCATATAGTCTTGCATCTAGTTTCAGCACACTTTTAGAACCACATGTTGCCAACTTTCATTTCGTGTTTCGCGGTACCATATGCTGTTAAGACAGAAAGACAAACAGATACATTGTACAATTTCAAGTAAGCTTCCAGCAGTGAACATTGTAATAAACAAATGTATATTTCAAATAATGCTGTTTTGGGAATTCCATTTTATTTATGAAATATGTATCTATGTTTAGACTGTAATTAATATATATAAACTGGTCAAAAGACTAATAAAACTTTTTCTTTTTCTTCTTCTTCTATAACATCGAATAAGCTCTACTTATATAATATTTACGAATAATATATGCATATAATGCTTAATTTCTTTTGAATGAATATTGTTATTTTTACCTTTTTATGTAATCAATTTTAAATGCACTCAAAATTGAAATATATCACAGATTTAGAAGAAAATGCTTGATAAAACAATATTTATAGACGAAAATAAAGAAAAAAAATTGCTCGTTTTTCATTGACAAGGTACTTTTTTCTAAATGAAGCACACACATACGAGGGCTATTCGGGAAGTTCGTAACTTTTGTAGTTACTCTGACATTTTTAAAGATAACATAATACATACTACTGAAAATAAAAATTTAATACATTCTTACCAAAGTAAGTAAAAATGATTAAAATACATACATTACTGTAGTTTACATGGAATATATTACAACATGCGTATTACACACCCGGAACACGGTAAAGAAAAACAAGACGTCATAGCGACGTCAAAACTAAAGTGTCACTACAGGTTGTTATCTTTACGCCTTCTCAACATAATTGGCTCGAAGCGTGATACACTTCCTGTGCCTACAAGTGCATTTTGTGTACGTGTCCCTATACCAGTCGGAACTGAAAGAAGCAACAATTCTCTGTGCCTGTAATTGAAGTTCTACTGCCAGTTGGAATCTGTATCCGCGTAGGCCAGCCTTCAATTCATGAAACACCTGAAAGTCCATTGGCGCAAGGTCGGGACTGTAGGGAGCATGGATTAGTAAGTGAATTCCGAAAAAGTTGATCTCCGGTAGCGTTGAGTGTGCGCGATGCCCCGGTGTGTTGTCTTGGTGGAGAATGACACGTTCTAGGTCTAGCTGGGGCCGCCTTTTCTTCAACGCCTGCACGAGATCTCGCCTCAAAACCTACACTACAAAATGGCGAATCAGGAAATACCATCAATCTATGTGTCTGAGCTGAAAGAAAATCTTAATATTATTGTAGAAATATTTTATTACCTTTCTAATTGATTTTAATATTAGATAAACATACCCTTGAACAGTTGGATACTCCGGAACCCGGTGCTGTAGAAGCATTCCCGCTCTATCCATAAAGTACACAAACGTGTTTTTCCCCCAGACTTTTGCACCCGTGCTTTCTTGGGAGGTGGTGAATTCGCTGTTTTCCAAACCGATGATTCTGCCTTGGTTTCTGGTCATAATGCCAAGGCCAGTTTTCGTGATTACACGGTATAAGAATTCGTCTTCTCGTACGTACCGATCGACAAACTGTGTAGAACACATCACTCGACATTCCTTGTTATCCGCTGTCAGTTATCGAGGTACCAAACGCGCGCACACTTTTAACATTCCTTGTTCTTTTAAAATAGCATGCACGGTGGAAACGTCCAGAGTTGTCGCTATTTCGCGCGCCTTGAGCTGTCGATCATCTCATCAACTCTAACTTTCTCGGTCACTGAAACCTTCACAATTCCTTTACTTCTGCATTTTTTGCCAGCATCAATCGATTCCCTGCTTTCCCGAAATTGTTCGTGTCACTCAAACACAAATGTTCTTGAACACTTATCCACAGTTCCTGACGACTGAATCAATTTAAACGTCTCAATTGGTGTTTTGTCTAATCCTGTGAAAAACTTGATCACGGCCTTAACTCCAACGTCACATGTTGACGTCATCTGTTTTCTTGTGTCGGTATCAGCAGTGTTGTTTGCTTTGTTGTTTTTTCAATTACGGAAGTAGCGACGAACGTCAAATTATCAGAAAATAACGCCACGTTAACATTATAACGGCATACGGTTTGGCGTTATTAACCGTCAATTAAATCAACCGTGGCAGTTGTGTATTACAGACTAGTGCGTTTAAAGTATGCTCCGGGTTAAGAGCAATGTGTCTATAGAAACAGTTCCTGGATTTGCGTATTGTATGTTTGCCGTAGTTTTATGTCAAATCGTTCATATATATATATATATATATATATATATATATATATATATATATATATATATATATATATATATATATTTTTTTTTTTTTTTTTTTTTTTACAATAAATCTGATACTTGACTTAGATGGTTAGATTGAGGTTGTTCCACAACTGAATAACTGATTTCTATTCATTGCGTAAGAGACTGGAAGTGGTGTCACGAAAAGTTTTGTAAACAAGTGGTGAAATTCATCTCAGAGAATTCTGAGATCCGGTGGGAAAATGTGTTTACTTCGAATTGAGTTTTTGATTGTTTTATTTAGAAAAAAAGATTTAACCATCAGAGACAATAACAGTTACATTGCATTTGTCAGCTTAAATAACATAAATTCGGTTTGAAGTTGAGTTACAGTTAGTTAGTTTATATTTATCAAATAACTATTTCGTCAAGTATGCCCATTTTGATTGTGTGGTTATTAGTTATTTTCAAGCTTTGGTTAAAGCTTTTGACATTGATCATTTTAAATCCACCATTACAGTAATCTTTTGTGATTAGAGATTTCCTAACTTTAGCTGGTGCATTCCATAGAAATTAGTATAAAATTTCATTAAAAAACTTAAAAGCCCAGGGCTGTGGATTTGGTAGTGACATTTTTTGTCTGTAAAGTTATATTATGGCCCAGATTACAGAGAAACATTCTTCTAGAGACCGTAGTACAAATATTATAGCGCATGCAAAGGTATTGACATTTGTGTACTTTACTATGCTTTTATTCCACTAGTTTAATATGTTATTGTGCACGAAACATTTAACAATTCTCAAAAATATTCAAACAAATGTTACTCGCCTGAAAACCTGAATGATTGTTTGCTCTAAATTTTTCATGTTTCTTTAGAGTTTGCCTTACTTCTCTAGCCAATCAAACAGCAAAGACATTTAAATTTCTTTTAGATTTTGAGGTTGGCTCGCGGATAGGTATGTTCCCAGGGTCTTTCAAATAGCATTTGAAAGACCCTGATGTTCCAAATAAGGAGGCCAACGAAACAAAATGGAAAGATCAAAATGGGAGGGGCAAACACTAAGTCGGATAGACGCTCTAGCGCGAAATCTTCAGCATTAAGAAACCTTCTTATGCTGAAGATTTCACTTCATAGCCTCTATCCTATACGTATTGATTGTTTAGAACATATAAGTAACATTTCTGAGTATACGATGTATACATGTATATATGTTTTACTTTTTTGTAACTAACGCAGGTTTTGTTTTCTACGACAGCTTTAGGACGATTTAGATCTAATTTAAGTGTTTATTATTTCTTTTTGTCCTTAGAATACATGTTCTAAAAAATGATGGCTAATGTCGATCATTTTTTGTGGCATCAAGATCTTTCAAATAGCTATCTGAAAGACCCTGGTGGCATTTTGATATAATTATATTTTTCTCTTAGGTTATACACCACCAAATCAGTGTTGTCGAGAACCAGTCAGTTTTGTGCAGGGTGCGGAGCTATGAGATGACAAAGCTGTCTGATTGGTAAAAAATGGAAAGGTTGTTCTAAAAATCATTTTACTTGGAAACAAAACATATATATAAAAGAAAAATTTGAGATTAGGCATTAGTGTAACGGACAATTCTTGGCTATTTTTATCGTTTTAAAATAAACAGGAAAATTTCGATAAATTGAAATGAATTAATACCGAAGTGACTGGAATCAAATGCAAGTGCAAATATCAACTGCCGCTTAGCTGTGAACAAAGACGTACTAATCGGACAATATCTCCGGTAACAAAAGATGATTTCGCGACTTTATCGGAAACATGGTACTCGGATGACAATCAACATCAATTTGAATGCTCGGACTTGAATCAAAATGGATATAAAATTAGTGTTGCAAATATAGACAAAATAGAATTGGCGGTGGGATTGCTTTAATTTGCCGCAATAACATAAACCAAGTGAAGGTAAAATCTGGCAATAAACGAAGTTTTGAATTTTCAATTTGGAAACTCTTGTTCAAAAATACGACACTGCATGTAATCGGCATTTATAGACCACCCTCGCTAGCGACAGTCAGTCTATTTAACACAGAATGTACAGGTTTCTTGGAAGATGTACACCCAGTTTATAGTAACATTCTCATAGCAGGTGATTTTAACATTCACGTCGACAAAAGCTGTAGTGAAGTAGCCTACTTTCAAGATTGTATCACTTTATTGGGTTAGAACAACATGTTGAATTTAGTAAGCATACTGCAGGGATGTTTTAGACTTAGTTCTTATAGAGTCGGTAAATGGCGTTTTGGTAAAAAAGTGTGAGAGGGGTCCACTGTTTTCGGATCATTTTGCTGTAAAAGTCACACTCTCTATGAATAAAGAAAATATTCTCAGAAAAACGGTTTTAAAGAGAAACTACAGAAATTGTGATGAACAGTCATTTAATGAAGATATAAAATTAATATCAATTCATACAGAAGATGCCGATGAATTCGTAGACATACTAAAGCTCAACGTTGAAAATGTACTGAACAAACATCTACCATGAAAGAAAAGCGTTAAAGTTATAAGACAGCCCAAACCATGGTTCAGCGGAACTATATATGACTTAAAATGTGCAGTTAGAAAAGCTGAGAAACAATGGTTGCAACATAAAACCGATGAGCATTTTGAACTTTTTAAACGTTGTCGAACGGACTATGCAAATTCATTAAAGCGTGAAAAGATTTCTACTCTCAATAACCAAATATCTTATGCAAAAGGTGACACGAAAAAGCTGTATAGCATGGTATCCAGCCTAACAGGAACACAATTCACCAACCCATTTCCAACGTCTGGGTCCGAGACCGACTTGTCTGAACAGTTTGCTGAATTTTTCATCAATAAGATTCAGAAAATTCGGAACTCACTATCTGTGTACGAAAATTTCGAACAGCAGAATAAAAGTGTACCAACCATTAGTTCATTTGTCTGTCTCAGTCATAATGAGGTTCGTAAACTTGTTTCTGAACTTAAAACAACGACTTTTGAGCTCGACTTTATACCCACTGCCATTCTGAAAGAAAATATTGACAGTTTTATTCCGCTGATCACAAATATGATAAACTTATCATTGCAACATGGAGTATTTCCAGAAACATTTAAAATTGTTGTCGTTAAACCACTCTTGAAAAAATCCGGTCTTGACCTTGAACTTTCTAATTACAGACCAGTGAGTAATTTGTCCTTTCTCTCAAAATTGATTGAAAAAGCGGTAATGTTTCGTTTAAATGCACACGCAGATGCCAACAACCTACTCCCATAGAATCAGTCGGCGTACCGTCGTAATCACTCGTGTGAGTCGGCCTTACTACGACTCGTTAACAGGTGGATCAACAGGTGACGGCCATGATTGCCATCGATCTGAGCGCCGTCTTCGACACCGTCGACCATGCCATTCTGGTCGACGTTCTTTGTGCTCAGTATGGTCTCCAGGAGACGGCCATCTCATGTGTCGACTCTTATTTGAGAGGTCGTAGCTGCCAGGTTCGTGTCAACGAAGGACTGTCTACTCCATGGCCTTTACAGTGTAGTGTACCCCAGGGGAGCTGCCTCGGCCCCTGGCTCTATTTAGCCTACGCGGGGACACTGTTCGATGTAGTGCCACCTAACATCTCACTGTATGGCTTCGCCGATGACCATATTGCCAAGACTAAATTTAAACCAACAATGACTCTTGAACGGTCCGCCATAAATAACCTTGAAAAATGTGCGTTTACCATCAACCATTGGATGAACTGTAATTAGTTAAAAATGAACTCATCGAAAACTGAATTCATTCTATTTGGTAGTCGCCAGCAACTTCGGAAAGTATCCACACAAGCTATCAATATAGCAGGGGGCATTATCCACCGAGTGCCAACAATTCGCTACCTTGGGGCGTATCTGGACGAAACACTCAATTTCAAAAAGCACATATCGATGAAATGTCGATTTGCTATGCTGAACTTTTTTCAGAATTAAATCTATCCGTAACGTTTTATCTCAAAATTCTACTGAAATCCTGATGATTTCTTTAGTTTTGTCACATCTTGATTATTGTAATGTTATCTTGTATGGTGTTGCTGAGTCTGAAATTAGGAAGTTACAGAGAATCCAAAATATGTGCGTTAAATTAGTTCTTCAAAGAGGGAAATATGATAGTGCTAAACAAGCTCTCTATGGCTTGCACTGGTTGCCCATTAAAGCCAGAATTTCATTTAAGTTATTAACTTACATGTACAAATGTTCGGTTAGTGAGGCACCGACATACCTGACAGAACTGCTCACCAAACCTGTGTCAAACAGTCTTCCACATCTGACAGTCTCTATATGTGGTACCATACAATAAACGAAAAACTTTCAGTGACAGGAGTTTTGCTACTGTTGGTCCTCGTCTGTGGAATCAATTGCCAGAAACAATTAGACAGTCTAGTTCTATTGATATTTTTAAGAAAAACCTGAAAACATTTTACTTTCGAGATTTCTTTTCACATTTTTACACTACATGTACTGATGTCACGGTTTTAATTTTTAATGTAAATTTGTGGTTTTATCCTATATAACTGAAATAATTAGTTATTTATTTGTATCTATTTTTTGACACTTTTTACTCACACTCATTTTATTTATTTGATTATTTTTATGTTTCTATTTTCTGTTCTATGTCCTTATATTTGTGATCATATTCTTTTGAATTCATTCCATGTTTTATAGGTCTTAACTAAGTTACATACATTTTTATTTGTTTTACTTCATGTTGTAAATTAACTTCATACCTGTACAACGCCATTGAATATGTGTAGTCATAGTTATGTGCGTTTAACAAATAAAACCAGTTTCAGTTTCAGTTTGGAATGATCTTCTTCGAGACGATGTACCGGAAAAGTTGATTGGTCATGCTATGAAAAAATCTAAATGAGTCGATTTTCATGATTAATTCTTCCAAGAAATCGGCATAGGTAGCGTCTTCAGAAGCTAGTAAAGTGAGATTAGGACTTAATGTCACATTAAAATGCTGTAGGATTTGATTTAGTTGTGTGTAACCTAAACGGGATGACGAATGCTCCGTGGTACAGACGGTGTTAAGGTAGAAAATATCACGAGGTCACATACTTTACATCCGGGGAACTGTTGATAGGGACAAGCGCCTGCTCGCCGAAAAATACTCCAGTTATCGGCGATTTACGTTCGGTCCCTTTAGAAACCCCCAACTCTTGTAAGTTGCCTTCTTTCCGGGCCCCTTTTAGTCATATATTCAGACCATCTTGTAGCGAAAATTGCTTAGACCTAGTTTTGTCAAAAACGCTTTGTTTACATCAGGTGGTCTTCTTTTGAAAATGACGCATTTTGGTAAAAATTTGTTAATTTATAAATAAACTGAACAAAACTATGAATCTTGTGATCAAAGTATAATCGCTTACAGATAATATTTTCTAGACGTAGCTTTGATTGTATTCTTCATCTCGTTGTAAATTCAGTGAAAAATTTCTCAAGGAGTCATGGTAACCTTTCATTAGAAATTCTTGGAAATGTATGGGCCACTATTAGCAGTAGGTTTCTGTGACCCTTAGATAGTAAAAAAAAAGCCAGTATACAGACTAGTCAAACTAATTTTAAGCAGTCTGAATAGATTTGGATATTGACTAATAGGAGCATGGCATTATCTTCATTTGCACAGAGGAGGTGGAATTTGGTTACACTGAATACCGAAATAGACATTTTTACCAAAATAGACATTAGATTACCGGAATAGACCTATTACTGTTAAATTCGGGTTACACTGAAATCCGAAATAGACATTTGATTACTGGAATAGACATTTGATTACCGGAATAGACCTATTACACTTAAAGGAAGTAAATGTAAAAAAAAACTTTGTTGTGTGAAAGATACTGACTTTAAAAAGTGTATTATGAATATTGTAAATCAAAATATTACTTAATTTATACTTATTTATTGATTTTAGGAATTAAATGAAATCGGTGTTAATGAATTTCGATGTGTGACATTTACACAACAGACTTAATAAAGATTATATATATATATATAAAAAGATTATCATACATCTGTTTTTGATTGATGATTAAATGACTAGCTTTTTTGGAAATCAAAATCGCATGCTTCTCCTAAATTTCAACTGATTAAGTCCAACATCTAGTGCATCCGAAAAAGAAATATATTGCATTATACATTATACAATGTATATAGCAAAAACAGAAAATTCATGTAATGTTTCAGAAACTGTTAAATAAAATATTACAACCTATAAAACTAAGTTCGTTGCAGGCTACAAATATTTCAAAAGAACCAAAATAACTGATCTTGTATCATACATAATTAATTGATTAATTGGCAAAATTCTGTAGAGTAGTTATGTCTGGTGAGAAGATATTAAAAATTTTGTTAATGCTTTTCTAAAAATTTTCTCTGTTATAAAATCAAGATGACTTTCAAATTAAAGATTTATACAATTTTCCACTAGTACTCGAACATAAAGTTAGAAAACTGTCATCTTTATCGCCTGTAACTGTACAAAGCACGTGCCTTATAACAGGTTGTAATGAAACCTTTCCCCTTCAAGATATTTCAAATTCCTTTGGTAAAAATGTAATTTCTATTGTTAATCAATGATTTTATTTCTGATGAAAAGTATTAAAAATAACTTTTGTATGACTAAAATTCAATTTATTTATGAAATACAGGCCGATTCCGGCGTAGATCTGTATGCACAAATTTTCCGCAACTCAGCGATTTTCTTTCTCTTGTAAAACATTTCCACTAAAAAATACTTCAAATTCCTTTGGTAAATATGTTATTTCTGATGTAAAGTAATGAAAAATAACTTTTGTATGACTTAAATTCAATTTATTTATGAAATACAGGACGATTCCGGCATATATCTGTATGCACAAATTTTCTGCAACTAGCTGATTTTCTTTCTCTTGTAAAATCTTTTCACTGGAAGATATTTCAAATTCCTTTTGTTTTTACGCTAATTACAGTACGCGCCAGGAGGAACTCTCGTTTTCCTCGAGGTCGTCGCGGACTACCCATTCCATAAAACGCGACCAAATCCGTCGTATTTCAAGGATCCCTGCCGTGGACATGGTAACCAGATATCGCGGGGAATATCCGCTAAATGGTTCTGCTTACATTTTCACAGGTATAATTATTAATATCGAGGCTCTCACAGTTCCCGATTACATGCATTTCGGCAAATTTAATGCTTTAAAAAATATAAAATAAATGTGTAAAACTCTCATTCTAATGCATTTGTTTACCAATGCTCTTATTTATTAACGCAAAGTAATACAATTCAAAGCAATTGCTTCTTGAAACAGCTGACCGAAAATAAACAGACTGGTTTCCAATTGCGACGTGTTAAAACTGTTTTCCTGTTTAAAGAAAACAAACAACATGTAAACCCTGCTGCAACATCTGTATCGTCTAGGCGCTTGGCAAAAATTATTGGTCGATTTTGCTATGTAATAACAGGCGTTTCGAAATTTCAACGATGGAAGAACACAATAAACCTACACAGCAAATGTATTTGAAGTTTGGTTTTAATTTTTACCAAATGTCACATAAATGTCAGCTTATCCAGGTGAGTTATGTGACCTTAATTAATTTAGCACTGGTCGTCAAATAGCACTGAGATATTTCGCGATGTCAAGACATCGAGGACGTTCGTCTTTTTCCTCATCGTGGCTTATATTTCATTTTCCGCATCCGCGCAAAAAAGCAGAAATTGTGAGTTCCTCGTGGCGCATACTGTATATTATATATTAATGAACAAATATACTTCTTTATATATATTCTTCAAATATATCTTCTAAAAAAATTGCTTATGTATAAATATAGGTTGATTCCGGTAAAAATGGTCGATTCCTGTAAAACATGGGACCATACATTATCGTTTATGTACAATTAGTCTGACAGCAAGAATCTAGACATTAATTAAATACTGTGTTCTTATTTGCTCCGTTTATTGAATCTTGACAAGAATTTGAAACAACACTTGCAAATTTTGTCGAAAGGGTTCTCTGGACTATAGTTGTCATAACTCATATTATACTGTGTAAAGTAATCATTTAGTTTACCGACTTTAATCTGACTGCAAGTGTGAGTCAAATGATCTAATAAGCGGCCTTTTTATGTTTATTTTAGTAAGACAATTAAATTTATTATTCACATTCCAATGTTAATTTCTTGTATAATGCCTTTATATCAAAACTGTTTCATAGGATAATTGCCTTTACAATTTGGCAAGTGTTTAATTATTTACCTTCAACAAGGCTTTTTAAAGCTATATGTTTAATTGACCATATTGTTAACCGACCTTAATCTGGTTGCACATGCGCATCACATTATCAGATTAGCCTTTTTACCGGTATGTATTTTCTTACTGAAGTCAATTACTGTATATATATATTTCTTAAAATCTGTGTCGAATGATAATTGACAATATTCTTTATCAAAACTGTTTTATTTGACAACTGATAATATTCTCCAAAAAAATAAATTGACAAGTATTTTATTATTTTCCTTTAAGGCATATAATGTGTACATGTAACACATTTACTGTAATGGTAATGACAAACGTTTGCTCAACAGGAAGGAATAAAAAAAGGCCAATGCATATTTCATTCCTGAGGTTTAATCTTAAAATGCTGTAAATAAATATTAATCAATACAGTTTATTCTGATCATTTCTGAAAATGATTTTGCCTTTTTCCAATCAGCTACAGATATTTAAAAGAAAACAGTTGAGGCAAGTGAATGATTCCTGTAAAGTAATTCACACAGATACACTGTTCTCACACGCCAACACTTGGTAATTTTAATTTAAGTGGGTGAAATTAACACACAAAAAAAGATATTTTTTCAAAGCTTATTTTAAGTACATCTCTCTGTAAACCTCTATTTTAAAATATGGTCGAATGTTTTATACATTTGTTCATTTAATTTAGCTGTAATAGGTCTATTCCGGTAATCGAATGTCTATTTCAGTAAAAAGATCTATTCCGGTATTCAGTGTAACCGGGTGGAATTGTATAAAAACACAAGAAATAAAACATCCACCTGTTGCCCACTAAGAACTGCTAAAATGCATCCAAGTGCAGATATCTGTCAGTTCTGTCACTCAGTAGACACTCAAACATACTTAAACAGTTCACTTAATCTTTTCAATAAGCACCACTATAGAAATAAAATGCCGGTTTTCATACATTTTCCTTCAAAATCTGCCTGGCACAAAGCCATTACTTGACATCATTGTAGGTGTTTCCTGGGAAATTCTATTTCTGGATTTAATAAATCACACTATATTATTGTTATGATCTAGTGCATACCTTCGTATAATTGTATAAATACAACCTCTCACAACTGTGTCAGAAAATTGATTCTTTGATTCAGTGGTTAGGGTGGTTGCCTTCGATCTGCTAAAATCAGAGTTCGAATCCCGCTCTGTGTGGTGTTTTCTGTGGTGTATTGCATCTTTCTGTTACAGACTTTCGTGTTCGTAAGATGGGGGCTCCTCCGGACACACCTCTCCTGTCTCCTGGCCTTAGATATAAAAATGAAATAAAAAAGAATATTTCAAGATTTCTGTCTGATCTTCTGATTTAAAAAAATAGACAACAACATTTGTCATCATAAATGATGACTTTCTCAAGAGGGCATGTGTTACGGTTTAGTGCATACCTTATTATAATTCTATAAATACAACCTCTGACAACTGTGTCAAGGAATCGATTGGCTCAGTGGTTAGTGTTGGCCTTCAATGCGATAAGATCAGCTCTTGGTGGTGTCTTCTAAGATGTAATGCATCTTTTGTTGCTGACTTTCTTGTTCGTAAGATTGTATTTACATATGATGACATTAAGGTAAAATGTATTTAACAGTTATTTTTCAGAAGCAGTAAAATATTCTTAATAAAAGTTTCTTCATTTCCAAACTGCTTTGATCATGATATTTTTAGGAGATTACAGTCCGCTCAAAGACATCACACAATGGCTTTGGCTGTATCTTCTGATCTTCACTGTAAAAAGCCTTCAAAATCAGTAACAGTGGCAAGAAGACACCTTGTCGAATTATTTTCCTTATTCAAGAGAGTAATGAACACTAAAGTTCAGAACAGAAACTACATTTTCCAAGACTGTTACATGGAATAATCAATTTTATGGTACAGCTACAACAAAGGAGTTGTCGGATTTGAAATTTGGCAGAGTGAAATATTTTCAAAATAATTAAAATATTCAAATCGTTAAAAGTAGTAGAAATATAATGGGGATCTATTTGTTTTGTCTTTTCAGCATTGGGGTAAAGACTTCAGACAGCAACTATGTCAGATGAAAAGGGTGATAAGGGAGATGAGGAGAAGGTTTACGGGGGCTGCGAGGGGCCAGATGCCATGTATGTAAAGCTAGTATCATCAGATGGCCATGAGTTTATTGTGAAAAGAGATCACGCTCTTACATCTGGCACTATTAAAGCTATGTTGAGCGGCCCAGGTATGTAAACCTCCTGTACTTCTTTCTTGTATGATGTATGTTCAGAAATTAGGCAAAATTCACTCTACCAAGACTTAAAAAAATATGAATAAATAAGGCTCTGAGTCTCTTCATATAACTTTGACTTTAAAATGGGTGATAACTATAGCTTAGCCAGATGCATCATAGCTATACATGGTTTGTACAGTTCTGAAAAAGTCCCTTAATTTCATCATTGGCCGTTAAAAGACACTAAATTGAACTTGGCCATAAATAGTCCTTAAGAAGCCCTTGAAAATAGCATGGATATCTATCAGGGGCCATTAAATGACCAACATCATGGGAAAAGGGGCACTTGGGCATTTGGTATACAGTTGAAATATACTGAATTGAAAATCAGCAAAAACGGCAAAATTTTTGAACTCTTCCAATCTAAAATTAAAGTGAAATATTGATAGCCTGAATATTGTCCTTCACAAAAAAGACTATTTTGTATCAAATTTCTTGATAACCATTACCATGGCAACAGTTTTTGGGGACAGTTCTTCCTTGTATAAATAATAAAATGATATCAACTGAACAAAACACAATTTTGAATGAAAACAATTATATTTTTGTTAAAATGTAAAATACACTGAAAAGGTATTGAATCTTAAAAATAAAATATGTAAAATTTAAACGTCTGAAATCTGCCATTTTAATCTAATTCCAACAGGAACGTAGATACATGTATAATCTAACGTCAGATTAGGGTATGTGACGTCATTTTAAAGAACATCGAATTTGACCATCATGTTCCTCTTAAACATAAACGTACGTTGTATTTGCACTATGCAGGAAGCTGAAATTTTCAGACATTAATTCTGGGATATCATTTGTTCAAAAAAAGTAAAAAGGTCAGTTTCCAAAAGTTATGTTGGAGTGCCCTTTTCCTGTGTTGTTGGTCAAATTATGCAGTTCTCACAGCTGATGCTTAGAATATAAAATATGACTAATAGATCCATAAACAGAAGAATGTGGAAACTCAAAACAGTCATGTCATTGGACAATTCTTTCAGTGTTAAAAAAGTTTAATTTAGAACAGTTGACGGCAGTTTCAGTTTTTAGTTACTTATTCCTGGCAGTTTAAAACCCATGTTCTGAAATGGTACTGAATCTATATACACTGTATACATAACTTGATAGAAAGAAGAAAGGAGCCTCTGTGTAGTCTACATGATAATTATGCTAAGTTGAGTGTCATACATAAGTATTATGGACCCGAAAAATATTCAGACTGGCCTTAAAAGTCCTTGAATTTCTTGCATCAATTTCTGTAAGAACCATGCTGTATAACTGTATGGATTTTACCAATAGTTGTTTTAGTTTTTGGATGATAACTGGTGGTGTTGAATTTAAACTGTTATGTATTCTGTGCATATTCATTAATTTCAGCATAGTCATCCACTTGTGCAACTGTCTATCTCAGATAATGCTGAAACTATTACAAAGTTAGCAGTGGGTAAATGCATCTACGTCTTACCCTCTCAAAAATGATACAAGTTAAAAATAAATTATACATTGATCAGATGTAAACGGTGCTTGTACTTTGGCTGACACTAGCAATTTCACAGACAAGTAACCTCCAAACTAAAAATATGTTTAGTAATTTATGTTTTATTAAACATGTGCCTATACTAACCTACTGACATGTGTTTCTTAACATTCCTTTCTCATCTTCTTCCAAACTTTCCTATACTATCAATAGCTGTCATCATTTCCAGTGAAAAACATGTTGTTGTCCTAAGTATGGCTTCGGGGGCATATCCTGAACTATAACAAATTCATTTGCTTAGAATTTTGTTTATACAGGAACATTTCCTTTGTCTTTTCAGGTCAGTTTGCTGAAAACGAAACTAATGAAATAAATTTCAGAGAAATACCGTAAGTACCTCATTTGAAATGATTCCCTAGGCTGTCCTGCTAGAATTTTCAAAACTTAGAACTGGCACATCTTTTATAAGAACACATTCCTGTTTTGGAAGTAAAACACTGTAGTCGTAATTTGATGTTTTTTAACTTACATGGTCTTAAGACTGGCAGGCAGCAGTTTATTACTTTGTATGAGTTGTTCCCCTTTGTTCTGTATCCTCAGATTTGTTAGTTTTGACTTGCAATTAAAACATGAGAAGGTTCTTCGCAATGTAAACTTTACTGTACATACTCATTTTAAAATAATCTTGCTAGATAGTGTAAAAATAGGTGTCATTTTCAAATTATTTTGGAAATTTAAGTTGACAGTTGGTTTTTGGCTGCGGGAAGTGCTTATAAATACAGAAATGTCTTAGGTTTGAAACCAGGTACCCACAAATTTGGAGTTTGACATTTTAAAGCTGCATTGATTTGTCGGTCATTATATTTGTTTTTATTTTCAGCTCCCATGTTTTACAGAAAGTCTGCATGTATTTCACCTACAAAGTACGATATACCAACAGTTCAACAGAGATTCCAGAATTTCCTATAGCACCTGAAATAGCTCTTGAATTACTCATGGCTGCCAACTTTTTAGACTGTTAAGCGATTTGTAACTAAATCTTCCAGTGTTGTTGTTTATCTTAACTTTCTAAATGGAAGATCGTTTTAGCTCAGATCAACTGCTATTTATATGGTTTTTTTCCTTATTACTCAAAACTCCCATTTAGAATGGATAGTACATTAACTTTTTTTCAAACAGTGTAAAGCACAAACCACTTTTTAAAATTCATTTCATTAGAGGTAATCATTTCAATGTAGTTTGTTTGTTTGTTTGTACTTCAAGAACAAATTGATGGTTAAAACAAGGCAAGAACTGTTGCTAGCATAAAAGTCGCCAGAGTCAGGTGAAAAATTATTATAGTGAAAAGTTAACTTACACACTAGATCTTAAAGTGTTTCGTTTAAATTTGCAGTAAAACATAACCATGTCTCCTACAAAAATAATCTTTTGTTTTTTATATGAATTAAAATCAGTAGGTTAACCAAATGAAGGGGAGATAAATCATTTAAGAAGATGCACTTCTGTGTTGTTTACATAGAGTAGTTTCTTTGTGTCTCAGCCTTGGAATTACTACCTAGTTTTTTTGTTGTGTGTTTTGTTTTGTTTTTTGTCACTCATTTCATATTTTTCTTTAAACAGTTCTGTAGACTCCTGTAAGTGGCATTTAGAAAGTAAAAAAACTATGTTGTTTTCAGTCAGCAGTGCTTAGAGTAAGTTTACAACTGTAAACTTAATTGAACAGTTAGGTGTAACTTCAGTTTAAGGTTCTTACAGAAATTTTCACAGTGTGGAAATACAAAGGTAGCCTTTTAAGTTTAGGTGTTGCACCATATTTTATTTTTTTGTCAAAGTTAAGCACATATTGAAATGCTTTTTTTCTAGCTTTGGTCTCATACCTGGGTTTGTAGTGAAACTTGAAACATAAATCTGGATGTGAAAAATGAAGTTATTGTATGTGTATTTTAGTTCATTGGGTCCGATTGGGAAGCTTATTTGAAGCCTTCATTAAAATCTCCAGCATTAATTAGTAAAAAAAAATGTATTATCACCGTTCTTATGTGTAAAACATGACATATTTCCCAAAAATAAGGCACTTACAATAAAAACAATGTTTCAATACTCAGTACTTATAGGTCCAGTTGGCCTGTGGTCTGCCAAAGTTTGAAAGCCTGACAAAAATTTTACATGCGAAGAACCTTAGGGTCTTTGGCTTGTTTTGCAGACTGTGTAATATTTCAAGGTAAAGGTTACCCTGCAGTGGTGATGGAAAATATTAAAAGGACTAACAAAGCAAAAATTTTGAATAACTATTTATGGACACACTGTATTTGTTGGAACAGTAAATATTTGGAATAAAACTTTATTTTAGGGACACAATGTATTTGTTGGAAAGATGTTAACTTTTGTGCAAAGTTGTTTCACTTTTTGGTATACATATATTACTTGCTGTTCAGTGTTTGTCATTCAAATTTATTGAATTGTATGGTGTTATCCGAGACCAGAGTATTGTGTTTATGCTTGGAATATTTTCACAAGTGATGTTATGATACAAGTGATCTGATAAGATATGTGAACACATGATGTGTAAATACTAGTTTTATTTATGCTGAAAATCTGTCAACATGTAACCATATAACGCACAGATACTATTTAAATCAAAATGCACAATTTCACATTTTAAAAAAAACAGTAAAGTATTTCTTGCTACATTGGTATTTCTTGTAATGGAAGGTGTTTGGGTATTTTTTTCTTGACACTTGCGACCATTTTTTCTCGTATGCAAAATAGTTTTTGTTTCCTTGCCATTTCAGTGTTTTACTGTAGGAAAACTATTCCAGAAGGTAACGTTTCTCTTATGCTTTGTAACCATGTCAAAAAATATGTAACAATAACTTGAAATTCCTTTAAATCTTTCACTGGACATAAAGATGAACATAAACAGATATTCACATGTGTTTTTTAACTTTGAATATGTAAACATGTCATAGTGGATATAATAGGAAGATGTCCTTTCGCTGCCATTGTTAAAAGCAAGTATATAAAATGTGAGTAGTTTTAAAGGGACATCTCTTTTTTTTTGAGGACCCAGGTAACAAGGGGACTTCTATTTTGCATGTGAGAGGTGGTTGACAACCATATCTAAGAAAGTACACAGAAAGGTGTACTGTGTATTTTAAATCTAGAAGGAAATTTGAACAAGTTAGCTCATTCAAAAACTTGTATTCCATCGTGTCTTATGCATTATGTCTTTGTTTATTATTTAACAATAAAACATGGAAATTTTTCTTAGTACTTGTTCACCTTTATTATAAACAGACAAAAACTGAAAGAATGAAAAAGGGTACATTATTACCATCTAGATACTTATTAAATCCCTACCCCCGTGCATCCAGCGACCTTGAATAAAAACATTAACATAGACATGTAGGGTTTTAGAAATCTAGACTACACCCAAACTTGTATAGGATTAGTGATTTTTGGTAAAACACAGATTTGGTCATCATTAGACCAGTGGGATTAGTTCAGACTGAATTGAGACTGATAAAAAAAGCAAAAAGAGGAGTGGATGTCACCTGTATGACAACATTGCTGATGAATGACTAGTTTATTGTATAGATGTATTTATTTTACTTAGCTTTTGAAACAAATTCTGTCAACAAATTAATTCTATTTGATAATGGTTTCCAGGGTTCAAACTAGTGCACTGAAAATGTGAAATGCTGAAACTGACAGGAAACTCGAACTGGCTACAGGCAAAGCAGGAGTCTGCAAACTACGCCTTGACAAATGTTCACTTGCTTTTACAGAAAAATGTTTTTTATATCCAATAATTTGATGGATACAAATTAAAGGAAGGAACAGAGATATTTCTTTTGGTATATGGTTGATGACATTGCGCTTTGAATTTCATATGCACAAACTTCGTCCTAGTCGTATGTTTTATGCTGTTAATACCTTCAAAGATAAATACTACTACTGTTCCATACGTTTAGGGAGATAACCAGATGAATATGCAAATGTACGGCACGTTTAATAAATTGTTCGTCCACTTCCTGTCGAAAGATTTCACGTATTACATCAAGTTACTTTGCAAAATGAAATCTTGTTTAAGGATTGTTTCTTGCACAAAATGGCAAACTTGTTGTAATAGACTAGGTTTAATTAACTTTGCCTGTATATTTTAATATTTTGGTCAGCATTCATCTTATTGGTCAAAACTTTTGTATAGGCCTAATGTCAATGACTTTGTCTTAAAAAAATAAACATGTTAATAACAACAAATTGCAGACATGTTCAGTAAGCTGCAAATTTGTCTACGAACAGTCGTAATAACAGCAATAACGAAAAAAAAAAATTCTGTAGCTTAAGCAGACAAAATTGGTAGGAAAACATGATGACAGCAGACGAACGTTTTACTTTTTAGCCCACCTGAGCACTTTGTGCTCAAGTTGAGCTTTTGTGGATACCCTGTGTCTGTCGTGCATCGTCAACTTTTTTCTTTAAACAACATCTCCTAAACCACTAGATGAAAGATGATAAAACTTTGCATCAAGCATTACCAAAGTTACTCAAACAGTTTCATTCCATGAAGAACTCTGGTTGCTGGAAACAAGAATGAAAAACTGTTTAAAAAATCTTCTTGTCTAAAACTGCTAAGTCCAGAGGTCTGAAATTGTCTAGTGAATCTCTACCAAGTTAGTTCAAATAATGTTCCTGGGGATACTATTGTCCCTGCCCGAGGAGTCGCAAGTTTTTCATAGCAGTAGAGAAGAAAATCTTTAAAAATCTTCTTGGCTGAAACCACAAGGCCTAGAATTTTAAAATTTGGCATGAAGCATTATCTAGTGGCCCTTTATCAACCTTTTTCAAATTATTAGATTAAGGTAAAGGTCACTGAGGCTGAAAAACAGATTTATCTACTTTATCTCATAGAGCCTTCATTTATAGACCAATATCTTTGATATTTGAAGGTTCCTTGCTTGGACCTCCATCGGTAGGTAGGGTTTGAGGTCACTGGGTCAAGGTCACCATAGTTAATAATAAATATTTCTACTTTCTGTCATAGAGCTTTTATTTATTGACTGATATTTTAGATATTTGGTTTATAGGCAACTACAAATCTTCAATTAGAAAATGAGATACTGCTTCTTATGTTTGCTTAACAGCAAAGTCAAAGTACTAAGGTAAGCATTCCAGGGCGATCATGGCCCTCTTGTTGAATAATGCCAGGCACCAAGAACACTGTATGAATGGTTACACAAGGATGACTTGCTCACAATGAACAATTCCTTTTACAGAACCCATGGTGATGCAATTTTCCCTTATTGTTAACTTTCATCACTCGCAAAATCAGATCGATGAATGAGAGAAGAACCCTTGTATCCTCTCACAGTAGGTGGTGTATGCTGCAGCAATATCAGGACAGGCAAACTAGTGGAACATGTCTGTTTAGACTGAAAATAGAGTAATCAAAACTGAAACATTAAAAAAAATTCTTTTTTGCATTTTGCCCATATTATATGGTCATTTTTCTTTGACTTTTCTTTTATCATCAATTTTCAAGTTTGCTCACAATCGATTGTTTTCTTCATGAAAATGGCAGTTTTTCTTGAAACAAATTGCAGTCTTGTTTCATCTGATAATTTTCTTTCACACTTCATTGCCATGTATGTGAGAATTGAATTTTAACATGCTGGTATTGTATAATGAAAGGGAAACTTCTTGCATGGGAAGTGTTTGTACTTCTTGCGTCAATGAAAATATAGTTTCAACTTCAAAACGATACAATCAGTCCTTAGCAAAATTTTGTTGGGCACTGCTGATTACCAGCTCTCCTGGCAAGTCCTTTGGAAAGTCTCTGTACTTCACACGTTGATGGGAAAAAAACTTCAAGTTAAAAAGGTAGAATCGGTAAAACTCCTTTGAATATCACTTATCACAATCTTATTTCCAGCTATCCTGGCAATGCATTTGCTCGCAAATACTACATAGACTACTTTACCTAATTGGTCAACTAGTTACTTACCAGTGTACTTCATTAACAGTTTTCCTAACTTGCTCAGCTAATTAGCCATGTAATTCATTAACAGTTTACCTAACTTGCTCAGCTAGTTACTCATATACCTACTAAGAAATGTAGTGACCCGTATACCTCATTAACAGTTTAAACTTGCACAGTAGTAACCCATGTACTGCATTAACCTTACTTGCTCAGCTAGTCACAAGTATACCTCATTAACAGTTTACCTAACCTGCTCAGCTAGCTACTCATATACCTCATTAACAGTTTACCTAACTTGCTCAGCTAGTTACTCATATACATCATTAACAGTTTACCTAACTTGCTCAGCTAGTTACCTGTATACCTCATAAACAGTTTACCTAACTTGCTCAGGTAGTTCTTATGTACCTCATTAACAGTTTACCTTACTTGCTCAGCTAGCTACTCATATACCTCATTAACAGTTTACCTTACTTGCTCAGCTAGTTACTCATATACCTCATTAACAGTTTACTTTACTTGCTCAGCTAGTTACTCATATACCTCATTAACAGTTTACCTAACTTGCTCAGCTAGTTACCCATATACCTCATTAACAGTTTACCTAACTTGCTCAGCTAGTTACCTGTATACCTCATTAACAGTTTACCTAACTTGCTCAGCTAATTACCCACATTCCTCATTAACAGTTTATCTAACTTGCTCAGCTATTCACCCATATACTTCATTAAAACTTTACCTAACTTGCTCAGCTAGTTACCCATATACCTCATTAACAGTTTACCTAACTTGCTCAGCTAGTCACCAGTATACCTCATGAATAGTTTACCTAACTTGCTCAGCCAGTTAACCATATAGCTCATTTACATTTTACCTAACTTGCTCAGCTAGTTACCAATGTACCTCTTTATTACTTAACCTAACTTTGTCACCTAGTTACCCATGTACTGCATTAACAGTTTACCTAACTTGCTTAGCTAGTTACCCATATACCTCATTAATAGTTTACCTTACTTGCTCAGCTAGTTACCCATGTACCTCATTAACAGTTAACCTAACTAGCTCAGCTAGTTAATGATATACCTCATCAACAGTTTACCTAACTTGCTCAGCTAGTTACCCATGTACCTCATCAACAGTTTACCTAACTTGCTCAGCTAGTTACCCATGTACCTCATAAACAGTTTACCTAACTTGCTCAGCTAGTTACCAATTTACCTCATTAACAGTTTACCTAACTTGCTCAGCTAGTTACTTATATATCTCATTAACAGTTTAACTTACATGCTCAGCTAGTTACCCATATACCTCATTAACAGTTTACCTTACTTGCTCAGCTAGTTACCCATTTACCTCATTAACAGTTTACTTAACTTGCTCAGCTAGTTACTCATATACCTCATTAATAGTTTATCTTACTTGCTCAGCTAGTTACCAAAATACCTCATTAACAGTTTATCTTACTTGCTCAGCTAGTTACTTATATATCTCATTAACAGTTTAACTTACATGCTCAGCTAGTTACCCATATACCTCATTAACAGTTTACCTTACTTGCTCAGCTAGTTACCCATTTACCTCATTAACAGTTTACTTAACTTGCTCAGCTAGTTACTCATATACCTCATTAATAGTTTATCTTACTTGCTCAGCTAGTTACCAAAATACCTCATTAACAGTTTATCTTACTTGCTCAGCTAGTTACTCATATACCTCCATAACAGTTTATCTTACTTGCTCAGCTAGTTACCAAAATACCTCATTAACAGTTTATCTTACTTGCTCAGCTAGTTACCAAAATACCTCATTAACAGTTTATCTTACTTGCTCAGCTAGTTACCAAAATACCTCATTAACAGTTTATCTTACTTGCTCAGCTAGTTACTCATATACCTCATTAACATTTTACCTACCTTGCTTATCTAGTTACCCATATACCTCATTAACAGTAAGATATGTTTATCTAACTTACTCAGCTAGTTACCCATTTACCTCATTAACAGTTTACCTAACTTGCTCAGCTAGCTACCCATATATCTCATTAAAAATTTATCTAACTTGCTCAGCTAGTTAACCATATACCTCATCAACAGTTTATCTAACTGTCACCCATATACTTCTTTAAGAATTTACCTAACTTGGTCACCTAGTCACCCATGTACCTCTTTAACACTTTACCTAACTTCGTCAGTTAGTCACCCATGTAATTCTTTAACAATTTACTTAACTAGGCCAATTTACCTATGTACCTCTTTAATACTTTACCTGACTTTATCACCTAGTTACCCATGTACCTCTTTAACACTTAACCGAACTTGGTCAGCTAGTTACCCGTGTACCAGAATATCAGTTTACCTAACTAGGTCACTTTAACTGTCTAATCAATGAATGGTTATAATAGCGTTTGCCATTCTGCTATTGCATAACCATATATAAAATATGATACTAGAACAAGATGTCCTTTGCCAAGTCACCATTGGGTACCTAAGCAGACAAAGAAAAAACGTTAATAAAAACACCGTGAAATGATAAAAACGTTCAAGGTAAAAAAAATCAACTCTTATTTTGTATCGTAAAATATTGATGTCTGTATGCGAACTTAGCTAACTATTTGATACGAACTTCGTTGTAATCGTATTCCACACCAATATCAGCTTGATTCTGAGACGCCGAATGCGAAATGGATGTCTCCGCACATGCGCTACCACGGTGTCATCGATTTTCTAGATAAGATTTTTTCCAATAAAATCATTTGGGCAGCTAATGCATATGGATGGTTACAATTCTAACTGTGGTTTATCAAATTTCCTCTGAAATGTAATATATTGTTTTTAAATACTGACTGAAATGGATTGACATACTTGTGATAAAGGTATGCAGTTTTCTTTTTATGTTGTAAATGAACTCCAAAAATGATAGAGATGCTGTAATCAATGTGAGCTGAAAGCTCTCTAGAGCTTAGAGAAGTTAATACATTGTACAGCATCATACGATTATCAATTTACAAATGGTCTCTAAAGCAAATCATTATTACTGTGGTGTACAAGGTTACAACGCGTAAAAAACGCGAATTCTCAATTTATGCACTAATACAGTATTTTTGTTATAAAGTAGGTTTTTTGTTTATATTTACGATGGATATTTTTATTTGCAAAAGAAACAAATATAAAAAAATCAGGACTCTCGACGTAAGCACTTGTGTTTGAGGTATATTAACCAACTATGTACATTAACTGTATGTAGTTAATAATATGTTCAAAATATCCAACGACTATTTAGCGTACCTGTTACCTATAAGAAACTGTCTCTACCAGAAGTTTATCTTTTACCTTTAAGGTACTCTAACGCAGATCTGCAAATTTTGATCCACATACACTGCATTCGGTTTCTGAAATTAAATCTCTCTTTAAGTAACCTGTGCCCTGTGCAATGTTTCTTCTACAGCAATATCTATTTATAAGGGGAAATGAAATGATAAGAAACTAATTGTAAAGCTAAGGAAATGATAAGAAGTATTTGAAAAGGAAATGATAAGAACTGATTGTAAAGGAAACGTAAAACTGTTTGTTAGGGAAATGATAAGAAACTACTAATTGGAAAGGTCATGATAAGAAACTACTAATTGTAAAGGAAATGATAAGAGCTTTTTTAATATTAATAACTTTTTGTAAAGAAAATGGTAAAAACTATTTCTTAAGGAAAAGATAAGAACTATTTGTAAAGGAAATTATAAGATCTTTTTGGAAGAAAATAATAAGGTCTTTTTGAAAGAAAAATGATAGGAACTATTTGTAAAAGAAACGATAAAAACTATTTGTAAAGGAAATGATAAAAAATAATTGTAAAGGAAACGATAAAAACTATTTGTAAAGGAAATGATAAGAAATAATTGTAAGGGAAACGATAAAAACTATTTGTAAAGGAAATGATAAGAAATAATTGTAAGGGAAACGATAAAAACTATTTGTAAAGGAAATGATAAGAAATAATTGTAAGGGAAACGATAAAAACTATTTGTAAAGGAAATGATAAGAAATGATTGTAAAGGACATGGTAAGAACTAATTGTAAAGGAAATGATAATTAGTATATTTTCTCTCTCAATAGTTGTTTCCATGAAAAGAAACATTTGGAAATGAGTCTGAAATAATCTAAGCTTCCGTTTTAATCAACTCGTTTGTTTATTTTAATGTCGGTATGTTTCACCATGTTTAAATTAACTGGTTCAACAGAAAATCAATGCTTTCCCTTAAATAGCACAATTGTATTTGCTTTTAGAGGTCTGAGCGTATCAAGGAAATTAGCATTCACATCACTGAAATCAGAATTACTGTGTTCCTTTATCAGTGGTATGGCAATGGACTAGCGTTTTCATTCTTGAAATGAACATAATGTATTATTTAAGCTTACAGCTTTTTTAAAAGAACAGAACAGAACAGAACGTTTATTGATACCTATGCATTTATATGTGCATAACGTGAGTTTGAGCAGGATAATTACACAAATAATACAATACATAGAAAGATGTAAGAATTTCATACACATACGGGATGAGTAATTTAGTGACTAGTAGTCAATATGTTATTTCTTACATCATCCAAGTGCTTGTTTAATACTTTAATATAAAAGGAGAATTTTATAAGTTCCTCATAAAACTTTAAAGACTGAATATACTTAAAGACGGATTTTTTTTCTTCTGATATTAAGATTAACACTTTGTCCTTTTGAAACATGTGATTTTCTGTTGCGTTAATGGTGAAATAATAGTGAAATATCATCTAAGAATTTCTGAATCAGAACTTGGAATATTGTGCAGAGCGAAGCAGTTTTGTATTGATACGAGTTAATGTTGTACATTATATCAAATGCACGGTCTCTATAATTCCAGTGACCCAAAAAGGCGTGGGCACTGAATTGACATCATCATTTCTGTATAAGCAATAACCATGGATTCAAGTCAATTTAATAGCATAATGGTGGAATTACGCCTGTACTTGGGACTAAAAACAGCTCTTTCAAGAAGATTCGTAACATTACTTGGAAAAGCTAATTATACACTAAAGGCTTTAACGCCGACCTTTAATCAAACAATTCTTTAATTCTAGGCCCGCAGAAATCCGTACAATAATCAATTTACCATAACTTCGTACAATAATCAATTTTCCATAAAACACGGTGATTTTTATACAGTTTATTAATTCTCATCTTTTGACTGCCTGCATTTTTTTGTCTTGATATTTTTTTCCTGCAGCAGATTTCCACCAGCACCTATGGTCAAGGGATTGTCTTAGCTGAGAAAAGATATCCAATAAACCAGACGCGTTTATGTACTGTACGTGTTTAGAATGTTATACTTTCAATAACTTCTAGTGTATCTGCTTGTATGGGAATGGCTTCTGTATCGCACATTTTCTATAAAATATTTCTGACATTAAGTGAAAAAATCGATACAAACCAGTTCATTCTCCCACCCTAAAAAATAAAATAAATAAAAACATATTTAAAAAATTAATTAAAACAAAGAAAGAAAGAAAAACGGATTTTACATTATTGATGCACGAAAATTAAGTCTGCGGATTTGGGTATATCTGCTACAGAAATTATGTTTGAAATGAATTACACAGTACTTTATTTTGATTCGATTCAGTTCAGAAATAGTAAAAGTAGTACCAAAACAGGTCTATAGATCTGTCATACAACGCTTTATTAAGCTGTATTTTACCATTGAATTGTCAGTTGAACAGGTTTTATTCTCGGAATAAATCGGATAAGTTCTGTTTCATTTGAAAAGCTATATTTTCGTATCATGTCTTGAAGTACGTACTTTTCAGAAACTTAGACAAAATATTAGTGGGGTTTTAACGCTCTATAACTTTAGGAACGGCTTTGCCAGTTTATCTAAGGCACGTTCACTGCTCTTCTTGAAATCACAAATCTCTGAAACGAACTTTGAAAATATTTCCTGAAACTTTTTTTTCTAAATGAGGAGAGTGCATGTTAGCGTCGTTCCTTTGAAAGAGTCATGTGGACTTTTTTTGCAAAAAGATGAATAGACGGAGCCACGTGTTTGACATTTAGCGTTGGCTCGTAATTTCATTAATTTTGATAATGTTTGCAAGATAATAAAGCAGATCCTAATTAATTCATTGTTTTAAATCAAGTTTAGAAAAAGAAAACGAGAAAATGGAATGTTTTGCAGTTCCACGGTCAGTCATTTTAACATTTATCCACGTATTTTCTTTTTAGATGGCATAGAATCAATGGAAGCCTAAGCTATCGTCTTTTTGGCGATACAAAATGGCCGCAAAAGACGACAAACAGGCGTTGTTAGAAGCAGGCGAACATGACGATGCACCAGCGGAAGTTGCGGAGGAGTTTCACGACGCTCCTTCAAAACCGAGTAGCCGGAAATCGAGCAAGACCTCAACACCGCGGAAGAAACCTTGTCCGGACTATTTTGGTGTAAAGTCATACCTCCACGACTTTTATGAAGCGACTTACAAAGATCCGTCTATTTATGAGGAAGAAGAGGACTTCCGGTTCCTGATGCGTTCAAATCAGCGACGGAGAAGATGTCCTCAGGTTTTGTGGAAAATTTTTATGTGGCTAGGCGTTAATTTGCTGGTGTTTGGGATATTAGGAATTCTTGTAGGGTATTTGGTTCCACAAAAATCAATATTCTCTAAAGTCGATGAGGAAAATAGTGAAGGTTATGTTGATCGCAGCGCAATGGCATTTAATACGACATTAGATGTATGTAAATTGATTGGCTTAATCCTGTTCTGTATAGGCGGGATGACTCTTGCAATGGCACTGTTGTTTCCAAGTTTTCTGACGTCATACTGTGATGAGGACGCGGCAGACGACAATTTCAAAGTGAGGCTTGACGAAGCTGAAGCCCCACTTAGTCCTGTGGAAATGACAATTCCAAAAACATCAAAAGTAAAGAGTGTCCAGCCCCTTCGAACGGTGCCGGAGGCCGTTGTGACAAACGATGGTGTAGTAGAATATAAGGATTAAATTATTTATAGAAAGAGTTTATTTTTCGAAGATATTTTATCAACGAAAGAACAAAAGAGATTTAAGTAGAAAGAAGGGTAGCAACTTTAGTACTCGTACATTTTGCCAAAGAACTGTCAAAGGTTTAAATCAATAATGGTTGTGCTTTTGAATTTCGAATAAAATATCGATAGCATTTTTGTGAAATATTTTTCATTTCGATTTCTTCCTTATGTTTTGTAAACGCGGTTGTCTACATGTAATTGCGCAACCAGTTCTTAAATCTGCCTGTCGCCGATTACTTTTCTTTTGACAAAAGTGTTGCAAACGTTGTAGCATACTAAGTCCAGCTTAACACTACATATATTTAGATATTTGTCTCAAAATTTGTTGAATTTTGTAAACGAATATAGAGATTGCATCATTGTCCTTTGTGAACCATCATGTGTTCGTTCGTAGATGTTTTAGGTAGGGTTGTTGGCCACTTTTGAAACAATGAAACAGCCAACAATTGTGTTTTTGTTACGGAAGAAAGTGCTACATGTAATTTATTTTGAAAAGTATATATCGTAATTTCAGTGGTAAGGCGCGAAATTCTTTCACCGTCCTGTGTAACGAATTTTAGAGCTACTGAAACTAACATTTCCGTCTGCTAATTTGGCGCGAAAAAAGTACCTTAGTTGCCTAGTCAAAAACAAAAGATACGTGTTTTGAAAAAAACTCAAACTCATGTTCTTTTTCTACAAAGAGCGGACATAATGTAAGATTTATCAGAAATGATGAAATCTGTGCCATCATATTCACATCAGAGAACACAGTCACGTGCAGAACGAAACACGTTTTTACATAAAAGCATTTATTTAAGTGAACTACTTTTCATAGAATATAATTTACGTGTTAGAATATCTACTTACCTAATATCTGTTACTCTAAATTTTCTTCCTTATCATCTCTCTGTGTTGCCTTTGTTTTAGTTTTAGAGAAGAAATTATAATGCAAATTATGGGTTTTTTCGCATCGTTTAAGTTTTAGAGAAAGAAAGAAAGAAAGCTGCAACTTCTGGTCATTTGCCTTATAAGAAATTCATTTATAGAAAAAATGACAGACAGATAAAGCATGCACTTTTCTGGTAATAGGTTTACAACCATTCCTTGCATAATTAAATGATGGTTCGCAACATGTCAGCATGAATAGACGTCACAAAGACATTTCATCATGTGAAATTTAGCACGCCCTGTAATTACCATGGCAACGTTTTGCCAAATATAACTCGCACCGAATTTCTCCCCAAGTAAGAAACAGTAACTGATCATGTCATTTGAAAATGTTTGACGTCATCATAAGACCTACTATTTGCAGACACCTATTTTCGTCACAGCTTTTCTCATATAAATTGGATCATCATGGATTGCCAGTACAAATATAGATCTACACGTAATTTTCAGGTCTTTGATATTTATTTTACGACAAGTGACGTTCACGCGCACGAAAACGTTCGTGATTTCTAAACGTAACATAAAACTTAAATTGCTTCTGCTTCAACAAAAAATGACTGGAATAAAGAACATTTTTGAGTGGTTTTTGCAAAGGTGTTGAACATGCTTACATCCAAATTGAACAGGAAGAAAGGAGTGTAAAGAAACTATGAAATAAACGAATGTTAGGTCACAATGGTGTTTGGGTAAAAAATAGTTTAGCTGTAATTGCAAATTGCTTGTGCATAACTCTTTTTCTTCCAGTCTTCAGGGTAACCATTTTCCACGCGTTGAAACTAATTAAATCGCCTGCTAACCCGGTCATTCAACATGCTATAATAGTTTAGTCCAATATTCTCACTTGTTTTGATCTTGTTTGTTTAAGGACATACTGGCGTGTAACACGGAGTGCGCACAAAACGGGAGCAAACAGAAATTTTCTGGTAATTGAATAGGAGGCAAAAATGGTCAAGGTATCCCTTTTTTTAAGGGGTGGGGGTGGGGGGGGGGGGGGGGTCTGGGGTGATCCGAAATCAAACGTGTATTTTTCGTAATTATTGATGAGACATGCAAGGTAAGACAGGGTGAGACCTTTGTAACAAATTGGTGACGCGTCATAAAATTAGTTCACGGTAATAGGGGTAAGAGGGGGGCAAAAAGTAGCTTATAAAAAGTAGTTCCAGATCTTATAAAGGACGACACCTGACGCGTAGAAAAATGCGAGCAGCCCGTGCAAATCAATATAGATAAATATAAAGAAGAAAATCTCCCCTTAACTTTAATATTATTGAATATATGTAGAATTAGTTTTGAATAATTTTTCTTATTTTCTGCTTAGTACGCTTAGGTTAAAAATATGGCACCGTTTAGATGTGTATTTGACTACAATTAAGCATTTATATACAGAATAAGACAACTAAAGCAAGTGATAGTGGCTGATCGCCGATATTGTTATTAAAGCACTGCATATTGCTTAGCTAAAACTAGCAACAGCACTGGATTATTAAAATTAATACACAGAAAGTACATTTACAGATGTCCGCTGAAGGAAAATCACCTCCACCTTTTTCTCGTCATGCTATTTTCTAAATATATGCCTCACCAGTTTCTGTCTAAATAGCAACAGACAGTGCCGGATTTATGTGTCTGTCAAAACATATTTAACAGCGGGAAAAACTGATAATTATTTCTCCCAGATATCTTTGGAATCATCCGCGATATAAGCGTCGCAAAATTCAGTCTGAAAATAATACCCCCTGAGATGTTTTCTGAGCTCTTTCTTGCCAAAATGATGGACCAAATAGTAGGAAACAAAACGTTCCAACTGTTACTAACGCCCACTGTATGCCTTTCTGTACTTTTCTAGGGAAAAATATTGCGTTAATATAATCAGAGGAAGCTAAATTCGTAAGTACATCTTACGCCTTCACTTTAAACATATACACCTTTCTGAGAGTACTGGAGATATAATGCCAACAGGAATGGAGATCTTTATCAGCAAAACAAAAATCGATTCAGCAGAAAATGGAAAATTTAGAGGGGTCATTGCAAAAGTATTTCACTACACATAAATAAGAATAAAGTACAATAGTTTTGCAAATGGTCCTTCAAAAAACGCTTTCACTGTCATTAACACTGAATGCTAACATATTGTTATGACTTTGACTATGAATAGAACTTCCCAGATCCAAATTTGGTTCCCCAATCTACATTTGGTTTAGGAACTAGATAAAACGGGCTTGGCTACGTCTTACAGAATTCAAACTATTGCGACTCTGATGCCTGAATATATTTTTAGCAATGTGTTTTAAAGTTCATTCCTTTCATGTCTGTGAAACATTTTCTACACGTGATTTCATTTGATCTTTTTAATGTGCTGTGTGCATTTGTTGTTGTGGATATAAGATATTTTCCAGAAAATAACAACTTTAGTTTATTTAACCAGATACCTGGTACATGTACATGTTTTTGATTTATTGTTTGCAAAACTACGAATAAATGATAGTACAAAAGAGATAAATAATTTAAAAAAAAAAGATTTTAGAAAGACGTATTGGCTACACCTAAGGTACTTTTATAATTTATTTTAAAAAATCTGTAAATAGTTTATTTGGTCATTCTAACTCACAATAACGTAACAGCGGACTATAAAATTGGTGTTGTAACTTCATGAAAGTGCATTTAAGTGAAGTGCATTAAAAATGCAATTAAAATTCGAGGGAAAAACTGGTGGAAAAACCTCAATGGTTTTAACATTTTTCTATTCTAAGAGTAATTGCATAGAAATTAAACTCAGTGCACTCATGTGGACAGTGTTGTTACACATACTCGTACCCAAGAGCACTAGAAAGTGTATAGAAATAAAACCTAGTGCACTCATGTAGACAGTGTTGTTACACATACTCGTACCAAGGAGCACTAGAAAGTGTATAGAAATAAAACCTAGTGCACTCATGTAGACAGTGTTGTTACACATACTCGTACCCAGGAGCACTAGAAAGTGTATAGAAATAAATCCTAGTACACTCATATAGACAGTGTTGTTACATATACTCGTAACCAGGAGCACTAGAAAATGTATAGAAATTAAACCTACTGCACTCATGTGGACAGTGGTGTTACACATACTCGTACCCAAGAACACTAGAAAGTGTATAGAAATAAAACCTAGTGCACTCATGTAGACAGTGTTGTTACACATAATTGTACCCAGGAGCACTAGAAAGTGTATAGAAATTAAACCTAGTGCACTTATGTAGACAGTGTTGTTACACATACTCGTACCCAGGAGCACTATAAAGTGTATAGAAATTAAACCTAGTGCACTCATGTGGACAGTGGTGTTACACATACTCGTACCCAGGAGCACTACAAAATGTATAGAAAGTAAACCTAGTGCACTTATGTAGACAGTGGTGTTACACATACTCGTACTAAAGAGCACTAGAAAATGTATCGAAATTAAACCTAGTGCACTCATGTGGACAGTGGTGTTACACATACTCGTACCCAGGAGCACTAGAAAATGTATAGAAAGTAAACTTAGTGCACTTATGTAGACAGTGGTGTTACACATACTCGTACCAAGGAGCACTAGAAAATGTATAGAAAGTAAACCTACTGCACGGATGTGGACAGTGGTGTTAAATAGAATCCAAAAAGCACTAGAAAGTGGATAGAAATTAAGCATACTGCACTTAATTGCACAGTCACGTTAAACATAATCGTACCAAAGAGCACTCGAAAGTTTATAGAAATTAAACCTAATGCACTCCTATGCAAAATGAAGAAACATAATCGTACAATAATAGCACCCAAAAGTGTAAAGAAAATTTAACCTATTGCATCAATGTGTAAAGTGGTGTTAACATAATCGTACACCAAGAGCCTTCGAGAGTGTAAAGAAATTAAACCTAGTGCCCTCATGTCCACAGTGGTGTTTAACATAACAGTACCGCAAGACATTCAAACTTGTAAAGAAATTAAACCTGGTACATCTATGTGCACAGTGATTTTAACATTTTTCTACTCTAAAATAACTTGAAATTGTATTGAAATTAAACCTAATACCTTCATATCAACAGTTTTGTTTAGCATTAATCTAGCCAAAGGCACTGGAAATTGTATAGAAATTAAACCTAGTGCACACATGTGCACAGTGGTGTTTAAATAGTCGTACCCGAAGAGCACGCAAAAGTGTATAGAAAATAAACCTAGTAGTGGTGTTCTACATTATCGTACCCCAAGAGATCTTGAAATCAATATGGAATTTAAACCTAGTGCACTCATGTTCATAGTGGTGTTTCACATTATCGTACCCCAAGAGATTTTGAAATTAATATAGAATTTAAACCTAGTGCACTCATGTTCACAGTGGTGTTTCACATAATCGTACCCCAAGAGATCTTGAAATCAATATGGAATTTAAACCTAGTGCACTCATGTTCATAGTGGTGTTTCACTTTATCGCACCCCAAGAGATTTTGAAATTAATATAGAATTTAAACCTAGTGCACTCAATGTTAATAATGTACCAAGATTAGAATTTAATACAGAGTAACATTTGTTTCAAGATATAGGAATAAGCTAAGACGATCATGTGTAATAAAAACCAATGCCGTCGGAAGCAGACATTAAAAATGTTCCCTTGAAACTACCAATTGATTTGTCAGTCTGCTATTTTCTTATTGCGTATAAGAAATTGTTTATTCAAACGCAGAAACTTTAGATGCGTGTGTTTTGGAAGAATAACCACAGTTACTGTCAACAACACGCAAACTTAATCAATTTTCACGCAGTGTATTCCCTGGTTTCAATAGAAACTTCAAAGGCAGATGCGTTTTATTACACAGTCAGTATGTTCTCCCTGGACGGTATTGTTTTGTTGCTTTAAACATTATAGGCTTCTGAGACTTTTATTTTGCAAACTCTCTTAAACCTTTTTTGTTGTTGGTGTTGTTGTTGATGATGGTGTTTTTTTGTTGTTGTTGTGTTTTTTTTTTACATTACTGTCATGACGGAAACGTACAGATGACTTCTTTAGGCATCTCTTTCAATCATTTATAACAGGACAACGTTTGAAATGAAATTTAACCAGAGACGCACGCGACAATCAGACAATATCAATCCATTCGGATTCTTTCGTCTAAACAATGAAAAGAAAATTATACATTCTCCATCGTGACTTTAACAGCAGCGAGCTTTCCTGACATTTGTGACTGCTCTCTTATCTATTTATTTATCGTCGAAACCAAAGACAGTTATTTAAGGTTGTGGGGATGGTAAAAAATACGAAAAACATTCCATTCCAGAGACATTCTGGCTTCGTTTACATGCTCAAATACATGAGACATCTGCTTCACGTCTCATCTCAAAGACATTAAGTAGTGTTATTGGAGAAGCGGGGTAGGGCTAGGGGCTGGCGGGATTTATAATTATGTAACATTTCCCGCACGTTACCATTGTATTACTGGTTGACCACTAGCATCAGACATGACCAGATTTGATCCGGACCATCTGATGGGCAGTGGCACTGTTTGTGATACTCATCGAGAGGAAGAATAACCTTCCTCTGTGAGCACGTGACCCCAAAATAAAACAACAGTTGGTTAATAATAAATTACATGACTTGCCAGGTATTGAAAGTGGCTGACAAGAAGTGGAAAATAACCGGAAAATGTCAGTTTAATGTACTTAATTCATACTAATTTTTTTTTAACTGAATGTCTATAAAAGCTATCCAAGTTTATTCAATTCTGTCGAGACGCCATTAATTATGGAACAAAACACTTGGGGGAAGAGGTAGCTTGAAAAAAATCTATGGTTGTTTCAAGTTTCTTTCTTTGACTTAGAATATAGGAATTTCCAGACGTTCAATTTGTGAGATGTGGCTCAAAGTAAAATGAATCAAGTTGTCTAGATGTTAAGGTAATTGTTGTTTAATTATTTACAAGAATAACAGCAAGTGCATGGCATAAGCGTGACACAAAAGGAGACGTGCTTGATTAAATGCAAGTAGAATCAATCTTGCTTACAACCACGTCTTTTGAAGGTCATTTGTGTAGGACAAGTATTGGGTTTCCCGATTATGCAAGAACAAATCAGTTTACGTTTAAAGCTGTCTACAGAGATATACCATAAAATTAAAAAGAATCTAAGTGAAAGGATATAAATATTTCAACGAGGTAGAAGGAAAATACCAGAAGCTGTCTATGCACTAATGGGGCTGTAACTGCCAAGTGGTAAACTGTGTGTTGCACTGTCACTGACCTTTTTGTCCTCATTGTTGTAAGAACATTACTGTACTTAATTAAGGATCAGTCTTCTGCTTACATGACATACTGTAATAAAAACCTCGTAAAAGGTCAAAATCCTATTATTTCAATGATAAAACTTTTATGGACTTTTAAGAAGGCCATCTTTAGGTAATCCATGTGTTATATCGGTCTTAACTGAAGACTTTTGCAACAATACCTGATATTGATTAAATTGAAACAAGAGTGCCAAACTGCCACAAAATACGCTCGTCGAAAATTTTGGTAAATGGTTAAAACGTTTGACAGAGAGGTGTGTACATGCAGGAATCCTTATAACCCAAATTAATTTGATAACCAGCCAAATGAATACCAAAGGATTATGGGGTATTTGAGGTGTCAATTATATCACAGGAACCATGTAGTACTATAATGGATTTGATATTGCATTTTAATTATGAAGTAAATACTTATTTGACTCTAGAAAATATATTAAAATGAAGTAAAAGCATTTTTATAAGTAGTAAAGTTGAATGAACACAAGATATGACTCGCGACGATCTGATTATGACTGCTTGAAAATTCTCAACAGGGGTCAGATGACCCCTGGTTTTCAAAAGCTATTGAAATCCCAGGGTCATCTATCTATAGGACCACACGATAAGGAAAAGTATAACAGTTATCTTTCACTGTAGCCATGTAATGATACGAGTTTACAGATGCATGGATGAGAGTAAACATGTGCACGACTACAACTTTACCGATATATGGGCACAACTATACAGATGCATAGACACATGTAAATAAATACACACATAACTCACCTTTGATTTTATATGAGTACAGAAGTCTTCTGTTGATAGTCAGAACAGGCTGGAAGGCGAATTTTGCAGCTTTTTGACGATTTAAGGGCTAGCGCCTAGAAGTGTCTGTGGTGATTTGGCTGGTTATCAAACTTGGTAAAGATATTATAGACACCAACGATTCCATAAACATTCGTGAAGATCAATGAACAACTGTTTCACCAAGAGCAGAGACCAATTTGGCCTTTTTTGTATAAATTAAGAGCCATAAGTCTGAAGTATGTAGCGGGATATGGCTGGTTATCGATCTTGGTCGAGATATTATGCCCGTAAACATTTTCCTTAAGTTTCATGAAGATCAGACAACAACTGTTTGAGTTGTTGAGTGGACAAGGCGCATTTGCCATTTTTTGTACAAATCAAGGGCCACAACTCTGAGGTGGTTGAAGCGATTTGGCTGATTATCGAACTTGGCCGAGATATTAAGCCCGTAAACATGTTCCCCAAGTTTCAATAAGATTGGAGAACAAGTGTTTGAATTATAGAGTTGACAAAACGAATTTGCCATTTTCTGTACAAATAAAGGGCCATAACTCTGAGGTGGCTAAAGCGATTGGGCTAGTTATCGAATCTGGCCGAGATATTATGCCCATAAACATTTTCCACAAGTTTCATGGACATCGGACGACAACTGTTTGAATAAGAGAGCGGACATCATTGTGGATGCCGCCCAGACGCCCGCCATGGGTGTTTCAATAATACGACCCGTCTTTGACGGGCGTATAAAAAAAATGAATGAATCAAGTTTGAAATTTTTTTAATTGAATTTAAAACTTAGAAGTATTAGATTTCATCATCTCATGAAAGTGAAAATAAAATATTCATTATTAACACATGTGAAACACTTCAAAGTCCAGTAATAAGGCAGTTTTGGCTTAAAACACGATTTCAAAACACTGATGGATCAAAAAAGTACCTTATCAACAGGTACATTAAGATTCATCTTTGGTTCTCTCAAATACTTTGTTTCAAGGCAAATATGTCCACGGACAAACAACTCTGCAATTCATTTACTGAGTCCAATGATAAGTCACTTTTATTTTCATTTCATGGTTAAAATGTTTAACATGCATCACAACAACTTGTATAGTTGTTAAAGTAATTTGCAACACAAATTTCCGTTACCAACTTTAAACTGCCCTTTATGTCAAAGGGCTCATAACTCTGGAACATCTTGGCCAACTGCATGTCAAATATGTCATACAAGTTTAAGAGTATGTACACACACCATTACCCAGGAACAAACTTAGTATGTGGAGCATAATTACAACTTAACTCTGTCATTCAGTTTTTCATGTTTATTTCACAAGCAAAATGCATATCACATGTTAAATAAAAACAGTTTACAATGTAAATAGAATATATAAAAATACTTAACAATTAAATCACAGACATCACCTAGTAAACATTGAGTTGTAATGCATTATGGATATTAAACTTCCTTTGATGCTTTTAGAACAGCCCTTAAGTACGAGCTTTTCATATTCAACAAAATATATATATATTTTTAATTTTAAGAATGTTAAGCATAACTGAATATCAGTTAAAGTCAAAACAACTTGCTTTTTAAGAATTGAAAATATGCAACAGTAAAAACCAAAACATAATACTGATTAAATTTCAGAGAAATTAAACTTCATATGACAATACACTTTAGAATCTGTGATAAAGATTCTTCTTTTAAGAGTAACAGTAGCAAACCCTCCTAGAAACATGATGTTAAAGTTAATTATTAAATTTGTTATTAACCAGCATAGTTTAGTCACCACAAAATTACACTTTGGCTGGAAAAAATATTTTGCAAATAATCATTTCATCATGATCACATGATTTCTTCATTATAACATTTTAAGAATTAAAGTATAGTAATTCCATAATTTGTTTTATTTCTTATAATAACAAACATCCCAGTAAAAGAACACTTTTCAGTAACTGAGCAGTTCAATGAATTTGATACCTTTTCTTGAACAAGTAAAACAGTATTTTATAACATTAACAGAATAATCAATTATCCAACTATTCAATGTAAAAAAGGTTCTCAATAACCTAACAGAAAAAATCTCAACCACATGTTTTTATCATGGATTTTCATTTCAACATAAAAATAATGATGGGCTTTTTGCATCTTTCTGTAAAAATTATCTTAAAATTAATGTCAAAGCATCAGCAATAAAGTTAAAGAAAAGGAGATATAAATCATAGATATTTCTGCTAAATGGAGGATTTGATCTAAGACAAAGAATTTATGGTGACCATGGCTATAAGGTTCAAAATGTTTAATTTCATTATTGAGCATAATGAAGTAGTTTATACTATTTATATGGTTTTGAAATTACATAAAATATATAGTATAAAATACTTTAGTATAAAATGATAATTTTAACAGAATTTTATGACTAGCTGAGAATCCAATATTAAACATAAGCTCAACCAACAAATTGATTAAATAGCTTTAATTGCAGAGCTCAGATTAAAAAGCTCATATATTTCATAAGAATGGTTTACTTAAGTTTTCTTACTTCCAGTAGTATGACTAAAATATTCTGGCCTTTTCAACAGTACATATTTTGAAGGGTGACTGAGAAAAATCTCTAAGTGATATAAAATGAAGAAGACAGCATTTTTTTTCACATTAAATCCTTATTCCATTACTTTTCTCTAACATGACCTGAGATAAAGTGTTAAACCACACTCCTATCACAATTTTAAATATGAAGATATCTGTTTAAAATGGCATGCTGAAATGTTGTACATGTACTTTTAGAAAAACTGATAAATACGTAAGAGAAAATAGACCTCACTCCCTAAGTGCACTTTGGACAAATGTTTTAGAAAATAGTAAAAAAGGAACTTTTCACTGTTTTACAGTGACACATCAAATCTAAATTGTCATCAGATAACAGTCAAAATTCAAAGTTCCTGGAATCAGCAACAGGCATGCCCAGGTTTAAAATTGTAGCAATGCATGTTTTATTTCTAGGAAAATATTACTGAAAGAACCAAAGATATTTTCATAGTACACCACAGTTTTGTTCTACCACAGTTCTGTTAATTGCATTTCATCTATAGTTACATTTAGAGTGTAAATAATTCCACGAAATGCCTAAAAGGCAATGAAAACTAAATATAGTACCTCTTTTAATACCTCTGAGACCTTTTTGTATTTCACATTAAAACGGGGAAAAATATCATCAAATAACAAGTTAATTTGTAGAAGTTCATTTTATCTCATTATCACAACTATTGCTTGAACACTTAACAAAATCATAATCATGATCAGATCCATTTGCCAGCTGCGTTGTAAATAAACGACTGTCTTCCCATACTGACAGGTCGGTAGTGAGCTAAAAATAGACAAAAGTAAGAGTACATAAATGTTTTGTTGCTATGGAAACAATAACAACTAACAAATAAAATTCACAGTATATATTTTTTATAGGGTTTCTTCAATTTTTTTCTTGTTTTTATCTCACAGTAGATAAAATTGTATATTTCATGAAAGTATGAATTTTCATAATGTGAATGATAAGATATCAAGAATAAAACAAAATAAGCAAAGTACACACCAATTCCCAAAATACACACCCATTAATTGGCTATGTCACCTTTGAGAAAATTTCACAAAATGACAGTTTTCAGTTTAAGTGGCAAAATTCACCATTCACCCACAATGCAAAAGGATGTTAAGATCCTAATGTGGTTAATTACCATGACAGAAAAGGGAGTGGTTTAAATCCAGCAGTTTTAAATGCACACCCATGTCTTTGGTACAAACTGCAAAATTTATCATTTGAAAAAGTCATTATACATTAACCACATGAATGAAGTATTACCAAGTAATTTTCATGTAGAAGTTTCAATAACCACGAATGAACTTGCACATAGACTGTGTATAACCACAGCATCTGCCTGCATGATTAGCCTGTCGAAAAACAAATCTTTCTTGCATAATAAAACTTTTATGTTTTTTGCTGATCACTATTTTTTCTATCTAATAAAGACTGCAGTTAAAATCTGTCAAAAAAGTTAAAAGTCTGTTAAATAAGCCACAGGCCTGAGGCTTGTAGATTCCTGTTCTTAGCCTACTTGGCTACTAGTTTCGTTAGGCTGTAGGCCCAACAGGCCTGTAAAAAGTTAAAGTCAGGTTATCATTTTTATAGCAACACTCCACCTGTAACAAAGGAATTTCATTCATTGAAGCTTCATTATATTAGTACTATCTGATCATTTTCCTGACCACAATTCTGACACCTCATTCAGGTCTATTGGGCCTTTAGATTTTCTAGGCTCATAAGCCTTAATGCCCACTTAACAAAAATTATTTCCAAAACTGTAATTCACAACAAAGAAGCAAATATCAAAATGGTAGAAAGTTTGAAGAAGTTGATTGGAATGTATCATCTCAATGATTTTATTTCAAGGTGTTTCTTAAATGAGGCATTATGAAGAGATCTTGATCCCTACAATAAGGAAGAGCTATGGTCATGGCGTTAGACAGCCGGACCCCAAACCAAAGCTAGTGGTTGCTGGTTTGAATCCCACCAGAAGTGCACTTCTTCCAAACTCTTGGTGCAAGCAGGATAAATATAAAGTAAATATAAAGTGCAAAAAATTTTCCCAATAGGTTTAAAAAAAAAACAAAAAAACTTAACAATGCTGCAACTGATCTCATGATCTTGAAATCTTTACACAGTCATTGCATTTGCCTGTACAACCAGTGCAGACCATGTAGGCTGGTTATGTCAATAAGTTTTCAGTTGACACCCCTATAGAATATAAATGGCACTGTCCAAACTGAATGATGGACAAGTTCACTTGATAAATTTTGCAAGGTTAGGGTTAAGAGGAAGTTTCTGAAAATTGTTCTGTTAGAAGGTTGAGGTGGGAGTGGTTAAGACAGAGTAAAAGATTTCCACATTATTTTAAAAGATTCATTATTTTTACATAGAAAATTTAAAAAAAAAAAAAAAAAACATGTCAAAACGGTTATCTCTGGAAAATAATAGGGTAACAATCAGAGAGTGAGACTTCATACAAGAAAGTGGTTAATTAGCTAATACTGAGCTAAAAGTACTACTCTAGTGACCTTAACAAGATTAATTTTGATGCAAAGCATCAAAGGCGGCACACATGTTTTTGAAATAAGATAAATAATAAGTATATAAATTAACCTAAACAACTGTACACGTGTGTAGTACATATACATTTTGATGATATAATCAAGTTATTTACAGATGGGATGTAAAAAGATTTTAAAGGGGGACATTTGAATTATATCCATGTTTTAATCACTTCAAGCCTTCAACGTACATTAAATACTATACTTTATATAGATTTGCTGCGATTGACCAAGGAACATTTTGGAACTATCGATAGCACATTAAGTAAATTGAAACAAGGATGACTTCAGTGATCGGAAAGTTTGAAAAGGGTTGCTTAGTTTCCAAAGTTTCTAGGCAGCCCAAGACATGTCAAAATTTCAAATTTAAATCTTGAATGACAATTCCAAGAATATGTTTTTCTTCCCACAGAGAATGAGAATTTGAGATCCATGGACGGTTGTTTCTGTAAAAGAGAACTGTAGAAGATAATGGTCATTAAAAATTATTTAAAATCACCTCGTAATCTTGCTTTTTCCCCGGTATGTGTTTAAGAGAAAATTATATCTAAGGAATTACCGTCTCTGGTAGGAATCGGGAAACGAATTTTTGTGTAGCAGTAGCAGTGTGAGTGTATTTCTGAAACTGGAACAAAGAGAGCTACCGACCTGACAGTGCTTCCGATAGGTAATCAACTATGGAATACACATTCTCCTATAATAGATGAAGGGCTTTACTACTAAATATTTTCTTGTACGCATAATATTCCCAGATTTGGTGAAAAATATACCAAGATACTTGTCTCTGAAGGTGTGTCCTCGATTTTGAAATAACAATTCCTATGTTATCGACATCCAAAAAATAAAGATAACACCCGAAGTACAACTAAAAGTACAACTGGTACTCTATCATATTCAAGGTTTAACGGTTTAGTGGCGTAGTGAACAGATATGTTTTTTTTTGTAACTATAACGACTGAATTGACTCCAGCAAAGTAAGAATGTTCTTCAAATTCATCCTTGTGTCTGTATTCATAAAGACAGGCTCATTTTTTATTATTGCATTAAAACGACAGATTTTGTACAATTTTTATTTTCAAGTTAGTTTATACAAATCAATTTTATTTTGATTGTGACGAAAGCTTTTAGCTAATAGAATCATTCTCAAATCCATCCCTGGAACCAACCAGTACTAAGTAATGAGAATAAAGTTTCTGAAGTTAACCGACACGGCCGCTGACGGGGTTCGAACTCGTGTCTTGACTAGCTATCCTTAGAGTACAAGTCCGACCACTCGGCTTCACCTTTCTTTACATAGCTATAGTTGAAAGAATTAACAAAGATTTGCATTTCAGATTAAGTAGCAACACACTGCTAGATAAATGCAGTGAATACACAAGTACTTGCAGCGCTTTAATTTGTTTTGGGAAAAGTCATTAAATCTGTAATTTTTGCATCAAAAACTTTTAATTAAAAATACAAACTTACCTGATTTGGATCAATTTATTTTTAAAATTAATAAATACGATTTATGAAGTTACATGTTTTAAGTGATGTACAGAATAATTGGATTTTTTTACATTGATAATGATCCAAGATTCTCCCAAATTGATTACGTCAGCCCATGGTACAAAATGAAACACTATTCCAATATAGGCGTCGCCGATCTCGGCGCCGCCAATAATCAGATGGGCAAACAAATGTAACATATTGTGCCTTTTCAAGACTTTCTCTGACACCTGGAAATGTTACATGTGATATTGACCAGGAATCAACAAAAAAAGAAAAAACAAAAACCTATTTGCCAATCACGATATGGATCAGAGGCATACCAACTTTGATCAATAAGCCACATTTCGAGGCATGCTATAATCTGACACAAAGCAAGGCCTTTCTCTATCCAATAATTATAGCTCCAGCAAATTCACACTTGTTTTTGCTGATATCAAAGCAACAATACATAGACTTATTGGAAGATAGAATGTCAGCCTTGACGTCATGTGTGTAGGCTGGCTGCGAGATTAAACTGTTGTTTTCTAAAACAAAATGATGTAAATCTCACACAAGTCTAGTCAGGATCTAATTATTTGACAGCAATATTCAACAGCAACAACAACAACCACAAGCCTTTCCTAAATATTTTATCTTTTTCTTCATTATCTTATCTTAAATGCAGAAATAATTTTTCATTTATTTATTTTTTATTTATTTTTTTGGTGGAGGGGAGTCAAGGGGGTATTAGAAGATTTTTCAAGATTTATGTGACAAAATATGTATAATATTATATACTGTGCTTATATTTTATCAAATGATATATTCCAGTGAATGTTTATAATCATGTTTTTCCCTCAAGCCCTACGGCCAATATTACCGGTAAATCATTATTCCATACAATTCATCAGTCAGTTCACCAATACAAGAGTTAGATCATTTGTATTCCCCAGTCTAATATAATCATTCAAGCAATTTAAATATAGCAAACACATCCTTTTGTATCTCATGAATTATAATACCATAACATCTGTCATGATTTCCATAAATAAAGACAGCCAAATCATCAACTTGCAAACTGACAAAAACATTATCTCGCTAAGGCGACCTTTATTCGAAGAACAGGACTTAAAAATTACACGGGTACACTGGCTTTGTTACAAACTGATCCTAGTGGTACAGATGCAATGTTAAAAGGTCACTATACAATATCAATGTAAAAGTATTCTTATGGCAATTTCTAAGCCTGTATGAAAATTAATTAAGGAAACTTGTCTAAGCCAATAGCCCAAAACTCTGAGTGTTTTTTTTCTGACTGACGTGAAGAATAACTGAAGATTAACAGTAAACAAGTCAATAATTTTCTTCAAAACAATTATGACTGCTCGTGGGACTGGGTGGTGGTGTGGTCAGCAATCAAAGTTATTTGCTAAGGAACCAATTTATATACAAAAACAAAGAAAACATGCTAGCACAAAGATTATGCCATTCTTAATAGTGACACTTTTCCCCTGACTGACTTCTATACCTAAAGGTTTGTCTGCACTGTAATTATAAAATGAACTCTACAAATAGCTGAGAACAGCACATAATTACTGTTTTCTGTTTATTCTTCTGTATAATGAAAGACTTCGTTCACAATTTGAGAAGCTGTGATGAGGGTTAGATCAATATTCCAATGACAGATTGTTGGTTTGTCCAGAAATGGCAACTTCGACAAACAGGAACCACGGCAGGTCTGTAAATCAATATGAAATGGACATTTGCTTCTGTCCAAGTTTTCCTCAGAATTCCAATACCTTATCTTAGAAGTCTGTACAGCTCTGCAGTAGGTGTAAAATGCTTTCTTAACATTGAAAGTGACATTATCTGACAATTTGTTCACACAGAACAAATGTATTCCTGGTTAAACATGTTCCGTAAGTAAAGGAACTGTGACAGAAACGTTATTATTTTACTGTATGGTTACCAAAACTCATTAATTTAAGATGCACCAGAAGAGGGGCATTCACTGAGGAATTTTACAGATGAAATCTACAGGAAACAGTTAAAACAAGTGAAAGAAGGACTGGGGGTGTGGCCGAGTTGTTAACACAGCGGACTAGTAGTCAAAGGATTGCAAGCCACATGGGTTCAAACCCAGTCGGGGCAAGCCGTTGTTTCCTTGAGCAAGAAACTTTACACCCATTGCTTAGTACTGGTTGGTTCCAGGAACAGATTCGAGAGTGTGTCTATAAGCTAAAAGCTTCCTACACAAACAAACTAAAATAAATTTGGTATAAGCTAAAGGACTGAAGATTTGTCCTTGTCAAAAAGAAACAATGACACTTTCTACTTCAAAGTTTATAACACATCTTGCTAAATTCCGTGGAAACAGTATTTCTAATAAATACCATTTACGTGTACTGCGAACATGTCAGTAATAAGACACCCTTTTATAAGCTGGAAATAGAGGCCATAAAATTGAATTTTATTTCTGATTGGATTTGAAATATATTTGTGATGTAAACACAGAGCTTTGTTAGATATAATTGCACTATTACTAGAAAATAAATGCCATTTTTCATCACATTTTGTACTCATCTTACTAATTACCAAGCAAATCCACTGAATTTATATCCCCTGCCATAAAATGTTCATTACTTCTGGGACATGTGAGTTTGAAAATAAACTCTTTTTGATTTCAAATGCATGGTTTTGAAAAAAAAATTCTCCAAGCTACATGTATATAGATGACTATGGTATATGATAAAATAAATCATTTTAAGATACCCTTTTACTTCTACTCAGTAGTTGTCAAATGTGACAACTGTTGTTGTTAATTAGTCACGTATGTATTTCTCCAAATCCTACATACTGTAAGATGACAGATGAACAACACAAAATCGTCACCATCCATTGGTTATGTAGTTATGAGACCAGGTAAAAAGACAGGACGGACAGTATATCACCCTGATGACATCGTCTGAACCCAGGGGTGCTGTGTATATGTAGAGAGTACCCCTGGGTTAACAAGGATGCTCTGATAAATGCTTCAGGCATAGGAGCATTATTTTCCTGTTTTCTTATAAAACTCAATATAAAGTTTTCGACCCCCATGGTGCTGCCATTTCTGATCTAGCAGAAAGATTTTTTTTACAAGTTTTCCCTACATATTTTATAGGCCTTATTAATATATTGCACACAAAATTAATCAAAAGATCATAACTCTGGTGTTACTGATCTGACTAGAGCAAAGCCTGTGCCTGCACCATTCTATATTGATGGTACATTTTTGAGTTGAGTGACATGGTTAAGTTTTCCCTATATTAGACTACATGCCATAACTCTGGTCTAAAAATCTGATTGAAACAAACTTTTTGCCCTGTTCCAATCTGATGATACATATTTATGTTGAATGTCATTATGGTAAATTCCATTCACTGGTTTCTGAGGTATGGCTCTGGACAGACATACTGCCTCCATTTGTAAAACAAAGGGCTCTAACTCAGCTATAAGTTTGTAAATTATGATGGCAATTTATATATTTTATAATCCCACCAAGTTACAGCTAAATCCATGCAAACTCTTAGGAGTCATGGCTGCAGATGGACTAACTGATAGAACGATGCATGGATGGACAGACTATGCCAAAACAATATCCCTTTCCATTCAGAGGGATAGTTAAGCCTTGAAAATATGAAAATTTTGGTTGAATTCAAGCCAAGAAATAGACAATATACAAAACAGCTCTATTATACAATCCAAGGGCCATAACCATGTGAAAATTTATCTGACAGACCAAAAACATCCTGATAAAATGCACTTCTCCTCTTGTTAGTCTTTACACAAGCATCTTGTTCAGTTTTGAACTTATTATTTTAACAATTTACAGATTCTCACCTGGTCCAGGTTGGTCTGTATTTTTAGCATTAGAAGTCCATCTACTAGTAGTTGATACAAAAGCAGCCCCTGACATGTAATGTCTAGATGGTCCTTCATAATCCACAACTTCATAGCTTCCCGGTCCAGGTGGTGGAGGCGTTTCCGGCAATGGCATGGCTGGTGCTGATATACACAGGTAATGCTTTCTCCTGAAAAGGCAGGAAATTTTTAATAAAAACTTGATAAAATTCACATAAATTAACTACTGTCCCTTGAGTTCTTCTAGAGCAATAATCTGGGTGGTTGTCGTCAAATTAAACAGACTGGACTTGCAATGAAACCTCCCAAGTGAAGAGTCTGACTAATACTCTACTCACTTTATATCCCTTACTACAGCAACTTGAATATTAAGATTACCCATAAATTATTAACAAACATTTTCTGCTCGATCATATGGGCTTAATAAATCTGGAAAACTTAATTTTGGCTACATTTCATAACTGCCTGCCATTAAGTTTACAGCTTTCAAGAAAATGTTTACAAGAGGCCAGCATTCCTGATGCACCTATCAATAAACTGCACCATGAGGGAACAGGGCATACTCTTAGAAGCTAGATACACTGCAAATCTTGTTTAATATCTAATTTGTCTCCAAAAGAGCCAAGTATTCTGTCTGGAATTTTTTGGTCAGAGATAATCAAGGATATAAAAATAGACCTGATTTTCTACATGATGGTCTCACTGAGCCTATCAAAATGCCATCTGTTAGGACTCTGATGAAATCTTCAGTCTCTATATGCTTAATGCTCCCACTTCCCCCTTGATGTGGTAAAATATTAATAGGTGCACAAGCAATATGCATCCAAAACCAAAGGCTGAACAACAGCACCTCTGGGCAGAGTATTATATGCCCGAAGGTTGTTTTTTCTAAGCATGATGCATTTGTGATATAAGGGAGGAATCTTTAGGCTTTGGAATTAAATGATTTGCTTTAAATTTTTATTTTTTTATTTTTTTTATTTATAATATTTTGATTTTTAACATTTTATAATTTTAATTATAGAGTTTTATAGATCTTTATCATACTAGTATCTGAATTTTAAGTTTTATAATTTGCATAAATGTCAGTCTTTCAGAAGTTATGATGTTCATGCTGTGATGCATGGTTATCAAGTTATAGTGCAGAAATATTGATTGTTTAGTTGACTGTCACCTTGACCATTTATATTCTTATCCTGAACAGTATAGGTGTCATGTGATCAATGATGGCAATCATCCTAAGAGAAGTCTGAAGTCTGTATGGGAAGCAGTTGCCAAATTATACAGCAGAAATGCTTTTCGGTGCTTAGGTAACTGTGACCTTGACCTTTGACATACTGACCCCAAAGTCAAAAGGGGTCATTCACTCAACATGTGCAACCAATATATGAATTTTGAAGTCTCTATGACAAATGGCTGTCGAGTTACAGAGTGTAAATGATTCTAAACATTTAAGTCACTGTGACCTTGACCCTTGACATACTGACCCCAAAATGTAGAGGGGTCATCCACTCAATGAATGCAACCATGATATAAAGTTTGAATGATTGTCAAGTTACATGGCAGAAATTGTTTCCATTGTTAAGGTCACTGTGACCTTGACCTTTGAGCTACTGACTCCAAAATCAATAGGGGTCATCCACTCAATGTGGGCAATAAACAAATGTTAAAAGTTAAAAGACTGTAGGCCAAAGAGTTACTCAAGTTATCCTCCAGAAAACAAACTGCCAAGGAATGGACACCCACTGGGCCAGGATCTTAAGATAATATGCCCCTTTAGGCATATAAAAAGGGCATAGTCACCGCTCTTACAACAGAATGACTGATAGAAATCTATAAGTCTGTTTTAACAAAATTTTAATACTACCTTAACAGCATAATTCATTTATCACTTATATAAAGTATGCATTCTTTATATTCTGCTAATAGCCTGACAAATGTACAGACAGACAGATAGAAAGACTAACATGAGCATTATATTATATGATCTTTTAGACTTATGACAAACTATAGAACACTGCACTAGGAGTGGCATTCACGCTAATAATGGAAAGATGATGACATGGTGTTGAGTGAGCTTTTATGCATATCTCTGCCAGTATGTAAATACCTGACATGATAGTTCACAAGATTTAAGTCACAAAACTAAGTACAACCTTTAATTTCTCGGGATATCTGTTTCATCTATATTCGGCAAATTACCCATACTATCAAAGAAAGTTCAACACAAAGTGAGGGAAAATAGATCACCATATTTCCTGCCTCAGAATAAACGTATCTAATCATGATAAATTTTTTTACCGATTTATAAGTGGATGGCTTGGAGAGTTCTGGTGAGGACGATAAACTTAGCTACACCATAGGAACTGTAAGAATTATTCTTCAAGGCCTTAGTTTTATTTGTAGTTCGCCTTTTGTACGTCTCTGATTGTATAAGCTTTTGACAAATCTTACTGATCATTCTACTTTGAATAAATGAACTTACGGGAAAAGTTGTTTGTTTGCAGGATCTACTGGCTCATTAGGCTTGTAAGCACCTGGTCCAGGAAACTGAAAAAAATAGATTGTAAATCTGATTTAAAAATAACTCAAGACATTTTCAGTATGAATGAAATATAAGAATTTGTATGCATATGCATTATATCAATATCATGCATCAAATCAAAGACTTGGACTGACTAGTAATATGAAAGCTGGAAATAGGGAACAAGTTAGCTTATCTTCCACTATTTAACTCTACATCAATTATCTATACACGCAGTGACAAAATATCAGCAAATAGTAATAATAATAATCATAATAACAATAAAAATTAAAACAACTATAAGGAAAATAATAGTATAAGAATCTTTCATGTGTTTGAGGTACAGATTGACTGATCCCACATGAGGGGTAAATAGGTTCTGCCAAGTCCCTGTAACAGTTGCCCAAGGGCCGGACTGCCTGTTCCATAGCTCAAATACATAAATGATACGTTTTCTAGCATACAATATTTGTTATGTGAATATATAAAACTTCTAAGTTTCTTATATTTTTCAATATATACACATAGTGACATAGACCTTTCAGAGCAAATAACTGATGATGTAAAAGTGATGTCAGAATAACTGAAAACAAAGCAATTTCATGGGAGTTGTGAGACCCATCTTACATATGGCTGTGTAAGAATACACAACCTTACATTGGTAAAATGTTGGATGGTCTGATCTGGTGTGCAAATAATACTTTCCTAAAACAGAATAACGACAATAATAACAACAAAATTATGAAATATAGATGTAGACATTAATGAATAGCTTGCTGCTTACTTTTGGTGGATCTGGAGCCATTTGTCTTTTACTGGTTGATTTAAAACTGGAGAACGGTATTTTGACACTTTCATGCAATAATCTGTCATTCACATCATACTGGCCTGAAATCAAACGTAAGCAAAGGATAGAAACATGACATCTGCTGTAGCAAAACATGTCCAAACCAGTTGTGTTTTGAGTACATCTATTCACATAGATATGTATTTTACTATAACAACATTGAACAAGTTTTAAACAATAGGCAAAAGTTAACCAAACCTTTTCCGTATTAATCTTATCACACACCAACACTAATTTCGACACCTGCTGTATTTTTTAATCTTTGTACAAGAAGTCGAAATAAGATGAAACAACTTGCAAATATGATCAGAGTCTGTAAAGTAGAGGCCCAAGGGCTTGTAAATATCTGTCCGAGTCTACAAATTTACACTAGAGGCCAAATGGGCTTGCATGTACAGATCTGGCTTCCACTGTACTTATCAACCAAGACCAGTGACATTCCATTTTTTTTCTCTTTAACCTTATTTAGCTACTTACAGGTATTTCCTATGACTTACAATTTATTATAAAATAATTATATTCTAACAATACTTTTGGGCCGACTAAGTCTGCTTTGAGCCTATGATTTTCCAATGGTTGAAGGCCCAGATGGCCTAGGCTTCAATAAAATTATTTTGTAGACTGCACTCATGAACATTCAGTTGAAAGGTAATTTAACAAATCAGTGACAAATCTAATCATTAAAAAAAAAAAAAAATGACAGAATTTCATATTCCGTGTTTTCGATTGCACCTTTCGTTTCAAACTAAAAGCACTGAGAGAACAAAAAAGGTTTGTCATTTTAAAGTACACTATTTAGAATCTTATTTTTTGTGGTTGTGTTTGCACCTTTCATTTCATACAAAAAAGAGTGCAAAAAATGTTTTTGTATCACACTGTAATTTTGTTACATTGTAATTAGCTGGACCACATTAATGCTATATCTTTACATCAATTTTAAACAAACCTGGTGCTGGTTTCTTTGCGGTCTCTTTGATATTTATAACTTCTCTCTTTGTCTGAGATTTGAATGCTGCATCTGCTGACACATTATTTGATTTTCCATACTTGCTCTTCTGAACCTTAAAGATTGAAAAAAATATTTTTATTGACAAGGTATGCCTAATCATTTCCACATCCAGTGCGGGAAATTTCCTTTAGTGTTTGACATTTGATAGATACTGCATATATATCAAAATATTAATTATTTTCATTATTATGCTCCTATGCTGATTAATATCAATTCTATAAATATAAACCAAAACTTTAATAAACTTAAAAGAATCAAAGGAAAATTCATTCATCTGACAAAACACATAAAGGTATTTTCAAAACATTTAAGATATCCGTTTCTGATGCTTTAAACACGTTCAATTAACAAACTGTGTGTAAAAGTAAACCATCAAGACCTGTCAAAAGATGCAATCTTTTTGACTGGGTCCAGGGATATAAATAACAATACTGGAAATCCGAGTTCGATCCCCCGCTCCTCCACCAACATTACTAATAGTCTTTTGGATGAGATGTTAAACCAAGGTCTCATGTATCAGTGCTATAAACTGAGCATGCAAAAGAACCAGGAGTGTCTCTGGAATGGGATGCTTTCTGTATCTTGCACTACCTCCACAACATAAAATAACTAATCTCTTCCGGAGGCGTCGGTCATATGGGCAACCGATACTGATGATAAATAAGCTCAAAGATAGATACAATGTTATCAAAATGCTTGGCCGTCTTCAGATCTAACCATAGGAAGATCATATACATTAGACAGGCTAACCAAATGATCTTCTTCAAAAGGTCAGGCAATGTTGTTTTTTTAAACCTTTTTACATACAAAGGAATGGCTTGCTACAATAACCTAATAGCCATTTTCTAGCAATGAAGATTTGGGCATAACATGTTATGTTTTCTGTTACAATTTCATGCACAATCTAATAAAAATCATTTCAAACACTTGAAAACCATTAAAACTACATAAATTGTATTATTCAATGTAAAGTAAGTATTTTTTTTTATTTGACTTAGACATTAAAAACACCATTTTCAAAAGCCTGAAACAGACAAATAGATTAAAAAAGCTTCAGAAACTGCTAGACCACAACTGACTCTAGCAATACTTACATTATATGCATTGGGTGCTGGTTTTTCATGTTTTGGGTCATTTTCTATTGGAACTGCTATCGGCCTGTGGAAATTTCCGGTTGCTCCTGATCTGTTAAAATCTTTCTGTGTGGTAAGTAGATTGGGTAATGCATATATTCCAGGACCTGGGGCATTTGACATCAAATATCGGGTCTGCCTTTTGGTCTGAAATTATTCAAATGACTCTCTCTATTTTCTTGAATGTATAACAAGTACTTTTTACTGTAACTGATGGTCTGATAAGGTAACAATCAATTAAAGGTTCATTTCCAAATTAACCTAAGCTTGCTTCTGACAATCATTTCTGCCTTTGCAAACAGTGATGACCCAATCTGCCCATACATCTGTATAGTCTGTTCACGACCTGCCTTTTCTGTATTCTGTCTGAAAGCTTACAACTTATGCTACTATAAATGGATATACAAAAAGATATGTTGTATAGCTGACTAAAGTTTATCTTAATTTAAAGCTCCGTTATCAGACTTGTTCTGCTAAGAACATTTTGCAAAGACCAATTTGTTAAGAGAACAGTTTGTGAGTTCCTGTCTACAGTGCACCTTGCTTAAGGACTGAAATCAAAGACCTAAAGAACTGCAAAATATGTTTTTCAAAGTTGTAGGCCATTTGAGCTTATGGCTCTAGAAAATCTATTAGCCAAATATCAAATTCAACAGGCCCAAACAATACAAAACTAAATTCTTGAGGGTTAATTCTTACAGGTTCATTAGGCCTGTAGTCTAGAAAAGTTTGTAGGTCTAACCAACATCAGACAACCTGTGATTTACTTTTTAGACTGAAAAGATTATAGATATACCTATGGAAGGTATCTCATAAATCTCTAAGAAAATTCAATTTCACAAGAATTCTTTCACTTTCATTTATACCTTTGATGCAAATCCACCAGTTCCTTTCTTTGAGAAGGAGACACTGTTGTTATCAACCTTCACATGTCCAACATAGCTACCAGGACCTGGTGCATCCGTCTGTGAGGTGAAAAAAGTAAAGTAACAAATTAGCATCTTTCTATATATCATCAAAAATCATTTGGAAAAAACAGGGAGACAATTAAAATTTAAATTGTGACTGCAATTCTTTTATATTGTTTTATTCTTTTAAATAACAAAAACATACAAGTATTGAAAAAAGGTTATAATGATGAAAAATTAAGTCTAAATGTACATATATGTATTCTATATTGATTTTCTAGGTTACATTTTCTTTTTCTTATGAAACTTGACAGCTCTGAAAAGATAATTTAATCAGGTGACAACCATGTGTGAAAAGATAAACCAATCAAGTAACAAGTTATATAAACAGCTCCCTCAATTATCAAGTTTTAATCTTGTTACATAAGTGCCCCATAGGGGTTGTTGTATAACTCTGAATTAATGAAGCAGAACAAACAACTTACATAAGCACTGTTGATGAATGAGCTGTTGATTGGTTGTCTGACTGGTTGAATGAATAATCAGTTAGCTGAATGAATGAATATATTGACACTGACTGAATGAATGAATGAATGAATGAATGAATGAGTGTAGTCAGTGAACAAACAAAATGAATAGACACTTACCTAGCTGAATGTATGAATGAGTGAATATACTGACACTTTGCTCAGCTGGCTGAATTAATGAATAAATGAATATTCTGACGATTAGTTAGCTGAATAAATGAATATTCTGAAACTTAGCTGGCTGCATGAATGAAAACATGAATGTTTTGACACTTAGCTAGCTGAATGAATCAGAGTAAATGAATAAGATTACCACTAACAAAACTTTCATGCTTCCCACTACCTATTTTAACTGATCTTTAATTTAGGACTTACAAAATGACTTTCTGCTTGAAACCTTTTAGCCTGGGTAGTAAATCCTTTCCTGTCTGAGTTATCAGTAACTATGGTCTGATATTTACTTGGAATTGATGATGTAGCTGCCACTATCCCATGACCTGCAAACAGGAGTCTTGAATTAATTCAGATCATAATTCATTGCAATCATTGAACTGATAATGATAAGACTTAGGTGACATTAACTAAAAATAGCACTTAACCTTGCAAAATAACAATTTAATACTGTTAAATGCTGTAAGTTTGAGTTTCGTTCAATCAAATTTATCATCTTTTCATGATAGGCAGATATAGATAATTGCAAACTATGAATCTTGTAAGTCTCATGAAACATCTTGCTTGACTAAAAACGCCTAAAATGATCAAACTCTAGGACAAATGTCATGGGAATGCCAGTCCGTTGTGTTGAAATATTCAATTGTGAACAGACAGTTTTGTTTCAGGCTCAATCTATTACCACTCTATACCACAAGCTAGGACCGTATTAGTAGTAGCAAGACTGAAATACATTTTATAAATTAGCTCCTTTTGTGATAAATTTGACATTTGACATAAGTGTATAGTCCAACTTATTATACCCGAGTCAAGATATTGTGTAACTTTTTGAATGGGTCAATATCTCCTCCTCAAAACATCATTTAAATCATTCTAACACTAGTAACAAGGTTTAAAAAATTCACAGATCCTATTCATCCATCAATTTTGAAGGTGAGATAAAAAAAAAGAGTCCGATTGTTATTTAAGAGACCCTGCAATTAAATTTCTGCGACAGGCACCAAACGTAGTTCTTTCATATAAAATGTCATGAGTGAGTGACTACACTGAACTAGACTAGAGCCATGTTATGAGTTTATTATGTATTTCATATCATCTTAGAGTCATTAAAATGTCAACTTAAAACAAGCGAATACAATATTGAAAAGCGACCTTTATGTAAATGGCCTGATGGGTTTCTGCTGTGAATTCTTCTCACATAATCTTCGTCCACAACTCTTATGCTATCAGTGGCAGCCATATCTAAACAACCGAAGCGCACTTCCTCCAGGAAGTTATGCCGCGATAACCTAATTCTTAATATTAATGTTCCCTTTGATTTTCATATACATTTTGATAGCAATAAAAGACTGGCATTACATTACTAATATAATAACGTGAAAGTTCAACAAATATAAGGAAAAATGATGGAAAATAATAGAGTAAATTACTTCGCAGCGAATTTTTTGAAAGTAGTTCGCGTTGCTTGGGAAGCGATCTGGACTGTTTCCATTTTGAGTGGGTCGACAGGTCTTGTTTAAATAACAGTCAAATGAAAACTAACTAGTCCTTAAACGCGCGAACGGAATATTATGTGACGAACATAAGAAAGTGGTTAAAATAATGATAGTTAAGAAGATTTTGTTTTATAATTCAACTTTTGTTATATTCAAAGTACTTACATAACATATCAAACCCCTCTATGGATAAAATGCTCCAGTCCAAATGTATAATAAACAAACCAATAAAATGTTAGTGTCGTGATTTACTTAATTTTGATTGGATGAAAAGAGAGCGCGCGCCAGATACAAAGCGAGCCGGCAAATACCGTCAGTAGGACTGAACATTTTGACTAAGAAGGGTGGAAAAATTTTTGGAACCAACGTTGAATAAATTAATTGGCGCTAACTTACTTAAGAAGAAAGATGCTTTCAACAAGTTCTGCAAGAAAGGAAAACGAATTGTCATCAAACCTTGGTAAAATGAAGATAAAAGACGAAAATCAGGTGAGTTAACTTTTCATTGAAATATGGCGGGAGATGTGTGTCTGTACCTTATGTAAAAGATTTTATGTAATACAACATTGTCAGTTTAAATATTTACAGAAAGTAATGATGTTTTAATAAAAAATCATTTCTGTTTTGAAATTCTTCGACAGACGCTGCGTATCGTCAAATTTACTTAATTCCATGAAGGCAATTTGTTGTCTTTGTTCATTATTCATGTTGAAGGACGCAGAAAGATATTTCATTACAAAGACTTTTATTAGAGAGGCCCAGAATTAGTGCAATCACTTTTATCTCCTGGATTGGACCCCTGTATTTTTACAATAGTAAAACTAAAGAAAACGGAATGAACCTTATATATACTCCTGGTTTAGACCCCCGGGGTCTATTCCAGGATATAGCCAAACTGTACAGATTGAGGGTGTTGAAGGGCATATCAGGGTATGGGTCCAAACTTCCAGCAACTATGGTCTATAAGTCCTGCTTCATGCAGAATGTTTTTTTTTTTGGTTATTTTTAACTAAAAATTTACTCTTTTTTTTTTTTCTTTGAGAAAATTGAAATTAAAATTTAGAGGCAATTTGTAGGTAAACAGGTTAAACCTTTTTTTTTTTAGAATGTGAATCCACACTATCTGTTAGGTCAGTGTGAGAGATCAGTAAATGCTGTTTAATGCACTCCTTTGTTTTGGTCCTACCCTTTCTATAGATAAATGAAAAAGGATTTTGCCTTAATCAGTATGTGTTCAATTGATTATTTCCACTAAAGTTAAAACAAACCTGATATTTAATACATGTTGATTTTTTTCAGATATGCAAACTGTTAGTGCTGGCACCTTTTTTTAAATCCTTTTTGGTCATTGTTCTTAAGTAGTCAGAAGAGAGCTAACAAATGCATTTCTTCACAATCAAGGCCATTTCTCTAATCACAATATATTCTCTTTTGCAGCCAAAGAAGAAGGTTCTTGGAGAAATAACTGTAAGTGGATTTGTGTATTGTGCAAGTTATCATTACAGACAAACACATGATTCATTAAATGTAATTATTTTATATTGAAATAAACCAGTAATGTTGTCAAAAAGACTAAAGTTTGTCAGTTATTATAATCAGGGTTGGTTTTTTTGTTTTTATTACTTTACTTGCTAACATAAGATGGTTTCTGTGCAGTAATAGCATTCATGTTTCATTTATCTTTCAGAATTTACAAAGAAATTCCAATACTACCACATCAAAAACACAGGTAAGTTTTTAAATTAAATTATAATAATTCATTCCATTCAAAAACTTTAACATAACATAACTATTAAATGGATTTATTTCATACTTGAACAAAAAGCCTCTTTGTATTCCCAATGACTTGTATTTATATAACCTTGACCTTGATTGTCCAGTTGTCAAATGACATCTATATATTTTTTTTTACCTTGACCCATTTACGAGGTCAGGAAAATAACTTCGAAGGATCAACAATTTATCTTCTCTGCTCCTCAGCTTAAAGGTCAAAGCTCTACTTCGGGAACATTATCTTTTAGTCACAGTTCTTGTTTAGAACTTTTAGTTGAACTGTTTGATATCTGGGCAATATTCGTATTTGAAGTATAATTTTCTTTGCTACAGTCTCCAAAGAAAACAGTGGAGCAACCTGTAAAAAAGTCAGAAAAAGAAGTGGAACCATTATTGAAGGACAATCCTCATCGATTTGTGATCCTTCCCATCCAATACCATGACATCTGGAAGATGTACAAGAAAGCAGAGGCTTCCTTCTGGACAGCAGAAGAGGTGGACCTGTCAAAGGATTTGGCTCACTGGGAAACCCTGAAGTCAGAAGAAAAACATTTTATCTCTCACGTTCTTGCCTTCTTTGCTGCAAGTGATGGTATTGTGAATGAAAATTTGGTAAGCTGTCTCACCCTGTTCATTGCATTTATTCACACAGCTGCTATAGAGTTAATAGTTGCATGCATTAAATATGTTCATTTTTAGTACTCTTGATGGATTTAGTCATTAATTACCCTTTTGGAACAACTGACTGCATTCTCTTAATCTTAATTTGCTGTATGAATTTTATGCATGAAAAAAAGACAACCTGTATGTTTATGCCATTTCATATTGTATTGGTTTATTGTGAAGAATTCAGTATTATGACAACCTTCGCGCCGAAAAAACTTGCCGTAGGAATATTATTACACCTAAGTATACCCTTTCTTTAATTAGGTTGAAAGATTCAGTAAGGAAGTTCAGGTTACCGAAGCCAGGTGTTTCTATGGATTTCAAATTGCTATGGAAAATATCCACTCTGAAATGTACAGTCTGCTCATTGATACTTACATCAAAGATCCAAAAGAGAGGTTTGTACTTTTATTCTGTCTTATACTATAAGAAAAAAATGAAAAGACGTCCATGGCGGCTTCATAAATTGGAATAAAACCTGCTTTACAAAGACATGGTTTTTCGTGATAGTGCTTACACAATTTCAAAATGAAGCAATTGTATGATGAACGAATTTTTTGTCTAAATTGAATTAACTGAGGCAAGTTTACTAATACAACGTAACAAACCATTTTGAGGATTGTGAGATGAAAAGTAATTGTGCTTTGACAACAAATGAATTCTTTTACAGAGATTTCCTATTTAATGCCATCGAGACTATGCCCTGTGTAAAAGAGAAGGCTGACTGGGCATTGAGATGGATCAATGATGGACAGTCACCATATGGAGAGAGGGTGGTTGCATTCGCAGCTGTAGAAGGAATCTTTTTCTCAGGGTCTTTTGCCTCAATCTTCTGGTTGAAGAAACGAGGAATCATGCCAGGACTGACTTTCAGCAATGAACTGATCAGTAGAGATGAGGTAAAACAAATTATAGAAACTTATTATCCGTCAAAATAAAAGTAGTTTTATGAAGATTAACCTTGCTACAGAAGCATTTAAAATAGGCTGTACTCCAGATTTGACATAAATAAATTTTTTCATAAATTATATATTTAGATGCCGTGAGATTATAACAACATAATATTTTACTTTAAAACTGATTATAAAAGTCAAAATAGAATAAAAAAATATTTTTGCTCCAGCCTGATTTGAACTCTGGACCCTTATGTTAACAAAATATTTCCAACGCTTTTACTGTCACCACCATCGCCGCATGTGATATTACAGATATTTACTTTAAATCTTATACGATATAGTTATACCGTCACGTTACGGTATAGCACTTTGAAAGGGAAAAAAATCAATTTACAATGTAATTATTTGACTTATTTTTTGTCAGTTAGTTATTTTTTAAGCATTAATCATAAATATTACAAGAAATTTATAATACAAGAAAACTTTCTTTTTTTTGTCATCTGGAGCACAGCCCCTTTAAATGAAGCTGAAAAAGCCATACTTTTCAGAACAAAGTTGAAAATGACTAAAAAAATTTAAAAAGGAAAATTAATTGTTACCCTTGTTCTTTAAGTTCTTGAGAGGCATAGCAAGTTCACATTTCAGAAATTTTAAGGTAATTAATGCTTTTATAATACAATAAACTCTATTCTTATGTTATGACAGGGTCTTCACTGTGACTTTGCCTGCTTGATGTTCAGTCATTTGGTAAACAAACCATCTCAAGAAAGAATATACCAGATCATTGATGAGGCAGTGAAGATTGAACAGAAATTCCTCACAGAAGCTCTACCAGTAAGATTGATAGGAATGAACTGTGACCTCATGGTTCAGTATATAGAATTTGTAGCAGATAGACTTCTTCTGGAACTCAAGTGTGATAAGGTAATATAGATTTCAAGCATTCTTTAGTAGAGTTAAGATATTATATTCGGACTTAACAAATTTACAATTATATTGAGTAAGATTGTTGACTGTTTTATTCACATTAGGTCTGGTTTTAAACAATTTAAGTAGCCTTTGGTAATTTAACTCAAACATGCACATCAACATTATTTCAGTACAAAGTACAGCTTTCATTAAATTAACCTTTTCAAATGTTTATTGCAAAATTCTGCTCTAAAGCGCAAACAGAAATTGACAGTTTAAAGATGTCCTGACTTTAGACAGGGGTTAATGCTTCATGTTTCTCATTTTTCAGCTGTACAACAAAGAGAACCCATTTGACTTCATGGAACACATATCTTTGGAAGGCAAAACAAACTTTTTTGAGAAACGTGTTGGAGAGTACCAGAAAATGGGAGTGATGGGAGGAGGCACCACTGAGAGACATACTTTCACTTTAGATGCCGATTTCTAAACCCAAACTGTCCAAAATGCATCTTAAGTGCCAACAGATTTGAAATACCTGAAGTGTGTTTTCATTATCAGTAGACTTGGTTTCATCCTTAATATTTAGTTAAAAGCATTGAACTGCGTTGCCAAATGTGTTCAGTTATTCCTACTATAATTGGTTATTCGAAACAAGAGATAGTGACTAGTGCCTCTTCGATTTTGATTTTAGTTGTGTGCAATTTCGTTTTTATAACTTGATTTATTGACTTTACACTATTTATTTTTGTGTATATTTGGTTTGCCATTTTTAAAATCATTGTTTCATAAATTTTATTTCGTTTGGCATAATTGCAAAATCTTGTTTCAAATTTTAATTTTGAGAATTACACATGGATTGAGGAGCCGATCTTTTATTATGCGGGTACATGTCTAAATGCTTATTTATTGCTATGCGATGTGGATTAGTGTGTTTTAGAACAAATTAGTATGTTTTAGTGTCAGATCGTCTGTGAATGTTTTTTAATCATGTGTAATGTGAACATATTTTAATTGTCTTGTATTACAAATAAATGATACTGTAATATCCATTGTTGTTTTAAATGTCACAAGCCTACTGTAAAACTGACTGCATACTTTACCTGAAAGAGGAATAGCATTTATTTTTTTTATCTCACAAGTAAGATTTTTGTCCCGTCAGTCGCTGCAATACAACCATGATTCAAAATGAACTGACTTCACCCAGTGAAGTAAAAACAGTTCACACAGTGCCAAACCTAGTGCATATCTACATTTTCTGGCTTGTTGCTAGTGGGGTAAATGCCCTTTATTAACTTTTTCTTATCTGCATTATTAGTTGGTGGACTTTGCTCACCACACTGGTGAGCAGTGCTAAGCTTTCATTGCTTTCTAGCTGAGTTGTTGCCCTTCATAACATTCAATTCTTGTGTCCACAAACTTCCACAGAAATGTAAGAAAGAATGATAATGGGTGTTCACATGTTCAATTAATCCTGAAAAAAAATCTTTAGTGTTTTTCATACCCATAGCGGGGAATAAGGCTATATTTGATTTCTTGTTGCTCGGGCCATCTGTCGACTAGTTCTCAAATTTTAATAGAACTTCACAAGTATCAAGCTTAGTTGTGCATATTATTGTCGCGTCCACCCCAGTGATACTATAGAAGTATGGACCTTAGAGATTTTTTTTGTTCTTATTGTCTGGACTGTTTAACTATTCAGATTTTAATAATATACTCAACGCAATAAAAGAAATGCAGAGTGAACTTTCTGAGTCTATAATTTACACTTATTTGAATGCACTATCGAATAGTTTATGAGTTGATTTTTTTTTTACGTATAAAAGATGAAAAGTTTGTCTGGTGTAAGTTTGTCAGTGCCTTTTACAGCAACTGTTAATGGGAGTATTATCAACTGAAATCAAGTTGAGTAAGGTGTAGCTGCCATTGTTTACACAATAAGATATCTACTACATATCTGGTCTCTGTTGATTAATAAATGTCAAATATATCTAGATTAATAAATGTCAAATATATCTGAATTTTTAAGAAAATCAAATAGCAATGCTGCCCTGCCTATTTGGAAGCTTTCATTGAATGTACAGTATGGCATCATTAGATGACCATTACAGATTTTGAGGTGTGATGGTCAAAGAATGTAGTCTCCTCTTCAGATTTTCATTCAGTTAAAAAACGTTCATAGTTCTTCATACCCGACAGAAATATTTGGTTACAAATAAAAAATGAACTGTAAGCAATAGTTAATGTCAAGCTTGAAATGACATCGACCAGTAGTTAAAAATACAATCTGAAAAAATCTTCAGGTGAAAAACCAGAAAAATTCTCCTCTAGTTCCTTTCTGTCTGTGACTGTCATTTCCCTATGTTGCCTGATCTTTTTTATTAGTAATAAACAATGACTGGGGAACAAAAACTACTATTTGCGACCTTTATAAATCCTGCTTAATCACTGCTTCCTGAATACGTTCCTTTTTAGTTTGACAGCTTTCCAACTAATAAAGACTATTAAAGAAGAGTTATTAACTTACTACCTAGTTCCGTCACTGGAATCAGTGGCAGTTTTTGAGATACCGGTAGCTTTCAAATTCGAGTATTTTTGAACTTTGTTCTTACCTACAATGTATAATTCCTCACTGTCACGTCCGGAATACACTGTATTTTGAAAGTACCATTTGATAACCAGAAATGGAAAAAAACAAATTGCTTTAAAAACATTTTATTTGTATTGGATGAATGTTGAATGAACATCACAATAACAAATAATGATAACTTATCACAAACATTTGTCCACAAATCAGTATAAACAACAACTATTGACTGCAAATTGGTATAAACAACAATGAAACATTGAAACGAAATTTGCCCTTATAGTATTAGAGCGGTCAGCATAAGGGTCCAAGGTGTAGAATCAATTTCTATTTTAATGACATCTCGATCAGAATAACTAAGTTCTACCCGGCAGTAACTGACACTGGCAAAATTTGAGTACCAGAGGTGAACAGAGACACAAACTGTTACACCATGTGATAAGTGCCCTAATGACCAGTTAACACAGATACTCTAATTTAATCAGTAACTTTAATTAAAACCAAGGTGCTCTTAGTCTGAATAACACAACAGTTGTGCAAGTACAGAGTGATGAAAGACTACAATAATATAGTTCTAAAATGGCAAAACTCTTCAATTTTCAAAAAAAAAAAAAACATGAAATATTATCAAATGACTCATAAATAATTTGGTTTGGTCCAGTGTTGATAACATGTGAATCAACAGAAAGTGATATTCACCTAAAAGGTGAGATATTGTTGCAAATATCATCCATGCTAATTCCAGGAATTTCAACCCCATATATAAGATCAAATCTATGTAAACTGAGGTGAATATTCCAGAATAAGTGCAGTGTATCTGAGTTAGGTCATATAATAAAACAGTTATGTATGATGACGAGGTGAACAGATCTGGCCATGTCATATTTACCTTGGCCTCAGTAAATATCAAATTTATTAGGTCAATAATGTGGCATATTCACCTCATCATAAAATAACTATACACCAGTAACTTTAGGATTAAAAAAAACATCACTGACAACACACTTTAACATATCACAGACAGAAGACAACAATAGTGCTCCAGTGTTATTATAAAAAATGACGTGATGACTATATAATACTAGATGGGTGTTCAGTGGAACACTTGTGTCGCCCTTGGGTACTCTGTTAGAATAACTAAAAAGGTAAACAAGAGCCTGCTGAGGTTGAGGGTGGATGGGGAGTCAAGTACCTATGTATTAAAATTAAAAAAAAAAAAAAAAAATTGGGCCTGGGGGGGGGTGGGGGGGAGTAAAGTACCTAAGTTTAAAACAAGAAACATGGCAATGCCACGAAACCAGGTTTTCAAAAATGTTGTTCTGATTCTATACTATAGTATGAATTTTGGAATGAAGATTGCTATGAATATTCAAAAGATTATAACATGACATGAAGGAAAAGATAATATTCATGAGAATACATGATAATGAGTAGGATGTAAATTTCGGCTAACAATACTGTCTGCAAGGAGTATACTTAATAATGAGACAACAATTTCTGCACGTCATCTTGATGTGGTAAACATTTGTCTGAAGTTTCATCAAAATTCTTCAAAGGGTTGAAGAGTTACAGAGCGGACAGGATTTTCAATGTTAATGTCACTGTGACCTTGACCTTGGAGCCATCAAAATTCTTCAAAGGGTTGAAGAGTTACAGAGCGGACAGGATTTTCAATGTTAATGTCACTGTGACCTTGACCTTGGAGCCAGCCATGCGGAACATGCGTTCTGCACGTCATCTTGATGTGGTAAACATTTGTCTGAAGTTTCATCAAAATTCTTCAAAGGGTTGAAGAGTTACAGAGCGGACAGGATTTTCAATGTTAATGTCACTGTGACCTTGACCTTGGAGCCAGCCATGCGGAACATGCGTTCTGCACGTCATCTTGATGTGGTAAACATTTGTCTGAAGTTTCATCAAAATTCTTCAAAGGGTTGAAGAGTTACAGAGCGGACAGGATTTTCAATGTTAATGTCACTGTGACCTTGACCTTGGAGCCAGCCATGCGGAACATGCGTTCTGCACGTCATCTTGATGTGGTAAACATTTGTCTGAAGTTTCATCAAAATTCTTCAAAGGGTTGAAGAGTTACAGAGCGGACAGGATTTTCAATGTTAATGTCACTGTGACCTTGACCTTGGAGCCAGCCATGCGGAACATGCGTTCTGCACGTCATCTTGATGTGGTAAACATTTGTCTGAAGTTTCATCAAAATTCTTCAAAGGGTTGAAGAGTTACAGAGCGGACAGGATTTTCAATGTTAATGTCACTGTGACCTTGACCTTGGAGCCAGCCATGCGGAACATGCGTTCTGCACGTCATCTTGATGTGGTAAACATTTGTCTGAAGTTTCATCAAAATTCTTCAAAGGGTTGAAGAGTTACAGAGCGGACACAATTTCGTTTGACGCCCATCCGCCCATCCGCCCATCCGCCCATCCGCCCATCCGCCCGCCATACCCCAATCTAATAACCAGGATTTTCAAAATTGAAAACCTGGTTAAAAAAAAGAAAAGGGCGCGGGGGGGTAAAAAAATGGGGGGGGGGGGGGGGGGGGGGGGGGGGGGGGGTGAGGGCGGGCGACTGGTTGGGGGTTGGGGGGGGGGGGGGGGTTTGAGGGTGAATGGGGAGTCACGTACCTATGTATTAAAATTTAAAAAAAAAAAAAAAAAGGGGGGGGGGGGGTAAAAAAAATGGTGGGGGTTTGAGGGTGGATGGGGAGTCACGTACCTATGTATTTAAAAAAAAGTAAAGTACCTATGTTTTAAAATTTAAAAAAAAAAAATTGGGCCCATGCAGAGGGGACAGTGGTGGGGGGGAGGGGGGGGGAGTACTTACCCATCTCATGTCAGTTAATATTTTATTTCTAGGCTTAAGAAGTTTTTTTTCCTATATATAAGTTTAAGCAAAATCAAGTGACCCCGGGGGTGGGGCTAACTGTGACCCCAGGGACATGGGTACCAACAATCTTTGCAGGGGTCTTGCTGGTGATCAAGTATTCCAAGTTTGAATAAAATATCCTTGACACTTTTTGAGACATGGACATAAAGAAAAAGGTTAACCAAGAAATTTTAACTTGAAAAAGGGGCATAACATTGCAAAAAAAAATTTGAGGGTTATCTGCCCTTGAGAAATGGTGTTGTCTTAAGTGATACAATTGTAAGCATTACAACTGGAAATTTTGATGAAGAAACATTAAGAAATGGCATAGTTATAGCCAATGTTAAGTTTTCATGACAAAATCTAAGTACAAAAAGGGGCATAACTATGTCAATTGTGACCTTGACCTATACATTTTGGCATCATCATGACCCTGTTGTCGTAAGCAATATAATTTGGAAGTTTGATGTTGAAATGTTAAAAAAAGGCAAAGTTATTCCCAACGTTAAGTTTTCATGACAAAATCCATGTATAAAAAGGGGCATAACTCTGTCAAATGTGACCTTGACCTAGAAATTTTGGCATCAACCTGACCCTGTTGTCATAAGCAATACAATTTGAAAGTTTGATAAGATAATGTTTAGAAATGGCAAAGTTATAGCCAACGTTAAGTTTTCGTGACAGACCGACGGACCGACGGACAAAGCGATCCCTATGTATCACCTTTTCTTCGAAAGGGCGACACAATAAATCATATTTTCTGACTGAACAAAAGTGTTCACATGGTTATAAACATGCTGTTTTTTTTATCATAACTGCAAGTTAATACAAGGTCTGAAATACACGCACAATTCATGATGAAAAGATCTGACAGAAAACTTGTGCCTCAAGTGTTCCATTTCTTAATTTTTTTCCTATTGACAGTTGAGTTCACAAACAAACAATATGCATCTGATTTATAATTCAACAATGGATTACTGGTAAACCACGCCTGGTTTACACCAAGGATCTGTTGCACATGCAAAATGTACACCTGGAAGAAAATACTAGAACAGAAAACACAAAAAGTTAATTAGAAAATTTCAGATAAATCAATTCTTAAGTAACACATGAAGAAATTTGAATGAACAAGTGGGCCATCATGAACCTGACACAAGAGGGTTACCCTGGCCCTGAAGTGCTCACCTGAGAAAAACTGCTCAAAAAACAATACGTAATAGAAGAAAGTGAAAAAAGAGAACAATTAGATAATGCTAAATGCCAAGTATCTCCAAATAACTCCCTGCTCAATCCAAATAAAATTGCTACAGGTTTTCTACAGATCTATAAAAATCATAAGATCTCTGGGCTGGGCTGATAATCACAAAAAACAATCCTACCAGCAAAGTTTAAACAATCTTAACAGGCAATTTCACGAATCAATAAAGATTTCTGTTATATAGTTATCATTAGTCCTCTAATTGCCAAAGGCATTTCAAGAAGGCAATTCACCTATCATTTCTGGGAAAGGCAAGTGGAAGGACTCCCAAGAAACTGCCAACTTTCTCACATAAAAAGTCATGCCTGGGAGCAGGACTTCAATCATGGAGAGGTAAACATTTGACCCAAAAGGTGAAGGTGTGTGTAGGTGGGGGGCGGGAGGGGGGCAGGGTTTAACAAGTTTTCCTAGTTAATTCTATGTAAAACATGACCCCTGATTAACTGACCACAAGGGAATAATTCAAAAATTCTGAAAAAGGGCCATAAGACAACCCTTCAAAGTAAATTGAAGAGCTCTACCTTGGCATGATTTTTCTAAGCTTTCTTATCAATTTGACAAAAAGAGTCATGAAAACTCTCTTCCCTCTGCCAGGACATAGTTTCATCAACTTTCTATCCATTAATAGAGGAGACGTCATTTTCAGCAAACTTTTGCCACATGATGGACATAAACTGATTACAAAGGCTCATGTTCAGATGAGCAAAAGAATAATGATTATGTTTCTATAGCTTAGTCATGAAAACATGTGCAATTATATTATAAAAACTTTTAAGATGAAAAATTTAAATAAAACTTATACACATGTATTTCTTATATTTGAATAAGGTGTAACAACTGGTCCGCAGGAATGAAAAAAGATAAACAGCATCGGGAATGCCAAGTTCACTTTCTAACTAAATTTCATTTATATCTGTTCAATTTTCATTTCTATCAATGAGTTACTGACCACAGAAAATATATAATTACACATAAAATTCAAATGAAGACAAAATGTGTAGAAAAAATAAAAATGAAAATTCCATCCAACTACCCAATGTGCTATTTCCTTACAAAAATATTTCTGATGCCATCAATGTATCTGCATTTCAATATTTTAAAATGAGTGTAAAGTTATGGTAGCTAAATATTTCCCCTTCAATCATTTCAAGAAATAGTATAATATTCGTACAGTTTTGGGAAAGCCATATAAGTATCTTCAACTATGGAATAAGGGCACTAAAAAGATAAACTTTACAAAACGTAGCACACTGTATGAAATACAGAAGGAATACATGACTCATTAGAAATTCCTTAATAGATAACAACTTGCTTTTTTACATTTGTAGACAAGATACAAACTTTTCGTCAAAGGTGAGGTGTAAAATATATATAAAGGATGCAAGCTTGACTATGTTATATAAAAAACCCTGTATCTGGCATAAAAGAATATGGTATGCAACAACAAAAACTGAACTGGAAAGTTTAAAAGACAAAATGTGAACAGATGATAAGAGTCATTAATAAATTAATGGATTATTAGTTTAATTAACTCTATATACATTTGTCAGACACCCATGGTACTTATGCCATTAACACTATTACAGATTGAGAGTAACACATGTATGTAGGTATAACAGACTATGTGCTGTCATGTGTATTAAATTTCAGAGCTTTCAGAACTGGCCATTATGGTGTAAAAATATTTGGTTTTCCCCTCTCCATCTCTCATTAGTGCCCGGGCATTAAAGTTAGTCAGCTATTTTGTATAACTGGATTTAATTAACTCTGCTAACATGTCCAAAGATAAAGAGGTTAAGTTTTTAAGCTTACTAATAATTATATCATATTTAGTAAAATCTTAAGTGTTTAAGAATGGGCAGAGCAAGTGAAGCTTGATCAGAAAACAAGTCTTCATTATAAATGACTGATTTAATTTTTTTTGTATCAACAACATACACATTTCCTTCACTTTTTCGAGTACAGTTACACTGACTACAGATTTCTTTCAGGCAGCACCGAAAACAGCCCACATACATGTTAACACTGTATGATGACAAAAAATAGTAATTAAGAACTGTTCTAAATGGACGCCATTTGGCAATGTCATTGCATGTAGGTTTTTCTCCAACCAAAAGTAATGAATCCATGCTGTGATATATTTAGGAAATAGATTTTAAGTTTGAGTGATATACCGTCTGATATAGCACTGTGTCGAGTTCAGATGCGTAGTAATTTAATCACGAAGGCCATAGGCCTGAGTGATTAAATAACTACGCATATGAATGAGAAACCGTGATATATACGATGGTAGATCACGAAAATGTTAAAATCTATTTCCATTCTAACACATAGGTATATGTGCACTACTTAACAGTAATGTTCGCAGTGATGTCAGCACGCGCGCGCTTGTGTTCAGCGTGCTATACTGCCTATGATATATCACGCTCAATTCCTTCTTTGTTTATTGTCGGCGGATTGCAGATAGTGTTAGAATTATGTATTAACAAGAGATGAATAATAGAACAGAACAAAAATGTCACAAAATACAAATAAACTGATATTCTTGTTGCAGTGCACGGAATGTCAGGACTAGACAGTAACACAACAGTAGGTCTGATCACAGATATGCAAAAAAATAAAATAAGCACATATTATTGAGAGTTTTATGAATTCAACGAAATGCAACAATACAATCAAGATTTGTAAAAGAAACACATGACATCCATTCAAATGTATCACTCATATTTTCTTAAGTAAGAAAGTTAATATATGTACAATGTACTTGCCACAGCAAAAAATTCACAAGCCATTACACCTGACAACACTTCACAACACTGGCAATAGAAATAAATTTTTCATTAACATTTATGCAACAATAAATAAAATTCGTAAACATTTTGTCTCAATATGAAAAATGAACAAAAATGGTGGTATCCCATTTGGTGATAACAATGTGTCTATACTAGATATGACGATGTTTAAAATAGAGTAGGTAATTAACGACCATAGCAGATCTCATTTAGCGACAGAAATATGTGATCTGACTGGCTAATTAATGTCACAAATTATGTGTTCTTGAAATCTGACAGGCTGGATACAGCACATACATGTAGTTTCTGGTCACATCTAGAGCAGAAGTAGATCCCTTTGAGAATCTGAAAGCTTTTGGATGGTAAATGCACATGGTATGTGTCAAAGCTGTTGCAGATCTGTGAGAGGCAGAAATCTGCAGTCTGATTGGGTGGTAAATATCACATGGTATGATGTCAGGTGGATGCTGGTTCCCCATCATCATCATCACAACACTTGCACACTTTACACTTACAGCACAATATGCAGGGGGCCGCTAACAACAGGAATGGTGAGGCAACAAGTAACAATACACCAAAACCAGCAAAGATACCTATAACCTGGAACAAAAAAGAACTTCTATCTTAATGAACATTAATGAATTACTTCTCTTGGTAACTGAAATTACTTTTGAAATCCACATGTTAAGTCAATATTAAATGTTTAATCATATACTGAATTACACTGAGGGCAATTCCAGTAATAAGTGTATGGGGGGGAGGGAACGGCACTTTTTTTGAAGACCCCCACCACCCACAACCCCAACCATCCATAAATATAAATAAATTATCAGACCCACCACCAAGCTTTATTCATTTTCTTGAAACCTCATCATGTGCAATTATGAATTTTGCAATATATCCACATACCCGTCTTTAAATTTTTGTGAAAACCCCAGTAGGAATATCAATATTTTTTAAAGAAAGAAGGCTGCTTTATCTTTCCAGCATTGAATTATTGTGGTTTTTGCATGCTGAGTTTATGTCTGAAAGCTGACAGGTCCAAACACAGGTACAGCTAGGAAGTGATGGACTTCCATAGTACCACATAGCTTGATTACTTTGTCCGATATATATCAATCAGAAAAATGTATTACCTCTAAATTTTGCTTCAAGTTTATGGCCATTTCACAATGTCGTCTATCAACCACTTTTTCCACAATTTTTCATCTGCCATGGTGGGTGCAAACACAAGGGAGGCAACTATTAATGTTGGTAATGATAAATCTCTGCCCAGTGGGCATAACTAATGCAACAACGATAATTTTTTTTCATTAATTTAATTATTAAATTAATATGGGTATATGGACCCCACCCATACCCAATAATTTTTGTATTTGACAAAGACCCATGACCAATAATTATGATTTTTTTAAGGACCCCCACCATTTCGAATTTCCAGTTCACCCCATGCACCCCATACACATATTACCAGAATTGCCCTAATACTGTAATAGTTAAAATAACAGACACATAGTAATTATTCAGTTAAATAGAATAAACAGTAAGGTATATACTTGTGTTCTGTGCCAAATCACAGATGCTCTGGAATGTCCAAGCTTGTTCTTACATGGTCCCTTATCATAGTGTCGTAAAAGAAAATCATCCTGTAATATGCAAAAATCGGACACGTTTATGAAAGGGTACACTTAAACGACAGATTTTGACCTGAAAAAAATGTTTCACTACAACTGAAGGTTGTATCATAACGGAAGGTTTCACCAAAATGAATGGCACTGAGGTGTTGGGTTAGAGCAAGATACTCCAAAACTTGGATGATCAAGGTTCAAGTCCAGCCTGGGGGTTTCAACACTACTTTTGAAGCCCCTTCTTTTGAAAGCATGAAAGTGAAAGCCTTTAGCATGAATCTCACATGCTGAAAGTCACAGGTACAATTCATTTCAGTAGGTTTGACAACTGAAGACTTAAGTTCCAATCCAGAAAGAGGGTATGACAACAAATCTTTTAACTATCAGCAGAAAGCATATATTGCAGGTATTGAGTTTTTGAGTTTACATTGATAGAACTTATATATTACTGTGTAAAGTGAACAACTTTGACAAATTTTAAACTGAATGAAGGAAAGGAGCTGTATAGTACCCGGTAATCAAATTTTTGTTTGAACATTATATTCAATATTATCTTATAAACACAGACTTCATAGAGTATAACCCTCCTACAGACAACTTCTCTCATGTCTTTCTATACACAACCTAGGATACAATGGAAAAATTGATTCTCTGACGATGAAAAGGTAATTTCTGTGCAGTGATACTGTGCAAGGGAAAAAGTTCATAGTTACTTACATCCAGGGAAGTGAGACAGTACCAACAGAAGACATGTTTACATCTTTTACACATCATCTGAGCACACCCATCATTTCTCTCTATAGGTACATGGCACACAGGACAACGTTTGATCTCTGACTCTTCCACACAATTAAATGGAATTCTACAATAGCATGTGTCCATTTCATTTTATCTGAACGTCAATTTAAAATCGTTCAAAAATGAATGAAATATATTCTCAAAAGTATTCAACTTTTTCCACCTCTACCCTCCAACTGCCCCCCACCCCCACCTTCCAAATTGAGTACTATTTAGTAACTAATTCAGCACTTTAATAGCTTTTCTATTTCATTTTTTAGATTAAGGAAGATTTAGATTTCACCTTTTAAAGAAAATCAATCATTACTTTCTCAATTTATATAAGCAAAATATTTAACAGTTTTCATGCAGTACATCATGAGTGGGTGGGGTATTTCAAATTTTAGTAAAAACACTGAATGGACTGTAGAGTGTTTTTGAAGTAATTTTGTTTATTGTGATTTACTCAATAACTGGTTTTTTTGCTTACCCTTGATCCTCCAATTTACCAGACATTATCACTTCATCACAGGATTTCGCATGGTGCCATTGTGACTTACATACAGAACAGAACTGTAGGCCACACTGTAACAGAAAATAGTTACTATGGTAACAGAACTTTTTTTTTCAGGAAAAATAATAAGTAACAGGATAAAAACCTGAATCTAATGTTTAAATTCATTTGTAAGTTTATATGTCAAATACTTGTAGATTCTTTGCTGAACAAATTCATCCTCTTTCTCTTTATAATCACCTTTAGTTACGTGTAACACTTGAATGCCTTCATCAATTATTGAACAAACCCATTAACAGCTGGCTTAAAGATATGTGTGATATTAATAAAGTAATCTGTCACTTTCATATGCACTTTGATCACATCAGCAAGCCTCTTAAAAAAATATGGAGACATGCTTATCTACTTTCAATCTATTCTACCACTCATGCAATTCAAATTCATTGGAGTTATGATGAATCCTACATACCAATTATTCAAACAGCTACTCTTAACAGTGACTCTAAACACTCATAATATTCGTATTACATTACGATTCGTATGTATAATATGGCAGATAAAAAGCTTGTTTTGGTCCTTTCGAGGAATCAGTACAAGCCAATAAGGCTCTTAGCATTTGTTATTTTAACAAGGGGGCCATTGGCCCCAAAGCGCTCACCTGAGGACAGACTGTTATTTGTGTGGAAGCTATCATTATTTCTTGTAAATCTAAGCTCTAGCCTTTGAAGCTTCAAAGGATAATTTCTTATAAGTTTTTACTATATGCAAATAAAGAATATTTATGACCCCCGGGCAGGCCCAATTTTTACTCCGAATATAATATGTAGAAACTTGGAACAGGTTCACTAGAAAATATTTCATGTCAAATAATTAAGCTTACGTTTTTGTCATTTCAGAGGAGAAGATTTTTAAAGTTTTTACTATATACATATAAAGAAAACCTATGACCCCCTGGGGCAGGGCCAATTTTGAGACTAGGGGCATAATTTGAACAACTCTGGTAGAGGACCTATAGATGATATCATATACCAAATATCAAATCTCTAGCCTTTGTCATTTCAGAGGAGAAGGTTTTTGAAGTTTTTACTATAGACATATAAGGAAAACCTTACCCCCGGGGGCGGGGTCAATTTTGAGACTAGGGGCATAATTTGAACAACATTTGTAGAGGACCTATAGATGATGTCATATACCAAATATCAAAGCTCTAGCCTTTGTCATTTCAGAGGAGAAGATTTTTTAAGTTTTTACTATATACATATATGGAAAACCTAAAAACCCCTGGGGCGGGACCAATTTTGGCACTAGGGGCATTATTTGAACAACATTTGTAGAGGACCTATAGATGATATACCAAATATCAAAGCTCTTGGCCTTGTACTTTCTGACAAGAAGATTTTTTTAATTTGCATTTTTGAAACTTCTTTTTTGGCCCTGTGACCTACTTATGCAACAGACCAGAACCATTTGAACAACTTTGAAAGGGGACCACCCAAGGATCATTCCTGTGTAGTTTGGTTAATGTGCAGTCATTAGTTTCAGAGGAGATGTTGTTTTTATGAAATTGTTGACGACGCTCGATGACGGACTCCGCACACAGGGGGATCACAAAAGCTCACCATGAGCACGTTGTGCTCATGTGAGCTAAAAACTGTCGTACATGGTTAAAGAAAATCAACATGACTTACTGAAGGACAGTCTACAGGGGTTGGTTTATTAATAGTGTCACTCGCTGATGTACTACATACATGACATACTGTCTCACAACCTGCTTCTGGACAAAACGTTCTGTGGGGGTCAAGGTCAACCTCTGAAATGGAAAAATTAGTGTCAAGGTCAATTTCTGATATAGAAAATTTGGGTCATGGTTAAATTCTCATACAAAATATCATCCAATGAAAGAACAATAAAGCAATGCTAATAAAAAGCAATCTATTTTCTGCATTCAGCCAGGACTTGGTAATGATGGACAGGTTCAGTTTTAGACATCCTTTTTAAAGTATCAATTATAATACTTGTAAGATTTCATCACTTAAAAAACATTCTAAAAGTCATGATATTTCAGTTTCTACATCTTGATAACTTTTTTGGATCAAAATTATTCTAGAAATGTCAATGCTTTTTCATTATCCCTCGAGCACGAATGCTGAATTGTTAAGTCTGTTTAACTTGTTTACAGTTTTCATTTATTTGCCTTATCACTGACTACAAGACTGAAACATAACTTTATTTATCTTTCTGATATCACTATATTTTTTTTCTATTCTGATATCTAATTTTGGTATGTATTTTAAATACCTTTTAGATATCTTTTTTGTGTGTATTTTTTTACCTTTCTGATATCTAATTTTTCTGTATCTTGAAAAGCTTTTATCATCAACCAGGTTTTTTATCTGCAATTTCAAAGAATACTACAAATCATAGTGTCAAAAATAATTCAACTTATAACAAACACAATATATATGCAATGCTTTATATGTTTTGTCCTTTTTTATAAAAATATTCACCAAACTTAAATCAAGAAATAGTAAATTGAATTATAAACAAGAAACACCCCAATGCAGTGAAAAATTAAAAATTATATGCCAGTGACCTTGACCTTGCTCCCAGATATCCTAAGTCCTTTCCCAAGTTTTTATCACAGCAAGTTTCACTGCGTAAGGTCAAAGCAAGAAGGCCATGATGGTCATTTATTTTCTCGACTGAGAACCATCATAGATATTTTTCAATTTTTCCATGCTGAAACTTCCAAAAATAGAACAATGATCAGTATGTCAAGATATATGTTTTCAGAATTGTCCATGTGTTTAAAATTTCTTTTAAACAAGGTAACTCAAAAATATGATAAAGATTAACTGAAAAAAATATTTCTGTGAAACATCTTTGAAACTTGTCCAGGGGTTTCTCTTCAAAGCTTTCCATAGAGTCATATAGTTTAAATTTGCCTAACTATAGTCAATTTTTTTAACGAACCAACATGGCTTCAAGGAATTTCATAAAAAAAGGCCACCATCGTAACATTTCTGTAAAATTATTTTGAAATTTCAATTGGGCCAAGGGTTTCTGAGAAGAAAATGTTTAAATTGTTCCTTTTATTTGTATACTTAAAAGTTGCCCTGTCCTCAGTAAGCAAAATAATTTCACCAACTGACATGACTCAAAGGAAATTGAAAAAGGGCCTACTAAGGACCATTTGTGGGAAATTTTTCTGAAATTGTGCATGCCGTTTCTCAGAAGAATATTTTCAAAGTTTTCTATACAGTTGTCTCTTGGAAAGTTGCCATGCACCCTGTCAACCAAGTTTTTCTTCAAGCAAACAAGTCATGAAGGAATTTGATGAAAGGCTTCATAAGAAACATTTCTGTTAAATTATTTTAAAAATGAAGTGTTTCTATGGAGAAGATTTTCAAAGTTTTCTAAACAGTCACATAGGGAAAACAGGCCCAACCTCTGTAGGCTAGATCTTTTAAGGGACCCAAACGGCTTGAAGGAATTTGATAAATGCTCACCAAAAGAACATTTTTGGGGAAATTATTTTAAACTCGGGCTGGCGGTTTCTGAGGAGAAGATTTTAAAGTTTTCCAAATAGTCATATAGTGAAAACAGGCCCTATCCTCTGTAGACCAAAATTTTAGAGAGACCCAAACAGCTTAAAGGAATAAGTTAAAGGGCCATTTAAAGAAAATTTTTATGAAATTATTTTGAAAATGGGCTAGCGGTGTCAGAGTAGAAGATTTTCAAAGATTCTAATATAGTCATTTTGCCAAAACGGGAACAAAAAGGCTTGAAGGAAATTTATAAAGGGCAACCAAAGGTACATTTTTGTGAAATAAATTGAAATCGGGCTGATGGTTTCTGTGGACAAGATCTTTTAAGTTTTCCATGCAGTCATAATTATTGAGGTCAAGTTTTTTAATGGACCCAAATGGCTTACAGAATTTAAAAAGGGCCACTTAAGAACATTTCTGTGAAATCATTCTGAAACTGAGCTGGTGGTTTCTGAGGAGATTTTAAATTTTTTTCCTTAAGGTTGCCATGGCAACCAGAGTTCAAAATGGAACCATCTAATTTTAAGGAATTTGAAAAAGGACCAACAGAGGAACAACTTGTGAAGTGTAGTTTAAAGTTAGTACAGCATTTTGGGAGGAGTTAAATGAAAGTTAGAGAGTTAGAATGAAAATTGTTGACAATGGACAACATAAGATGACAGACAATCACCTATCCTAACAGGTCACCTTTGAGCTCTTTTGCTCAGGTGAGCTCACAATCTCAATTAAGCATAAACCATTTTAAAAATCAGATACAGTAAATCTGACCCTACAGCGGTCCCCCACTAACAATATATATTCCATAATAATCATCATTTTTAAAATGTATATTTTTCCTAAATTACTATGAATATGAATGACAAGCAATCCTTGACACACACCCTTAAATCTTGTTCAGTTCTTAAATGTAAAGTAAGCCCCTTTGACACTTCAGGTGTTTTAATTAAAGGCTGAGCTTTTCTTACAAAGAAAAAACATACAAAATAACAGAATTTAGATATGTTACAACTCTTCATCTATTCTAAACATCAATCCCATTATTCAAACAACTAAATATATCAAAATTTACACAAATCTGCAAGAAACACCAACAGTTTCCCTTACTTGACAAGACATCAACTAAATATAAATTAGCTTTGGTCAGGTGAGTAGTCACAAAACCCTAAGCACATCTTTATTCATAATTATTATCATAAATTTGGATGCTCATTAGAAGACTTGCTGTTACACAGAATTTACGTAAAATGCTGTTATTTTAGCATATTTTATCTTTGCAAGTGAATCTGGATCTTTAAATGGTTTTAAATATTTACAAACTCATACCTCCTGTAGAAGAATTTTTCCTTGTTTTCTACACTGAGCATCTGGACAAGTGATAGATAAAACATTTCCTTCGGTTATCATGACAACCAAGTACTGCCGTACACACTGAAAACATATTAGGAGAAAAAGTCATTAATAAAATCTGCCGGCTAACAATTTAAGCTTGGAGACTATCATAAACATTATTAAATGATTTTCAAAACCTCTGAGAATTCAAAATCAGTTTTTTTTCCAAAGAATGACAGGAAAATCAAATATGCCTAAATTTCATCTACAAATGTAAAAACAAGAGCTGTCACTGGAAATTGACATTGTTTCTGATCCTACATGACCTGGTTTTGAAATTCATCGAGATATCATCAAGGCAAACACTCTGAGCAACTTCCATTAAGACTTAATCAAAAATGTGGTCTCTAGAGGGTTAACAAGTATTTCCTTTCATTTGGCCTGGTGACCTAGTTTTTGATCCCACATGACCTAGTTTTAAAATTTACCCAGATATTGTCAAGGCAAACATTCTGAGCAACTTTCACTCAGATTTAATCAAAAAAGTAGTCTCTAGAGTCTTAACAAGGTTTACCTACTATTTGACCTGGTGACCTAGTTTCTGATCCTACTTAACCCGTTTTGAACTTGACTTGACTTCAATGCAAATATTCTGAGCATCTTTCATTAAGACTTGATCAAAACTGTTGTCTACTGAGTGTTAACAAGGTTTTCCTATTATTTAGCCTGGTGGCCTAGATTCTGATCCTACATGATCAGGTTTTGAACTTGAGTGAGATATAATCAAGGCAAACATAGACTTATTAAAAATGTGATCTATATAGTGTTAACAAGGTTTTCCTATGATTTGGCCTGTTGACCTAGTTTTTATTCCCACATGACCTAGTTTCCAAAACCCAGATATCATTAAGGCAAATATTCTGAGCGACTTTCATTATGACTTGATCAAAGCTGTTGTCTCCTGGGTGTTAAAAAGGTTTTCCTATGATTTGACCTGGTGAGCTAGTTTCTGATCATATATGACCTGGTTTTGAACTTGACTGAGATATCATCAAGGCAAAACATTCTGAGCTAAGTCCATGCAGACTTAACTAGAACTATCGCTGAATGCGATTCATACCCCCATCAATGTCCTTGACAGAAGACGACATGGAAAGATGGTTAAGGGAATAACTTTAGTGGCACAAATACATATACATAAAAAGAAATTATCTCTGGTGAAAAAAACAAACAAATTGTACAGAAAATAGTATAAATATACATTGTCAAATCATGTTCGAAACAGTTACAAATAACCTTTCATTTTCCCAATGTACTAAAACAAACAAAAGCAGTGAAGTTAAGAAAATAGCATAATTATGTCAAAATGTAATTAAGAGTGGAAAAACTTTGCATACTGAGCTTACTTGTTCTAGTTTTAGAAATATTCAAGTACATGTTAAAATTTCAGAACATTTTCTAAGTCAATTTTTGACCTTCAAGTGTGGCCTTGACCTTAAGCTGGCACAAGGGTAAGATGGGTTCTGCACATTGCCCAGTTGGGGTGAACATTTGAGTCAAGTTTGTAGAAAATCCTTCCATTAGTATAGAATTTATAGAGCGGACACGACATATTGTCTAGTATTGATTGTAAGTAAATTAAAAGACTTAAAAAGGGGCATAACTTTGTCAAAATGCAATACAGAGTTATGAAACTTGACCTGCATATCTTACTTGTGATACCTCATATATCTTTTAAGTTTTAAGCAAATACCTGTGCTAGTTTCAGAAATATTCAAGTACATGTTAAAATTTAAGAACATTTTCTACGTCAATTTTGACCTTCAAGTGTGACCTTGACCTTAAGCCGGCACAAAGGTAACATGGGTTCTGCACATAACTTTGTTGAGTTGAACATTCGAGTAAAGTTTGAAGAAATTTCTTCCATTAGTATAGGATTTATAGAGCGGACACGACATACTGTCTGATATTTGATTGTATGTAAATTTGAAGACTTAAAAAGGGGCACAACTTTGTCAAAATGCAATACAGAGTTATGAAACTTGACCTGCATATCCTAATTGTGACACTTCATACATATTTTAAGTTTCAAGCAAAAACATTTTCTAGTTTCAGAAATATTCAAATACATGTTAAAATCTAAGAATATTTTCTAAGTCAATTTTTGACCTTCAAGTGTGACCTTGACCTTAAGCCAGCAAAAGGGTAACATGGGTTCTGCACATCCCCTTGTTGAGGTGAACATTTGAGCCAAGATTAAAGAAAATCTTTCAATTAGTGTAGGACTTACAGAGCGGACAAGACATAATGTCTTATATTTGATTGTTTGATATTTGACCTTCAATTGTGACATTGACCTTGAACTGACACACGGGCAACATGGGTTCTGCACATCCCCTTTGTTGAGGTGAACATTGCAGCCAAGTTTGAAGAAAATCCTTCAAATGGTATAGGATTTATAGAGCGGACAGGATAATGGAGACGGACGGACGGACTGACCGACGGACGCGACAAAGCGAATCCATTATAGCCCCCCCCATATTTTGTGGTGGGGGTATAATAAAAAATGTGGTCTCTAGGATGTTAAGAAGGTTTTCCTTTGATTTGGCCTGGTGACCTAGTTTCTGATCTCACATGACCCAGTTTCGAACCTGACCTAGAGATAATCAAGATAAAGATCCTGGCTAATTTTCAGAATGACTGAATGTTAAATGTGATCTGTAATGTGTTAAAAAGGTTAAATGTGGACAGACCACAGACAGAAGTTAGATGCCTGACATAGAGCGATCGCTATAGCTCACCCTGAACATATGCTCAGGTGTGCTTAAAACACAGATTTTGCACCTTTCATAGAAAAACTTTTCTTTGTTTTTTTAAATCCATGACATAAAAACATATTTGAGCTATGACTTACCTGAATCGCTCACCTGAAAACCTACTTACAAAATCTTCTGTAAATTTCCCCTTTAAGTATCCATGTAAAACATGTCTACTGAAGCAAGCCACTGATTATCTGAATGGCGTAAATTTAGCAATCCTTTTAACTGCTCACTGGACAGTGCTACATTCTAAATTTATGAAAATGAAAGCTCCTGGCCTCAAGTTTGCAGTAAAGGAGACACTGAAAATTTCCCTGTATATTTCCAGGTAAAACAAGTGATCCTTGGGGCAGAAAAAATAATGTCCCCAGGGCATGATTTAAGCAATCTTAGTCAACATCCAGCATTCTAGGCCTTATTGTTTTATTGAACACAATTTTTTTTATAATATGATCCTAAATATCTCTAGAACAAGTCACTCCCAACCATATTTAATCATCTTCTATGTATACTTCTTCTGCACTTTGACTTTGCAAGGCTATGAAAGGTATTTAGATCATAATTAAACTGAACTACATATGACAGGCTTCTTAGAAGTTGAACTTATAGGACAGATTGTGTGAGAACATACCAACAACTCAAAAACATAAAATCACAGGTCCAAGCGAAGCCTGAACTACTAAGTCTCAATATGCATTTATGCTAGTTTATAGGTAAGGGACCTCTAACCTTGACCTTCAAATTTTGACAAAATGATAGGTATATTTCTTAAGTAAAGTAAGCTATAATGAAGAATATGTTAGCCTGATAACTACATACACATCAATTCAGACTAGAGGTACCACTTCCTGTAATTAATATAATGGGTCCCTTAACCTGACCTTAAAGATCTGGATGGTGAGCACGTGTGCATTCACATTCAAATTTCTGAGGACAGTTTTTGGGGTATAAAAAGTCATTTTTCATTACTAAAATGAAGCCTTTTCTGAAGATTTCCTTTAAACAGGAAAATATCAAATAAAATAAACTTTCTTTCATTACTGAAAATTTGCTAAGATTTTTCCACAACTGATTAAGAACCTTTCACTGTTGCCATGGTTACATTGTAAATTATTTTAATATGGTTCTTTATGACAGAACATGACACTAAAGAATAAAGCAGTTGCTTTTCTCTTAGCCAATTAGTTAGTTTCCACTAAAATTCACTTTCAACCACATTTATATTTAAGAGAATTGACTACTGAGAACCACACTAAAACAACCAATAAACTATCCCCTCCTGTTAATGTGAAAGCATATTTTTAATATATATTTCACAGCTATAAAGCAGGTCAAATTACTACTTAAAGTGACTGACTCACAGACAGGTTGATGACGCATAAAAAGGAAAATGTGTCTACATAGAGAAAATTTAGTTGTGAAGAAAAGTACTATCCAAACTTAGTCACTGTCTCATTTTTTGGTACAAAACACACTATAGCACAAAGTTTTACACAATTTAATCTGTAAAAGTTTACCCAGTAATAGTCATGGGGTAGATACTAAGTCTATATTGTTAATTTTATATTTTGGAAGTTACAAGTCTCTGTGGTTAAGTGGGTAAACTTTAGTGACAGGAAGGGTATAGGTTTGAATCTGGTTGAAACCAAGTTGTTTTTTCTTCAGTTTTTATGATGTATAAAAGCATAAAACTGTGTTTTTTCTATAGTATGTTAACTTCTCCTTAATTCTAAAGAAAAACATTTCTAAGCTAAATTCTGTGAGTCAGTCACTTTAAGGACTGGGCAGGGGGTCAGTTTCCAGGTGGGGCATGGTTGCAAATTTTGAGTATGTAAGGGGCCATAATTCTAAAAATTCTGAATAAATCTATACGGGAAACCCCAGGTGCAAAACTTCACATGCTGATCAACATTCCTGTAGTTTCTTGACTGTAGGTGCAGCACTTTTGCAGGTACAGGCGACACAAGTTGAAAATTACTATTTTTGACTAAGTAAGGGGCCATAACTCTAACAGTTCCAAATAAATCTATACAGATAACCCCAGGTGCACAACTTCACATGCTGATCAACATTCCTGTAAAGTTTCTTGACTCAAGCTGCAATGCTTTTGGAGCTACAGGCGACACAACTTTTTGGGAAGGACGGACAAGGGCAAATCTAAATGCCCCCCCTCCCCCAGAGTGGGGGCATAAAAAACTGTTAAAACAGTCCCAAAATTGAATTAAACTTTTTACAGGCTTATTGAAGGACTATAATAATAGATGTTTTGTGTAGCTCAGGACTGGTTTCAAACTAAATCTCTGAGCCACTTCTCCAAATAATCATTTGTATGAAGTTACATGACTCCATCTATATTTGTGAGGCAAAGCAAGCAACAAAATTTTCATGACCATTCATATTTCAGACAAGTTTAAGCTCAATTGAAAACAGGTTTTTTTCCCCTCCAAAATCTCTCTAATTGCCCTTAAGGTAGGGACACTTTTTTGTTCTTCAATGGTGTATACATGTACTTCAGATATACTATGCAGACACATCCAGCCAAAAGCCATAACTGCAAAATTTATCAGTCATACCTGGGATGCCTCCAGACCTTTAAGTAAGGTCACTACTTTAGACCATGTTTTAAAAAATTAAGCTTTTCCTGTGTATGTGATCATGCTGCATGCTGTTTTTTTTTCAAAATTACTTGTACATCCAGAATAATTCTTACATTTTTGCAAAAAAATGTACTTACTGCTTCACAGTAGATACAGCCACAGTCTTGAAGAGTGTACATACTCTGTTTAGGGTACTCTGTCAAACACAGTTTACATGTGATCAAAGGGTCAATTGCAAGATCAACTGAACTCTTACTGGCAGAGTAAGCAGCCATCACCTAAAAAAAAAAAAAAATCATGATTTTGGTGTAAACTGAAAATAAAAACATGCTTTTAAGACAAAATTTCTGAGCTTTACCTAGCAAAATTTGAACTTTAACCTGCTAAAACACTAATTTCTAATACTATTTCTAATAACAGATAGCAATACTTATAAGTTATTTGCTATAGCAATATCGCACAACTTTCTATGAGCAGAAAAGAATGTAATCTCAGTGCAAAGTAAATAGGCTTTTCATTACAAAGAACTATAATAAAATAAATAATAAATTATACAGAAAATAACAGAGCATATTACTTTATTTATAACAAGAAGCCAATATTCTCAGCTTCTGCCACTATTGTTAACCACATATTCACTATGAAATCATGTGAGAATATTATCAATAGAAACATTGACATCAAACAATTTAGAGAAAAACAGAAAGTAAACAACTTCATAAAGAGCCAACACGCTGAGGGACATGTGACATATGACTGATCTGTTTACTCTCTGAAATATTGTTACAAATTAATTAATGGTGAATCTTCTGATGAAGAACAAATGTCATAAATAATCTAATGTTACACAGACAGGGTTTTTTATGCTTATTTTACAGCCGATATTGGGTCATATTCCCAATTGAAAATAGTATCTTTTTTTCCCAAAAAATCAGAAGAAATTCCCAACTGAAACTTCAAAAGACAAAAAAATAATAACTAAAATCTACAAAAACAAGGGATCTTTCACTGTAATAGACTTGTAAGGATTGAAAGTTTCCATCATAGACAGTAATTGCTGGTGGTCATTTAAAACTTGCAAAACTGAAGCCATGCATTTTTCCCAATTTTTAGCAAAACATTGCTGAAATTCCCAATCCCAAGGGTATGGGTTATGTTCCCAAAGTACTGAGAAAAAACCCTGACAGAATACCATTGTGAGTACAAAACACATAAACTATTTTGATTTCATATAAAAACTTATGGAGGAAAGTAAGTTGACTAGGGTCCAGGTTGGCACAGGATATCAGCTGACCAAAAAGGTACAGTTCACCAGGGTAACAGTTGACCAGAAAGCTTCAAAATACTGAATCTTTTCAATACATTAGTTTAAATTTTGATAAATGGAGGTTTCAGTAAATGACAAGTTTGTTAAATTGATCTTATAAAGCAAAATGCTTGAAGGTTCTGGTATAAGGTATGTTATTCACGCATTATCAGCAATTATCATGTGTTTCAGTGTTTCTGTTAATGAGCATGGGTTTTTTGCCTTGATTTTAATCACAGCCATACATCATTTAAGCTTGTTTGCAAATTATTTCAATAAAATATCAGAAATGTATATCAGCCAGTTTCTTGCCGACTCAGCAGTCAGTTCAGACTTCTGAAAGTAAAACGACTGAATGGTTCCACTGTATTCAGAGCAACATAAATATCACTCGACAATCTCCTGCCATCGCTTGCTACTATTGTAGTCCAGAACTTGTGGAAGATGGAACCACAACAGATGTAGTACAGGTGAGTAAGTAAAGCCAATTTTTACTTTTATTTTTTTATGTTAAAATTTCTCATTCAAAATTCAAAGAGCCTTACCTTTCTATTTATATATTTTATATAGATTTTTTTAACAGAACATCACTTTATTTACTAAAGTTACAGCATGTATCCGGCATAACACAAGAGCTTACAATACAAAGAACAAAGAAAAATAATTACAGCACATGACATGGCATATCAAATATAAGTATGAATGTTGGTAGGAAAAGTGATTATATATTGTTTGCCTTCAAAATCATTCTCTACAAAATCAATACAACATCAGTCTTATCTAAGGGCCCATATCTAATATGTTTATTTAGTAATAGGAAGTGTCTAGAGGTACGGATCCGTACCCCTAGACTGCCGGTCTAGAGGTACGGGTCCGTACCTCTAGACAATACGTGTAGAATTGTCTAGGGATACGGACCTTATTTTCCGATAGAATAAAGCATTAATTTACTTTAGAATTAACTCAGATTTAGTGTTTTTTGTATCCAGCCGACTTAAATTACCTAAGAATGACGAAGACTTACAAGGTATTTTCGGTTACCTTTTCCGACGATATTATATGCGATTAATCCGTCCGAAATCCAAATATCCGCTTACGAAAAGAGAAACATATTGTTGTCATTTCACGTATACTTTTTAAAAAGAGAGGGTTCAGTTTTAGCTGAACCTAAATGTGCATGACAAATGACCATTTCTTTACATTTTATAGCCTCTGAAGATCGAATGTAAACAAAATTGGAACACTAATATAATGTTCACTAACATCCAGGCCACACCACGTGGAGGAACTCTCTTCTTCTTCATTTTTTTTTAGCCAGAAAGACCAAATGAATTATTAACTGAATAAATTAACTTACATACTTTTTATGAATCTACAGTACTGTCTCAATGAAAAATTCACATAAACCTATCAGTAATGCCGTTGATTTTTTACAGTCACTATATACGTTTTCAACACATCTCTAGCAAAAATTCATTCAAGTTTATGCATGTCCGGTTTACTTTTTTTCATTTTTTTTTAATATAAAAGTCAGTATGTACATTGTTATGTTTACATTCACTATTTAGTTTTTAAATTGTTGATTAGTTCAGATAGATACCTTCACAAATTGTAATTTCTGCTGGACGACGACGATTTTTTCTCAATTGGCCTATTCAAATTCAATTGGATTTTACACGCCAATGAAAATGAAATTTAAGCTAAGCTTTTCGAAACAAATTTTGCGTGAAAAAAACATCGGGATGGTGATCCAGTGAACTACAGTTGCAATCGCTTCATTTTGTAGCATTAGAAACAGTTAAAGTAAGTTAAACGAAGGTCCGTACCCCAAGACATTCCTGCTAGTATTTCTAGGAATATGGATCCGTAACCCTAGACCGCCCGTCTAGAGGTACGGATCTGTACCTCTAGACACTGCCTTAGTAATAATCATCTTAAATTACATAGTCAATCGCAACGATCATTCAGTTATAAATTACCTATAAAAAAGATCCTTTTGAAAGAAAACTCCGGGCCATTTGCTAAGTAAGTACAATTTATCAGTTATGAGCACCCTGAATTACCATGATTCTTAATTCTGCATAATTCAACAAACTTGACTGGATTTCATTTCACTTAATTTCATTTTACAAGTTCTTGACTGGATTTCATTTCACTGAATTTCATTTTACACTTTCTACAAGTACTTTTCAACTGATGTCAGACTTCAAATTTACTGATGATATTAATTCATTTTTCTGGAACAGTTTTACAGATATGAATACTATTCTGAATACATGATTCATGAATAGATTCTCTACACTATTTTATGTTATAAATCTAGGTTTTGTTTTTCACTTAACATGGCATCACCTGTCTTTGAAATATCAAAATGGGAACATCTTAACAATAGATCTTTAACGTTTATCCATTCATATTTCAACAAGTTGCTGTCAGCAAATAAAGCAGATTTTACTTTCTTCTCATATCTTGGTTTGTTGTTTTGGTGTCATTTTAGACTGTGCGTTTCTAAATGACATTTTTTCTTCAGTATGAGCCCTAAAATCGTAAAAGGGTAAACTAGTCTATTACCTACTTAAGATGTTGTCCAATCGACGTGAGTTTAACAAAAAATATGCAAGGTGGATCTTTAAAGAAATTTCATTGGTCCACATTGGAAGATCGCCATTTTGCCGCGATATTTTAACAAGGCACTGTACAAAAGAAATTTTAATCAAAACCATGTCAGACGAAACCAAAGAGCAGTTGTCCTCAGTAGAAGTAAAGACATTTTTCTTCCCACTTTTGAATGCAGGCTTATTTTTTTGCTATTTGTTTGTTTTCACCAGAATATTTCTAATTTTATTCTCACCATTTATGTTGTGATGGGTGGGGGAAAGGCGTTTTATATATTCTTGCTTTCTTTTCAGTTGTTAAAATGATCTTTGCTTGTGGCTTTGCACTGGAGATATAAATTTAAATAGAAGTGCATATCTGTTTTCTACTGAATGAATTTGTGTTGTTATATATTCACCAGTCTGGCAGTATACAGGACATTATCTTTCTTGCTTTATAAATTTTGGAGTTTTCATAGCTCAGTGTCCATAGCAGATTCAAACGATAATCTCAGATGACTTGTTTTTACCAACATAGTTGTTACCCTGTCTTGTTAAACAATCATTACCTGACATAATTGCGGGAAAAGGGTTTAAAACTTCATTTTTCTTTCCATCTTATATTTTCTGCTTATGTTAAAACTTTGATATCTTGAATGCATTTTTATTTTGTTGAATGAAAGTGAAAAATACTGTAGATTTTCAGTAAAAGAATGATACCGGAAGTGTAAGTGGCTTCAATCTAGGGGTGTGATGTATCTATACATACTGTGTGCCAAAAATGTACACAAACAATTTGAGTTCACTTCACTCAATTCTGCTATACTTTGAATATTATCAATAAGCAAATGATGAAACATTATAATTGTCACATAAATAATTTCTCTTCTTCCCTTTATTCTTTATTGCTTTAATTCTGTTAAAACTCTGTCAACAGGAACAAGGTCAAGGTGAAAACAGCAGTCGTTGTCGGTCAAAAGCGATTTAAGCAGACTGTCTCCATGAAAAAAATCAACATCAGAATATTGATTTAACTAATATAAGACTTATTAATTGTTAAAAAAGTTTTCAAGTCATAACTGTTTTAACTGTCACAGACATGTTCTTAAAAATCGTATTGTCACCCTTCACATTGACCCATAAGAGAATATCGGGAACGTGTGTTCTCTTTTGGAACTGTCTGAAAAACACACTCAGACAGCACAATTAATCAAATAATTGAGTCAACAAGATTTCGTGTTCTCACTTCAAAATCTATTCTGGCTGTGCGCATTTCAAAAGTAATAAAAAATGATGATAGAATGAAATAAATGATGAAAGAGAAAATGGGAAATGAACATATATTAATTCAACATGTCAATAATTTACCTGAAAACACATGCAGACAGCACAAATTAAGTCATAACTGTTTTAACTGTCACAGACATGTTCTTAAAAATCGTATTGTCACCCTTCACATTGACCCATAAGAGAATATCAGGAACGTGTGTTCTCTTTTGGAACTGTCTGAAAAACACACTCAGACAGCACAATTAATCAAATAATTGAGTCAACAAGATTTCGTGTTCTCACTTCAAAATCTATTCTGGCTGTGCGCATTTCAAAAGTAATAAAAAATGATGATAGAATGAAATAAATGATGAATGAGAAAATGGGAAATGAACATATATCAATTCAACATGTCAATAATTTACCTGAAAACACATGCAGACAGCACAAATTAATGAAATAATTGAGTCAACATTTTGTGTTCTCACTTCAAAATCTATTCTGGCTGTAACAAGCCAACTGAGGCCCGTCACCTTGGTTAATGTATGATACCGATATTGATATTATAAGGAGGTGCAATGGATATGAAATGAGTGATATAGGAATGAAATATAGGCATATGGATGAAATGCATAGGTGATAAAGGAATAATATTGGATGTATGGATGAAATGCACAATAATAATCTGTACAATAAACATAAGAACAAATGACCCTGTGACAGTATTGTAGCATCATAAAAAACTAGAGATTAATCAAAGGAAGTCTTTTCCATAAAATTGTTGTCAGCAGTTCTATTCACTTAAACTTTGGATTGAGATAAACAGTCATGATATCATTTGTGAGATAAAACAGTTAGTTTTACATGTAGGGTGTCAAACTCAGTCATTACTGGAATTGATTGAACAAGATATCTAGCTGCCCCACTTGTTTATCCTTCGTGAAGTCATGTCTTGATCAAAATTGTAGGAAATACCACAAGAAAAATACTTGTGGGAACATATTTTTAATGTAGCTAGAAGATATTTTGAATTCTTTGTGATGTTTCAGACAAAGGACAAAGAGAAGGGTTCTGACAATGAGGAAGCAAGCATGGAGCAAGACAGCACCAAGATATCACAGAAAGACAAAGCTGATGATAAGTCTGATGACGAAGATGTTTCTGAAGAAAAGAAAGATGAAGGAGAGGAGGAAGAAGAAGAATCCGAGGATGACGAACCTCAGGGTAACAAATATAATCGGTGTTTAACGTCTTTTCATGCTTTCTCTTTATCCCGAATTAAAACTTAATATAAGCATTAAGATTTAGCAAGGTGCCAGACCAGCATGCGTTAATTCCATTGCCAATAGTTTAGTTACCTAAACTAAATGAATTTACTAGTCTCTATTTATTATACAGTTATTCTATGATGATGAGGTAAATATCCTAGGTTATTGACCCAACAAAGGTGATATTTAGGGAGGCTGAAGACCAGCATAAATATCACATTGTCAGGTCCATAGACTCAAACACATATATCCGTACAATTCCTGTAGTAACTCTCTCTGAATAAAAGGATGCATGCACAGTATGCAGAACACAATGTTTGTTTAGAACAATATTTCTTTTTGAGGTGAATTTTACTTTATTAATTCAGACGTGATGAGTATTGGACCAGTCGCAAACCTCCTAATTTACAAGTCGTATAAAAAACTATTTTCATATAACTATAGTCCTTCAGTCAAGTATTGCATTAAAAATTGTTCATTTTCTAAAAATTGCTTTTTCAATTGAAAAGTAAATGTTTTTGGAAATTTCTGTTTTTCTCTACCTACATATAGCTAGTGTACACTTTATCTGACTTATAAAACTACATATTACTGAACCATTTCTTCTTTTTCTTTTCGTTTTAGTTGGTTTATTAGAGAAACCACTAATTTTGGAAGAGGGAAAGAAACGAGAGAGAAAGAAGGTTGAGAGAATGACCTTTCAGACAGACGAAACTCCACATGAAGGCCTGGTGATTAAAGGAGGCAAAGGGAGATCACTGGGAGATATACCTTTCAGTAAGTACATGTTTATTGTAGATCTTCCAGTGTGCATGCTTGTCCTAGTAGGCAAACAATTTCTAATATTAGTTAGTGAAAGTTAGTTATTACAGAGTTACCCGTATTGAAAGGGCCAGCCTCTTGGGCTTACAAGACAAGCTTTACACATTTACTTCATTCTTGAACTCTGTTAGAGTAAACTGCTCACCAACTTACCTATACTTGAAATACTAATGCAATATGTTACTGATATGAGATACTAATATTTAAAACAAAACATAACCTTTTATCATAGTGGGTCAGCTGTTGTAGAGTATATGGATGATAGATCAAGCAAAATTTTGCTTTAAACAGGTGCCGTTTACTCAGTTTTCTACTATGCCAATATGATAATCTATATCATATTGGCATAGTAGAAAACTGAGTAAGCATAGTAGAAAGATACAGAAAATCAGAATGGATAATTCAGAGTTGCTGTAAGAACATTTCCTCTTACTGTGAGTTGAAAATAACATTATTTTGTCTTACTATTATAGTTGAATTCAAATTGTCCAGAACAAAGGCAGAGGACACCAAACCATTACACCGCTTGCTTTTTCGGAGAACAGGCTCGGTGAGTAGATGTCAAGTACTGAAAGATTACGCAGACACATTCTACAATTTCTGTCTACATCTGTCATGATACTAAGATTTAATCTCTTAACTTATCCTATGTTTCTTCTCCTCAATTTGCTACATTTACTTATAACCTTTTAATATACACTGATCTGATCAATTAAGAAAATGATGCGTCTGACAATGGAAAGCACTACTTTTTAGCCTTTATAGAATTGAATTGAACAGAAATGTTTTAGATAACCTAGAACGAATTCAAATAAATGTTGTTTTGAGTTTCTGCCCAAAATAAGTAGACTTATTTTTTTACTGACAAGAAGAAGCAGGTTATATGTTTTTGATTAACATATGCCTAAGCATTAGATTTAAAAGCACATATTTTGTTTGAAAAAATTCAGGTACATGAGGTGAAGAAGAACATAAGACAATTCTCAGGTTTTCCATTCTCCAGTGATGACCCAGAATATGAAAAAAGGTTACAGCTGCTTAAGGGAAAGTGAGTATTTTTTATAAGCAACATGACAAGTGCTATGGAAAATATCATTGAGCTTAAACTTAACTTCAGTGTAAACAAAAGCCTGTGTCCTTGGTCAAGTGGTAAAAGTCATTGACATGAGATTCTTTATCCCCTGACATTGACTGGTCATGGGTTTGAGCCTGACTACCTACAGTTACCATGTATGTGAGATTGTTGGCAGTTTCTTACAGAGTATTGGTCCTTCCCAGGAACATTGGTTAGGTGAACTGGTCGATGATGTGACATGGATTTTGAGAGAGCTTTAAACTCAGTTTAAAACAAATACAGCTTTAAAAGAGACTTTTTAGAAGCAAATATTTCTGCCACAAATTTAACCTGCCACAGATAAAAAAAGAAAGAATTACAGATGCTTAACCTAAAATGTTGAGCTTGCCATTTAAATGATACTGAATGGCTCATTACCCAGTGCTCAGGATCAAGTCAAAATTTCTGCATGTACAACAGATACATGTAAACTGAATGCAGGAATACCGTATTCACCCTATCTAGCACCCATGCCCCTGTAAGCAAATGAATAAGTGCCCAGTTTTGCAAAAGAAATTTCGTAAGTCATGTTTTTGCATTGTTGTTTCTTTTCTGTTTTGTTAGACACATACAGACTACTACCATCTGACAAAATAAACTTTCGATTTGCATTTTACCAACTTTTCTTGCTTCAGGTTTTATAGTAGTGCCCCTTTTTGTGCATCCCTTCTCTCGAACTTTTTAAGTGCACTGGGCACTAGATGAAGTGAATACCATATTATAAATCTTTATGTAGAGAGTTGTACGGTTTTTAGCTCGACTTTTTTTGAAAAAAAAATCAAGTAATTGTCATAGTCATGGTGTCGTTGCCGTTCCCATCCGAAAACTTTAACATTGATCATAATTTTTTTATTCCTTGATGGATTATCTTCATACTTGGACACAACAACCCTTTGGACAAGACCTTCAAGATGACCAGACTAAACTTGACCTTGACTCTTAAACGACCTTCGTATTCAAGGTCAAAATATTGAATTTTGCTAAAATTGGCCATTACTTTATTATTAGTAGGTGGATTCTCTTCATTCTTGGACACAACAACCCTTTGGAGAAGACTTTCAAGCTGACCAGACTAAACTTGACCTTGACTCATAAATGACCTTCATATTCAAGGTCAAAATATTGAATTTTGCTAAAATTGGCCATTACTTTATTATTAATAGGTGGATTCTCTTTATGCTTGGACACAACAACCCTTTGGACAAGACCTTCAAGCTGACCAGACTAAACTTGACCTTGACTCATCAATGACCTTCACCTTCAAGGTCAAATTATTGAATTTTGCTAAAATTGACCATAACATTCGTATTTGTGGTTGGATTTGATTTATACTTGGACAAAACAACACTTATGACAAAACCAACATGTTGAATAACTCAGATTTGACCATGACCTTAAAATTACCTTGACCGTCAAGGTCAGATGATTGAATTTTGCTTAAATTGTCATAACTTTCTCATTATGCCCTCACAAAGTGGGGTGCATATAGCGTTGCACTTGTCCGTCCGTACGTCTGTCCGTACGTCCCGAAATCTTGTGAACGCAACTCCTCTTAAACCGGATGGCAAATTTTTCTTTAACTTCCAGGGATGAACAACCTTAATGTGTAGATGGTAGTAAAGGAAGGAATTTTCGCTGCGACCAAATTTAACAGAATTATGGCCCTTTGTTGATTTTTTCACTAAAAATTTTGTGAACGCAACTCCTCTTAAACCGGATGGCAGATTTTGCTTAAACTTCCAGGGATGAACAACCTTAATGTGTAGATGGTAGTAAAGGAAGGAATTTTTGCTGCGACCAAATTTAACAGAATTATGGCCCTTTGTTGATTTTTTCACTATATACCATATAGAAATTTTGTGAACGCAACTCCTCTTAAACCGGATGGCAGATTTTGCTTAAACTTTCAGGGATGAACAACCTTTATGTGTAGATGGTAGTAAAGGAAGGAATTTTCGCTGCGACCAAATTTAACAGAATTATGGCCCTTTGTTGATTTTTTTCACTATATACCATATAAATAATTGAACATATAAATTTTACATTTGTAATTTAATTTAACATGTACATAAGGTTACCTGTAGATCATTTTAGGTATATGTACAGAAAAAATCTTACATACAGGATATACATGCTCTTGTTTATGAGCACTTATGCATAGTGGGGGCATCCGTGTCCTATGGACACAGTTTTAGTTTATTTATAGATTTGATTCAAACTTGGACTAAACAACAGTTGTGACAAATCCGACATTATTATTATTTTAAGTTTGACCTTGACCTTTAAATGACCTTGACGGCTAAGGTCAAGTCATTGAATTTTGTTAAAACTGGCCATAATTATGTAATTTATGGTTGGATTTGAATCAGACTTAGACAAAACAACACTTTCGTTTCGATTTCAAAAATGTCTCGCATGACCTATATTTTTGACTTACTGACCTATTTTTTGGTTTTTAGCTACATCAATGAAATTTGGACCGTGTGCACAGTTTTTCTTTTCGATTTCAAAAATGTCATCCCATGACCTATATTTATGACCTACTGACCTATTTTTTTGTTTTTGGAGCTATGGCAATGAAATTTGGACCATGTATAGAGTTTTTGTTCAGATTTCAAAAATGTCATAGCAGGATCTATATTTTTGACCTACTGACCTACTTTTAAGTTTTAAAGCTATGGCAATGAAATTTGTACAGTGTACAGCTTTTCGTTCGGATTTCAAAAATGTCATCTCATGACCTATATTTTGACCTACTGACCCTCTTTTTGTTTTTGGAGCTATGGCAGTGAAATTGCATTGGTCCATTTCTGTGATATGCATCATTACATTCATAAAAATTTCTTTCATCTTTGAACCCAGGTGAGTGCTTTAGGGCCATTGGCCCTCTTGTTTATTAATACTTGGACAAAACAAGGCTTATGACAAAACCTACACGTGAAATTATTCAAGTATGACCTTAACCTTTAAATGACCTTTACAGTCAAATTTCTAATTATTATGTCTCCCCCCAAAAATGGGGGAGACATATTGTTTTTCCCCTGGTTGTCCGTCTGTCCGTCACAAAATCGTGTCCGCTCTGTATCTTCCAAAGCCCTTGAAAGCTTTTTAAGAAACTTGGGTCAGATGTTCACCTCATCAAGGCGACGTGCAGAACCCACTTTGTGGGTGTGGTGTCTCAAGGTCAAGGTCACACTTGGAGGTTAAATGTCAAATGCCACAAAATCGTGTCCGCTCTGTATCTTCCAAAGCCCTTGAAGAATTTCTATGAAACTTGGGTCAGATGTTCACCTCATCAAGGCGACGTGCAGAATCCACTTTGCGGGTGTGGTGTCTCAAGGTCAAGGTCACACTTGGAGGTTAAATGTCAATTGCCACAAAATCTTGTCCACTCTGTATCTTCAAAAGACCTTGAAGGATTTTTATGAAACTTGGGTCAGATGTTCACCTCATCAAGGCGACATGCAGAAACCACTTTGCGGGTGTGGTGTCTCAAGGTCAAGGTCACACTTGGAGGTTAAATGTCAAATTTTACAATCGTCTGACTCAGTACTGCCTGCAGCAACTGGCTGGGGGGAGACATATGTTTTTGTTCAATCAAAAACCCATTTCTAGTTGCATTTTGCTAATATAGCCAAACTTCTCGTTTTATGGACGGATTTGATCTATACAGGGACAAAACAACACTGAGAATAAAAGAAACGTGTTAAACAATTCAAGCATTACCTTGACCTTTAAATGACCTTGACATTACTTAACTTGGCTATATCTTTGTTGTTAATGGATGTAGTGTCTTCATGCTTGGACATAACTACTTTTTAGACAATACCTCCAGAGAAGGTTAAACTGAACTTGACCTAGACCTTAAAGGTCAAATTTCTGAATGTTGGTAAAATTGGCCTTAACTTTGTTATGTATAATTATATTTCCAAATGATGTTTCATTTGAAATCCCTTCACCACAATGTGCTTCCTCTGATGTGTTTTCCTTTGGAAATAGAAAAAAGTCAAGCGTGGCCCCCGCTTGCGTTGGCTCTTGTTTGGTGGATAGCTTACTATTACATTTAAGCATATATTGAGCACATGTTCTACTTTTTCTTTGTTTTCATTTACTTCTTGCTATATGGAGAATGATCAAATAATTTACATAACACTGTATATTATTGGTAAATTTTCGGGTATGTCACTTTTAAAGGTACATGTACATGCTATTCTATAGTAACTATTATAATTATGTTTTAGGGGTTTTACAACGGCAATGATAAAGAAAATCCTGGATATCTTAGATATTCCCAAACAAGGTAACAAAGACGATTTAATCACTCGATTGATGGAATGGTTAGAAAAGCCAAAAGATTCTGGAAGGAAATTACCGGAACCCAAACGCAAAAGTAAGTTTCTGTTTGAATATATACCCGTGTTTGTTTTGACGACAGCTTAGTTTTTACCCTGTTGGAATCGGTGTTTTCAGTAACAGCCAACTGCAGATGAGTCATCGGTTGAAACCACATTTCTGTCGGTTGAAAATTGTTTATATGGATGAAATTGAAGAGAATTATTTTGCCCTGACACCGCTGTGCTTGTGTGTGCGTGCGCATAAATTTAAAGCACGTATAGGTACCAGTATTTCATTGTTGATGAAACATGAATTTTGACAAGTTGTTGATTTTCTGTGCTGACCAAGTCAGATTTATACAGGGTTATGGATTTGAACTCATTACTTGAACATGGCTATACAATTTTGAGAGTCGATAATGGGAGAAGGAAGCATTGAAAATTATGACCCAAAATAGCCCTTCAGAATGCATATCTGGCCAAAGTTTCAGATGGCGGGGGGGCCTGCCCCCCTTGTTCCCCTGAACAGGGCTATGCCCTGGACCTACAGGAGGTCTCTGGCTGCCCTTGACTGTAGACCAATTGTCTGCTTTCCATTTTCCAACCACCCTAAAACATAATGAAAAACCTGTGGAATGGTTGACTTACCTGTCACTGTATCCCTGCACAGATTGAGGTTCCTTGGCTTGTGCACAGTTTCCTGACTCAGTCTGTGAAAAAGTTTACAGTTTAATGATAGGCTTTGGTATGCTTAAAGAGTTTCGACCAAAAACTGCATTGAAGAATCTTGGTGCTATTCCATATCAATATATACAAAGTACCTTTTTTAATCAGATTTATTGGAAGAAAATATTTTTTTATGATTGACTAAATGTTATAGTAGTGGATGGAGGCTAGGTTGTCATGTAGAGTACTAGAATATATGAAACATAATGATCTTTGTGATGTGACTCCTAAGTGACTGAATATGCAATAAGTCTGAAGATGTTTGAGACAACAGAAAGTGATTCTCGCTTCAAAAAAGAGAGATTAGGCTCTCATATTGCGTTATAAATTACTGTTTCTTAAAACAGTTCTTTTTTTTTATAATGACATATTTTTTTAAATACATGTAGCTGCTTTTAGTGAATTTTGAATCAAGTTAGAATTTGTACTTTTTAGGGAAATCAAAAGGTGGGTCAGAGAAAAAGACGAAAGGAAAGAAAACAAAGAAAGAAAAGAAGAAGAAAAAAGAGAAGAAGTCAAAGGATACAGCAGAGGATGATGAGGAGGAGGAGGAGGAGGTAGAAAAAGAGGATGATGAGGGTGATGATGATGATGAAAAAGAAGAGTCGGACAAGGCAGAGAGTGATGTGTCAGATGTTTCTGAAGATGAAGAGGATGTAAGCATTGTTCTTGAAGTTTTATTTCCCACATATATAGTACTTGTGCGTGTGTGTACACATCAAAGAAATGGAAACATGAATTCTTGGAAATAATTTCATGACTCTTAATTTCACTGAGGTTTAGATTTGTAAAAACTATGTCTAGTTATTTGATGAAATTATACAATGCCTCTTTTCAGGAGCCCCCTAAGAAGAAACAAAAGAAGGCAACCCCAAAGCCAAAAGAAAAGAAGACAAAAGAGAAAGCTACTCCTAAAGCAAAAACACCAAAATCTGCAGTCAAAAAGAAACCCATGCCTAAAAAGAAAGCAAAAAGTAATACATCAGTTTTATTTTAGAACATCTGTAGTCTAAGCAGTAATATTCCAGATATATTGCCATTCTGAAAATCTGATATCAAACACCAGAATGTTCTCTTCATTATCTTACTGAAAATTTGTTCTAATGTTTTGAAAAATTGATTCACATTGAATTTTTAAGTCCCTCGTTAGAAATGACTTTTTTTAATTCAGAAAGCTGAATCATGAATTTGTATAACAAAAAAAAAATGTTGGGTTTCAAACTAGTGCGGAAAAGTAGGAAAAGATTTTTGAAGTTTTCGTCTTTGAAAACAGTGTTAATGTTAACCTTTTTATAATTTGGCACATCAATAGAAATGTCTACGATTCATATAGTAGCAATCTGCAGAAATACTAACTAGAATTGAATCTGCAAAAAACTGAAACAAGTAAACAGCTGCAGTTTGAATTCAAATGTTTTCCGCATTGCATTGCATTGTGATGTAAACTAAGGGTAGAAAGTGTGACTTTATCTGATGGTTGGACCCCAGATGTTAATGGTCAGACTCCACATACTAGAAGTTGACCTTGAACTCTATTCCTTATTATGGGCAATTACTCAGGAAGTAGTCTTCCAGACAACTGTACATACAGCTTTAAAAAATACATTTTTAAAGCAATTGAACACTTTTTTTTCACAGTGTCAAATGATGAGGTGTCCGACATCAGCTCTGAGTCTGATGATGAACCACTTGTAGCCAAACAGAAGTCGAAAGGTCCACCAACAGTAAGCATTTGTTTTTCCAGTTGACTGGAGAAGAATTTAAATGAAGGTTCAGTTAGCACAATAAACAAAATCATTTCAGTTTAGCGTTTGCTCTTTATTCCAAAAGTTTTTTTTTTTTTGTGGTCACATTTAATATAAGTGAAGATCTCTGGCAATTTGTTGAAAAAAAGTATTCATTTGGGAAGATGTGATAATTTGGACAGAATTCAGATGAATTTTGAAACATTTTTGTAAGACTTGCTCTGTATTTCATAGATGTTCACAGTTATGAAATTAATTACTCTTCTGTCCATGTTTTATCAGGGGAGGTTTCGTACTGTCTCTTCTTTTACAGAATGATGAATTGAAAGATGTCATAAAGAAAATGTTAGATAATGCCAACTTGGAGCAGGTTACCATGAAAACAGTTTTAAAAGATGTAAGTATTTAATCAGAAGTCAATTGTAAGTTTTCAATATCATGTAACCTGTAATTTGAAACACTACTCTTACAAACTTGAAAGTTTGTTACAGAAAGATGCAGTGCATCTTGGAAAAGACCACCAAGGGAGGGATTCAAACCTGGGTCTATCTGAATTGAAAACCAGCGCTCTAACCACTAAGCAAAAGAATCTGGTGTCTCATTCAGTTGTCAAAAGTTATAATTATACAATTACAGGCCATTGTGCACTGGACCATAAAAATAATGTAGAGAGCTATAAAGACGAATGTACAGTTTGCCTTGCAGTTGAATGAATAAATCATGTTGAATCTTGGTTGATACTTTCTTTTGCCTTTTTATGACCTCTGTATCTTGATGTGTACATTTAATGTCTGCTTGTTTGTGTAACTAAGTCTAGTTTGTGTGTGAAGACACTGAGATGTGTTTGAAGTTGTAAAAGAAGAGATAGATGTATTGCCCAATAAATCTTCAGCTGACGGGGGTCTTTTAATATTTCATTGATTATTTAGTTTGTTAGATTGTTAAAATGGAAAAAGAAATAACAGGTGGATTGCAGTTTTACTCTGTTTCTGGATAAATTAACATTTTACCCTTTAGTGTGATACGTATATGCTTTCCTTTCTTTTTTAGGTGTTCTCAAAATACCCAGACTATGACTTGTCAGACAGAAAAGATTTCATCAAAAACACTGTAAAACAGGTAAATTGGTTTGAACGTAATATGACAGGGAAAAAAACTAATGAAAGAAGAAAAATCATAATTGCATACTTGAACAAACCCTATCTTGCATTGATAAGGAGTTTTATTGATCTGAATACCCTTAAAAGCTAAAAAAAATCCCTTGATAAGAAAAATTGAAGGTTATAGTTTAAATGTCATAAGCTGAATAGCTAACTTTGATGTTTTTATAGCTGATTACATGCCCTCAATATTTATTACCTACATATAGTTGATTTGGGACTTGTTTTAAGATGATTTAAGTAGCTCACATAAATTTCAAGACTGTTTCTGGTCAATACCATGAGCTTGCTAGTTCTTCTGTTTTACCTGATTTCTACATTGTGTTTGTGGTAGTGGTGGGGGGGGGGGGGGGGGGGGGGGTTGAAAAACTGCTATCTGCTTCTTTACTTAAGAGAATTTAGAAGTTGTCTTACATTCACCTTGTATTATCATACGTTTCAGTGTACATGTATATCTTGACCATCTAGGTCATTTTGACTACTAATATTACTTTATATAACATGCTGTACTGTTTTATATTTCAGATTATTTCATGAGAACATGTACGTAATGTTTTTTTTATGTGGAAATAAATGACGGCAGACTGAATGTTGATGTCTGTAAGACTACAAGCATAAAGGCAGCTAGATGATTGTACATTAACTCGAGAGCTTCAAAATGCAGTGATCTCAGACGCACTCACAATCAAGCACTAAAATCGGTCTAGACTTTGATCAAGTATTTGACACGAAAATATTCTTCCAGGAAGAGGTCTATAGGATAGCTTAAAGACAATGAAATAGATACAAGTTTTTACTTGTAAAGTGAACATATCAGATTTTGTCTTTTATAATTGTGTACACAAAATTATCTTAAAACAAACTACATTCTTACTATGTGTAGAAAAATTGGTACCTAAATTAAATGCAAGATATAATCGCAATGTAAGTCTTTTCAGGTTTATTCATTGAAATGTAGATACATTTCAAAACTGGAAAAAAAGAATGTGCAAGATTTCATTCTTGAAGCTCCGAGTGTGAAATGCTTTCAAAGATTTTTATTCTTAAAACAATTGTGAAATGATGCATGTGAAATATACAAGAGTTTGAACTGAGAGAGAGGCTGTCATTTTTACTGGGTTGTAAATAGTTTTATCATTATTATACATGTGTATCATTTCATTTGTCATCCACTTACTACATGGCGTGAACACAGTGCAATTTTTAGTGTAAGGAATCACAGTGCTACTTTTAGCCGGCCTCTTTTACCGTATGTTCTTACCCAAGATGCTCAAAACATGTAACAAGCTTTTGAGGGTAAATGATTGTTTTGAATTTTTCTTAAACTGAATTTTATCAAATAAAACAAACCTTAATTTCGACACATGAACCTTTCAGTCATATTGATAAGCAGGAATGTAATTGAAAAGTTTAAGGGAAAAGAATAAATTCATGAAAGTAATTTGGGAAATTTAGTTTTTGCTTTTCCGATCATGTGTATAAAAGATTTCAGTTTTCCAATTCCTGAATGTGTTAAAAAATCTGTACCAATGTTTAAATCTTTCAGTCAAGATCTATATTTTGAAGGAAAAAAAACTCTAAATTTACAGGTAGTAAAAGTTAATTTCAATTTATCCAGAATTAGAGGAAATTATGAATACCATTGGTGAACGAATTTTAATTTAATTGTTTTAAAACATGAAGCAGTTACTTTTTACTTCAATATTTAATCTCTCTGTACTTTTCTGCTCTATGCTAGAAAATTTCCTCTTTATATGGATGGTAAGAAGATGATGTTGATTTATTGAACATTGTTATGCTTTTTACAGTTTTCAAAATGACACACACAAAAGAAAATGAACCCTTCTGTCTCTGCCTTGTCTATTGACAAACAATAGATATTGAATATGATTGTTTTTACTCTCAATACTTTTCTCTTTAAGGTAGAAACACATTATTATTCTAAATATTTTGAGAAAGTTGTTTAAATTTTATACAGATATGATTTTCAAATACTTTTAAGGAATAAGAAAAAAAGAAAATTATATTATAGGTAAGAGTTGTTTAAGTGTTTTTGTCAGACATTTGGTATACAACTTTTGTATGAATCATGAGATACAGTAATGAGTTAAGCAGGTGTTTTATCAACTGAATAATTGACATCCATGTTCATCGCTATGACAATATCAGTTTTCAGAAAGTGTTACCTTATGTACCATGTTACATAGCCATTTATGAAATAAATGCCTATCCATGATTGCTGAATATTAAATACTGATTACAAATCATTAAATACATGTACAAAGTTACTTTGTAATCAATTCATTTAATTTTAAGGAATAGATCATTTCTTGCTTTCTATAATATGAATTCAAAAATACAATCCCAGGTTCTTAAAGAATGAAAATGCCAAGCATCTAGCTATCTTGATCAACAGGATCACATGACTATGTTGTTTATTTTTCATATCAATGTAAGTGTCCTGCAGCTATCATAGAATGCTTAAAATTCATCTGCTAATTACTTAAAAATTTATATTATTTAAACTGAAACTTACTGGTTTTTAAAAACTTGAAATTTTTCATCTAAGTTGTGATGAGAAAGCTTTTTTTAATAGAAGTAGGGAAAATGTCAACAGTTTTGTCTACTGTGGATGTGAAACGTTAACCTTTATACTTAATGATTTTTTTATAATTAAGTAAATGCACTGTTTTTTAATGACTCTTTGTATATTTTATTGTGTATATACATGTATTTGTAATGCTTTCATACTTATTAAATGGATAAATTATTATCAAAGCCATACTGACCTTTTTGAACGAAAAAAGAGCTCAAAGCTTACTTTTAGCATGTTTATAGTTCAAAATTTGTAGTTGTCAGCAAATGTTTCAGTCTGGTGCATTTTGTGAAGATAGTGTATAAAAATACTATAATAATAGAATAAAAACACTTATATACATGTAGGATAGTGTATCTTTCAAAAATTGTTATAACTATTCAATTTTTAGGGTATGACAGTTGAGTTAATTTCTTTTAGGACACTAAACAATAAAATTAAGTTTTATTACACCCAGTAAATTGGGTAAGGTGAAAGATTGTAAAAATTGAAGTACTCTACAAATATTGAGATAATAAATTGTCAAAATGTATCAAATGGTTGGTGAATAAGGTTACTGGTAAGCCAAAGTGAACAGTCTTTATTTTCTTCTTATAATCAGACTTATGCTTGTAGAATTATAGTCTCCGATGAGTACTTCTTAACCAGATAGCATTAAATGGCTTTCTCAACAATGACAAAATACAAATGAGTAAATTACTAGATATATGAAATTTGATCCATGGTCATTAGCTTAATGTAAATTTGAACAATAATATATTTCGTTGAAAAAATGATGTAATTAATAATCACCTTAAAAGGGTGAATAAATGTTTTGCCATGTACATGTACTTTATGTATAAGTGAGGCCATAAAAGTTAAACCTTATTGTTCATTTATCAAATCACAATACATCAGAAAAAAAATATGTTTAGTGCAACTTGATATTGCATTCGCAAGTCATTTTATACATAAAGAATAACTGACCTGGTCTTTTGCACAGATTCAAAATCATTATTCTCTCTTAGTGTAGTTTTTTTAAAATCTACATGTATGCATCAAACATAATCCTTAATATGACTTATTATATTGTGTATTAAGGACACAAAATCATATTTAAAGGATGCTAGTTTATATGAATCAGCAATGAAAATACATGTAGGTAGGTTAACTAGGTATTTAGAAGCTAATTTTCATTGACATTCACTTTCTTTTCAGGTAAATAAAATATTATTCATTGTCTGGCAATTTTCTCATCTAAGATGGTCTCTATAATTAAAATGCTAAAAGTAATTTTGTACTGTGTCTTTATTTTCCCAGTTATGTACTGAGAAAAGAAAACTTTGTTAAGCTTAATGCTTTGAATATGGTATTTGAAAGACCCCGTAGTTCTGACTTTCCTGTTTAACTGAAGCGCCTTAAGTGTATCAAGCCTCATTGGATACTTATCAGTGGACACATGCAGGACTTTTAATCCTTGTAATCCTGTTCGTTGGTGTAATATATTTAAGAAGAACCAGCATTGTCCCTGAAACAGGCTAATTTCTGTGTCTAACACTATTCACCACAACATCAAATATTAGTCTAGGAACGGCTTTTATATGGACAATGGGTACTGTGAATAACTACAGTGTTTCCTTCTTTTTAATGGACACTTTCTGGTTCACTGTTTCAACCTTGTCAGTCTTGCACTGAATTTTGACACAACTACTTGAAGTTTGTCCTGAAAGAGACTTTCTAAGCATAACTTACTGCAACAATATAGTTAATTAAAATGAATATCGTTTACTAGACAGAATATGTTAACATGCAGTAAGTATGAATAACCTGTTTAATTTTTGCTTTCGGTCATGTGTAGCTTTTAAGTGGACTGTTCAGTCCATTGTCCACAATTAACTTCAAACAACATCCCCTATACCAGTGGGATAGTTGCAATAAATCTTTACAGGAATGTTCTTTGTATAGTCTCCTTTCAAAATTGTACAAAAATGGAATTCCATGCAGAATGCTGGTTGCCATGGCAATTGAAAGGAAAACTTCAAAAATGTACCATTGTCTAGTGGACCTCTACCAAGCTCTTACAAATCATGGTCCCTGGGTCAAAATTGGCCCTGCTCCAGAGATCACTTAATTTTACATATACTTGCATAGGAAAAACTTTAAAAAGAATCTTTTTGTCAGAAACCATAAGGCATAGAATTTAGATATTTGGTGTGTACCATTGTCTAGTGGGCCTCTACTAAGTTTATACAAATCATGATACCTAGGTCAAAATTGACCCTGGCCAAGGGGTCAGCTTATTTTACATGGGCTTATATAGGAAAAACTTGAAAAATCTTCTTGTCAGAAACCATAAAGAATTTAGATATTTAGTGTGTATCACAGTCTACAAAGTTTTTACAAATCGTGGATCCTGGGTCAAAATTGTCCGCCAAGGATCACTTGATTTTTCATAGTGTTATATATGAACATGTTTTAAAAACATTTCTTTTCAGGAAGTGAAAGGTCTAGAGCTTAGATATTTATGGTTCAGCATTGCCTTGTTATTTAGATGGGCTTTGGAAGAACTTTGGCCTAACCTGGGTACCCACCTATCTGGGATCCCACGCCCCCAACCCCCTAAAAAAAGTGAATAGATAAATTTCCATTAGTTTTGCTAGGGAAGTACTTAAAAAGCATCCACCTATGTCCTTGACTTTCATGTGACCTACTGCCTTGTTCTTGAAGCTTCACAATTCAAATTTTAACTTTTTATATAATTTTTGACATTGACCTTGACCTAATGACACATTTCCTTGTTTAAGAAGCTACATTAATAATTTGAACTATTTCTATAATTTACAATACTTTGATCTTGACTGGCCTTGGCTTACTGACCTACTTCCTTGTTTCTGAAGCTATGTCCTTGAAATTTAACTACATGTGTATTTGCATAAGTTTGCAGATGACTTTCACTTTGATATTTGTTTACCTTGACCTGCTGACTTACATTTTATTTTGAAGCTCCTTCCATGACATTTGTAAAGTTTTGAAAGCAGATTTTATTACTGATGTTTGCTGGCACTGTGATATGCTTCAATTGTATCCAGGTGAGCGATATAGGACCATCATGGCTCTCCTTACAATCCTTTTTTCCGATGACTGAAGAATCCAATGGACTGGTTTAAAAGACAGTTTTTGAATTTGAACCATCTGCCATTTGGCACATGCCTTAGATGAAATGACTAGCCAACTACCCCATCAGATAGTCCCTTTTTCAGGTGAGCGACCCGGAAGCATTTTGTTCTCTTGTTTACACATGCCGCCTTGGCTGTTTAGAACAGTTACTGGTAATGAGGCTTTTGTGCTCGTAATTTCCCACAGAGCTACTAAAATGTCTCGATAGCTTTCATTTCATAGGAACAAATATTAAAAATAAAGTTTTAATAATTATTGAATTCGAAAGAATAAGAAATATCTAGATCTTTTTGCATGGCTGTCTTAAAATTTCAGTTGGTATTTTGTAAAACACACCTTTGTATCAATAGCGCAAAGGAATGAAGTACATTTAAAACACAACGCGACAGAAGACTTTATTTTACATTCCACGGTAAGTAAGTAAGCTTTCCACATGCCCAATGTTTTACCAGTCTAGAAGCTTTAAATAAATCTTTAAAATCGTCTTCAGTAAATAACATCCTCAATCTCGTAATCAACGTTCAAACTGAACTGTAAAGGACATGCATGTTCGACGTCAGCCTCGTTATCGTTTTCGCTATGACGTCATGCGTCTGGTTGCCACGACGTTACGTCAAATAGCGAATTTATCGTTTCTTTGCCAAGTCAACAAAAAAAAATGTCAGAATCTATGAAGGGTTGCTTCCCGTGTTTCTGGAAAACTGAAAAGAAATATCTCGTTCAAGAGAGCCTTGGAATGACGGGATATGACGTTTTATACATAGAAGTTCCGGAAAAAGACAGACATGTCTTTGAAAACATAAGACCAGCTGTTCGCGAACTTACACTCAGTGAGTATATGGCATTGTACTCATATGTAATAGAAACACCACTGCCACAGCCTTTGTACGACTGCGAACATGAATGCTTTTATTTTTTAAACGGCGACAGATTCGTAATACTGCAGGGCTGGGTCCCGAAGAAAAGAGCCCCTTGGATGCGACCATCTCTTGTAAGCATACCGAAAGACAGGATTAGTTTTATTGGCAAATTCAGAGAAGCAAAAGGGTTTCGCCTTGAGAAGAGGTACGAAGTGAAAGAATACGAATGTACCGATGGACAAAATATTCCAGCTCCGAACAAGATGGAGGATGGGTTGCTGAAGAAACTGAGACAGCAGAATAGACCAAGGAGTCCCGCATTTACAAAATTGTTCCCTTAAATCAATAGACTTTTGTTAAAAATGCAAAACTACTTTAGAAACTGACTCTGCTTTAAAAATTCATGGGAATAATAATATGTTAATTTTCCTTGTATTTGTAATATTCATTTTTTTTTGCTAAATTCTATAAATAGATTTATGTTTGTTATTCAATAAATTTTGGACATTAAAATGCATTTTTTCATGATTTATTTACATGTCTGCAACTCTTAATAAACCACGTACATAATTCTCTTACGATTACTTTCAAGGTCAGAGATATATCTCTCGAGTATAATACTATACACGTGGGTCTTGTAAAGTTTGATTAAAGCCCACATCGTTATCTATTTGTGTATTTCTTCTTCCGTTCTTGCATTTGATTATTCATTCACCACTTATTCAGTTCTTTTAGTCATCTGAGGATTGACATGAATGAATTCTGAAAACTTTTTCGAGCAGGCTTAGAACAAGGGAAAGTTAACAATATTTAGCCAACATCTCACCACCACTTCTACTCATTAAACGAAACGGGACTGACTATTTTTTACACCACACTTAATCTGTTTACAAGATCCTTACACACAAGCCTGCAGAAATACTGAAAATTATGTGCAGTCTCACGTAAATGCATCTTTTATCTCTGTTTGTATGGCACTTTGTGTTTGACTCTCAACAGTAACCAAAGGGTTAAACACACACGCTGAGCAACTTTCATTACTTGAATCTGTATGTTTATTCCTTTCTGAGATATAGTCTTGTTTATATTTTAGTAATTTCATATAGTTTTGTATTTCCATTCTGGGATTTTTAAATTTTTCGCGGGTTACAAATTCCGAGTAATAATTTGCCATTTCCGCTTCTTCTTTTTCTCGTCTGATGTATTTCACCATAAGAATAACCATGCTGAGTGAATAAAACAGTAACACCGTTACAATATATAATAGTGCATCTGGTGACGTCTGTAACTGTTTTGCGACGGCTTCTGTCACATTTACACAGATTACTGACGTGGAATCTTCACTTGTTCCCGTTGTAAAATTGCCGCTAAAACTCTTAGTAACATTGTCACCATAAGTCGCAGGAATGTTTACGTTTGTTGAGGAGGTGTCTATGATCATTTTTAGTAACTCTTCAAGGTAGGTTAATTTGCTGAAAGAAATAAGTAAAAACAGTAATACAATTTTAATGCATCACTGCCAAAAAATAAATAAGTTCTGTAGAACTAGGAACAGATGTCATAAATAATACCTTTAATATGGTATATGTTACCACCCTCCTTGATAATAACTAGGTCTGGTCAAACTAACATCACGCCGTCAATGGATCGCGATATTTTTGCAATGGATTTTCCATGGCTCAAAAAAGCAAAGCAATTACCAATGCATTCACGTCATAGAAACCCGCCATTTCAAAAGCAATTTCATTACGATATGATCTGCCCATTAGATCTTCATTTCATTTCGTTGCTGAAAATAGTAAACTTGTTTCAGCTTCTTAGGATACACTGAAAATTGCAACAGAAAATGCTTCGTCATCTGCCATGTTGAATCGATATTTTTCACCTTAACTTAACGACAGCAGAAGTCACGTGACAATTTGCGTTGCTTTCATATATTTAATATAGTTCGTTGTTTGTTCATATCTCACTTCAAGAGGAGTTTTAATTTCAGCAAATCTGAGCCTTTTTTATTTTGAAATAGAGTTTGTTAAAATGAAATATAGTATTACTCACTATTTCTTTTACTTTGGTCTTTCCTTTTTTCATTTTGAATCGAACGTTTTGAGGGTTATGTACGACTCTGGAGACTGAATATGAAGGAAAAACATTTCAAAGGGTCAGAGCAAAACTATTATATATCCTTTTTATTTTATATGTAGTTAAAATCGACTAATTTTTCTTGGTATAAAATGGCTTCTCAATACATGTTCAAACGACTGACAAGTCTTCATTCTGCCACGCGCTATTTGTGAAGGACAGCAGAAATACAGCGGTCTAGAATTCTAAAATTGGTCTAAATGAAGATCTGAATTTCGTATAAAACAAAGTCGAACACCACAAACTATCGGGTCCCTGAACTTAGCGATTTTATAAAGCGTCAAAATGCCATACAGCGTATACGTGCAAAAACATCATAAGGACTAAGTAATGCCACTAGAGAATCAAAGAAACATTTAATTCTCAGAAATGTAATATTTTCTGTAATTACATTTTCAGGGACTTTTACACAAGTATTGCGTGACAGTTTTTTTTTGTTACGCGCTTTTTATAACAGGCAATGTTACACTGACAGATTTAGAAAGCGAGAGTTATGGAATAATCATAAAAACTCAACTGAAAAGGTTCTATTTCGCATAGAAATATTGAGGTAAAATTGATTCGAACATTTTGAAAAGCAGACGACATCCAGAGAATAACAAAACGGGAAAAGGTGAACGAATACGTGTTGTTTATATAGAGTAAGGAATCTACCGGAGTATATCTAATAAGTCTCTTAATAATAATAATAATAATAATAGTATTAAATAATAATAATAATAGTAATAATAATAATAATAGTAATAATAATAATAATAATAATAATAATATGAAGATTAATAAACAGTGTTTTTCGAAAGATGGTTATTTTGAATGATACACCTGCCTTTTCTGTTTTCATCTACTGCTCAAATGGGCTATATTCTTGTCTCATAATGTACTTAAAAATAAAGAAAAAAAGCTGAAATCAGTTCAAATAAAAAACACACACAAAAAACAACAACAACACACAAACAAAATTAGTTAAACCGCATTTCAAATGTTTAGATGGGTTCACACGTAAAAGTTGTCTTCCCATTTACTTCGGCACTTTTTTTTATAACGCAGTGTTTGTTCTTTTTTTTGTCTTGATAAAAAGAAGGAAATACAAAATCACGATGGATGCATTTGTGAAAGCAAAGTATATAGCTAATGATATAAATCTACATTTTGTACATGTTCTATACACAAGGAATCAAGGAAAATGTTTTAAGTGACCCATTACCAAACGGTTTTAACATTTTTCCTGTAACAATCCATTGAAAATGTTTACCAGAGACAGAGGTTTACGTCACAGATTTTAAAACATCCTTAAGTAGCAGAAAATACGTAACATTTCTCGTTAATGTTGACATGCAATAAAGCGATTTGTCTATCGGCAAAAATTATTTATTGGGTTTTCAGAAAATACCTGCCAATTACGTGAATTTCTCCAGGTTATAAATCGATTTGGACTTTTCATTTCTGTATTGCATTTTGACACACCTGAATTTTCTAAAACAGCTGGATTTTGTTCACAGCTGTTCAACATGTAAACACTAGTTACAGATTATTTCTCTGGCTCTATCTATTTGAGCTTATTTATCGTCGGTACCGGTTGCCCACATGACCGACGCCCCCTGAAGAGATTAGTTAGGTAGTAGAAGATACAGAAAGCATCCCATTCTAGAGACACCCCTGCTTCTTTTTGCTTGCTCAGTGTATAGCACTGATACATAGGACCTCGGTTTAACGTCTCATCCGAAAGACTATTAGTAATGTTAGTAGAGGAGAGGGGGTCGAACTCGGGACCCCTCGTTTACCAGGCCAACGCGTTAACACTGGACCACATCTGCTCCTAACAGGTTATTTAAAAAAAAAACTCAAATTTATAAGCGTCAAATTTATTCAGGCATGCTTACGGGAGCTGGAAATACCATTCCAGTTAATATTGTTGAAAATATTCTGTGTCCCGAACTACCACCCTCCCAATCGCGAAAACCTGAAATATCTAAACTCATCTTTGAATTGTTTGGTATGCTGCCTAAGACACTGCACCAATCATTGTCTCCGATAAACTGATCTAAACCTTTAGAAAATCCTCACTGGTACTGAAAATCATCAGCCAACCTTGTAAACAAATGTTGAAGAAAACATCTCTATTTCTTGTATTGATTCCATGTCCCAAATACAGCAAGTTTCTCGTTTTCTCTTTTGCTATTCTAAACGATCTCTTTCTACGTGTTTATTTCACTGTCTGTTCTTCGATTCCCAATACAGATTTATTGACAGATTTATGGAAAGTCAAAACAACTCCTTATTTACAAAATAGAAGAACATTTTACTAGAATTTTAAAGGTTGTCGCAAGCAAGACAAATCTCTATAAATACGGTATCCAGTAAACATGTCTGGCAAGTCTATGATAACACCTCGGATGAAAATACGTTTTAAAACGAAGGTACTTAAAACAGATTACAAAGAAAAAATGTTGCACGATATGTTATGTTTATATATTCGAACTTGTGATATGAATTATGACAACATCATGTAGAGACATTTGTTTCAATTAATTGCCCGAGTTATTTACTATTTATTGCACAGGTCTCGATTTATATTAGAAGCATGTACAATTTTTCTGTTTTCCCGTTAGTAAATAAACAATCCGTAATTTGTATCCTTACAATTAACAGGAAAACCTCACAGCCAGTAAAAACTTTACGATAGTCACCAAACTGATTTTTTTCCTCTGAAACTAAGTTTCATTATAAACATCGTCATTTTTTAACACAGCGCAGTGGTTAACAAGTACTTAAACAATAATCCAATATGTTATAGACAGTCTATCCTTTTTAACAAATTAATACAAAATAAACCTATCGGTTTCCGTAAGCTCCTCATTTCGTATAATTTTCTTGATTACGTCATCTTTTACGTAATTAAGTACAGATAAAATTATCAACAAAAACACTCACTGTACATTAAATTTGGGAAACCTTCCGAAAATCCTGTTACTGTAATCTCCGATATCTTTTGTCTTGCAAAACTGTATGTTCACACCTTGAACTGCCAAGCAAACTGATAATACTTGTTGTATTTGATTTTTGAACAGCGAGAAAAGAGGCCGTTCTGTTGCTGAGATCAAATGTGACATGCTGTTAGCAGTATTGGAAGTGAGTGTGCAAGCAATCCTGTTAAAAACCAGGTGTTTCAATAATTATTATTAATATTTCATCGATCGACGCGCAACTCGACATCAGTTCTAGGGATATTTTTACAGCCTGTTCCTACTCACACTTTTTTTCTAAAATCCATTAATTTTAGCGCAAACAGCTAGTTCGCGAGATTAATAAGACTTGAGAAAAAATAAAATTGAAAATCAGTTTACAGTCTAGTTCGAATATGTAAATCCATACTTTCTTGGGATTTCTCCGAATCGAGGCTGACATCATATACCACGTGGCAGGGACACACTGGGATCTGGAGTCCTATGCTCTAACCCATCGACAACTGCTCCTTCTTTTTAGAAACTGAGCAGGGTAATGTGGTTTATACAGTTATATAAAGACTTACACAAAGAACTTTCTAAAACTAACGTAAGAGATAGTTTGACACAAAAGTAAATTCATCTCAAGGAGAACAGAATAGTTTTATTGGTACACCAATTTACGAACCAAAATCAAGTTAAGATATATATGAAAGATTTAGGATATGAGCTTTTCTTCCAGAAAGAAGTCATTACTTTGATATGTTTGCACAGAGTACAAGATATTCCGATAAATAGATGCTGCTAATAGGGCAAACACGAAATCAATGGTTTCTATAGAAACATACTGTTTATTTTCATAGGAAACTTCGTGGAACAGAAATAACAAATATATTGATACTTTAGCTTTGTTGATTCGTGGGGATAGAGTATAAAGCCATGCACAGTTTATGTCAGCTTGCTCAGATAAATGGGTATTGGCAAGGTAATCACAGCACGAAGGAAACGGCCCACGAGGTTTTATTGCATGTGTGTTTCAAGTGATGAGAACGGAGCCCGTTATTTCCCTAGACTGGACAGGCACGGATTTACCGGGGGGGCTTATAGGGCCCAAGCCCCCCCACCCCCCAGCTGGCCCGTTTGTAAAAAAAATAAAAGGGCTCATTTTCAAAGACTCTTAAACATTTTATTCAGCTCTTTTCACCTCGTAACAGAAACACAGTCAACCTTTCAATTTGCAATGGTCATGCAATATTGCGTAACAACTGATAACGAGTTCGTAACTTTATAGCCGTGTATATTACACAATGTACCGTATATTCGGCGGCACGGATTATCAGAGAATTCTCCAGACTGATCATGATATATAGTTTTCAAGCGTCTAGTAACCTTGACGTATTTGATTAAGTTGTTCAATGAGCGTCTGCTGGCCATGATCAGCTACCTGATGATATTGTGCAAACTCCAATCGTAACAACTCGGCCTTTTCCGACAACTTCGTATAAAGACATATTGAAGTCGCCCGATGTGTTCCGAATGGTGCAAACTCCACACAGCGGTTCCATACTTTCAGTACAGTAATGAATGCCGAAAGTCATGTCACGTGATGATGGTCGAAAGTAAATAAACAAAATTTTAAACTTTTTTTCAAGTTACATTTTTAAAAAATTTCATTACACACAGGCATGTTTAATCGATCGATGCAGTTCCAACTGTGACTAAACTAAACAGAGAAAAAAATAAATTCTTAAAAAAAGTTCATACATGTTTATATAGCTGAAATCCAGCTAAGGTTAACCCGTGTCTGCAGAGATCTTTCCAAAGAATGAATGGAAGATCACTGCGAGGAGATTGGATAATGTGATGACGTTGTTATTTGTAATGAAAATTAATTTATTGATAAATTATTTGTTTCAGAGGCTTTTATAAATATAAAATAAAAAAAGTTAAAACTTGTCATATGTTTTTTGCTTTAGTGGAACATTTAAAAAAATACCAGTATATTTCTTTTAATTTCTCACACAAATTTCATTATATTTTTATGCCTAAAATGCACCAAAATGAGCCATTTAAACCACTTTTTTAGAAAATTTTCTTGGGGGAGGTCCCCCAAACCCCCCCCCCCCTACAGAAGAGGGTCACCCCCTTCCGTATCTTCCCCTAAGCCCCCCCAGTCAAAAATTTCTGGATCCGGCCCTGCTGGATAGGCAATTATAGGTGTCTGATCGTTCGTACAAACTGCATGTTTGATTTAGCTTTACGCACGTGCTTCCTGTCGTCTGCATTAGCTAATGCTACAGCTATTTTATCTTCAGATTATATTAAATGATCAGTCGCAGGGTCGAATCTCATGGACAACACATACTAATCGAAACAGACTCCCTGATAAAAGCGTATCTTCAATGCAATTTTAAGCACATATGCATCTAAACAGTTCATTTCATAGGCCTACTTATTTATCTCCTTATAAAGACTTTTTACTTATTACAATAATTCCATACAAGAACTTCTAAACTGAAATATTCTCTTCCTTTTTTCTTTGTGCACCTTTCATTACTGTGATTAATTTAATACAACGACTTCAAACTTGAAAAACTTACTTTCTTATCTTATCAGTACGTGAACTTTGACTTTTGATTACCTAGAGCATGCAAAATATTATATCTTAATATTATTTAGATGTAATATCTTCCATATATGAACGCTGACTGTGATGACAGCTTTTTTCTTGATACAAGTATTTCCTTATTACCACGGAACTTTGTAGCACTTGTATAACTTCCGAACTTTGTAGCATATTATCCTTATAACCTCCGCACGTGATCACTTACGTGCGGCAATCAATTTCTTACATCATCCTTTTATTCAATCGCAACCACGTACATACAGCTACTGCCTTACACCAACATGTTCTAAATTTAACTTCATTACAACACATTCTTCCTTGTACTATTGACATGTCAATTCATTTAATATGTTTTGAAGACTTGTTCTCTAAAAAAGCTAGACCCTACCAAAAAAGGTACAAGCAAAGACAATATATATCATTATACACGTATCATGGACATGAAATGTTTACAACTTCTAAAGAGATACAAACGTACATTAAGAAAAGGTTGACTAAAAGCAATAAAACGTGTTTGAATAATTCTTTTGAAAAGCACGCTGTCGCTCTAATATTGCTTCGCAGGTTCTGAAACTGAAGTAGAAGTACGGCCCGGAATGAATTATCGCAGTGCAGATGCCTAACAGTGTTATACATGTAATATTTGCATATCGACCAATCAGAATTAATGAGGGAGACGCGCGATACCAAAATGGCCGAAACACAGCATCACGATTCAATGAATTTTCCTCCGCCAGAAAACCTCCAAAATGAAGCTCACGTTAAAAATATGCAACAATACCAGGAAATGTACAAGCGGTCCGTGGAGGATCCGGAAGGGTTCTGGGGTGAGATTGCCCAACAGTTTTACTGGGAATCGCCCCCTACGGGAAAGTTCCTGGATTATAATTTTGACGTAAGAAATGGACCAATATATATAAAGTGGATGCAAGGTGCCAGAACAAATCTTTGCTACAATGCAGTTGATAGACACGTTGCAAGTGGATTGGGAGAAAAAGTAGCATTTTATTGGTAGGTAAACAATGTGGTTCACCGAACATGCATACCGGTAAAGGGAGGTAACTCTAAATAGTCTATATTGTTGATGGCTTGTAAGGGTTGACAAGTACAAAATGTTTGATCAAGCAGAGTAATTCTAAATTATCTTTTTTGTTTGTTCTTTCTCTAAGTTGCCAAGTAGTTCTCTGAATTAAGTTATCTATGTCTCTGCTGGTACCTTCCAATTACCTTAAACTAAAATTAAAGGTAAAATTTCAGTTGCTGATTTCCTTGTTAATATTAAAAACATATTTTTTGAAAAGTTAACAAAGTCACTCAAGTAAACTATTGTTTGAATGAATAAAAAAATCATTTAATTATATGTATTTATGCAATTATCTAAGCTGGCAAAAGTTAAAATTATAAATTCTGTTAATGAGGATGTTTTTTTAGAATAACTTTAACAATCATCCAGTTATCACATATCACTGTTGAAAATCCTTTTTACCAAAACCTACATAGGCATTTGCTGTATACAATCAATTTACCAAACTTCCAATTTATCAAACTTACCAGCATCCACAGCAACTAAGATATTTAAAACAACAGAAAATGAAAAAAAAAAAAAAATTCCAGTAGCATAATATAATCCAATTAGATTTTAATTTCAGGGAAGGTAACAACCCAGAAGATGATGGAAAAATTACTTACAGTGAACTGAGAGACAGAGTATGTCAGTTTGCAAATGTCCTGAAAGGCCTAGGTATGCTATGGTCTTAGATTCAAGTCCTGAAATAAATATCAGAGCCTACATTGTGATAATTTCTGATTGTTACATTGTTTAAAGAAAAAGTAAAAGGAAATAGTGCTTAATTTGTTTGTTACAATATTGAAGACATTTTATTTGAAAGGTTGCATTTAAATGTATCAGTTAACTATTTACATTGTATATTGGTTGTTCTTGTCCTCAGTGGCCTTAACCCTGAACATGCTGAAATTTTGTAATGGATTTGCCCAGTTTTGAATTTGGAACAGTCCATTCAAAGTTTAAGGGATTTCAATATCAAAATACAAAAATAGAGCTACCAGCAGTATAGAGCCTGGCCAGACTGCACGGATGTGCAGGCTGGCCTGGCTATATACCGGTGGCAAAGGCTAAACACTTGGTTCCAGCAGGTTAAAGGTTAAGTTGAGGTTGATGTATGGACCAGTTTTTTCTCTCTATTTAGTTCTTAGTACCACCCTTTTTCAGTCTAAAAATGCAGCCTTTACTTGAGATTTTAGAGATGTGAAAACACAAAATTGTTGACCATATCATTTTTGTTCTCAGAACCTTCATTTATTGATATGTTAATGATTGTTAAAATACAGAATGATAATTTTAATGCATAATGTAATTAATAAAGTCCAAAATAAAAGGTGTTTAGCATGTTTTTAGTAACACATATATTTTAGGGTGCTTTATGCCAAAGTTTAATGTACTGACAAGAAGTTAAATCTACTGATATTTTGACCAAATCTACCAGTGATAGCTAAAAAAGTTTACATATATGGTGTATTGTACATGCAAGTTCAGTGATTAGAATGGTTTCACAGTAGTAATGTTTAGCTGTAATAATTTTATTTTGGTATGTTAAATGGCACTTAAGTTTTCAAACTTACAACTATTTCAGGTGCACAGAAAGGCGATAGAGTTGCCATTTACATGCCTATGATAGTAGATATTGCAGTTGCCATGTTAGCCTGTGCCAGACTTGGCGTTATTCATTCTATTGTGGTTTGTACATGATTAATGTGTTTATTAGATAAAAAAAATCATGTTTCCAGCTTTTCAGCTAAATTATTACTATACGAGTTAAAACCAAGTCATCTTGCAGAATTTTCAGAAATTTTAAAATACAGTTTTTCTGAATTCAGAATTAAAGAAAATATTGAAAAATACATCTTTTGATGTTTTCAGGTAGATTTCAAACAAAACAGTTGATTATTTTTCATGCTTTCAGTTTGGTGGATTTTCTGATCTGTCTCTCTCTGAACGCTTGATTGATGCTCAATGTAGCATTCTAGTAACAGCAGGTAGATGTACTACATGTATATGTTTGAGATGAATCTCACAGCGTCAGTGTTCTCATGCCAAGTTTACACTCAGCAAGTCTTTTCCCAAATTTTCATGCACATTTCCATCCATTCTACCCCTCTGCACTGCAACCTCACCATTTATTGATATTTTTATATAAAAACCCCCCAAAGTTTTCCAGTTTGTAAATTTTCTTTTTAATAAACTTTCATGAGAGAAAAAAGAGAATTTGGCTTTTGAAGGTTTAAACTCATGAAACTTTATTCTGAGTGATTTAAACAAATCCCGCACAGTTCTGTTACAAGGTCATGTGATACTTTTTATGAGTCAAAGAAAATTCAGGACTTGGTTTTCGAAGACAGCAATTTTAGCTTATACAAATGGGTTTGAAGTTTTAGATACATGAACACTGTGGAAATGTATGACTTTTCCTACATTGAAATACTTATATTTAAGTTGACCGCATGTTTTGAAGCTGTGAAATTTAAGTTACCATATATCAATAAATAAATGCAAAAGTGGGAACATCACCTGGTTCCATTTATAGTTTAAACATGTGATGTAATTGTGGGCATTTGAACCTGTTAGTGACAGGATTTATTGATATTGTATTAAGTTTTGTTGATCTTTTTTTATTGAAGTTTTAAGGGAATCAGGCATCTAAACTTTCTGTTTTGGCAGATTTGAATTGTTGAAAGGGTCTTGGACTCATGATCAAGGTCTTGTTCAGATATTTGCCTGTCAAGGCTAGAAAAGTGACAGGCTTCAAAATGAATACAAAATTAAAACTTAAATCATCATTTTTTTAGATTTCTGAATTATGCCAGTTCTATTGAGTTGGGATGTCTGAGCTGATCCCTAATGGTTTTTAATTATATATTGAATGCTTCTCTAGTTAACAGTATTTCAGAGCTTAAGAAAAGAGTCTTTAAAAGTTCACATTCAGGTTTTAGAAAACATTTCGCAGTCAAAACTTTGTGAAATGTCGAATTTTAAATATTAGGTGTATTATGAAATAGCTGCAACTCTCCAGTGATTTAAGAAGTAAGACTCCAGTCGAATTCCTCGGTCTGGTTTGTAACAATGGACACTTTTAAGTGTTGGTTTTCAAATGACTCAGAAACAGTCAGACATCTTTTATTGTTTATCCGTTTACAATTTCTCTTATTTGTTTTACCCCCTATATTTAATATACAGTACTATTGGACACAATGTTACTTCTTCACCATTTTTACCTTCAGTTCTCTTTTCATATTTTCTTATTATCCAAATATCATGAAAAAAAAAAAACAACAACTTTTATTCAAACTTAAAAAAAAACCATTTCAATCTGAATGGACAATTTACAATTACAAAATACTTTAAGAAATTTCAGATATATATATTAGCTTCTGTATCCATGCTAACATTTACAATTTAAATATTTGTTTATATCTTGGTGACCTAACATTGTTTCTAGATTTCGCATTTCAACCAGTAGTCAGTAGTACTGGCTTCTGATTGGTCTGCTATGAAACTGAGTCGGCTTACAGCCAATCAAAAGACGGAAATCGTTCACCATTTGTTAAAAATATTTTGAATACAGAAATCTTACACCATTTGTTAAAGAAGTTTTGAACTTTGGTTACTTAAATAAATTATGATGTCCTTTGCTACAGTCTTCCCTTAGTACATGTATACTCAATACCACCACAATAAAGTCTGGCAATGGCTTTCACCACATTGTGTTTACAATACTTGTAACAGCCACATGCACTTTTCAAATGAAAAAAATTAGAGACCGGTTTTCTGTGACAGTCGGTCGATTTTTGGGTTACTGAACGCTTTCAATATCTGAGAGACTGGTTAGCTCTATACTGGAGGGGTCAAGTATCTCGACTTAAGCTCTGAATTGTGTAATTATAGAAAATGTTATTATTTCTCTTATTTTTTAGTTTGGTGGGTTTTCATCCGAGTCATTAGCAGACCGTATTTTAGATGCTAAGTGTTCAGTAGTTATAACATCAGGTAGTCTTAATTTTCTTGAATTATTTTCTTTCGTGTGTTTGAGTATGTAGTTTAAAAGATACTGAAGATAATGCTTTAACTTGAAATTTGTGATAGTGCGGAGATGGATATTTCAAATTTTATATATCAAACCTACCAGTACTGTAAAATTAAGAAAGGAATATTCCTACTGCTACCTTCGTTAAATGTTAAAGAATAATTTATACAGTGAATAGTTAAGTTTGATTTCTTATATTTATTTGTAAAACACCAGGATTTTCAAGATGCAAGGTAACTGAACTGGAATTCATATGTGTAAAAAAAACTGTCCTAAGTAACACAGCTTTACCACTGTTCCTTGAAAGCAAGCTTATAATGTTTTCTCCCAGCTTACCTGTTAATGCTTTACATGAATTTTAAGTGTTATATATGTACTTTATGGATTTAACTGAGAATCTGTACCATCTGTTTTATCCTACACCTAATCACAAACCAGAAATAGTAAATAGATCGATCAGCGTACAGTGCAATCCAGAAGCAGCTGTAAATTTGTGACATTTAAATGTACTGTAAATTCAGTATACTTAATTATTGTTATTAACACTTCATGTGTACATTTCATTTAAATTGTACAACATTTCTTAAAAACAAAAAACAAAAAAATATCTCAGTTAAATCAAGCATATGAAGATTGAATACTAGGTTGCATATTTAGATGACAGTTTCATTGAAATTTATATACTACTTTTTACTTACTTTTGAATTTACATGTATTTCTTTCAAAATATCAACAAATACAATGTACAACATACATGTATGCTAAATTCGTTCATTTTTATGCATTTAAATATTGATGTATAATATGGAATTATAGATGGTGTATGGAGAGGGACAAAGTTATTGAACCTGAAGGACATAGTTGATAAAGCTGTTGTTAAGTGTGAACAAGCGTAAGTTACTTACATGTACTGAATTAGTTAACTGCTCATTCATGTTTCTGGTGTCAAGTTTTGTAAAGTGTGTATGCACATGTTTCATCTATGAATACTTCAGAAATGCTCACTTAACATTTCATTTTGGTTATTTTATAGCTGTAGAATTTAAGATTGTAGTTGTTTATCATAACTAAGATTGTAGTTGTTTATCATAATAATGTACAGTAAAGTATCGCTATTAAGACCACTTTTGGGACCTGGGAGAAGTGGTCTTATTATCGAGTCGGTCTTAATTCCGAGACCCGTGCTAGCCTTCTATCAATTTCTCATCTGTTGTAAAGGGTTATCATTAGCTATAATAACCTTGTTGAAAAAGTAAATTATGGAAAAATACTAACTAATGGCATGAATTTTTTTCTACAATAACATGATATTTTTTCACATAATTTTCATGTTAGTGCGACAAAAGTATAAGTAGTGGAAATATACAGTGCAATTTTTCTTTCAAGCTGTTTTCATAATTAGCAACACTGAAATCTTACTGTACACGATTTATTTTTGACAGTTTTTTACTCGTAGCCGTAATAACGTACCTATCCAAAATTGAGCATTATTAACACCTTATTTCGTCTTTCATAACTTATATTTTGTTCTGCATTAATCAGTACCATTTTTATGATACAAACATTGAAGTATATAATAACTTTCCTTTAAATTACTAGCCTAAAGTTTATTAATATTGATGTTTATAAATTGTACCGCCAATCGTTCACACCTTGATAACGATTATCGTGTTATGTTGTTTATTGGTGATAATTGGTGACACATGTCTTTTTAGTAAACAGTTAATGGTCGTCTTATGTGGTCCCACTTTCATTGTAAAATGGGAATTCGGACCCGAAAAAGTGGTCCTAATACGTAGTAGCCGGTCGGTCGTAATATCGGACCTTACGACCATTGAATTATATAGCAAAAAAGTCGGGACCGGAAAAAAGCGGTCGTAATATCGATTTGCCCGCAAAAAAGGGTCGGTTGCAAAGAGAGACTTTACTGTAGTTGTTTATCATAACTAAGATTGTAGTTGTTTATCATAATAAATATTCTAGTTGTTTATCATAACTAAGATTAAAGTTGTTAATCATAATAAATATTGTAGTTGTTTATCATAACTAAGATTGTAGTTATTTATCGCAATCAGTCTTAAGTCCATTTCTGATCCTGTAAAAATTGTAATATACATGTACTGTACAAAATTAAATGAGGCTTGAGTCAGAGTTCAAAGTTCAAATATAAAATGATAAACCTATCATTACAATTTACACTTCTATAAAACTAGTGTACTTGAGAGTTAGAGCTGGGACATGGAGTTATGGTTGTCAGCTATAGTAAGTCTAGACATTCAGCTTACTGGTATTATAATTATTATATTTGTTTATGGTCAGGACAAATGATTGACAACAATGCTTAAAATTTGTAATTAATTGTTGTTATAATTCTACTGTGATGGTAAGCAGAGTTCCAGATTATATGCGTATCGGCATACTTTGTGCTTCAAAATTATCTAGAAACGCATAGGGCTACCAAGTCTTTTAATTATGCAGGAAATAAAAATTCTAAGCGTTTTCGTATTGTCAACGGCTGATCATAACTTCCATTTATGAATTGACTGGGTATCTGTATTATTTTTCGACCAGTAGTCTGCTAAAATTGCTCGTCTATTTTCAGAAAAACATTAAACCTGTCTACAGTGACAGCTGTATCATGTAGGCACTTGATCAATTTTGATCGATAATATCAGGCATTTTGGAATTTTTTGTAACAAACATACACTGTCTTGACTTGTTTTAAGCATAAACAATGAAAAATTGACAGTATCTTTCAAACAAAACGGTACTACCATCAAAGGCATTGGTAAGCCCCATCATCGATGACATTATCAGCTCTTTATTTAAATTAAAAAAAGGGCTTATGTCAATGTTAACCGACTAACATTTGAAAATTGGCAAAAGGTCTTTTTATGGTTGCAGATAATTGAGTCTGACAGTGCTTATGAGATGTGTGATATGTGAAAAGTTTAAAGCGAATTATTTGAAATGTAATTGTGTCAATAATGGCATATCAATCATTAGATAGTTTTGTCATTTACCCTTTCACACAGATTAAATATCTCCATTTACCCCCCCCCCCCCCCCCCCCCCCCCCCCCCCTTAACGTGCCGGTATATTACCCCTAGGGTAGAAAAAAATGTCTGGAACTCTGGTTAAGTTGTCAAAGGATATTTTAAATGAAATAGAAATTGTGTATAAATGTGATTCTTGATATTGTTTTCCTGCAGAGGTCACAATGTGGAACATGTGATTGTATGCCGACACTTGCTACCTTACGAGGAAGTTATAGTAGACAATGGTAATGGAGATGAAGAGATACGATTGGCTGAGAGACCGTGTCGTCATCTTCGCATCAAATGGCATGCACCTCGTGATAAATGGTGGCATGAACTGATGGAAGGTGCTTCAACAGATTGTCCACCAGTCTGGCTTGATGCTGAAGATCCACTTTTTATGCTGTACACAAGGTGATCCGGTTTAGATTTTGTTATTTGCCTTATTATGTTTCCAGACCAGTGTGAACTTAAAAGCCTGAGTTAATAGATTGTGTGTTTATAATTCAACTAAAAATAAATATTGAGTGTTTGTATTGTTTTGGCATGAATTTGAGATTCAATATGATATTGTTGCAAAAATTGCAAAATAACTTCTACCGTCCAGTGAATATAAATTTAATACCAGCCTGGCTCTCTGAAGATACAAAGTAATCTTTCAGATACAATTTTAGCATGCATCAGTACAAAATTTGATATGCCTTTAAGGAGACCCTAAGTGGACGTAGTATGGAGTTCTTCATAAAGTGTTATATTTTTATAGTGGATCAACAGGAAAACCAAAAGGCGTGTTACACACACAGGCAGGATATATGTTATATTCAGCAACTACATTTAAGTATGACTTTGACTACCAGCCTAATGATATATATTGGTGTACAGCAGATGTAGGCTGGATCACAGGGCATACATATGTCACATATGGTCCACTGGCTAATGCAGCAACCTCGGTAATTGTAAGTATAGAGTTCAATTCATAAAGTAGTTTTAACATACATTTTTTGTTCAAAGTTATACAGTTTAGGAAAAAAATGTGTTGCATTTTGAAAGAATTTAGATAGATAAAATGTTGTACAAAGTCTTAACATTGTGCACATTTCCATCAATACAGAATTGAATAAATTCTTACTGTCATTGCATTGACAGGGTCATATAATTCAGAGTATTATTTAACAAAATTATGAATTGTTTTCTGCATTTATTCATTATAAAATATAGATGTAATTTCATTTTTTGTCAGTCCAAGTAATAATAGACAATTTTTACAAATTTCTCTGACGTCTAATAATTGTTGAAGCCTCATAGCATGAAATGATATACCTGTCTGCCTGATCTACCTGGCTTGCTTTAAAGAACTTTTCCATGTCTTCAGAACCAGCTAGCAGCTAACTTTTAATAGTTCATGAAGAATTAAAATGTCTTTGGTGATAAAATTTGTATTATTTTTCTAGTTTGAAGGTGTGCCAACCTACCCAGATCCAGGCAGGTTTTGGGCAGTGGTAGAGAAGTACAAGGTGACCAAGTTCTACACTGCACCTACAGCAATTAGATCTTTAATGGGCTTTGGTGATGAACATGTTACAAAGTAAGCAAATAAACTGGTATCTTTTCAGAAAAAAATTGTCAAACTATGGTTTACCGTAATTCAGTCTGATCATGGCCAATCAGTCCATTCTGTCATTAAAGCCTTATGTTTTTCACTTGCAATTGTCTTGTCCAGATTTTAGTCAGAAACTAATGTTAGTATTGTTGTAAAGTCTTTCATACAGTCATGTTTGTTACAAGTTGTGCATTCCTTGTTTATAGCTATATTTTGCATACCGGTACTTCTTGTCTACAGTTTTACGGAGGTTTGCTTTTATTTTGTCACTCAAGATCTTGCATTTATGAAATGCCGTTGATTTCAGATATAACAGAGACTCACTTAAAGTGATAGCTACTGTAGGTGAACCAATTAATCCAGAGGCTTGGTTGTGGTACTACCATGTGGTAGGCAATGGTAAATGTGCCGTAGTCGACACATTCTGGCAAACTGAAACTGTAAGTTTTCTTGAACTGTAGTTCGTTTCTAAGGCTGCAGTGATATAGGTTACTTTAAGATGAGTTCAGTTTCGGACGTATTCTTTTAAAGATTTAGGTATTCAAATATTTTACTGTAGTATTACATGAAAAATGAATATTTTGATACATTTATTTTATGGTGGTGTCAACTAGATTTGAACATCATTATTAAGAACAGGATTTAATCACACTAGAGAGAAATTAGTATTTAATATCCTTTAAGTGATCACTTTTTCCTTCGCACAAACTAGTAATTGATCGAATTCAAAGATCTTATAAAGTCTTTTAAATATATTTTCAAAGATTTAGACCACTGGGACTAATAATTTCAAAAATCTATAGGCCTACTCAAATTCCATAGGCCAGAACAGTTAAGAAAACAAGGCCTTGAAGTTCAGTTCTTACAGGTCCATTGGGCCAATGTTTTTACCAGTGTTTTTAGGCCCAACAAGAATTTCACAAGCAAAGGTCATCTAGCCTGTGGTTTATTTCAAAGACTGTTTATGTGTTATTATATTTTGTAGGGAGGTCATGTTATAACTCCACTTCCTGGTGCCACACCAACAAAACCAGGATCTGCTGTAAGTATGTGAGGCTGTTACATTTTTAGCTCACCTGTCACGTAGTGAGCTTTTCTGATCACCTTTTGTCTGTCGTCCGTCCGTCCGCAATTAGTTTGTTAACACTCTAGTGGCCTCAGTTGTCATGAAACTTGGTCAGGATGTTTGTCTAATTAATATCTCGGACAAGTTCGAACATGGGTTATCAGTGTTGGAAAACTAGGTCACAGAGCCTAAATATAGAAAAGCCTTGTTAACACTCTAGAGGCTACTTTTTCAGTCCAAATATCCTGGAAATTTGTCAGAAAGGTTCTATCGATGATTTCTAGCTCAAGTTCAAATATGGGTCATCTGGGTTCAAAAACTAGGTCACGGAGCCCAAAAATAGAAAAATCTTGTTAACACTCTGAGGTTACATTTTCAGCCCAAATAATCTGGAAATTTGTCAGAAAGGTTGCTTTGACGATTTCTAGGTCAAGTTCAAATATGGGTCATCTGGGGCCAAAAACTAGGTCTCAGAGCCCAAATATTGAAAAACCTTGTTAACACTCTAGAGGTAACATTTTTCGACCAAATAACCTGGAAATTTGTCAGGAAGGTTTCTTCTATGATTTCTAGCTCAAGTTTATATATGGGTCATCTGGGTTCAAAAACTAGGTCACAAAGCCCATAAATAGAAACATCTTCTTAACACTTTAGAGGTTACATTTTCAGCCCAAATAATCTGGAAATTTGTCAGAAAGGTTGCCTTAAGTATTTCTAGATCAAGTTCGAATATGGGTCATCTGAGGTCACAAACTAGGTCACAGAGTCCAAATATGGAAAAACCTTGTTAACATTCTAAAGGTAGCATTTTCAGTCCAAGTAACCTGGAAATTTGTCAGAAAGGTTCTATCGATGATTTCTTGCTCTGTTTTGAATATAGGTTTTCTGGGGTCAAAAACTAGGTCACAGAGCCCGAAAGTAGAAAAACCTTCTTAATGCTGTAGAGGTTACATTTTTAGTCTAAATGTCCTTGAAATTTGTCAGAAAGGTTGTTTCAATGATTTCTAGCTCAAATTTGGATATGGGTCATCTGGGATCAAAAACTAGGTCACATGGTCCAAATATGTAAAAAACTTTTTAACACTCCAGAGGTTACATTTTCAGTCGAAATATCCTGGAAATTTGTCAGACAGGTTTTCTTGATGATTTCTAGCTCAAGTTGGAGTATGGGTCATCTTGGATCAAAAACTAGGTCACAGAGCCCAAATATGGAAAAACCTTGATAACACTCTAGAGGTGACATTTTAATTCCAAATAACCTGGAAATTTGTCAGAAAGGTCGTTTTGATGATTTGTAGCTCAAGTTTGGATATGGGTTATCTGGGGTTAAAAACTAGGTCACAGAGCCTTTATATCGAAAAACCTTGTTAACACTCTAGAGGCTACTTTTTCAGTCCAAATATTCTGGAAATTTGTCAGAGAGATTGTTATGATCATTTCTAGCTCAAGTTTGAATATGGGACATCTAGGTTAAAAAACTAGGTCATAGAGCCCAAATATGGAAAAACCTTGTTAACACTCTGGAGGTAACATTTTCAGTACAAATAACCTTGAAATTTGTCAAAGAGATTGTTTCAATAATTTCTAGGTCAAGTTCGAATATGGGTCATCTGGGGTCAATTAACCAGGTCCATAGCAACTTTATTCAAAGCAGTCATACTCAGGTGAGCGATACAGGGCCATCATGGCCCTCTTGTTACATCTGTTATGTTTTATATTACTCATTAATTATATCATGGTAAATGTTTTTCTTTGAACAAAGTTTTTCTTCTTTTGATACACAGATGATACATTTTCTTCTCTCTTAAATACTTGTATTGGAATCACAGCTTTATTTTTTGTGTCGCCCTTTCGAACAAAAGGCGATACATAGGGATCGCTTTGTCTGTCGGTCCGTCACGAAAACTTAACTTTGGCTATAACTTTGCCATTTCTAAACATTATCTTATCAAACTTTCAAATTGTAATGCTTATGACAACAGGGTCAAGATGATGCCAACATTTCTAGGTCAAGGTCACATTTGACAGAGTTATGCCCCTTTTTGTGTCGCCCTGTCGAAGAAAAGGTGATACATAGGGATCGCTTTGTCCATCGGTCCGTAACGAAAACTTAACGCTGGCTATAACTTTGCCACTTCTAAACATTATCTTATCAAACTTTCAAATTGTATTGCTTATGACAAATGGGTTGGGATGATGCCAAAATTTCTTGGTCAAGGTCACATTTGACAGAGTTATGCCCCTTTTTATACTTGGATTTTGTCATGAAAACTTAACGTTGGGAATAACTTTGCCATTTCTTAACATTTCAACATCAAACTTTCAAATTATATTGCTTACGACAACAGGGTCGTGATGATGCCAAAATGTGAAGGTCAGTGTCACAATTGACAGAGTTATGCCCCTTTTTGTACTTGAATTTTGTCATGAAAACTTAACATTGGCTATAACTATGCCATTTCTTAATGTTTCTTCATCAAACTTTCCATTTGTAATGCTTACAATTGAATCACTTAAGACAACACCATTTCTCAAGGGCAGATAACCCTCAGATTTATTTTTGCAATGTTATGCCCCTTTTTCAAGTTAAAATTTCTTGGTTAATCTTTTTCTTTATGTCCATGTCTCAAAAAGTGTCAAAGATATTCCATTCAAACTTGGAATACTTGATCACCAGCAAGACCCCTGCAAAGATTGTTGGTACCCATGTCCCTGGGGTCACAGTTAGCCCCACCCCTGGTGTCACGTGATTTTGCTTATACTTATATATAGTAAAAAAAACTTCTTAAGCCTAGAAATAAAATATTAACTGACATGTGATGGGTAAATACTCCCCCCCCCCCCCACACCGTCCTTCTTTTTTAATTTTTTAATTTTAATACATAGGTACTTGACTCCCCATCCACCCTCACCCCCTCAAAGTCATAATTAAATGAACATTACTAAGAAAGAAATGCTGTTTTCTATAAACTACTGCATCCATGCAGAACAGTTAAAAATAAACCTCCTCCATCAATCCAGCCCCTACAAACAAGCTTACTATTAATAGAAAAACCTTTTCCAGCTACTTCCCACCCACTAAACCAGTAACACCTGGAATGGGCATAAAAACTTGACTCCCCATCCCCCCGGGTCCTTTTTTTTTTAAATTTCAATACATAGGTACTTGAGTCCCCATCCACCCTCACCCAACCCCCCGGGCCCATTTTTTTTTTTCTTTTTTTTTTAAATACATAAGTACTTGACTCCCCATCCAAACCCCCCCCCCCTAAAATCCGGGGCCTGTTTTTTTTTTTTTTTTTTTTTTTTTTTTTTTAAATATATAACTACTTGACCCAATTTTTTTTTTCATCTTATATGACTAGGTACTTGCCCTGCCCCAGTCAAATTTTTTTCACTTGGGCCTCTTGTTTAACTTGGGTTATAATTAATTATCCAGCACTGAGAAAAGTGGAGCATGCTGTCTGTGGACAGGTATTGTTGTACTTTGACTAGCATGCTGTCTTTTCCAGCAGGCTCTTGTTTACCTTTTTAGTTATTCTAACAGAGTACCCAAGGGCAACACAAGTGTTCCACTGAACACCCATCTAGTGTTTTTAAATGCCATGTTTTTATGCCCATTCCAGGTGTTACTGGTTTAGTGGGTGGGAAGTAGCTGGAAAAGGTTTTTCTATTAGTAGTAAGCTTGTTTGTAGGGGCTGGATGGATGAAGGAGGTTTATTTTTAACTGTATTGCTTGTAAGTCAGGCCACTATCTTGTTTGCATGGATGCAGTAGTTTAAAGAAAACAGCATTTATTTCTTAGTAATGTTCATTTAATTATGACTTTAAGGCATTGATGTAACCTGTATGTTTCTAATTTCAGACCTTCCCATTTTTCGGCGTGGTACCAGTAGTTTTGAATGAAGAGGGCAAAGAGATAGAGGATGATGCAGAGGGATATATTGTGAGTTAAACATAATTAACTTTGCTCAACCATTCACTTGATAAGGTAAAGTTCTTAGACTCGGGTAGTAGCATGCCAGGATTTTATACATCCCTAATGTATGTGGTACCTGGGATGCATTAGGATCTGTTGACCAAAATTTATAGAGTGTAAATGTACAAATGTGTGCGTGTAGAGTTTTATCCAAGTTAGAACCCATTTGCCGTGTTACTTGCATTGGGTGCTGTGAATTGACGAGTGAATGCTGTAGGTTTGGTCATGCAAGATTTATGATGTCTGCCCCACAAGAGAAAGTGATCTAATATTATTATTATACATTATTATGCTAAGTAAACATTCACTTCATTGATTTGACTAAGAGTAACATAGAGCAAAACTATTTTATTTTATTATTTTTGATGATTTTTATACTCCCAGAGGGAGTGCATATTGTTTTTGGTCTGTCTGTTTGTTTGTCTCAAAACTTTAACATTTTTGGGGCCCTGCCAGGGACATGGCATTCATTCAAACATAGCACTTGTTTTACACTTGCAGTTCAAAGAAATTTATAAGAGTAAATAATGCAGGTTTATTAGTTTATTTTCATTTCATATTAAACCGAGGTAAAGATTTCTTTGATTATTAACTGAAAATTGATTTTGATAAAAATTAGGGATGTCAACGAGTATCCGAGTACTCGGATATCCGGATACTATGTTGGTATTCGGATACTAATTTTCTATACGAATATTCGTATACAAAATAAAAATAACAGTGAAATTTAACTTTGATAGAAAAAAATCAAACACTGGCAAAATTAATTTGACAATTTCATGACGCTAAACAAAATCGTGTCTATTGACTGCCCGCGGCATATCACTTAATTGGTTTATTGTCGCACGCCGTGTATTCGTCTCGCAAACTGCTAAGATACAACGCGACACCCCATTGTGTTTTAATTACCTTAATCCATTATGTTTATAGAGTCTATATAAGAATATCTTGCCCCATTGTAAATCAATTAGCAGTGTCAAACATGGCAATTATGGGGTACACGGTAACTGCCGCAAATAATCCTATAACAGTTTTAACGCAATACTAAAAGAATATCCAATCAACATGTGAGTACTCAAACGATGTATCCAATCAATGATTTTCTAAAACAAGCGTTATAATTTTAATGTGTCAAACAATCATTCTTTTCTAGAATTTCAAAGCATTCATATTAAAAAATTAAGAACCATTTTCAGCAACATGCCTCCTAAAATAGCATCCGACGTGTGGAAATTCTTCACGTGATCGGAAAGCAAAACAGCGAAAAACAAACAGGCAGCATCGTTTTGAAGTCTATTTAAACTTCTAACACGTTTGAAATCATTGTTTTGTCTTATTTTGTTTGCTCTCACATAGTACCGTAAGCTGCATAAATACATGTACCAGTATGAAAGAATAGATTAATAAAATAACGTTTTGATATACGGTGATATTAAAATGATATCTTTAAAAAAGTTAAAATGACATATCATATTTAGAAAGTAAAAAGGACAGACCATGGAAAATATAAAGAAACAATAAACGGACCAATGACGTTTTCGTTAGAAACTTAGACTTGCCGCACATGCGTATTGGCGGGAAAATATACTTCAGTGGCCACGAGGAAACTAAAAACGGTCAACAACATGTCTTTGTATTATCATCTTTATTTACAAGTAGATAAAAAAACAGTTATTGTTTTGTGAAACTGTCTTATCACCTGTAATATGACTACCGGAACAATATGTAAAACATACATCAAATGTTAAGCCTAGGAATTGGAACATTGAGATCGTCTAGTCGTCGATTTTATACGAGTATCCGGATAGTATCCGGATAGTCTATACGAGTATCCGGATACCGTTTTAGGTATTCGTTTACATCCCTAATAAAAATCTTAAAACTTACTTATACTTGTAAAGTGATTGATTAAAAGGAAGTATTCAGAATGATCTAATGAAATTTGTTCAAAGTTTGCTGTGTTACTGTTCAGGTATTCAAACAACCATGGCCAGGCATAATGAGAACAGTATATAACAATCATCAGAGGTTTGAAACAACATACTTTAAGAAGTTTCCAGGATATTACACTACTGGAGATGGTGAGACTTAGAATTTTATGGTAGATAATATGAAGAAAGTCCATGTACATGGCAAAGTGCATGGTTTATTGTTTATATTGATAAACTGGATAAATCAGATGATACACTGGTGATAAACTGGTTAGAATGAAAGGATATACTGATAAACTTGTTAGAATGAAAAGATATACTGATATACTTGTTTAAATGAAAGGATATACTGATAAACTTGTTAGAATGAAAAGATATACTGATATACTTGTTTAAATGAAAGGATATGCTGATAAACTGGTTTATATGAAAGGATAAACTGGTGTATATGAAAGGATATACTGATAAACTGGTTTATATTAATGAATATACTAATAAACTGGTTTAAATGAAAGGATATACAGATAAACTGGTTAAATGGTTTATTGTGTTTTGCAGCCATAGCATCTAAGTACCATGTTACATCATCAGTGTATAAGTTTTTGTTTTCAATATTATTTTGCAAACTGTAATGTTGTATCTATGTTTTGTTAAAAAGTCACTTGCATAGCTGGTGGAGTTGATTTTTCTGTTGGTGTAAAACTTAAAAAAACCAGTGGAGTCAGTTTTACTGTTAGTGTAATACTTACATTCATATAATCTTGTTATACTTGTCAGGTGGCAGAAGAGACAAGGATGGTTATATATGGGTAACAGGCCGTATAGATGACATGGTGAATGTTTCGGCTCACTTACTGAGTACAGCTGAGATAGAGTCCGCCCTGGTTGAGCACAAAGCTGTCACAGAGGCAGCTGTTGTGTCACACCCACACAGGATCAAGGGAGAATGTACTTACTGCTTTGTTACACTAAAACAGGTATGGCAATACTATTTTACCACTTTAGCATAAGTTTACCTGTTCATTTTTCTTTCTGGAAAAGTATGCCAGCAGGTCAGTTCAGATTATGAATAATGAGTAGGGATTTGCATTGTAATGAAACAGGTGAAAACTTCAGTGGGCTTTAAAAGCTTAAAGAGGCTGACCTCCAGATTGTTAGCCAATGCATAAAAAACAAACAAACAAAAAACAACAACAACAAAAAAAATAATAAAATTAGAAATTTTAGTTCTATTTGTTAAGAATGCATCAAAACTTAGCTACTGTCATAGAAGCATATTGGAATAAATAGTTTTTCAAATTTTTGTAGGTAGATATTCTACCTCATTAGTCACAGGGTAGAGACTTACTGCATTGTAAATGAAGTCAAAAAAAAAATGAATGAATAGCCCCCATTGCAAAGTTGGTTACCTTGTTGTCCAATATTCACTCAGTTAAGGGACATGAGTTCAAATCCCACCACTTACATTATTTTTTCTTCTGTTTTCAAGCCGTATAGTAGCATGAAATTATGATTTTAAGGACTAGTCTTTAATTTTGAAGGCGTGGGGGTGAGGGTGAGTGGGGTGAGAGGAAGCTAAAATTCAGAAAAACCCTGCAGTTATAAGTGCGTTTTCCTGCATCTTCACTGTTGGTCAGTGCCAGTGATAATCTTTGAAAAGATCCTTTCACTCCTATCTTCAGTAGTGTCAGAGATGGGGATTTTCTTAGTGCAAAAGTATCAGTGAGAATTGAAGTTATGGATGTAATACATGCAAGTCATGTTTGTACATACATGTACATTGAGCAAATACATATATGAATAACATCAGTTTGAATACAAGTCATGCTTTTAAAAATCATGTATCACTGTGGAAGGTATTTTATTTTTACACGATGACAGGTTGTTATTGTACTATTTGTGAGTTCAAATTTGATTTTGTCATATATTTCAGGGTTACTCATTCACACCAGATTTGATACATGAACTCAGAGCTAATGGTGAGATTAAATTTTTATCATTACTTTTATATATTTTCATAGGTTTTAACTTTCTATATTCTCAATACATATGTATTATAGTGAAGATTTCATTAGCAAAAGTGAATAAATACTTCGAATTTGGAAGTTTTGTTGTATCAATCTGGTTCCTTAAATAGTTATCATATGCATGTTCAAATGACACCTCTGTTAAGTTAAAGGGAAGTCCTTAATAATGAAACATGGCTTTGAACATGTGCTTTGGTGATAGCACAGAATAATTTTAAAAGGAGTGAAGTAACATTTTTTTACAGTATGTACTTCTGATAAAGCAATATTTTACATTCTTGCATGCCCTATTTCATTTGTCAGCTTTTGTCTAATGAAATCTTGCCTTAAGCAGCTGGCAGAAACCAAGATAAAGGGTATGTTCTTTAGTTTTCACACACAATGGCAATTTGATGCAAACACCCTTTTGGGGGAGAAAAACATCCTATAACTTGATTGACCTCAGTGGCCACACAGCTAGCACTTCTGACTATGAATCGGGAGGTCGCACTTCATGGCTTGTCCCAATTTGACCTTAGTTGTTGAAATGGGGGTTACAGCTGAGTTCACTTTCTCTTTTACCTCTTGCAGTAAGAACAAAGATTGGGCCATTTGCTGCACCGGACTTTATACAGGAAGCCCCAGGACTTCCTAAAACAAGGTCAGGCAAGATTATGAGACGAGTGCTACGAAAGATTGCAGTAGGTGACAGAGATATTGGCGATGTGACCACCATGGCTGACGAAACTGTTGTAGAGACCCTGTTCCAGCTGAGACCAAAAGAGGCATAGAAATAGCACCAAATAGCAATTTTAAAATGAGTGTATGTTTAATTTGCAATGTACTAATATGAAGTTTGTTCTGATAGATACTGTTAGACATATAAGAGTGAAGCAGAGTATTTATACACGTTCACAAAGTAGATTCAAGATAATATCATTAGGAATGATCTTGAATTCCTAAGACTGAATGTAGTTAGCTAAATGTCAGCATTGATGAAACATTATGCATTTTGCACCCTCCTAATTTTCATTCTGGTCCATCATGTTTAACATCAAGGTTTTTCTTTATTTTGACAAATTTTCATACACCAATGAAAATGTTAACTCTAATATGAGCTTGACTCTGTGGCAATCATGTTTGTGTTTTTTGGTTTTTGTTTAAATAGAATTTATCCTTATTTTCAACTGTTAAGAACATTTTCTTACATTTTAAAAAAACCAAAAGAACATTTAAAGAGAATAATACACATTTTTTGACATGACTACATCAAAATATTCTAACAGCTAAGTTTAAAGGACCTTTAATGCAAATAAATCAAAAGAAGATGCGTGTTCTGTACAGATTGATAGCATAACTTTATCAAAGCAGACTAAATATCTGCATACTTTTCCTTGTTAACTATGAAATATGCAAGAATATTTGCTAGGCTTGGACTCAGCCTTGGCCATCAGATAAGGTGTTTCTCTGCATATATTCCACTTGATAAGAAATATCCAGGGGTTTTGGAGTTATTTCTCTTAGATAAGTAAACATTAAAAGAAAATCTATTCTGAAAATAACAGTTTGGATTGATTATTATCAAAAGCTGATATTCCCACTACTCGAATACCATTGTCTCTCACTTATGGATGACCTTGGGTTCAAGACCCACTACTGAAGATTATCATCGGTGTCAGAAAGTTGGCAGTTAAACATAAATAAAACCAAGTAGATTAAACCAGATCCCATGGCTAAGAAGAAAAAATACAAATGTAGAAATCTGAGTTTTGCTCAAAGATTTGATACTGCCAGGCCAGTCTCAGACTGTTTATTTCATTTTGTATTCTCTGATTTCTGTTATGTTGATTTACTCACTGTTTATTCCATTTGTATGGGATTTCAGTATCAAGCTACTTTATGCAATATTCATGATGATGATTGATTGTCGGTCTATTGCAGAGCCTTCTGATAAGAAATACACATTATCTTGGTCCTGCAGTAAACTTCAACTCAAGAAACATTCGGATATGACTTTTGATGCATTTCTTGTCTCATTTACAGTCTTTTCGTGAAAATAAATCCAACTCGACTGAAATAATTGGCCAGTTTTATCTCCATTCAACACTTCTGAATTTACCAGATAAAGTTGTTTTGAAGTGGTTTAGCACACAATCTGTAGTTATTTTTAACAGACAATTACAGTCTTTTCTTGGTAGATTTAGTTTGCTGTTAAAAATGTTGTTTAGAATTTTGTTTGTAGATAGTGCTCAAGCATTTAAATGTAGTGGTAGGGGTAACATGATATTGAGTAGTTGACACATGGTCGAATGAGGAATGCTCGCACACATCCTTAAAAAAAAAAGGTCACTTATAAATGACATTTTGTTGTGGTCGGTATTGCATACAATTAATGGTGGACACAGTTTCTGAATCACATACTTGTCATAGGTTGCATCTATGTTTGTATTTTTGTTATGCCGTAGTTAAACTTGGTATGTAAAGTAATAAAGATAGAAAAATCAATAGAAGAGCAATCAGTCTTGTAGCCCATGCTCAGTTACATGGGCCTCATCACTTTATGTACTCTTGCATGTTGAATACGTAGGTCTTACTTCTGATGAGTATTGTATCGTAGATCAGAGACAGATAATTGTTTTTTGGCTGATAGATTGTATCGAACATTTGTGTATTGCACTATTGGTCAAGTATCTGTGAAAATGTGTTTTTTAATTCTACCATATTTAGCAAAAAATCCTTTGCATATCACACCTTTTTACTAAGGCAAACTTTCTTGCATCTGCAGGTGTATTTTAATATATGCAAAGACATCTTGACTGAATGAAGACTTGTTACATGTTACAAACTTTCCTTTTAACAAACATGTTTCACATATGTTTTAAGTTCAGTACTTACTTTACTTGGGGAAAAGAGCAAAACTAATGGTTTGTTAGTTAGTTTTCTTTAATCTCAAGACTGCCAAGTATCATATTGCTTTGTTAGATTATCAGTCATTTTGTATTGTCAGAAAGAAAATTCCCAGTCATTTTAAACTAATTGACACCCACACCTGGGTTTTAGTGTCAGCTAGGTAGTATAGAAGTAACTGTGCTAGAAAAATTTATGAAAAGTAACCAACGTCTGAAGAATGGTTGTTTAAATTACTGTTTCAACTTAAACGTGCCGGTCATTATGTCAAAAATAAGAGAAAAAACAGGTTGTCTTCATTTTTATCTTCAGGAAGCACAAAATGTTACAGGGTATTAATTGATTGCACAAAGTAATTTTCATCAAGAATATTTTATTCAGTGTCTCCTGATGTTTTTGAGGGAATGTATGAATGATATTGTTAAGAAAATAATTACAGATATAGTTAAGGATTTCATATCAGTTTAGGTTGTGAAATGTGTGAAATCCTGACTAAATCTGAGTTGCTCATTTTCAAAGACTTGTATTTAGGAAAATTGCTAAATGCAGCTCTATGTACATAATTATGTATACAGGCATAAAAGCTATTATGCAGAAATTTAGTAACACATTTAAAATAATACATGTATAAAAGACATAGGGATTTTGCTTAAAGAAATAGGAATAAAGCCTACTTGTGTAATTTTTGTCCATTCTGTGTGTGTGTATTTTTAAAGAAAGGTAGCAGGTTGGTGATTTAGACTGTCATCATTTGTGGTGTTGTTGTTGATGTTGGCCTGGAGGATATTTTACCATACATGTGTTACAACTTGTCTTAAGGTGAACAGACAAGTACATAGCCTATTGTTGCACTTATTTCATATGTATTCAGAAAATCAGTGTATGATTAAAGACATTGTAGGATGTAAATTGTACTTATAATATACTTAGTCAATTATTAGCAGTATACAAGAAAGCAAGATTTTACTGGTATTGCATAATCAGTTGCGGTGACAAACACAAAGTCACCACATTTTTACTCAGTAAGTGTGCAATCAGTTTTTACATTTAACTTTGCCACAAGGTTGCAAATGTAAATATTCTTGTGAAATAATTTATTTTCTGATAACTTTTTGACTGCTATGGCAGAATGACAATAATTGATAATGTCTTTGTTTAGTTTAGACTCATTTATTTTACATCGATTGCGATACAAGTTCTTACAACTTAGATTCATCACGCTCGATGACTGCTTCCTGGGTTCCATACCAGTATTCGTGCATCTATGATCTTTTCATACATGTAACTCTCAAAGGGATCAACTGAAACTTGGACAACAAGTGTAAAAGGGGACTTATAGTGTGCATAATCTCTCATTTTAAAGCTGTTTTCATTGAACTCTTAATTTCTCGAATTTTGTCAGAATTGAAAATGTAGACCCAACTTTAGGGCGGTTCCCCCTCCTCCCCCTTGCCATCTTCCTGGAACAGCCCTTAGTAAATAATGAACATGTATTCTCCAATCAGTTATAAGATTTTTCATTGTTATGGAAACATAAGTTAAAACTTTTGTGACACACATTCCCATTCGTTCTCTTGTAAATTTCTAAAATGCATTTGTGCAGTATTCAATTTGTCATACTCATTCATCACTTATTGGGGTGTTGTTTTAAATGTCTGTATAGCAAATTGTTAATAACATAGCAAACATGGGTTAAAAAATAGCTGATTCCGAAAAATGTTAACATGGTTGATTCCGTAGGTTTCTATTTGATTATTGTCTTATATTTGTTAGTATATTCAGAGTTACAATTTGTTATGTATAAAATACATATATATCTATTGATGTTGTTGGTATACCTGAGTGAGCACTATTAAGTAAAGGATATAAGTACATGTATGTATTAAATGTTAATACCAAGTAATTAGCAAAGGAATAATTATTTAATTGAACAAACCAGTGATGAAAATGAGAACCAAGTTTATAGATATTTTAAAGTGTTGCAGAATTAGACCTGATTAAATCTCTTCAGGTAAAATAAATAATGGTTCAAAGATTGGAAGAAATACATATGTATATTCAGACACATACGTTTTTGTGATTCCAGTTTCCATATGGTATGAAAATGAAAAACATCAAATGATTTTCTTCAGTGTCTGCCTGGTATGCATGTATATGATTTTACTTAATTGTGCTAATGATGCAATCACTGGGAGCTGTATTTATGTTTGTATACATGAAAGCAATTAAACTTTTGTATCTTACTTTATTTCTTGTTATTTTTACTTACCAAATACAGTAAGGGGTATACGTTTTACATGTAGTTATTACTAGTTTTGTGCTAGCTAATGGCCAATGACTTTCCCAGTTTAGCATGTGGTTAATGTCCATATTAGCTGGATACAGAAAGTGACATACACAAGTGGTTTATAATGGTATTGAACGTGAATATTAAAGGTCATGTGACACGACTATATCAACTTTGTCTATTCAAAATAATCATAAAGTACTGATTAAAATTGTTTAACTGCGAAATTAGTAAAATATTGCTTTTGATAAGAAAAAACGTGTTTTTGATGATCGGCTGTTTCCGTTTCGACATCGGTAGTTTCCGCCGCAATTTTTGGTTGTGACGTCGATTTATCCCTACTGTACTAGGCAGTAGTGCAGAATTACACTGCTCATAACACAACCGTTTTTAAATGAAAAAATAACACTAAACCACAAGTGCAAGAAACACAATAAAAGCACACTTATAAAAATTACATGCTATAAATTGTAAATTAAATAAAATAATGTGATTACTTCTCGATTTTTATACGTAAATTCAAACTTTGTGCCGGAAGAACGGGTTTTAATTTTACCTTAATATATATTCCAATTTCTCCCATGTTGTGGTTCTATGTAAAACAATCTCCTCCACGTTTTTACATGCTGCGTAACTCTTCCTCACTTGATGTTTACGTCATAAACAAATTCTTTTTCATTTAAGTGTAGTAAAATTGAATTTAGGTGATCTAATGTTTTAACATTTGTTTCACTGGAATGGAAATTCACACTACAGTGTATTTTCACGTTAGGATATTGTTTGAAAAATAATAATATGGCATGTCCATCAAGTAGAAATTTGTGTCTGCTTATAAATTAATATCCAATGAAATGTCAAAGATCCATAAATCACGCCTTATACTGTGGGATTTATGCAAATTAACCTGCCCAAATGGGACCCTTGTATATTCGGCATAGCTGTCAAAACAAAGCAATTGACTTTTTTATGACCCAATCAATGATACAGTTGAGACAAATAGCAAAATGTTATGGCAAGTGATCTTACAAATTGATTGAATTACTTTTGATCAGTAACACTTGTCTAAACATTATGTAATAGCTTGTTCCAATTAACATGTGTGAATGATTTTTAGTTAAGAAGCTTCCATGCAGATACATATTTTTATAAGATAATTAAATGTAATAGATCTATTTATGATGAAAATAAAAATCATTCGACTTCTAAATGTGAACAAATTATTAAAAAAAAACAATGTGTTGGTGTTATGATTTTGACATAGTTTTAAGGGCTTCTTCATATTATTTGTTCTTTGATCATTATTGTTTTGTTTTCAAAAAAAATGTAGAATGAATAAGCCAAAAAAAAAAGATATGCATTTATAATGAAAAAAATCATAGATCTAGTCAAAGATAACTTACGCGTACCTCAGGCAAAATATACCACAGTTCATTTGCTTGTTATTTTGTCATGGATTGTGATGCTCAAAGCAATTAAAACCAAGTAGACAGGCATGCATGATCATTAACATCTTAAAGAAGTTTAAGGGAAATTTGCTGTCGAGTGTTCGCTGATTATAAAGCTTGCAAGAAGCTGAGTATGGAATTGTCTTTGGCATTTAACATTTCGAGGGATGAAAGTCAAACGGTTCTACATTCTACTGAGTGAACAAGTAGTTAGAACCTTTTCGTTCCCACCAGTCGATTTGCAATATGTTGTTAACATCACACAGGATTTTTTCCACATAAAACTGTTTCTGTTGGAACAAACTTAAGTTTGGTATATACAGTAGAACCCCTCCAAACAGGACGAGCTTGGGACTGGACCTTTTGTCCGGTTTGGGGTATCTAATTAGAAGGGGTTTTCTATATTTGGAAACAGAGACCTGCATGACTGCATTTTTGATGACAGCTGCAGCATTGTCATTTGGTAATTGGTAAAAGAAAATGGACATTAAATGGTGGTTTTAAGGCAGTGTAATGTATTTAATTGTTGGCCAACTGAAATTTGTCAGCTTACGTTCTTCAAATGTAGAAAGTCGCAAACATTTTTCAGTTATGAAATTTAAACCCATGAATGCCTCAAAATATAGAAGGAAAAGAAATATTCATGTTTTTTATTTTGACACAGACTTGATTTCGGCAAGTTTGACAATTGGAAATGCATGACCGATTTTTAGCCAGGGTTAGTCATAACCGGTTTCCAGAGGTAGATTTACGTTGAAATTGACTTTTGTTTTCAAAACTGTCCGGTATCCGGAATGTAGGGGTATCCGGTTTGTAGGGGTAAATTATGTAGAGAAAAAACTCTGACTGGCCAATTCAACCTGTTTAGAAGGGGATCCAGTTTAGAGGGGGCCCGATTTAGAGGGGTTCTACTGTATTCAAATTAATCAAATTAGAGAAACAGACTTTGGAATGTTTCATTGATTTCTTCTGATTTAGTACGTAACTCCAGCCTTGTACGAAGCTGCAAGTTTTGGTAACAACTGGTTTGGACCACAAATGATTGGATATTCTAAAATTTGGTAACAATTTGTCAAAATCTAAGTAAAAACACCATAAGCAAATTGAAGTAAATTGCTTCCTCTTCAATTAGGAAGCAAGAATTTCTCTGGTAATATGCTTAAATGAACAGAATCTACATTTAACTAGATCGAAACTACTCAAGACTCGTGTAATTGAAATGAAGACTTGCTACAGGGATTTTTCCGCAATTATTCACCCACTGTGCAATTTGTTTTACATTACATGTCGTCTATTAAGGTCAAAGATCTGAATGAACAAGTCCTGCTGCTTTGATATTTATGCCCTTAGTTCAATTTAAATAATTCCAGCGACAGCGACATGTCTATATTTTAGGTCAAAACAAGAGGTCAATACTATTAGGAACTCAGCTTCCTTTTATATTTTGACTATTTCCTTGGTCTATTTTGGGCTTACCGTGCAGAGATTTGTAACCATGTTTAAGATATGAGGTCTAAATGTTTATGAAGACGTAAATAGTATATTAGAATGAAAAGCTAGACTGTGTTTGCATAATTATGGAGTTACGGCGGACACCAATAATTGATTCTCTGGTAAGATCTGTCCCCACCAGACCTATGTCTGCAAAAAAAATCGACGACTTTAGTCGATCATGCTCTTTTTATTGTAAAGATGGAGAAATACTACAGACTTGGTAACTATCAATGTTATTAGAAAAATGTTTCTTAAAACATTAAAAGAATCAGCTAAGTGGCTTTTTTGTAGAAGGGGATCAACTGAAACAAAAGAGATTAAGATTTTACAATCGACCTGTTGTATCGATCTTAGAATGCTGAAACAACATTTCAAAGTCCCGAAACCCTAGAGCTTTGTATCGTTTGCTTTAGATATCAATTTATATCATGGATTGATTATAATATTAAATGAGTTACGTCAAGAGATTTGCTTCTATTACTTGGCACAGCGAGTAATACCCATGTCCCTTTGTACAATAACAACCTTGATTCCTTTCTAAACAAACAACTGAAATCATAAGACTGCTGGGGCGTTTTATCAGATCTATTAAATCTGCCTTTCTACTTGAGAATTTTCGTCAAACATTCACACAGTATATGTTTAAAAGTGAAACAAATCTTATCTATAGTCTTTATCTTATCAATTATACAAATCACGGAAAGCTTCACGTCCATGATAAGAAAATTTCTACCTATTTTAATACAATCAAGAAATGTCTTTAAACAAGAACGGTCACTGAAAGATAGGGCGCTTTGACCTTTGAACTGAGTACCAGATGAAGATAATTTCCAAAAGACGTTTTTATTTGATGATTTAAGGGTCAAGGTAAAAAAGATATTTGGAAAATCACTCCCAAATGGTTGCTTTGTGCAAAGATGAACTAAAAATTTATTAATAAGAGAATTTTGCCAAATATTAAGTATATTTGCCAAATGGACCGTCAAGGTCATTCAGGGTCCAAGGTCACATGATTATTTGTCAGTCCAAAGAGGGGTCGCGTTTAACTATGAGGTAATCAATCAAGGGCAATGTTCGGTTGGAATGATGGAATGAGTGACGTACTGACGGACTGATGGACTGACAAACAGACAGTTAAAAACTATATGCCCTACTGTGGAGGTGTGTGTGTGGGGGGGGGGGGGCATAAAACATATATACAGTGTTGGTGGGGATTTAAGGAACGGAGAAAGTGTATTACAACTATCGATTGTATTGCACATATATCTATAATACACTTTCGGCCCGAAACAGATTTCAAGGTGCATATACGAAAAGTGTTTAGATAAAACAACGATGTTCGAAGAAATTAATTCAGTCATGACATTAAATTACGTGAATGTGAAACATACTACTTTCAGCTACTAGTCGTCTAAATAAACAATGGTGGTAACCTTTTTTTTTACTAAGTAAAGGAATATTTACCAATACAGGTTGTGCAAATATTCATTCGACATTGCCTAACGCCAGTATCCTTATATAAGTTAGACAGCTACGCTAGGCATCTCACAGGATAAAAACTTAAAATCAAAGGTATGTTAGGTGCTGACGTATGTTTTAGTGTCTGGGCGTAAATCTTTAAAAAATATTTTATTGCGACTAAGAAATTGAATTTTACTTGAGAGTTACAGACATTTTATGATCCAACAAAACACAGGAGGCATATGATTGTAGACCGATAAATATAATTCCAAAGACTAAGTACTGTGAATTGTTTTACAAAGTTTATAGCAAGTTTGAAAAAAAATCTCCAAAATACATTGTGTAGATGTTTTATCTTACGATAAACGAAGAAAACAGTTTCTGTTAATATTTTCTCTATAGCTACAATAAGTGATGAAACTTAAACCCGGATGTCTCTGGAACATTATAGGAGAGTGACAATGTGAGTAAAAAGGCACATGATTCACCAAATTTCAATACGTATAATCTGTCCAGATACTGTTGAACTTCGATATTAAGACCACTAGGGAATAGGGCCAAATAGTTTTAACTTGAAGATGGTCAAATTTCAAGCTTATAAGCAATGAACGACTTTTGGCACTGATTAGATTATAGATTGTACACTTATCTGTGCATTGCTTACTTAGTATCTCTCCACTGCCTGCAGAGATGTGTAAAATGTGTTCACTATAAATTTTTGAATGATTTGAAACACTGTATTTATGATCTTGCACAGGTATATTTCACTGATAACAAACAAAATAAAGAAGAAACAAATTTCTTGTACATACTGTACATGCATATCATCATTAAATAACCTTTTCACTTAGCAGCAGTCATCCTTCTCAGTTGTTGACCTCCAGCCACCTCTTGAACGTTGCAAGACATTTCGGATGCTCTGGTCATATTGATGGTGAAGAAGAACATATCAAGCTTCCGCAGCATGCTGATGGTTCCCTGACAGCTATGAACACAAGATCTCCCGTAGCAACAAGTAGTACGAATAGAAACCTCCCGCACAGGCTCAGACTATAGTCTTCACAAACGTGACAAATCATTGTTGACCCCCGTCTTTTCGAAGAAAAAAGGGGGATAAAGAAATGGGCTCCGTCCGTCTGCCCGTCCGTCTGTCCGTCCGTCACACTTCATGTCCCGTCCATAACTGAGCCATTCATAAAGGGATTTTGAAATAAGTTGGCACAAATATTCACTATAACTAGATGACGTGTCATGTGCAACACCCAGATCCCTAACTCCAAGGTCAAGGTCACACTTGGAGATCCAAGGTCAACATTTTCTGTTGAAGGGTATATTTCGTGTCTGGTCCATAACTTTTTCATCCATCAAGAGATTTTGAAAATATTTGGCACAAATGTTGGCCATAATAAGACAACATGTCATGTGCAAAACACAGACCCCTACCTCCAAGGTCAAGGTCACACTTGGAGATCAAAGGTCAACATTTTCTGTTGAAGGGTATATTTTTCGTGCGCGGTCCATAACTTTTTCATCCATCAGGGGATTTTGAAATTACTTGGCACAAATTTTCACCATAATAAGACAATGTGTCATGCTAAAAACCCAGACCTCTACCTCAAAGGTTAAGGTCACACTTTGAGGTCAAATCTTAACATGGTCTGTTATAGGGTCTGTTTTGTGTCTGGTCCAAAACTTTTCCATTCATCAAATGATTTTGAAATAAGTTTGCACAAATATTCACCGAATTAAGACAATGTGCCATACGCAACACCTAGACCCCTACCTCTAAGGTCAAGGTCACACTTAGAGGTCAAAAGTTAACATAGTCTGTTTTTTTTTTGGTCCGGAGAAAAACTCCGCAAGTATTAGAGAGATTCCAGTGAAACTTAAAATATAAATAGATAACAGTGAGAGGGAGTGCACTGCAAGAGAACTATAACTCCATCTTAAATAATTTTCAAATTATCTTCCTTAATGTACTTATTTTCAGTGATAAAACTGCACAAATGTATTTCTATTGACAAATACACAGGTGTTATTTCATTTTATTGTCCCCCGCCTTTTCGAAGAAAAAGGGGGATATAGAAATGGACTCCATCCATCTGTCCATCTGTTTGTCCATCTGTCTGTCTGTCCATTCACACAAATGGATACTTAAGTTTGCTATGGGAACAATAGGCAACAGTAAATTTCCTTTGATGCTATGCATTCATTAAAGCTTTTATGTGGCTAAAATCTGTTATGTGGCTAAAAGAACAATGGGGAGAACAAGGGGGTAGCCACCTGAGTATCCAAATGTTAGGACGTTCGTTTGTCCGTCCGTCACACTTCGTGTCCGGTCCATAACCCGGCCATTCATCAAGGGATTTTGAAATCACTTGACACAAATGTTGGCTATAATATGACGACGTTTCATGCCCAACACCCAGACCCCTACCTCCAAGGTCAAGGTAACACTTTGAGGTCAAAGCTTAACATGGTTTGTTATAAGGTCTGTTTTGTGTCCGGTCCACAACTTTTCCATTCATCAAAGGATTTTAAAATAAGTTTGCTCAAATGTTCGCCATAATAAGACGACGTGTCATGCGCAACACCCATGTTTATTGCAAGATTTTGCACTGAAAGTCCAGATCCATACCTCAAACTTTTGAAATAGTACAATTGTGTACTTCATATAAAACCTCTTTTAGGCGGAGGTTGTTGGTAACTCTGTTACAAATTCTTGTTTACACGGAATAACTCCTCATGTGATACGCTGCTAGGCGACCAGCCTGAACTTGACTTGGAGAACGAAAGACTTCTTCGTCGTCCACATTAACTTCTGTCATTCCAGCCTTAGCAAAGCATTTTGTGACCGTGGAAGCCTTGACTTTTTTGACGGAGGCTGCCACCTAGTGAATGAAGTAACTTGCATTTCGTGCTAGTTTGAGCAGCAGCAGTCGATTCATTTAATTCACTAAATGTATAAATGTTTGGAATCTTCCCAGTACAAGACTTCAGAGGCAACTCACAAAGATAAACGCTGATGACATCAGAGTGATTTTAACGGCAGTGAAATACTAGTATATACATTGATATACGGAAAAAATATTTACTAAACTGGTATTTTTGTTAAATTTCGTAGCACAGCTTTAATTTTAAGTACCAGCACCTTTTGTATGGAAATTTTGGGAAAATGTAAAATTGGTTTAACTTTTGTAAGTCTTGCAAACACCGAAACGATCTTCTTTCATTGTTTGTTCTAGAATTTCTGTAAATAACTCTTTTCTGTATTTATATGATATGACAATCTTTGTTTCATAATTCAATTTGTTGATTATGCAACAGTTATTTTCCCGTCTATTGCAATATTAGAATACTGAAAGTGTAAATTTAACCTTCTTACTTTCTACTGCACAGGAACATGAAGCAAATGACATTTACAATGATTGTATTGTAGCTGAAGTTTTATTGATTATTCAAACATTTATTTTTACTTGTCGAATTTAATGACTTTATTTTATTGCTACGAGACCTTTGTAGACACTAAATATTGTTTACTGAAAAAAAAATCCACAAAACCATGTAATGATATGTGAGATATGAATATCTTAGTTCATGAAAATATCGGTGTCCAATGGAATTATATTAACCGTCCAATTAAAAGCTAAACTATAATTTATTCGTATCAGTTTATCAGCCTTTAAACGTATCAGTTTATCAGCCTTTAAAACAGGATATTCTGAACTTTATCAGGATTTTGTCTTGCTCTGTAAGTTGTTTACAGAATCTATGCCTTAAATTATCTTTAACTGACATATCTGTGTTGGCATAAAAATGTGAGACCATAATGAAAAAAAGTGTTCGTGATGTTGTAGCAATGATGTTATGCAAAGTATGAACATTTTGTATCATGCAGAAACACTTAATTCTTATCACTGAAGTAGAGTTAGAAATGTATTCTTTCAAATGTTTGTATCTCCTTTACATCAAACAACGCTATTTGTAAAACACGACTTTCGTCTTGCACGACTACTTAATTGAAACCTAGCGTATTTTACCGTATTTGATAAAATTAATATTAAACAAGTTGAAAATATAATAAAAAACAGTTTCTTGCAATGAAAAGTTAAAAAAACTGCATGTAAAAAGGGGCTTATTCCACTTTGATAAAAAAGACATAAAAGGTCGATGTAATATTTATAACATGAAACTGTAAAATCCTAGAAACATGATGTGTCATAGTAAACATGTTCTTAAAGAAGAAAATCCCCTGACGCTTACATTGTTTTTGTCAGTAGAGAGCAAAATGGGTTCTTTATAACCATATTTTTAATGTATTTTTATACAAACAAGTCAGTTCTGCTTTTTAGTTTTAGATAGATATCCATCTCTCAGCAGGATACAACCTGGGATGTGCGTATTTTTATAGCTTATCTTTACCAAGAGCAACAAAATCGTGAATAAGAATTATGCGAAGAACGAAAGAAAACAAAAGCCAATTAAAAGAGAGAGAGAGAAAAAAAAACAAGTTTTAAAAGCTTAGGGAAAAAAGATAAAATGAACCCAATGAAATGGAAAAAAGTCACCTTGGAGAAATCAGCTTTTTGCCTGAAATCTAGCTCATCTAAGTATTTGTCTGTGCCATAGACACTCTCTGTATGACCAATTTCTTATGCCTCGATCATACTTATCTGTTGTCTTTATGTTTCAATTCATATTTTTAATGATTATCAGTTGTTGACATTATCAGTAACCATTTTGTTTCTACTATTTACCAAGAGTTTGTGTCTCCATGTTATTATGGTCATTATTTTATCATCACTAGATTTTTTCTATATTTATTCTTTAAAGGGTTCATTTTTAAATGAAGAAAAGTACAATCGATAACTCTTACATTCATGGTCATAACATCTTATGATGCCGAACAGCACATGAAGATTTTGCATGTTAATTAAGGGCTGTCTGAATACCGCCGTTGTCTCAATATTGAAATGTTATTAAGAAGGTTTTCATTTAAAATCTAGATGCGATATTTGACACCCTCTAAAAAGCATTGAAGTGCTTAATCTCTAAAAACTCTTTGATAAGTTTTTTAGGTTAAATTTTATTGATATGAGTCTTTGAACCTTTCTAATGGATTTATTTTTATAAAAAGATTTTAATAACTTTAAATTAGTATTTGTGTGATTCAGTTACTACTGTTTTGTGTCAGGAAATAACGTAGTGTCTGCATCGGTGGAATACATAATTGCCATATGTTTCATTTTAATAACCATAAAAAATAAGACAATTCAGAACATAAAAATGGTTTGCCAAAGTGAAGTGATGAACACACATAACCTTAGTTGTTATCATTTAAATTAGATTATATTACTTCTACATTACTGTGATTTTCATTTTGATGCAAACCTGTTTATAATGCAAGCAGCACATGGTTGTGCATTCTATCAATTTCTCTTTAATGTTGTCGTAAAGTTTCCTTGTATGTTGCTGGTATTAATTACGTATAAAATGCATACATCCATACATATTCTAAAAGTACATATGATTGAGCACTTTTTAGCTGAGGCTATATTTCATTTGAACATATTGGATTTGACACGAATTTTCATTTCATATAAACTTTAATTCAACGAGTTCAGAAAAATGCTGTTAAGTGAATTCACCATCATTTTACGTTTGCAATATGATTATTTCTCAAGAAAGTATTGTGCATATTTGTTTCTGTGTTCAAAAGAATACATTTAAAGCAGTGTAATTAGAGATAAAAGCAATCGTTATTAATTCGAAGGTTTCAGTAATCTCTTTTGATTTAGTACTTAATTTTTAGTCTTATTAGAAGATAGTATGTTCGGTAACAACTTGGTTTGATGTTTGCATCACGAATAATCCGATATTCTACATTTCGCCATAAGTCAAAATCTTTGCATCACGAATTATCCGATATTCTACATTTCGCCATAAGTCAAAATCTTTGCATCACGAATTATCCGATATTCTACATTTCGCCATAAGTCAAAATCTTTGCATCACGAATTATCCGATATTCTACATTTCGCCACGAGTCAAAATCTTTGCATCACGAATTATCCGATATTCTACATTTCGCCACGAGTCAAAATCAGTGTAAGGACGCCATAAGCGAATTCAGACAGACTGCTTCCTCGTTATTTAGGAAGCTCAAAATAAGGCAAAAAATTGTGGTAGTCTGTTAAATTTGAAATGGATATACAATGAACTTGATTAAAACATCTTGAGATCAGTGAAAGCTTATTCAAACTTGCTAGAGGGATATTTCCTGCAATTAATTGTCCACTTTTATATTGGTTATAACATTACAAGTCATTCCAAAAAGTGTTCACGAGTTCAAAGACTCGCAATAAGTGACTACTTTGCTTTCTAGATGTTTTCCTAGAAAGTTCATTTCATGAAGTAGCGGCAAGATTATATTTCAAAACAAAAGTTAACCGGAACACACTTTTGTTACATAGCACAGCGAGTAATTCGCATGTCCCTGTTTCAAATAACGATCCTTTCCAAACAAACAACTGAAATCGTAAGTCTGTTCGGGCGTTTTATCGGCTCTATTATATCTGCTTTTCTGTTTGAGAATTTCGGGCAAAACAATCAGATATTTTATGTTTAAAAGCGAAACATTCCTTATCTGCAGTTGTTATCTTATCATATAACACTCGCGGAAAGTTTCACTATTTTCTTTTCATCCTGTTTGATCTTGCAATGATAAGCAAATGTTCATGTATCATGCATCTTGTCAGTGCCATGTTGTGCTTGTTTTTACCAAAACAGATAATAATAGACATGAATATAATTTTGAATGGCATCTTACATGGTAAAACTATGAAATGAAAAGTATGTTAAGATCTGAGTTATATATACTGTTCTCAAAAAGTAGGGGATATTATGATATTTTGTTATTATATGGGAAACCTACTCTCTATTGGCAATCCTCATGTTTATTTTTTACAACGGTCGTTCATGTGTAGATAGTGTGGTCACTAAAGTATAGAAATCTCGTTTAAATTTGTGCTTCATGTTAAATTTTAAGACATGAGAGGTAGCGCGCAGATTTAAACATTGACCGAAATCATTGTAATTGTTTCTATAGTTAGGCAAAACTTTGAGAATATTGCGTTGTGCAGATGTTGAACAAAAATTCACAGTCAAATTTGCAATTGGAATTATGAGACGTCTAACGGAACGTCAACGTCGGCGGGCCATTTGTATGATCCAGACCGAAAATACAGTGGCCCATGCTGCAGCTGACTTGAATGTTCCACAGGCCGTTGTCTGTCGATTGTGACCATGCTATCAAACAACTGGTGACTTGATTGATATCCAAAGAAGTGGAGGTCCAAGATGTTATGACGTCCGAGATGATCGCTATTTGTTGATCAAGCTCTTCGTAATAGAGCATTGACGGCCACAGACCTTCAACAACACCTTCGACGTGTCAGAGGGGCTAATGTCTCGAGACAGACAATCAGAAATCGCCTTCACTCAGACGGTCTTTACGCTAGGCGCCATGAACATTTAGCGTGGTGTAGAGAGCGGCGTAGGTGGAATATTAACAACTGGTCACATGTTAAGGTCAGTGACAAATCCAGATCCAACCTAAACTATCGTGATGGTCAAAGAAGAGTTTGGCGTCGCCCAGGTGGATGTTTTATAGACGCTGCTAGTGTTGCCCACGACCGATATGGGGGTGTGGCTGTTATGATAAGGGATGGTATCACTATGACCCCTAGAACACAGCTACATGTGTTCCTTGGCAGTGTGATTAGCCATATTGGTTCCGCATTTTGTCCCGTTTGCTCAACGTCATGGTCAATAATTAATCATTCATTAAAGCCCATCGGGCAACACTTGTCGCTGAGTCCTGGAAGAGCAACATATCCGTTATAAGAGTGGGACATGATCTCTCAGCACACCATCAATCAACTTATCCCGAGGGCATCAATACATAGCTTATTTTGAAAACAGAGGTGGTCCAACACGTTATTGAGGACGTGTGGAAATGATGACTTTAACGTAAACACTTTGGACGCTGTTTAAAGTACCTAGAAATGCCATGAAGAAGTTTAAATTTTCGATTAAAATGTCTGAATGAATTTGTTTAATTGATTAAATAAACATCAAAAGGTAAGGGTTTTCTTAATTACTCGCAATAACCATATTACCTACAACATCCCTTACTTTTTGTGAATAGTATATATCTTTTAATTTCAGAGCATAAATCGTCAAATTTATTGTTATTGCGACTGGAAAATTGAATTTTACTTGAGAGTTGCAGACACTTTATGATCAAACAAAACACGGGGCTTATATGATTGTTGACCGATAGCAGATACTTCTGTGAATTGTTTTACAAGTTTATAGCGAACTTGTGAAAAGACTTTGAGTAGATTGTTTTCCTTAAAGGGTAGTTAATAAACGTTATACAGTTACTATAAATAGTTGGTCTTAAGGTGTAATAAGCGGTGAAACTTAATTTCCAATATCGTGCTAACCCTGTCGTCTCAGGTACATCCATGAGAGTGACAATATGAGTAATAAGGTGCTTGATATATTAAAATGTTAATACATATGATCTGTTTATGTACAGTTTAACTTCGATATTAATACCACTAAAGGCGACCGGGGCAAAATGTTTTTAACTCAAATTTGGTCTTATAATCGAATAAACATGAGCCTCGTGGGCACTCCTGCTCATAAACAATGCACTGAAAGAACTTTTACGCTGTTTTGATTAGATAACATTTTACATTTTACTCTTATATGTGTATTGATTATTGCAGAGATGTGACACTGTATAATTTATTCACTTTAAATTGCTAGATGATTTGTAACACGATATTCTTGATTTTGCACTGGTATATTGCATTTTTAACAAACAAAATAAAGAAGAAACAAATTATTTTTATAAACATTAACCTCTGCAACAAAGAACACTGAAAGAATTTTTATGAAATTGAAAAACGTTAGAAACAACATACCGTACATGTATATCAATATGAAAAGACTTACACACTACAATATCTATTCGCCGAAAACATTTTGTTACTATTTAGTAAATCATTACCTGTTCGCAATAATGACATGTAATTCACATCACTTGAAATTAACTTACAATGGGTGGTCTGCTTAGCAGCAGCAGCAACAGCAGCAGCAGCTATCCTTCTCAGTTGATGACCATCAACCTCTTCTTGTACGTTGCAAACCATTTTGGATGCTCTAGTTATATTGATGGTTAGAAAAGACATTAAGCTCGAGCAGTCGGCTAAAGTTCCCCCTGACAACTGTGTACACGAAGGGGTTCCCCATTCATAACAGTACGGTCCTCCCTAGCAACTGTATCAGTGGTGCGAGCAGAAATCTCCAGCACCAGCTTGGACTCCCACTTGTCCCCACAGTCAATATACACGGGCAAATCACCATTAACCCTGAAAAACTCCATAGCACACTCATGTCGCATGTGATACGCTGCTTGGAGGTCACACTCAACTCGACTAGCTGAGCGATTGGAAGTAAATCTGCTGCGTCGTCCACAATAACTTCAGTATTCCTAATCTGAGTAAAGCACTTGGTGAACGTAAAAACCTTGACTTCTTTGACGGAGGCTGTCATCTAGTGAACTGCATCCACTTACATTTTGTGCAGTGTTTTTTGCAGTGTTTGACACAACTGATTCGATGGCGGAGACCACAAAGCAGCAGCAATGGCTTTGTGTAATGATGATTCACTGCCTACTTGAATAAATGTTTTGAATGGTCCCAACACATTAATTCAGAGGCGAGGACAAAGAGAAACCCTGAAGACAACAGAGTGATTTTAATGCCAGTGAGATAGATATTGATGTTCGGAAATAACACTTGTTAAACTGGTATTTTTACTTATATATCGTGTCATAGCTTAACTGTTAAGTACCACTAAAGGAAGGTCAAAATAACAAATTGACATGGTGTATTCGGTAAAACCTATTCATTTTCCTGTCGTTTAAATTTGTGTTGAAAATATTTCCTAATATTTCCGTCTTGCACACATTGTGTAGGAAAATTTAGGGTAAACGTAAAATTGGTACAAATTTTGTGCGTGCTGCAAACTCCGAAACGCTTCTTTTTTCATTCTTTGTGATATAATTTCTACAAATAACTCTTTTCTGTATTAATAGGATTTAACAATTCAATGCATATACCAAATACCTTTTTTAGTGAAAAAAAGAGAAACAGTCATTTGCCCGTATATTGCAACACTGAAAGTCAAAATATACATTCTTGCTTTCTCCTGCACACAAACATGAAACTAATGACATACAAAATATTTGTATTGTATCTGAAGTTTTGCTGATTTTACTTATCAAATTTAATGAAATGGATTATTGCTATGAGACATATATGTTGACCCAAAAATTGTTTTTTGGGAAAAAAATCGCATCAAAATGTTAAAAAGACTTGCAAATACTGGAGTTTTTGTCATTACCACAGAAACATGTATATTTGTTGATAATATCTAAGATATGGCTATCTTAGTTATTGAAATTATCGTTGTCTAATAGATGGTTGTAATTGTCCAATTAAAACCTTAACTTTGATTTATCCCTGACAGTTTATCAGCTTCTATCACCACAGTTTTACAACAAAATTTTCTGTATCTACATAAACATAGTTTATCAGGATTTTGACTTGCTCTGTAAGTTGTTTACATAATCTATACATTAAGTCATCTTTAATTGACAAGCCTGTGTTGGCATTAAACGTGTGAGAGCATGGAAGTATTTGAATGGAAAACAGTTTTCAGGGTGTAATTGATATAGCTATGATGTTAAGCAAAGTGTGTATCATGTAGAAACACTTCTTATCACTGAAACAGAGTTTAAAAAATGTTACTGAGTTATATACTTAAAAACGTTTGGAAATATCTTCAGGACCCCTGTCCCTTACATCAAAACGAAGCTATTTGTAAGAGAAGACATCCGTCTTGCACGACTGGTTATTTTATTTGAGATCTGGCATATCTCTACCGTTTTTGCTAAAAAGAATGAAAAACTTGTTGGAAATACAATAACAAATGCGAGCCACTTACTGTGAAGAGTTGAAAATTGTATTTTTTTTTTTGAAAAAAAAAAATCTACTGTATACCTCTATAGGGCATAGAAGGTCAATGTAATATTTATGACATGAAACTGTAAAATCATAGAAAAATGATAATGTGTCATAGTAAACATGTTCTTAAACAAGAAAAACCCCTGACGCTAACATATATCTGTCAGTAGTGAGCAAAATAACTTCTTTATAACCATATGTTTATGTATTTTTTATACAAACAAGTCAGTTCTGATATTCATCTCTCAACAAGATACAACCCGGGGTGTGCTTATTTTTATAGTTCAAATATACCAAGAGCAACAAAATCGTGAATAAGAATTATAAGAAGAACGAAAGAAACCTAACGCCAAAACGCCAATAAAAAATAAAAGAATAAAAAACACAAAAAGATAAAATGAACTCACAGAAATGGACAAAATTTAACTCAAGACTTTTAATGATTACCAGTTGTTGACTTCACCAGGAACAATTTTGTTTCTATTATTTACATAGCATGTGATTACTACTATGGTCATTACTTTATCAGCACTACATTTTTTATGCCCCCCACCACATAGTGTGGGGGCATATAGATTTGCACACGTCCGTCCGTACGTTCGTCCCATTTCTTGTGTGCACAACTCCTCCTACACTGATAGATGGATTGGAACCAAACTTGTACACATGATAGATCATGATGGTTTTTTTGTGCAGGAAATAAAGATTTTATTTCTCGGATCAGTTTTCACTGGATTATTGCCCGTTGTTGGTTTTTCTTACATGCCATATTTAGTAAATCTTGTGTGCGCAACTTCTCCTACACACATGGGTAGATTGAAACTAAACTCGCACACATAATAGACCACGATGCGTAGTTTTGCAAGAAGTAAAGAATTTTTTTCTCTGATCAATTTTCACTGGATTATTGCCCTTTCTTGGTTTTTCATAAATGCAATATATAGTTAATCTTGTGTGCGAAACTTCTCCTACAACCATGTTTAAATGTTTGCATACTTATTAAATACATAAGTAATACTGAAATCTAATGTTTTCATAGCTATTTAAAATAATGAGGGACATTCCTGATAACAAGTTATCTCCCTTACTCAGCCAACTTCAGAGGTAGACCAAATTGCGCATTGGTACTTTCAGTTGGAATCCTCTAACTTTATCCTTGTTTCTCTTTATGGTAGTCTTGACTTTTAATTGTGAAAATTGTCACATATATTAAATAAAACTTTAGGATTATCAAGAGAAACAAACATTATGGTGTTAACAAAACATGTTGCTAAACTAAATGTGTAATCTGACTACCATTGTTGCAAATACCTAGGCTTACTTATCACCATACAAAAACAGAAAATAACGATAAAAGCAAAGGAATCCAAATGGAAGGACCAATGTTATATCAGAAAGTATTCAGAGTAGATAATCCGCTAATGTCCCCCATTACCATTTTGCTAAATAGGTGAATGATTTATGGAAGAAAGGCATTGTTAACGAGTTATAGAAGTAAGACATTGTTTAAGAGGTAAAGCAGCGGACATATTTTAAAAGAGGTTTACTTGTAAAGCGAAGTACTCTTCAGCCTATCAAGCAATTACCTATATATCCATTCTTTTCCCTGGTAATGAATTCCCAGTTGTGGGGGCATCAGTGTCCGATAGACAATTCTAGTTATATTTATTTTTAAGCTTTTATTATTTTAAATAAAGAAAAGTACAGTCGCCAGCTCTTATCATGCTCATAACATCTTATGATGCCAACCAGCTGTCGCACATAGAGCTTTTGCATGTTAATATAACGATTGTCTGAATATTGCCGTTGTCTCAATATTGAAATATCATTAAGAATTCACTTTAAAATCCTCTAAAATCTAGATGCGAGATTTGAAAAGCATTGAAATGCATAATCTCTAAAAACTCTTTGTTTTATGGATATTAGTTTTTGAAATTTTCTAATGGACTTTTTGATAAAAAGAGATTGATAGTTTTTAATTAGTATTTGTGAGATTCAGTTTCTACTGTTCTGTGCCAGGAAATAACGCAGTGTCTGCATCGGTGGAATACATCATAGCCGTATGTTTCATTTTAATAACCACAAAAAACTAAAACAATTCCGAAAATAAAAATGTGTCTCCCATAGTGAAGTGATGAAAAGACATGATAAAAAATGTTATCATTTAATTTAGATTACATTACTATTACCCAGGGATTTTCATTTTTACGAAAACCTGTTGAAAATGCAAGCAGAAAATGGTTGTTCACTCTATTGATTTCTTTTAAATGTTGTCGTAAAGACTTTATTTGTATATTGCTGGTATTAATTCTGTATAATATACATAGGTTTGTATATTTCTTTAAATACACATGAACGAATTTTCATTTCATATAAATTTTTATTTCACGAGTTCAGGAAAATGTTATTAAGCGAATTCAGTATCATTTTACTTTTGCAATATGATTATTTCTCACGAAAGTATTGTGAATACTTGTTTTTGTGTTCAAACAAACTTTAAGCTCTCATACGTACACATTTAAATCAGTGCAATTAGAGATAAAAGCACTCGTAATTAACTTGAAGGATTCCGTAATCCCTTCAGGTTTAATACATAATTTTCAGTCTTAAAAGAAGTTAGAATGTTCGGTAACAACTTGGTTTGATCTTTGCATCACGAATTATCTGATATTCTACAATTTCGCCACAAGTCAAAATCAGTGTTAGGACACCGTAAGCATAATCAAACAGATTGCTTCCTCGTTATTTAAGAAAGCCCAAGTATAAAAAGGACAAAAAATTGGTGTTAGTCTGTTTAATTAAAATGGATATAAAATGATCTTAATTAAAACTTCCTGAGATAAGTTAAAGGTAATTCAAACTTGCTAGAGGGATATTTCCTGAAATTAATTATCAACTTTTATATTGGTTATAACATTACAAGTCATTCAAAAACTGTTCAGGAGTTCAGAACTCACAATAAGTGAGTAATTTGCTGTCTTGATTTTTTTCCCCAGAAAGTTCATTGCATGAAGTTACGGCAAGATTATATGTCAAAAAGATAAGAACCGGAACACATTTTAACTCATTTTATATTTTCTTTTTTCTTCTTATATATTATTCAGGCCTTTCTTCTTAATTTATTCAGAGAATTGTAACCAAAGATGAGACATGGAATGAAGAAAACTTGTAAAAACCTAAAAAGTTCATTAGAATAAGGATCTAGATTGAGATAATCATCATCGTCGTCTTAGATGCATAAAATTATGAATTTCTTTCTTTCCAGATGTTGTAAAATAAATCAGAGGAAATGTTGTAATTAATTTAATTTAAACATCAAAACATTGAAATTGAGTGTCATAGAGGATTTCAGTTAAAGATATAATGGTATAATTTCTTATAAAAACAACCAAAACATCACGGTGGAAATTTAGTTATGATGGACACGAAATATTGTTGCATTGAACAGATGCAGTATCACTTTATATCTAACACAAGACCCATTCTGCTATAAATTCAAATGCATTTAGTTCAGAAAACAAATAATTTTGCTCTTACATGGAAATAGTGCATACTTTGAATCTGTTTAAGCTGACAGAAATAATATCGGTACAGCAAAATTGCAAGCTGACTTTTTTTGGTAGAATTGATATATATAAACCGAGTTTTTCCCCTGAAGTTGACACTCAGACTTTAGATTTGTCCCGTTGTGTAATTTGAAGTATGCCGAAACAACACTGCAAAGTTCTAGAACTCGACATTTGAAAGCTTAGTGTTTCATTTTCACTAAATATCAAGGATGTGGTATAGCTTGAGTAGATTTACTTCTCTTACATGGTACAGCGAGTAATACGCATGTCCCTCTCTTTCCAAACAAACAACTGAAATTACAAGTCTGCTTGATCGTTTTATCGGCTCTTTTAAATCTGTTTTTCAGTTTGAGAATTTCCGACAAACAATCAGATATTATATTTAAAAGCGAAACATTCCTTATCTGCAGTTTTTATCTTATCAAATAAAAATCACGGAAAGTTTCACTGCTTTCCTTTCATCCTCTTTGATCTTGCAATGATAAGCAAATCTTGATCTATTTTAATGCAACATTATGATTTTGATTGACATCTTTCAGGGTTAAAAAAGTCCAATAAATGGTATGTTAAGCGGTTTTGTTAAGTGTTTTAGTTTTTAAACATAAATCTAAAAATATATTACCAATTCTCGGTTACCACTGAGAAACTGAATTATACTTGAGAGTTACTGACATTTTTATGATCCAACAAAGCAAGGGGCTCCTATGATTGTAGACCGATAGTAGTTATTTCAAACACCATATTGAATTGTTTTCCACTCAATTTGAAAACAGAACGTCTCCGAAACACTTTCTGTAGATTTTTATCCAACAATTAAATAAAAAGGTTAGTGTTTTGAAGTTATTAGTGATAATATGTATGCTATAGACATGGCAAACATAAGAACAACCTTTATCGAAAAGGTGCATAGGAGGTCAACGCAACCATTTAATCTGAGACCTTGTGGTCATAATGCAGGGCACAAATGTTCGACAAAAAGCACGTCACTGGTTTTAACATGGTTTTTGTCTGTTTAGAGCGTATAGTTTTTTCTATAAACTTTGCTGAAATTAACTTTATTACACATTATTATATAAAAAGAGTCGAGTGTCATTCCATATTTTTTAAAGCTTGGGACACTGTGAAAGAATGACTCCAGTAAATGCTCAGTTCTTGTAGCTTATCGACGTCAGAGCAGCAGAGTCGTGAGTAATGATAAACGAACAAAAACAATCCTAGATAAAGTGGATTAAGGAAACTTGAAAATGAAGTGATGGATTGCCTGTTTATGAATCGTTTTGACTAAAATTCAAGTTTTTAGGTCTGTTCCACCTATAGCAACGTCTGTGGCCTGTAGCAACATTTTAAATATATTACAGAAACATGCGGCATTTTTAGGCACTCACAGTTCAAGAGAAGTAAAGCAATATATTGTGTTTCATTTCATGTAATGTTTTGTAAAGGAAAATGAAATCACTTCTGAACACACGTATTTTTGATTGATTTGATTCTCATTTTAACAAAAATAAACCGTTGGTTTTCATGTTACCTGTACGTCCTTAATGAATTTCATTTTCCACAGTTACAAACCAAACCAGTTTGGTCTGTCCTTGAATAATTCTTCTTGGTAGCTTTTTCTCTCTCTGATGGCGGTGCCCTGGAATCCTGAAGTAACTCAATCATAGTAAAATGTTTTGACAGCTCATTACAAACTGTTACATATGTGTTATATAAGCAGTGTCTGTTTAACATCAATTATCCAGACATTAAATAAATCTTGTCTCGATTTTGAAATTCAACACCCATAGAAACTGAGCGTGCAATGAGCATTTACTGCTCCACTTGCTTGAGCAAACAACAAACAACAAACACAAGCCGCCTCTGTCACAAAGTTCCGTGTGTTATATTTAGGCTTGATGTAAGTTTCATATGGATGAAAAGTAAGACGGTATTGAAAAATGTGTCTGACTGGGAATACAATTACTAAAAAGGTTGTAGAAATTTGTGAAAATATCAGTAGTAGTCAAAGATAAAAAAAAATGCAGAAGTAGGTTTGTTTACAGGTTTATCAAATATACACATAAATATCTCTACCTGAGCATTTACACTTTTGCTCGAAGTAGCTGGAAAACTTGACCCTAATATCGTTTAGGAATAAAATACCCTGTTAATTTTTAGCACTTGAGAATATCTTCATTTTTTTTGGCTGATATATTAAATGAAGATTTTCACAAAAACAAACCAATAACGAAAGTTGATTTTTCAGTGTATGCATGTCTAAATATTGACTTAATGAAAATATGCTAAACATTTCCAACTTAATCAGAAATAATATGTTGAATGTTCTGTTCTATTGTTGCGCTGTATATCTGAGAAAACTTGTGATTTGTGATGTGCGACGACGCTGGTAAATTAGGCGTAAGCTGAAGGTCTGTGAGTATAGTGCCTTTGAAAATGACATAAATAGATATGATACGAAGTTGTGAATAAATGAAAAAAATCGAAGTAAGCTTATTAAAAAAAATAACGCAACTTCAAATCAGTATACAAGATTAAATTCTCAACTTATAAATGCGAAAAAAATAAAAAAAACACTTTTGGTTCTTAAATCCTTATTTCTTATCCTGAAAAGTTCAGGCATCTTAAACACTTGTTGGCAAAAGATCCTCTACCAGCCATATGAATATATTGGAAAGATCACTTGCTTTAAGAGTTTAAGCAATAAACTTACCTTAGTTGTCTGAAAGCATATTGTCCGCTGTAGTTTCCTTTGCCAGCAGTGTTGCAATAGCAAGACATCCTTTATTTAATGCCTTTATAATGAATATTAATGAACACCCGTCGCTTACAAAACACATACGTTACATTTTGACGTGAACTGTCAAGATATTAAAATCAATCCCTGAGAAATTTTGGGACCTGCATCAGAGTTTTCTGTGGGGTTATCAGTCAAGACCATGATAGGGATCATGAAGTGAAGTATGAAAATAAAGTAAATACACAGATAAGAAGAAAAGATATATAAAAAGATTTGGTAAATGTTGACAGAAAGGGGTTTACATAATCTGTTGTCTTCTATTAGTTCTGAGAAACTTGAAAAAAATTACGTATTTAATACAATATATAAATTTCTACTTTTGAGTTACAAAAGCTGACATGGAGACCAAATTCTATCATCATCTCTAATATCCGAGGATACGTGTTAACATTGTTAAAGCGGGTAAATCTTTTAAGTTATAGTTAAAGGAAAAAAACTCTAGAGTGTATCTGAAGTTTTAAATCTCACTCAATGCAAAACTAAACATGATCATTCAATCTTCATTTTCTTTTTGCAGAGGTGGATGTTCCATTTTTCTTGTTTGGAAATGATGTGTAGGCAAGGCCTACATTGTTTAACATACTCAGTCATCAATTTTTTCATCCCTTATTTTTAATTTTAATGACAACAAAAGAGGTAATTTTCCGTCTGTTGCAACAGTTAAAATTGCATGTTTCCAATTAGTTTTTTGTTCTCTTCCTTAAAGATTACTAGAGGGAACAACAAAATCTGACAACAAGCGCAGTTTAAAGATAAAAAGTTAACACTTGTTGATTGATTTTCGTAGCACACTTTAGGTGTTGAAATATTCTGATACATTTGTCTCTAAGAGCATATCATTTGTGCATTTTAATAACAAACGTAAAATTATAAAGCAAATGAACTATTTACCGAATAGGCGGTGATAATATTAATACACGAGACTAAATATAACAAATTTTCTAAACAGTCCTAGACTTCTAATAAAAAAACCTGTTGTATTGTTCAAAAACCCAACATCTGCCAGTTACTATATTTTATCATCAGCAAAAGAGATTCTATTGATCATATGGTACATATTTTCTTACAACAATGTTCAAGCAAAATCTTTTTTTTTTTTTTGAAAACCGAACACAACCTATCATCACAAAGAACGTGCATAATTGTGCTGTAAGCAACCTCAGAGCTTCTTTGGACAAGAAAAGACTTTTTACTGAAAAAATATATACACGAACTTGCATTCGTGACATAGATAAGCTTTAAATTTGTAGAACACGAGTACACGTAAATTGCTAAACTGGCACATCACTAGTTATTAATATTTCAACGCAGAGAAGACATGTTTTCAGGGAAATGCATACCATTTATGTTTTTTTTTTTAAAAATCCTTTAGCAAAAAAGCAGGAAAGGAATGTTTTTTTGTTTTTTTTTTAGTAAAGTATTTGGTGCCAAAGGAACAATCGTGAAAATGAATTATCATAAACAAAAAAAAACGCAGGTGATAAAATTGAAACAGTTGGATTAAAATATCTTATAATGATAAATGTATTTTTTTTCTTTTGTACATAAAGGCAAAACATATTTGCTCAAGATTCTTGGTGTGACGGTTAACTTTAACCTAGTGTTTAAACCCTTGCCATGCTGAATAAACGAATAGACTTGTTTATCTTTAAATTTGGACAGATCCATTAATTGTTTATGGAGGTGCTTATTTAAAATCTATTGAATGAATGGCGAAGAGTGCAGGCCATGATCAGACTGCATGGATATGCAGGCTGATTTTGGTCTGCACTTATCGCAAAGGCAGAGTCAATTGCCTCCAACAGATCAAAGGTTAATCTTGTTCCAAATACTTGTTTAGACTCTATAAGAAAAAATATGTTTATTACCCTTGGTTTCTTGAAAAATAAAAATTCTTTAATGGCGAAAATCGAAAATGAATAAATATAAATTATAAGCTATTTTGAACATTTTCTTGCAATAAACACTTTTAGATAATTATTCAAGATTGGTTTCTTAAAATATTCGTCAACAGCAACTGTAGCATTCAACTCTTCTGTTTTAAAGTACATAATTACTTTTCATTTTCGTAATATTCAAGACTTAATTAGTTACATAAAACATAATATTTACTTTTCATTTTGCTCATGCTCAAGGCTCTATCATAAATTTTAAAATTAACTGATGATAAAAAATTAACTGAATAACCCTGCCTTTTTTTCCACATTTTGAGAATCAAGATGAGATTATTGTACATATGCAATACACAACTCTGATTTTGTAAGATATATCTCCTTGCGCGTTCCATCATCCACAGCTTCTAGCTAAAACATTTTGTTCTGTTCTTGAGCATCGGTGGTTATAAGTTTCCTTTAGAATTCTGAAATCACTGAATCAGATATTGTATGATTTAGTTTGAGTTTAACGCCCTCTTATAGTAAAAGTCATATCGGGCGGGCAGTTTACCAATTCTTACCACATAATGAACAGGACAAGATTCCAAACCTCTGCACGAAACTGTCAACTTTCTGCCGTAAACAGCAATTATTAGAAGCGGGGAATAGATAGGTCATCAGATATTGTTGTTGTTACAGGTCGTTTCACATCGCTCCAAATTTAACTATCACAGGAGCGTAATTAACATTGTGAGTAGAAGGAATTTAAGTCTCTCAGTTATGTTATGTAAACTCAATTCCGTCGCTTAAATGATCAAAATCACTTATGACAAAAAATCATCAAAGTATTAAAGCTGCTTTTGCAGAAACAGGAAAAAATGACTGTGTTTCTTGAAAGTTTTGTCTTAAATTGATTTCTGTGTATTTGTTGAGTCATGACAAAAAATAAGGAAGAAAAGAGATAAAAATAAAGAAAATCAGCGTGTACCTGTGATTATATCATGCTGAATGAAGTTGTTACATGAATTTCGTTATCAAATGTAAATACAACGTATCTGTTTCTAAAACATTACCGCTTGTCAGAAGGGAAATCAGCCTGAAAACGTGAGATTCACGCGCTGTCAAAGCTTTATTGTAAATTTCAAAATAATAAGAGCTTGTGTATTTTCTCAAATGTTAGCGACAGCTGCGTTGTTACGCCGTATACAGCTCCAGCCGAGTAGCTTTATATGTTGCGCCTTAACGGGTAGGCATCAACGGATATAGCTCCCCAGGAGCTTCACACGTCAACGACATGTGTCGGTTCTAAAAGTGATGTAACGCTTCGATAAATAGAGCTCCCCATCATGAAGTGACTGACCAGCCTGATTAACAACAAGTCGGTCAAAAAAAATCTAAACACTCTTTTCATCATTAACTTCATCATCATTATGATACATGTAGTCATCATCATCATTGACAAAGGTATCATCATTGTCGTCGTCAACAAAAACAACATCATCAATAGTTGCATCATTAACATTGTTGTCGTCATCATTACTATCACCATCAATAACATCATTTCAAATAAATAACATCTTAATCATAATTATCACTTATCATGAGAAGTAACAAGTACGTCAGCATTATATTCATTATTATCATCTTCATCGAACGATAATCAACATTTAAGTTGTTTCATCCTAACCATCATCATTAATCACAACCCTCATCAACACTATCATTATCATCATTATGATTACCACAATCGTAATCATCATCATCACAATCATCTTTGTCCTCATCATAAGCTTATCATTGTCATTGTCATCATTTTAATCATCATCATCGTCTGCATCATTAGTATCATCATTACCAGCATAATCATCTTTGTTGTCATAACAACAATCATTATTATCATCATCATTATCACTTTCATCGTCGTCATTTCCATCATAAATATCATCATCTTCATCACCATCGCCACCATCATCATCATTATCTACGACATTCTTTTCTGTTTATACTTTGCCGTATTAGTTTAGAGAAGAAACCTACATAGATATATGTAAATATACATATTTCTCAATGTTGTAATAAAAACGTACTCTGTTTCTTAATCGACTATGGATAATCGGCTGTGGGGAGCTATATCCGTCAAAATTGGGCATCTTGACGTATACAGCTCCCTTCGTTGAGAGTATTATCCGTTGCAATCATCACGGATATAGCTTCCAGGTCGTTCTAGCAATCCAACTTAGATACATTTATTGTTTATAATACTCCAGAGCAGTAAACAGGCTAGTAGATAGCAGGTTTGGTTCTAAAAGCTAAATGTGATAGAAAAAAAAACAAATTTAAGCAACTGGTCCTTTAAAGAAACTTTAACATTGCTATCACGGCCATAAGAGTGAAAAAAAATATTGTGTTTCATCATTCAAATGAAATTTAAGATACTGAAGTAGACATTCATTGCACTTCCATTTTAATGATTTATGAACGTGATACTCTATTTAGATTTGTATTGCCGGATCAAAATCAGTTACTTCGTGTTTGGTACAATTCCTTCAATAAAAATTCGGATAAGGTCTTCTGATTTGTATTCCTATATAATAAAGAAAAATGTCATCTACTACATAAATATTCAGTGAATTAGTTTTAGGAAGATAGCAGACTCAGACATCTTAATTTCAACTTACCTCATACTTGAAATAATTCATATTGGTAAACATGCAGTTTTGAAAGACAATTAAAAAAAAATGGAAAGTGTTATGAGTTCTGAAGAAAGTTAAATAAAGGATATTTGATTATTCTAGAGACAGTTACATGAATCCCTACGGCTATGTCTCTGTAATTGGAATGGAGCTATTTTTGTTTCAAGATCCGTGAAATGTCATCGTATAAGACTAAAGGGGCATTTTCGTAACTTATCGATCATTGCTAAAAATCCTTTAAGATGTCATTCACCAGACATCCAGTTGTTCAAAGATGGCTTTAAGTAAGGCACATGCCGGCAATGCGATATATATATGAGAAAGGACATTTCTTCAGATGCTAACGACAGGCACATCTTAAAAAATCTATTTCAATCTTTCAAATGGTTGTGTTTCGAATAAGGAACTGCATTATTGCACTGCATGTAAATGTTAAAAAGACTTGTTTTAAAACTGTAGAAAAAAAGAATCGGGTTAGTTATGTAGACACATATTGTTCAGATATTCAGATTTACGTGAAAGACTCCTAAGTTGTTTTTCTTTTTTCATGTCTAAAAAAAATCAAGTTTTCAATCAATATAGTACAATTATGATTAATCTTTTATCTGCAAAACTGTGTTCTATATTTCGTTTTCTGAAGAAAGATTTACGGGGCATACCCTAAAATTAATCGAAGATACACGTATACTAAAGTTATTGGCTTATCTTTAAAATTTCCTCACGGATGTACACCATCACATTTTTCCCGCGGTTTCACTGTTTAGTATGACTGTAGCGTATATATTTGTCACTAACAGTTCCGAAACACTTGTTGATTTTTGTTTTATTTATCGTCAGATAAAAATCTTACGAGAGTGGTATGGAGACGTTCTAATTTAAAATTTGCAATGAAATGCGCTTAACAATGCCAAGTGCTTAGGGAAATAGCAACTATCAGTCTATAATCATAACAGCCCCGTGCTTAGCTGGATCATAAAAGTGTCAGTAACTTACGAGTAAAATTCCAAATTCTCAACTGTAAATAAACAGACGCAATATTTTGAGATTTATTTATATAATCTGAAAACACTTGACACGAAATGCTATTGTATCTCTCATCAAAGTTTTTCACTTTAAAAATTTTAATCAAAGAAATTATGATTTATCAAATTATATTAAGATACCCTTGCTATCAGAAAATCAAACTAGATTAAAAGAGAGCAATGAAATTATCCGTACTTGATTGATTGATTGATTGTTTGACTGACTGACAATCAATAATGTTACTTACACATTTTTAATTTCTACATGTATTTTGATTTTTAGGATTCCAAAAGTGTTCAAACTTATCCATAAGTTTGAAGGATAAATGCCTTAAAAGAAAGGCAAACTGAAATAGAACTTATACAAGGAAGTGATTCATATCTATTATCAAATATTCAGAAACGTAGATAATATGGATTAAATTTCATTGCAAGCATTTAGTTTCATCTAATTAATTTTAATTGTCGTAATATAAATACTTTTCTGAAATGATTTTGTCTGATACGACACAAAAATCTGAAAGCTTCCATTTAATATCATATGATATTTACATTGTATAAAGTACTTGAGATATCTACATTATCTATGGATTCTGAAAATCTTCTTACAAGATAACGATATTCTTGAATTTATTTGACACGTCATGTCGACTTTACTACGCACAGAAAGGACTAGTTTTCTACGTAATCTTTGCCAACATGTTTTGAGGAAAGGATTTCAACATATTTTTTGCAGAAACTGAAAAAAAAGAACAAAATAGATGTTAATGCAGTGGCCAAGTTTATGTGTCAAACACACGAACATGACTCTCACAAAAAAATACTTTTCCATATGCACGTTTTCCATATGTAAAAATGAATATCGTGAGTCTCACATACCCAGACATAAAATGTAAAAGAAGTTTTATAAAATACAACAAAAACGCAGCAAGTGTCAGTTCTGACAGTCGCAAAATGGCAGTTTTTTGTTAGTTATCAGTTTCAAATCGACAACATCGTGAAAACGAATTCTCATAAACTGGTATAAAAACTAACGTGCTAAATTATAAACAAATGGATTAAGAAACATGAAAAGTATACATATCTGTAATGCCTGTGGACAGAGATTTCTTTGCTAGAAGTAATCGTGCAAGGGTCGAGCATTTAGCTTGGAAGTAACGTTATATCGTTTTATTCCAAGCAGAGGCAACAAAAAATAAAATTAATAAATGAATAGATAGATAGATAGATAGATAGATAGATAGATAGATAGATAGAAAAATGAATGAATGACTAAATAAATAAATAAATAAATAAGTTCAAATGAATGTTATTTTAAATAATTTAATTCCTTTTTCTGAGATTTTTTTATGTCATTTTGTATCATTTCCCGAAAAAATACTTTTCTTCTGAAGTCTGTCTTTATGAAGGTCAAAAGAAAGTAAAGTATATAATAAACAGAAAATTCAAGTTTTTTCATTAAATACGGGATTTATTTTCATCTCGTGGTATGAAAATTATCATATTTCACTCGTGGCTATCGCCACTCATGAAATATTTATTTTCATACCACTCGATGGAAATAAATCCCGTATTTAAAGAAAAAACTTGAATATCCTCAATTTATATAAGGCTAATATTGCTATTTGTTGACTGATTGTTGAAATATAAATAGTGTTTATTCTGACAATCCATATTCTAAAAGAACTTGGTGTCGCACGTATCTTTTTGGTTCCTTACTTTTTTTCTCATCAAAGATCTGTAAAAATATATTGTATAAATACCGCAAGTATTTCCAGTTTTCAGTATTATTTTTTAGACATCGTGATTTTCTTAAGAATGCCTCATCATGTGATTAAATTTCTTTCAGAGTGCTTTTGAAGCACACGTCATTCACTGAAATATTAAATAAACTTTGTCTCGGCACTGCAACTCTACTCTCAAAGAAGACTGTACAGGAACATGTTTTATTTCTTACACTTGTGATAGCAAACAAAAATTGAAAATACGAGGCGCTTCTGACAATGTAGACATGCCTAAATGAAATATAGTTATACCTGATGTAAGATTTACATGAATAGGAATTATCGAATAATCTTGAGTAATATGTCTGATAATGAATCCTATTTCTTGCCTAGAATATAATAAATCTGTTGACATTTGATTAAATAATTTTATCAACATTTGTCTCCGACTACAGGGTTATAAGGAAACGTCTTTATTATCTTGGCTTATCGAACGTAAATACATCTTTCTGATTGTGATAACTGCTTTGCTTGAAGAGAGTAAGCTGGAACAACTTGACATTGAAGAACTCTTTGCATATTTTCTGGGAACAAAATAAACTATGAATCTTTTATCATACTGAGTAAATTTTCATTTGTTTCCCATTTACTCGTACGACTTTCCAATAATGTGCTATGTTTGACGTGAAAACACTTCCTACGTTAAGTAATGATGTGCTATGTTTGACGTGAAAACACTTCCTACGTTAAGTAATAATGTGCTATGTTTGACGTGAAAACACTTCCTACGTTAAGTAATAATGTGCTATGTTTGACGTGAAAACACTTCCTACGTTAAGTAATAATGTGCTATGTTTGACGTGAAAACACTTCCTACGTTAAGTAATGTGCTATGTTTGACGTGAAAACACTTCCTACGTTAAGTAATGAACTGAAACAAAAAGCACATTAAAGAAATTGATTTTTTTTTCGTAGCGTTAGTATGTTATATATTGATGTGAATCTAGAATCAAATCCTGGCCTGAACAGGCAGATTGATTCAGTGTGTTTACCATTTTCTTCTATAGATCTGAGGAAACCTAGTACGTAGGTCAGATGACTCTATAGATCTGAGAAAACCTAGTACGTAGGTCAGATGACTCTATAGATCTGAGAAAACCTAGTACGTAGGTCAGATGACTATATAGATCTGAGAAAACCTAGTACGTAGGTCAGATGACTCTATAGATCTGAGGAAACCTAGTATGTAGGTCAGATGACTATAGATTTGCTTTATGCAACAAACTAGCAACATCCCACCTAAAGATACGTTTGAGAAGAAATGAAATCAAAGACAACAAAATATATTTAAATCTTTTTATTAGGTTAAATTGATATTTTTGAGGAATAAAAGTTTAAGTAGCCAAAATAATATGAACATAACATAATTCTAAGTTTAATAACCAATATTAACTAAGCTCTAGCATCTATCGTTAAGACAAAATCAATTCCTGCATTTGTAATGTGTAAAAAAGAGACAATGTGTCGAGAATTTCTTCCTTTTTAAGATTCAAGTATTTAAAAGCAGCTGTCACAGGAAAAAATATCGTCTCGTTATTTTTTTCGAGAAGTGGCGAGACACAGTTTGATAATTGTCTTGATTATGATTGATAAAACACTCGTTGCTGGTATAACACATATGTAACATTTTAAAATAAGTTGTCAAGCTATATAAATCAATTCTTGGTAATTCTGGGACCTTCACAAGAGAATTCGGAGAGGTTATCTGTCAAAATTGATAATAACCATGAAAACATTCTATCCTGTGACAAAAAAGCTTGAAAAGTCTCTGGAGGTATATATCGGTGACAGAGAACATGTGAAATAAGTAACAAACATCTTAATAATAGCTTACCTTTACAGGTTATTGCAGACGAGGTTTGCTTTAACAGAGGTTTAGAAGACTGTGATTCAATGTTTTATTTGTAAATACGCAGAGGTGAATAGCTTGTTGTCTGTGATAGGTAGTTGTAAACTCCTGCAAATTGTAAACTTTTATATGCAATGTTTAAAGATATTCAGATTTACCTCCTAAGTGAACATTTAACGGCTTCCGGATATAGGGATCTATACATTTTTAAAGAGACTTGGCTTCAAAAGAAAATTCATTGAAACTAAAATTCTTTATCTAAAGTTTATGAAAGAACTTTAACGCCGTCTTTTGATGCTTAGAATTACCATAAAATAGCGTTTTCAGCCCTTAAAATAACTGCTGATACGTGGTATTAACAGCCAGTCTATTTACAGGGTTGTTGCAATTATATATGTTAGAAGTTGTCATAGGACAAATTTCTTTCAGCGTCTACTGTTATTTGGCCGATTATATCGTATGTGTTTTTTCGGCTATAATATTCTTGACAACTGTGGTAGAGGAGAAAATGTGCTAATTAAAACTGGCTTAAGTCACATGATTATATAATATTTCCTAAGCACGCTAGATTGAAATCGTGATAAAGTATGCTTTTTCAGGCTTTGCAAAGCTTGTTTATAGATTAGATGACAGGAGTGATAAAATAACTCACATAAATCACAAACTACTTGGGTTTCAGTATTCAAAGCATTCTATCTGTGAATGATATTTTCAGGCACCGTGGTTTTCTTTCTTATTTACCAACATGATTAGTTTTAAAGATTTTGTCTGCTTGTAGTGATAAGATTTCAATTTTCTATTTAGCTTCGTTTTATATATTTCCACAACCTTACTTGTTTCGTTTGAGGACAGAGAACAGAAACTTTTCACTATTGAACTTGAAAAAAGAAATAACAAAAATCAAGTTTCTTCACACCTTTTCAATCACTGTCTAATTTTAAAAGACAAATTTGTGAAAGTTGCATCAACTTATATTACACTTTACTTTTGACTAAAAAGATAACAAAATGAATAAATGAATGAATAAATGAATGAGTGAATGAATGAATACTCCCATTCTTACGGCAAAAGGATAGGGAAATGAGAATTTTTGTATTATCAAGCGTAAATACATTTTGCAAAGCGCAAGAAAAATCATTTTAAGATGTACTAGATAAAAGGGTCATATAATATTGTTTCAACCCTGTCTTTGACATACGTATCATCACTTTGAAAAATAACAGGTTTTAACGTTTCTACTGTTAAATTAAATAGGATTTTTTTTTGTTATTGAAATAGAGGTGCAAAAAGCATGGTTTTTTAGAAATACAATTCTTGTTCTATTATCAAAATGAATTAGAAGACAATTATGGTTTCTGTTGGACAAAGGTTCGTTATCAATTCATTTCAGTGATCGGTGGTTGTTTGCTTGTAAGGTCTAGAACTATATGCATGGTTGTACATGTTCCCTATTTCCAACTGAAAAAACGAACTATTTACCAGGGAATGAATCATCACTTAATACATTTACCGTAATATTCTACTTATCTTGCTTTCACTGCATGCAAGTTGTTTAAAGTCATGTTTTTGCACAAGTGAGTGATCGCATACGGTAAACTTTGTCATTCGCATATTCACTCGCTTGCAACATAACGAACTGTTATAACTTGAATGCTGTATTTCGTTATCTTAAAGTGCACCTCTGTGTCAGTGCTATGTAGAAAGGGGTTGCCCTTTAGATACGATCTGAGGGTATAAGAAATACTTGACATGAGAAGTAACTTTTTTTGCTAGATAAAGTGGTTTCTGACATTTTTAAAAAAATAACTATACATCAAAAAAAGACATTCTGATAAAAAATAGCTTCAAATTACGCATTCTGTGAAGTCTCTATATTGAAAGAAGTCACCGGACACTTGCATTTGCCTTTCTGTATCACAGGTGTACTTTAAAACAACAACAACAACAAAAACAACAACAAACAAACACAAAAGCCTATATTCTGGAAAAACTGCAATACACGAGCAAATTGCCCAGTGAAAAATTGATAAAATTCAAATAAATTAAATGATATTTAACTAGACAGCTAAATCGAAATCTTGATGAAGTGTGTGTTTGTAAGCCATTCTAAGCTTATTTATCGATAAGATGACGGGAGTGAAAAATAATTCAAATCTTCAGTTACACTAGTTAAATCATGCTATCACTGAATGCTATTTTAGACACTGTGGCTCTCTAACTTTCCAGCATGACACGTTTTAAATATTAGTCTCGCTTTAGTTTTAAAAGATACCCTTCTGCAAGTTTGAAAATAAATCGTATTTTACCAGCACTTTTTGACTGAAGTAGAGTCGATAACAAAAATTCAGTAAGCGCTATTTTAATGATGTAACATAATTATTTCTAATATACAAAAGTACTTTGTCGGAATATGTATATATAAGGTCTATATATTCAGAACAGAAATATTATGGATAAAATTTTAGTATATTTTGGGATTAAAATCAGTTTCCTTAGATATCTTAAAAAATATTGACGTTAAAGCTACATTAATTAAGTTCCTGTCTTTGATAACAGTTTACTGAAAAATACATTTGTAAGTCCGCAATTTAGGCTTACCGAATGAAACTTAAAAAGGCTGTCTGTATCCGAAAGATAAGGACTTTCTCGGAAAAAAAAAGCTATGGGCCAATGCATTGGAACACACAAACAACCAGTACTGTTGACGATACTCTACGGTACGCGGTATTCATACAGAGAAAGCTTCCCTTGATGAAATATTTACGTTTCACATTTATATGTAAATCATGACAAAGTGCACGCTGTTTTACGTCCGACAGTACAGATCCATCATTGTCTACACTTTGTAACATTTGGAAAGGCACGTATTTACTTCGTGTTATCTACTGATATAAAATCTATTACTTCGTACGAATGCTAAAAGTTTGAAATCACCATTTATTTGATCCAGCTTGCACAAATGTGTCTGTTAAATTTTAATTGATTTTATAAGCTGTCTAACATTTGTTTATCTTTTTTTCTTATCAGCTTTCATCGGTTGAAACCATCTGATACAAGCTGTCTTTCAAAGACCGATCGTTCATGTGGTTTACATTGTTTGAAAAGTAGATTGAACTCTTATCACTTAAAGCAGAACCATGTTCGTGGATTCTTATAGCCTGTTTACATGTCTCAGCGCATGAAAACGTCGTCAACTCAAAGAATCACATATATTGTCTAACTAAAGCACTTGCTAATTAAGTACAAGTGTTTATAAGCAAGTTGCGCCGAGTCTGACTTATGTAAGTTTATCATTTCTCTTTTAACACTAACTGAATTAGTGGTTAATTATACATTTGTATACTGACTAAAATTGGTAGTAGTCAGGTCTGTTAATCTCAAACTGTAAACAATTTTGATAAATAGTGCAACTGGATTGGAGAACATATAATTTCGACCACTGTATGTGTATATATCTTTATTTTTTAAACAGTTGGATAAGTTGTCTTAATTTTCCTGACTTGTTCTTAGTAATCTCAGAAAGGTCGATTTATCTGGCCCAAAACCATCTTGTCATTTTTCATGAGAAATGTGACATTTACTTACTGTATATTTTGATCTGTTGCGGGTCTTCCTTTGCCAGAAATTATGGTGAAGTAAACATACAAAATGGTCATTTTACTTTAAACAATCGAACTTGGCTGAATATTATGTAAAAATTGTGCTTACAATTGCATGTTGGAAATCATTACTAATAAGATACTTTCTGTCAGATCCGACCTTCTTCAGCTAAATTTATGGCAATGGCTGTATCGTAAATAAATCTTCACATTAGAAATTTGTGAACTTAGACTAATGAATGTATTACGTAACTGGGGTTGTTTCACACAAATGACTTGCAATTCTCAAAGATTAATACTTAAGACATTAAAATATTACCGAGACTATGTCCCCTATGAAAGTCATAAAACCAAGTACAGTATCATTTAAAATCATTTAGTTAAAATATATTATTTCTAGTTTGAATATTACCATAGTAACGGGCTTAGCTTTTTATAATAGAGTTTTGTCCGCCTTTTGGGTTTTAATATTGGGGCTTTACACTAAAGTTCCTATTGTTCATTTAAGTGTTTTTTTCTATAACAGATTATTACATAGAAAATGATTTTTTTTCATATTTTTCCAACAATTTATTATGCTGACACTGGAAAGATGTAATACAATTTGGATTTCAAAATGAAAAAAAATAACAGTAGAACAGTAATTGGGGTATGTTTATACACAAAATCATTGTTTGCGTTAGATTCTAAGTCTATCCTCACCAAAACTGATACGGCTTGGCTGCCTTTATGTCATAAAAACGTGACCAGGAAATAAAAGTTTTATAATAATCAACTAAATTTAAGATATACTAAAGGATGATAAAATAGTCGCACAGAAATAAACTATGGAAAATGTCATTAAATATTATTTTTGGGGCCCTTGAAAAGCATACAGTCCCTAGAAATATTTCATATGGCTTGTCAGCACCTTTCTTGCAATATAAGAAATAAATCGATAAAGTGAGAAGGTTCTGGATGGCAATTACAATTTCAAGTAGCAGTTAACAATCTTTTCATGGATAAAGAATTGTATTGAATTAAATTGTAGATTTCTTTTCACGAAAACGTCCTTATTTTACGTTTTTGAATACAGTGTTTATGACATGTTTACGTTTTTGAATCCTTTTCAAATACAGTATTTATGACATGTTTACGTTGACACTTTGCTCACACCGATACAAAAATATCTAACACTAAATTAGTTATAATATATAAAACAGACTTATATTGCAAAATCTTCACGTATCTACTTGCCTGAATCACTTGTTTCGCTAGCAAATTTCTCAGAGAACGTGAGCAAAAGTTTGGTAAAAAGTATTTTTGCAGACATGTCTTTCTGTGTTTACAGATAAGATGAAAACGGTGATAAAAATCACACATGTATCACAAACATGTTTGGCCAGAGTATTTGATTGGACGGTAAATGTCATTTTTCATTGCAGCGGTGTTTCCTGGTGCTCTGGTGCTAACATATGCAAATAAACACGATAAAGTCTTGAACGTGGTTTTGCATTTTGTGATAACGAGTAAGTATGATTTTCGAGTCAAACACGAGACAGCTGACAAAATAAAAAATTGACAGACGTTCTGTCTTTTGAAGACAGCTTGCATCTGAATGTTTTAGCCTATGAAAGCTGGTAAGAAGAAAGGATAATCGAATAATTAGACGGCCAGCAAATTTCATATAGATTACGAAATGCTCGTTTTATAACATAGATACTAAAAAACTCGTCAAAAGTCAGATTATAAGAGCCAAATATGTTGCTTAATGTTTGCAAACTTCAATTTCAAAGATTAATATTATAGACATTAAAATAGCATCAATTCTCTCTCTTTTATTCATCTAGATGTTCTAACCGAGAGGAAAGACAAATATGTAGATATAGCCACTTCTGAAACCACGTCACATACATACACATAGATTAAGTAGTTCACCCTGTCACTAATTTACATAAAATCAGGGAAACTTTTTAGATTATACTATAATCATTTTTTGGATGTCATAAGCATACACACACGAATCTGAACGTTACACCAACTTCCATAAGCAAAATTAATTAGAACTTCTTCAGAAAATATAACATTTGATACCAGAACTGTTACTGTGGACGCGATAAATTACGGTTTTATGGCAAGAAATACGTCCATATGCCAATAGTCTGCTTATTCATGTGTTATATTTGTTTGTCGTGGTTGAAACGTTTTAATGCTCTTACTAAAAATCAAACAATTATTCGAACAATAGAATCATCGTCATTTAAAGATAATTGAATGCGATAATTTGCCTGAGTATGTGCTGGAGAATTAGTTTTCAGAACAATATTGCAATGGATCTGCTCATAAATGAATGCTTCAAATAAAACACGTATTATACACACCTGTAAATTGATTCTAAAAGTCATCCAATATTGATAGGTAAAACATACTGTAAAAAATGTAAGAAATAAATTTACTGAATTTATTGATAAGAAATAAGTAGCGATATATCAGTAGCAGAAGAAGAAAAGGGTCATGTTGGCCCTGGATCGCTCACGTGAGTGATTTGGCTGTGGTTATGCTGTTGAGCAAACACATTTTTAAATAGGACTCCCGGGGAAGGGCCTATTTTGACCCCAGGGACATAATTTGAATAAACTTTGTTGAGATCCACTGGACAGTCCTACATTCAAAATATTAAGCCATTAAGTTTCAGCCCAAGTGACTACCGGGCAGGGTCTTTTTTTACAATAGGAAATAAATCAGATAGTCTTTGTAGACATCAACAATACAATGCTAATATCTGTCTAGAGCTTGCAGTTAAATACTGAAGCAAGCTGTTGACAAAAATATATCTTTAGTCCTGGATGTCTTTGTCTGCAATAGTGCAGAACCACTTGCGCAATTTTAACAGGGATGTGTGTGTGTGTGTGTGTGTGTGTGAAAACCATTACATATTTTGTTTTATCGTCCTGCAAATAAAAGAAACCGGTTGGCAATTACATATTCAAAAACCCATGTGATGCTTTTATTTTTTTGGTTAAGACAAAATATCTTTTTTTAAAAATATGTTTTAGCTCTGATTCTATTTGCAATTATTTTGGGTTTAGAAGGAAAAGTCGTTGCATTTTTTCTAGTTTTAGTTAAAAGCAGTCCTTCAGTGCTGCAAAATGGAACCGCTAGAGAAATTTAATAGAGGGCTATATATTTTTCCTATATTTAGCTTTTGTAGCCCTTTTGTGCAACGGAGCAGAACCGTTTTAGCAGTTTAAAAGAGGCAACAAAGGAATATTTCTATAGAGTTTGGTAGAAAATGACCCCGTAGTTTTAGAAAAGATTTCATTTGAAGTAAATTGATGACGACGCACGACAGACGCCGGACACAGGATGATCCCAATCGGTGACCTTGAGCATATGCTTAGGTGAGCTAAAATGTTCCAAGTTAAATACTTTCTTTTCCATATACGCTTTGTTTGAAACAGCCGAACGGCAGCTCAGTGTGATAAAAATACTACATAGGTTGAAATCAAAAACGCTTTTCATGGTGATTTAATTCCTTTGTTTTTCATTGATTGATATTTCTTCGCCATTACTTTCCTTTTATTTCTACATATAGGCAATGCGACGTCTTTTGGTTCTATTGGCTTTAAATATGCATACATTCATATAAAGATTTAAAGACATTTGCCTTTTCTGCGAAAAAAAAAATAATTCTTTTTAAAGAAGGTTGTATTACCCTGACACTGAAAATTAACCAAACATGTACAGAACAACTTTAAATTTATTCAGTTCTCATGGAATACAATAAATTAAGAAATGGAAAAAGAATGATTGTTTAAAAATTATTTTCTAAATTTTAAGTTTCAGTTAGCAATTTGTGGAAAAAACTTTTTTTTTCAGATCAAACCATATGTAAAAACGATTTTATAATTTAATGATAATTATATTATCTTTGTTGCAATTTAATACAGGTACGGTCTATATTACTAGTTGACTGTTTTAGCCACAAATACTCAGTTATATGTATGGTTTATGATACAAATCAAATTATCAATTTTATAGACAATCTGTATATAATACATAAGCCAAAGTATTAACAAAATTTAAAAAAAAGCAACAACGAATAAACGAAAAAGCCAACGTAACATACAGTGTATTTGAAGGAAGAGTTATGTATGGCATATGGTATATCACAAGGAAATAATCAGACACATGGAAAACATAGCTGTACAGGTGTTGTAACAATTTTTTTGGATAATTGGATCATTTCATTTTTTTTTGTTTGATTTATAGGGCGTACTGTTTCCATTTGATAGTATTTAATCATAGAAATAAATATGAAAAATAAAACAGTTCTAAGCAGTTCTTCATTATTTTATACAAAGTACCAATTGGTGTTATCAATTTTTGCTTTTCAAGTTTCACCCTTGATAAACATTAACTATTACAGCACTAATGAATATATTTTTTAATTTTGTGAATAGGACGAACACATAACGGAAAAAAGACATACTATAATCACAAATGCAATAGGAAGATTGTCATTGCTTAACTAGAAAATAAGTTCAGTGATACTGAATTAATGTACAAATTATTTCCTGACATTTTTATATATTCTTTTACTTCCTTGTCAATGGCTTGTTAAAACTCATTTCAACTGATCGGCGCGACAGCTTAATGATGACAATTGTTAATGATGCTTTTAGATTTGTCTGTAGACTTGAAACAAGTGATTTATTCAAAGCAATTAGTCGTCTTCTGTCCCAAAGTCGACAAAGGGGACGATTGACAACAATAGTATGCATTATGTTTTATCTTCCAATTTGCTTCTCAAACAATCCCAAACATGATTTCGTTATATTTCTCTTTGTAGTATTTGACCTTTGCCAACTAAAACAGAACTGAACATAGAACATATGTTCTGTTCTGATAATTAAAGCTATCGAATACTGAAAAACAATTTGACAAAAAGGTTTAATTAGTTATATAAAAAAAACCTATATGTGTTTAGACAGAAATATGATATTAACTTTAAATCACTGTCTGTTAACTTTTTTGTCTGATTGTTTTCAGAAGAAATATTTAAACTACGATCTTAACTGCAAAACGGCCCATACAGCTTGGCATGGCCTTAGATTAAAAATCGGAGTATTCCGAAATTTCGTACATATGTATACTTTTTCTAGTATAAGAGTTTTACCCACCATGTTTTGCAAGAAAAAAAAACGTTCAGCACGTTTCGTAAAAGATACGAACAAAACAGAAATAAAAACAACATAAATAAATAAATAAATAAAAAACGCACAAACAAACAAAGTAAAACTACAAAAATCAAACAAACAAATAAAAAAAGAAAGAAATGTTTCAAGTAAATGATTTTTTTGAAGGTGCAAATTTCAACTTTACTTCAAAATTAATTGAGTCTTGTTTCCTTTCATCAGCTGAGATAAAGTTTTTAAAGTTTTTTTTATTCATTCCCTTTGTTTTTAAATAATTTGTTTTATACTAGAGATAAAAATACTGTTCACAAAGGCGTTATGCAAAAGTGCTTGGGGAACTATTGTTCTCGTTATGAATATCAGATTCAGTGTCATTACTGGCTGTTGCCTTCTGGATACGAAGACAGGGTGCTAGGTGGAGTTCAGCGTGATTCACCACAGTAAAGTACCATCGGTTTCTTAACTAATCTTAAACAAGTATCGATGTTTTCGAAAATTTTTGCTGTTTAAGTGTTTTGATCATGCAAAATAAACAATAATCTCCATTTAAAATTTGATTTAAAAATACAATTAAAATTCTTTGCTAGTTACACATATATTTTATGCATATAGTCAAATTAATTATTAATTACTCCCCTCCCCGAAAACAAAATCGATTTATTCCAATCCAAATAGGATAGCAACTATTTTAGGAGTTGACTCAATGACTCATTGCTCACGATGTCTATGTATATATGTTTGCTATTCAATTCCTGAGAATGTGATTGGGGAACAAATTGACTTATCACAACTGAATTAAGTCACATGATGATAAAAAATCACAGAGAGAACGATCTAGCTCTTGAAAAGTCGAGTCTGGTTTTCATGGCTTTCCAAAGTTTGTTTATAGATAAGATGATAAGTGAAATAAAATAATTCAAATAAATAACAAGCGAGTTCAGAAACGATAATTAAATTGGACAATAAATGTTGTGAAAGTAAATAATAAATTTATGTATCCTGCAACTCACTAGTATGATTAAGAATTGTCAGCTTGAAAGTATCTTATATTCAAAATCTCGCCAAAGCTCTGAAATTTGACGACTATCAGAATTAATTAAAACAATTTCAACGACTTTAATCTGATAGGAAAAAGAAAAATATAAAATATGCTCACAGATAACTTGTAAAGTCAAGTTAAGTTTTACAAGACATATTTATCATATCTGTTGTATGAACAAAATTATACATCAAAAGGTTAATCATTTTATCTGAAGTAATTTGTGTTGAAAGAAAATAAAAAGAAAATGAAATAAGAAACATGCTGTTTCGAATTCTGCAGAAAATGAACAACATGAAGTCACACGGTACATTTTCGTGACAGAAATTAACCAGAATAAATAGTTCAGTATTAACACGTAACACCATTGAACGATAGATCTGCGGTTTCGTTTCAGAAAAATGTTAGTGACAAATGGATTATATGGCTCTGTCTTTGTGCGCATCAGAGCACAGGACGCTCGAGTGACACTTTTTCATTGACCCTTTTTTTCCATCGTGTGTCGTTCGTCGTCAACATTTTATGTTGTCATTACTGCAAACGATAATGTACATTAAAAGTTGGTCACCAGCACAAAACAAGAAATGCTTTGTGGACACTCTAAAGATCACAGTGTGAACCCATTCTTTATGAAACTTACTCAGAATGATGACCTCTAATATTACAAACATTTATACACCCAATATTTTTCTACTCAAAGAAAGCGTTTGACCTCTTTGTTTTCAATAAGGGCAGTGCTAGTCAGTTGAGCGATACAGAGCCATCATGTCCCTTTTGTTTTAAATTATTTCTATTGTTGTAAGAAATAATTTTGTGTTAGCGCAACTGTGGTTGTTTAAACTAGAATATTTGCTTTTTACATAAACAACGTTTACTTAAGGGTTTGATATTAAAAAAGATCTATTGAATAGTGTTAAATTATGCAAGGGCCAGAGATCTATTAATTATCGAATGATACTTTCAAAATCACTTTATACAAATAAAACAACAAAAACACATGCCAATGTTGTGGGTAAATCTCTTGTTATCAGATTTAAGGGTCATGATGTGGATTCATGAATCCTTTTATCAAGATTTTGTTTCAAAGTGGTTCTATAAATGGTGCATAAACAAACAAATTAACAATCACGTTGTTTGTACCAGGAATAGTAAAAAACAAACAAACGAACAAACAAACAAACACACAAACAAACACAAACACCGATGTTAATACGTTTTTTTAGTCCACTTACTGTACGACAACCGAACCACTTGTTGGGACTTGGGATACCCTCTCAGCGTTTCTTTTCACCTCTCTTTTCATATCTTTTTTCAGATATACGTTACGTTTGTTATAAATTCTGAACTGCCTGCGGTCTCCTCACTACACACAGGACCTTAGCTTACACAGAAAAGGAAATACAAGAAACAATCACGAAAACGGATCAGCGTTATTGTAAATACTGGAATTGATTTCCCATCTAAAACAGTCGTCCAGTTCCAATTATGTAAACTAAATTCACTGATATCGACACTTACTACAGACGTAGTATCATCATCTGATTTATAGTTAATTACGGGCTGATTTATCGTAGACAGGCTTAATTAAATGGAAACCTCGAACATCAGCCATTGTTCTATCACTTGCCTTGAACAAATCTTTGTTGCTGTTAATGTCACGTTATGGAAATATTTCTCAATCGTTATAGTTTGCTATCGAAATAGGTCCGTTACCTCACCTTATTTAACGTAATTGTTTAATAAATTATTAATAAAAACTGACTGTTTCTGAAAGATTTCCACTAACTACGAAAACTGAATGAAGGAAAGAGATATCTTATAAATTATAATAAAATTATTTTGTTTATTAAATTATTTTGCAAACCGGTAAATGTTCTAAAGAAATGGGGTATTCAATCCTTATTTGACGCTCATTTACAATTCTAATAAAAAAGAAAACAATAAAGTTCATGCTGTTAGTACGGCCAAAGGTACTGAGTCACATCTGCCAGAGTTTTTCAAAGCAGAACGTATTATGTTCTTGTTATCTTGTTTTGAACACAATTGCTTTGAACGAAGGAACAAGTTGAAACAATCACTTAACTGATACAGCGTGAATAAATGGGTCTTTTACAATTTTAATAGCTGTTGCAATCAATATAAACACTTGATTTTTATCGAATTTCAGGAGTAACTGATCCGCTGTCACTTTCAAAAATGAAATATACTCAAACAACAGAATGTACGTATGTGCTTGAAGTGTTTCTAGCAAACAGTCCCAAGAATACAGTTTCAGAAAACGCCGACGGATTCACTACCTTGATGATAAAAGCAAGTACAACACTACAACTGCATAAAATAAAAACGAAGTCTACTTTGCATTTGCTCTTGATTCAGAAAACTGTGAAAGAATAACTGATACCTAACTTTTGAGCCAGTCAGTGTTTTATAGATCATGCATTAGGAAAAGGTAACCATTACATGGTGACACTTAAGACTAACACAGCCAGTCATGGCAAACCTGACCAATAAAGCACGTTTTATACAGATTGAGTAATAGAAATTAAACATGTTAAAATAAGAAGAAAAAAGGCGTGTTTTCACTTGATTTGTAAGGGTCCCCTAGTGTCAAATATGAGACAGTGAAAAGGGTAAAAAGTGTCAATGAAATATCAAGATGTTTTCTTTGCTTGATATTCTGCTCGAATATAACACACTTATATAAGAGTTTATTGGGGAAAAAACGCCATCGCCCTTCAAGTAGTGTAACTGAGGGAGTGAGTGTATGTGTTAAAAGGACAATTACCTCTCTCAGAGGAATATTACAAATCTGATTACAGATAAAAGCACTCAAGGAAATCAAGTAAATTCAGGCAAACACATCTGAAAATGGATGATGGTTTAAATCCACCACTGAAGTCAGAACAAGCTTAGATATGAATTTGTAACCCGGAAGTTGAAATTTACTTTGTACAATATTGCCGAATTATTCATTCTGTAGGTAATTTGGACTATATTTGTTTACTATTTAAAGGTCTCAGATTAAATGAAAATAACTTATTCAGGGATAAACAATGCTTTTGTTTTACAAAGAGTATTTGCGAAAATGTTACAATTCACTTAAATCATATTATCACAAAGAAAAAGTAGAAATTTGTAGCCACGGTTTATATCCGTGCAGTCTGATCATGTCGTTATAACACCGATTTACTTCAGACACGTCTAGGAAAATGTTTGTGTTTAACGACATGCTTTTAGCAATTTACAATCTATTCTGTCTGATTAAAAGAACGTTTTGGCATTAACAACTTTTAAAAGCTGGTTTAATTAATAGAAAGTGATAAAAAAGATGTAGTTTGTTCAAAAGAATTAGGATTTAGTTATCACTTCACACTTTTGATCAAAACTTGAAATTAAAAAATTGTGCAATACTTGACATTTGTCTAAGGTTATCAAAATATCATCTTAAAATAATAGCAATAGCGCATTTAAGCATGGGGCTGCCTGACTTACGAGTAATTCTGTAGATCATTTACATATAAGAATAACTAAGCCGAACGTATGGAATGACTGCTGGTGACATAGAGGATATTTGTTTGTTTTTGTGGAAGATGAGAATTTATTTCATCGAGTGAACAACATATGTGATATTTTCACGAGTGGCGCAGCCACGAGTGAAAATATCAACATATGGTGTTCACAAACAAATTTTCTTTTTATTTTATGCCAACACTTCAAAAATGGGTTTTTTTATGACATTTTTAATCAGGGCCTTCAATAAATTCCCCATGGTGAGCCCCAAATCAGTTAATGCGTACTTTGGTTACTCCGCACAAAAAAAAGTGCAGACAATCTCCAATACATATGATAACTTTACTTCTGCTGAAATAAACTGAATACACTTTCATCAAATAATATTTATTTTTGTCTACACAGTTTATCAATATTTATTGAATTTTGCCATACATACTTTAATTATAAAAGCGGATTAATACTCAATATTCAATAGTTAGGGCACAAACATGTATTATCAAAATGGTAATTAACTGATTCAAAACAGTGTATTATCACTTTTATCTCACTGATATTTCCCTATATTTCATTGGTAGGCATAAAATAATAGGTTTTATCTTCTCAGTAATGAAGGCTCAGCACATATTGTTAAAAGAAAATCTAGGTCACAAAGAGCCGATGGCAGTACGGAAAATCATGTTGGAAAATCATTTATTAAGACAGAGATATAATGTAATTTTATTAAGCAACTATTTGGTCTTCGCCCTCAGTCTAAGAGCAAATCATACGATATATTTCAAGACAGTTACTTGCATTTTACATTCGGAAATTTTCGGTTAACCCATTTATGCCTAATGAATTATGCCATCCTTGTCAGCTGGACGAGTTTATTTTCATTAAAAGGGTTTCTGATAGAAAGTCCTTTAAGCAGACAGTGTAGACGGTCTGCAGTATTTGCCTGGTTCTTATTTTTAGGCGCTATGCTTTTGCTTTTATAAGGTTCATTCAGATTGCTCTTGGTGTAAAGTAATACAAAAATGTTTCACTGGTTTCATAAAATCTGATCTTTTCAAAGTTTCCACATTTTGATAAATCCAGACTCTATAAAACCAATTATGCTGATAAAAGTAAAACAAGAAAAGAAAAAGCTTAAAACTTAAAATAGTTCAGACGCAGCTTAAGACTACTGATAGGTAATTCGACTTTACGACAGTATCTAGCAATACGCATAGGTGAACAGTATCTAGCAATACACATAGGTGAACAGTATCTAGCAATACACATAGGTGAACAGTATCTAGCAATACGCATAGGTGAACAGATGTATGAGCGTGCTGCAGAAAAGCATTGGTTCGATTTGACAATTGTAAGAGTGCTTCTGACGCATAGAACTTGATTAGGGATTAGAAAATGCAAAATGTTGTGCCGGTATTTTTTTCTAAACGATTTGCATCAGGCCAAATTAGGCGAATTTAAAGTCAAATTGTCGCAACTGTTCTCTTAAAAATTGGTTGTTATTCGGAAATGTGTCAAAAAAACAAACAATGGCTATTTCGAAGCCTTGCACCTCCCTTTATATGCCAATACTAGTCTGAATGCTTTGTTCTGTTAGGTGGTTCTTACTGATTATGAAAGAAAGTAGAGGTTCACGCATCAGTTGTAATTAGAATCCTGTATCATATATAAAAAGCGGACAGTCAATAGCTATCATTCTGAACGTTATACCTTAAATGTATGTTAGAATGATATAATGGAATGTAAGTATTACAGGTGAAAGGTTTGTGAAGACATTTCTATGCCCCTGGAGGGAGCATATTGTTTTTAGTCTGTTTGTCTGTCTGTCTGTTTGTCTGTCTGTCTATTTGTTTGTTTGTCAAAAATTTAAACCTTGACCATAACACGGAAGTCCTTCCACCTACAGCCTCCAAACTTCACATGTGCATGCACCTTCAGGAGCTCTACCTGTTAGACCCACTTTGAGGTCTCGGCAACACCCCACCTCGTGGGGGGCATGGCGTTCATTCGAACGTAGCACTTGTTATGATTATGTTTGTACTTTGAGACATACCAGTTTAGATCTTTCTGTAGATTATTTCAAATTGAAATATGTACAAGTTCATTTTAGAAATACAGGAGGGTAAGGGTTATAATATATAAAGGGAATTGTTATCAAATTTAAGATACTAAAAAGTAGTTCTTACTTCCATTAGCACGAAGGGCGTTGATATACAACAAGCCACGGGAGAATGCAGATAAATAATTCCAATCAATGTGTTGCTTGTTATTCATATTAATATAGGGCATTTGTCAGATAAAATCAACAAAAAAGGTGTAGTGGAACCGATGAAAAACAGAGGTTTCTGAGGAATTGAGCATACTGTATCTGTGTTATGAAAGAAACGGTGTGCTTAAGCAATAAATGAATCATCTTGCTTTTCACATATTCGCAAAAATAGAATAATAATAATAATAAAAATGTTGGAAATTGTGACTGTGGTTGCACCAGTCTTCAAGTTTTCATATATATTTTTTCTCTCAAAAATTAGGCGAATATCTGGAAATTTGATCTTATCTTTATAACGCACGGCTTGACAACACTTAAATATACTGTAGATAATAAAGAGATATCATCTTTTAAAGGCATATTGTAACTTTGATTGACTTACAAAATACATAAAGATTTACTTGAAAACCTTTTCAGAAACCTATCAATCTTAATTATTTCTATGTGGCCGTTGTAATATCTGTGTTTAGTATCATAAAATGTTTTAAAAATTGCTTAACGAACATTACATTTAATAAGAAAAATCTAGTACTTACAAAGTACTTTCAGTTCCTTTAGATATGTTTGTTTCCACTACTGTTTTTACAGTAAGGTAGCTTAAAGGCAGGGCAGAAACATTTAAAAAAGGAAATTTAAAATTTTGATAAATTGTATGACGAAATAATCTTATATTTATCTCACTTGTTACGTCTACTAAGACCTGTTCAGTGACAATACTGTTATGAGTATATGTCAAGAGAGATTATTTTGTAATTTCAAAAAGTTTGCCCCCGGTTCGAAGACTTGCCTTGATATCATGCTCGGGGTGTCCTATTCGCAAAGAAAGCTAAGCCAGACATGCTTTAGCCTTTGCATCATTGCGCCATCTGGATGGTGTCTCATAAGTGATTTAAAACAAGCTTGGAAAACGTTCCCCGCAAACAAAATAAAAACATTAATTTGCACATATAAGATACAACATTGAAAATAACACCAGGAAAACTTCTGTAACAAATACAAAAAACATAACACGAACACATGAAAGAGTGTAAAAATAATATTTATTTCTTATCATCTGTTGTATAAACACAACATTGTCATGAATTTAGGCAACGTGAAAAAAATGTTTCATTTTACAAGTGATGAAAATGACTGAAGTGAATTGTACGTGATGTCATTAATGAGATCAGATACTTACACAGTTACATTATATATAAAACTGTCATAAACCGAGAACGGAAGACTAACGTCATGATAAACGGAACAATAAATGAAAATGACAACCATTAAAAGCAACTGATTTTGCCTTATTTGCTACTGGGACTGCGGAAATATTAATATTAGAGAAAATTACAGTATTCTATTTAAGAGAAGTCTTTGCTTACATTATATCTTTTACTAATAATGTGAGAGTAAACGTTTTCACGAACTTTCAAAGATACGACTAATAGAAAAAAAACTAGTGTTGGTGTTCACAAAAGAAAAATACCCAAACTGACCCAAATACCAACTGTCTTTTATGTCCGTACACTCGAAAGCCGAGGCACGTTCTTAATGCTGACAGGCAGCTGAATATATCTCGTAAACAAAAGTCTTCCGTAAAAGGTTTAGCAGGAAATAAATGCCTTTGGTATTTCAGTAGAACTACGACAAAGAGTGTTAAGAATGAAAGTGCTACACCTGACGGACTTTCAGATAATTTATAAGAATTTATAATTAATTCTCAGGTTCTTGCAATAATTGTAAACTTTCTATCCACTGCTGATATGAACATTAAACATTTCTTACGTCAGCACAAATCTTTTTTTAAACGATATAGTTGACTTTGTAAACAACAACAAAAATGGAATTTTAGCATCATTTCAATACATTTTATAGATGACTGGTTATATTTGTTATATATTTATAGAAATCATAAAAATACATTAGATCGTTTTTCATCTGTAATACTACTTAACAGGGTCAGAGAAAATTGTAAATACCATCTTAATTTGCCATTAATTAGAATTATTTCAAAGACAAAATCTAATGTTGACGGGGATTTAAATGAGTTATGTAAAGAGACTTGTGGTTATAAGTAATGCATTTTCAAGTTGAATTATAATTAATTTTGCGCTATGAACTAATGCTTCACAAAAAAATGAGACAAAAATGTTTTGAATGTATATTGTTTCTTTCTTAGTTCCAGAATAAAAGTCAAAATTGTTTGTCTGTAACGATACATCGTCTGCAGTTGCAACTTGTTGTTAACCTTGAGAATCACATGCGAAGTGTAGTTTTATACATCTATTATAAATGGAATGTAACTTTGTCATGCCAATCTGAATGTTCTAGAATGTGAAATGGTTTTGTTATGACTGGTTTAAACACAAATGTTGCGATGCCGATACCCAGAATTCATAGGGGAAAAGTGTGAAAAGATTTCCATGATATCGTTTAGTTTTTAAAACCAAGACTACACACCACAATTGATAATGATTCTCGATATTGAACAATTTTAAATAACATTTATATTTGTAAACTTCCTACAGCAGTAAAAACAAAAAAAACAAAAACAAAAAAAAAAAAACGCTTTTATTTAAGAACGAATAATTGGTCATTTGAAAGGACTATTAATTTAATAACGCAGACAAACGGGTGTGATTTTAACTATTTTTTTTTTACTATCAGAGACGCAGATAATTGTACAACGAGCAGTTTATCATATAAGAGTATACAGCTTAACACTTTTGCATACACACTGTATTTTGTATGACGTCATATGGTCACCTAAAAGGGTACTAGTCTTTTTCATGGAAAACACTGAATTTAGGTCAAGAAGATGGTAGCCTCCTAAAATGTATTGTTATTATTTGAAGAAGTTTTGTAAAAGTTTCGAAGATGATGAGTGAAACCAAAGATAATATTTTTTTTGGTATAAGTTGATATTATAATACGATTGGGAGAGTTTCTTCATGTAACCAAAACTGGGGTTCCGATGATATATAATCAATCATGTGCAAGAAGTTTTTTTTTAATGTGAAGTGTCTTATGCCTTGGCAAATTATAGATGGTCAAGCATAAAACAGACAAATCAATAATGCTGATTAAGAAAATAATGTCATACGTAATATTTACAACCGACTCACAGAGTCCTGAATAAAACAACAATATTATATTGTGTAAATATGACTATATTTGAATGAATGCATGAATATGTAACTTGCCTTTAATGTATACATCATAAAGAAACTTTTACATTTCACAAAAATCTTATAATGGTGATCATTATAATGATGATGATAATGACGAAGACAACATAATAATGCATGCAAATAATGAGAGCATATGAGACCAGCTCATGTGTATTTAAAGTCGAGTCCTGCATTGCAAAAACCAACGACTTTTCAGCTGTGTTCTTTTATAATGAATGTGAAAAAAAACGTACTCATGATTCTAGAATCTAGTCTAACGTTGGTTTTTGCTCTTAAGGGATATGGGGTCGGCAATGTTGTGAAACCTCATCCTGTCAAAAAAGCGATGTTTCATAACCATAACCGTCTATTAAAATCTGATTGCACAACAGACTTTTATCAAAGTACTTGTCATCCATTAAAAGTTTACATGGTTTTATGTCATCAAAGGAATTTATCTGATTTAGGTTTTTGACCATATATATGTATACAGATGTCCTCGATACATTCAGTATTTGCTTTGTATACATGTAAACAATATAGTGATATTTTGTTTTGACACAGTTTGTTTTCACTGCTGTAGAAATATGCAACTGAAAGATACATTTTTCTTGCTCTAAGAAAGCCAGATGAACTTTTTGAATATGTTTGTCAAGATGTATGTTTCACTCACTAAATATGATATTTGATTTGAATCGTCCTACAGACACAAAAGTAATACAAGTGAAATAAACACATGATACTCTGTTCCCGTTACTTCTGAGACCATTTCTAATCATCGAGTGTCATTTCCGTTCACATTTTCTGAATTATAAACGGCGATTGTCTCCTTCCTCTAATTCACTTGGTCGACGCAATGCTATAGAATCTAACCTTTGACCCGGCATCTTTGCCTCACTCCCATTAGATGTTGACCAACCATTTGACATGGAAGCACGTGTAGTTGATGTCATGGAACGCGCAGTTGTATGCGTGCGTCTGAGATACGCCTGTCCCTTGATGCATGTCAGTATAGACTGTTTGAAGCCATCTCGGAAGTTCTTTGACATGAAGGCATACACGAATGGATTGACACAACTGTTAGCGTATGAAAGTAAATGGAAAACCATTCTTAGAGGCTTCAGAATTCCCATGTTTAGGTTGTCCAAATGCTCAAAAGCAACGAGAACATTATTGACAAGAATAGGAGTCCAGCAGACGGCGAAGAGCAGAACAACAACCATGAGCATCATGACAATCTGAAAAAGAAATAGGAATGTATATTTCATCATTTAAATATAAGCACGTTCGTGGAAGAACTAGCCCTCAACCTACATATTACAATGTTTTTGTACGTGTTAATATAGCACACTTATAATCCTTTCCCGTAAATGCAGTCATGTTTAGTGTACTCATTATAAAACTACTTATTTTGTTTTTTATGCCCGCGGCCTGTCAAAAAGTAAGAGAAACTACATTTTTGTTACTTTAAAGGGTCGTTTTGCACTTGATTAATTTTCTCAATTATATAATATGTCTTTACACATAAAACTCAAGTAAGACATTTCGATTGCATGTATTATAATTACTTTCTAAGTATACACGAGCATCGTGTACTTTCTAATAAACGGAAAATGACAGATGTCGTCTGGAAAGCTCTGTTGCATTGTTAATGCAATTTTAATCTGCAGTATTGACTGTGTTAATATATTTGCTAATACTCTTGAGGACAAGTTATACAATTATTCCCTTCATGAATAATTATTTATTGCGACAGCAACACTTTTAACTATCAAATAAATGGAAATGTCCAGATTATTAAGTTATTATGGATTGAAGGAAGACAGTATTAGTCCGTGGAGATTTTTGAAAATACGAAGACAATACTCAAGACTTTTACATTTTTCATTTATTATATTTTTGAGAGTAGACTGGTGCATTGTAATTGTCTTTCATACTAAAACTGAAAACAAAATACTTATTTCTGGAAACTGTTACTTGATTACATGTATGAAAAAGTTTAGCGAAGTTTACATCCAAACACATTGGAATCTACGTAGCAAGCGCCTTTAGACAAAAAATAACCATTAAGTGCAAATGTATGGTAATCCTCCAGTTAGGAGTATATAGTGCGTGTGCTAAATTCAAGACTTAAATCATTTCTGTTTACTCTTTAAAATAATTTTAACTTCAAAAATACTTTTTTCATTTGCCATACTTGTCTACGCGTTCTGTCATCGTCCGATGAAGCACTAGTGGTTGGTCCGACAGACAAAGGGGAGGTGATAGGCACTATAGGTGGTTTGATCTGGGTCTCTGTAGCAGGGGTCAGCACGGGTTTGTCCCCGCTGGCGTTAGAAATACAACTGAAAACGTTACAAATGTATTATATAAGCTGTTCTTTAAGTTTCTAATTCATTGTAACATAATAAAATCCAACAAAATATATAAATAAATAAAAAAATACCAAAAAACAAAGCAAAAATATATATCTATATGCATATACAACATTTCTTCCGGAAATTCTGTTGTATTGAAATGCTGAACTATTTTTTATTCAGTAATTTTTTGTTCATCATTCATTTATAAAATTCTTTAAAATCAGCCTTTTGAAGAGGCCCGTTATCACTCAAGTTTACCAGTTTTACACTAGAGAAAAACACGATTTACAACGGCATTTAGGTCTCTTACCTGCCAGAGCGCATATCAGCCCTTCGTGTGGCCACCCGCCATATGATGTTGGCAATCCAGGTGTAGGTAATGATCATTACAGTGAAAGGGATAATGAGGATGAGACACATCATGTATAATTCAAACACCTTCCCATATAAGGGTTTCTCTTCCCAATGTTTATGACACCATATCGCGGTACGGTTTACGCCCACTATCTCTCTGTATTCCTGAAATAAGTCTATGTATATTATTACGTTATTTTAAAAGAAAATGAAAATGAAACTTTCAGAACCATGGGGACAACAAATGAGATTTAGGCATTATTAAACATTCTCAGAGGAGATACAAAAATCTTACATCTAAGAACTCAGCCATAATATATGAATAGTCTAGTGCTGTACTGTGGTAAGTTAGTTTTAACCACAAAATTGCACTGGATCGTCGATAAATCTTATATTCTGATTTGGATGCTGTTTCCTTTGTTTTCTAGTTTTCTTGTGATGTGATTCAAATTTGGATTTATTATTGAAAAACACAAACTTTCTTTCAAAGTTCTCATTCATAGATAGATTTTTATAGTTGAAGATTAAGAATGCGAGAAGGTTGCACACTCAAGGCAAATCGTTTCCGCAGTTTTATAAGAAAAAGGACTCTTTATTTTTTTTATCTGTTTGTTTATGAATGTTTCTGTGCTTTTTAGTTTAAGTTGAAACAAGATTAAATCTATTTTTGCTAAATGAATAAGTCTATTAGTAAACATTAAATCATAAATATAAAGATCAAAAAGAAAGTAACTCTCACGAACGTGTCTTTTAGTCAAACTTTCTTGTATTTTTTCTAATTTCTCATTAACTGATTATCATTAAATTTCATTTTCCGTATCTAAGAATAAACACTGCAAGCAACTGTTCAAACAAACAGCTTAGAAATTGAATACAACATCGCTGCAGGTTGCTGATAAGCCCAAATAATGGTCACGACTTTTTGAAAATACGTTTGGGAATGTTTAAAAATTACTGTTAACATAAATAGAGAAAATAAATCATAACTGTATCATATATATCAAAGATTCTATTTTCTCTAAGATCGTGGAAAAAACCGACAAACATTTAAAAAGACTTCATTATTTAATTCTTATATTTTTAACATTCTTAGTTTTGCTAATTGACGTAAAATGTCCAGAACTTCAATCACAAACTAGTTAGTGCAATAAGTTAAACTCGGTTCATGATGAAAGGCAAACAAAATATATTTTTATTTCGACAGAGGAAATTTTGAAAAATGAATTTGGCATTAACAGGCAAAGACTGCTTAACTGAAGACAGAGTGCATTACACTAGCGGTACACACAGGTAAAAATCACACTGAATTAATTATCCTTTTTGCTTAATTTGGATTAAACAATGATGTGTTCGTTACAAGTGGAGATAAGAATAATATATTTAACTTATACTCTCTCTCTGTGTATCACGTTTTTGCATTATAAGTGATATCGTTCTTTCCTAGGCTGAGAATGAAATAATGCCCAATTTTTGAAATTTCATCGTTGAGCTGAAGAAATGTTTTTATTTTTTTTAATTTTCATGATTAGAATCTTAAGAAAATGTAAATTTATAAAAATGGAATTTTATATGAAAATGACAGTGTAAAGTTTAAATTCTACATTAAAACTAATACACCTTGCTATTTAATTAAAGTATCATTTTTCCTTAAAGTGAAGATATCTCCTTAAATTCAAATTCTCTTAAGACATTCTCAATCAGAAGTATTTCAATTATCATCGATAATAAAAAATGCAATTCCAGGAATCAGATATTTGTCCGCATAATTTTTACGTGATCACGCTATCAGAAAAGAAACATAAATTATTTTCTTTTATTTACATATTTTCTTGGAAGAAGTAAGGCTTCAATTTATTTTCGTACTTGTTAAATCTAGGAGGATGTTGAACAAAACTGCATTGTGACAAGATACGGCAGTTTAAGAACTGATCAAGGTCTTCCTGATATAATAAATTATTTTAATCGGATATCAACGGGAATATTTCACATTCGCCTTATTACAAAATAAGAAAAGAATATCATACGCTTCCAGAAATTTGTCATATTTTTTCTACAAAATACTTTAACATATTTCTTTTTCCAAAGGAGCCGTCCAATTTGGTTGTCAAGTGTTTCCTCATACAAGGCTTTTAAGATACTTAGATGAATATGTAATCATTCAATTAAACCTCTTCAATTTGACTTCAGCTTTCTAGGGTAAAAATTTCACTTACACTGTTACGTTGTTTAATGTATGAAACTTCATTTTGCATTTTTTTAGATAGAAATATTGATACAGTGAAAATGTAATTTAGCTTATTGAGGTCTGTAAAAACAATGCTGTTTACACTTACGATAGCAAAGATCATGGGCACAGCCGTGGCAAACGAAGTAATCCACGTTGAAATTATCATAATTCTCGCGTGACGCTTCGTACACAGTGATCGTGCTTTCAGCGGATGACGGATTGCTATAAATCTGAAACAGACAATGTGATATAGATTATGTAATAATTTAACGTGACGCGTTAAACTTAACTTGGATCATTAACACTTTTCCCCAGACATGCTTCTCTCGTATTATATTGCAGTTGAAAGAAATAATATCAATCAAAGACAAAATGGGCTGTTTTAACAAAATCAAAATCGTTTGAGTAAAGAAACTTTGAAATTAGCATAAACTGAAAAGGCAGCTGCAAAAGATAGTAGAATATTCTTTCCATAGGGGATAACGCATAATTTTATTTAGCTCCATATCTTAAGAAGTACACTTATGACAAAACTCACAGAATCGCTTTGCCCGTTTGTAATTTTTTTTCAGAATCGAGACGGTCTTTTCTTAAAAACAGCAGTTCGTATTCAATAAAGGTAAAACAACTTTTTATCTATAAAAACAAACCTCTCGATGCTCATCACTGTAAGTGTCAAGGCAGAGCAAATCATCGACACTGTCTGAATATAGTTGGTAAACTTGCACATGAAAAATCCAAGTGTCCATGAGTATGAGTAGGACGCAATGGCCTGAAAACAGATGCAACAAATGTAAATCATTAAAGATATACTAGGTCTAATATTTATCCCTGTCAAAAGAGACAGAAAGTTGTATGTTGAAACAGTGTATAAAATGTGTCTTGCGACCTTTATATTCCCAGAAAAGTCCTAAGATTGAAACAGACAAAGATATATGAACATGACGAAAATCTTAAAAAACCGCCGACTTTTTAACTGACGTGTTAACACGCAGATTACCGAACATAGTCCGAAACATTGCCATCGCAATCGGAAATGTCGCAATATCATAAGGTATGCCTAAGAAATTTACCACGAGTCTTCCAGATAATGGCGGACTGATTTCCGTAAACTTCCGTGACAAGATTTTGTTTCTTGAATACTGCTGTAATCGGCCGTTTTGTACTAGAACTTTTAATGCAGATACCATTTATTTTTTTTCATATCCAATATTTGTTTGAAAGTTGAGCCGAGTATATCTTTAACCAAATTATTGGCCATTGAAAAAAACTGAAAACAGATGCAAAATATATAGTCCTTTAATAAAGTTATTGACCATTGAAAACTACGGAAAACATTATGCAAAATATATAGTCCTTTAACCAAATTATTGACCATTGAAAACTGCTGAAAATATTTGCAAACTGTATGTCCTTTAACAAAATTATTGACCTTTGAAAACTGCTGAAAACAGATGCAAAATATATAGTCCGTTAACCAAATTATTGACCATTGGAAACTACTGAAAACAGATGAAAAATATATAGTCTTTAAACCAAATTATTGATTACAGAGTACTACCAAATTCCGAAATGTTTAAAATCATTGCTTCTAGATTCCATTTATATACATACAGTATGAATAGCTCGGCCTTCATTTATAGAAAAAATTGAATCATTCAAATGAATGTTTTACATATGAATAGGCAAGGAAATGTGTTTGAAATTAGAAATTCCCTCAGCATTGTTCCTTTGGAATTACTTTAAATGTCTTGTTGTATTGCCTAAATGGTTTTTAAAAACAATATTGGGAGACCAACGCATGTTAAGATGAACGTATTTTTTAAAGAGGCTGTACTCCAGATTTGACATAAAAATTTTTTTTTCATAAATTATATATTTAGATGCCGTGAGATTATAACAACATAATATTTTACTTCAAAACTGATTATAAAAGTCAAAATAGAATAAAAAAAATATTTTCGCTCCAGCCTGATTTGAACTCTGGACCCTCATGTTAACAAAATATTTCCAACGCTTCTACTGTCACCACCATCGCCGCATGTTATATTACAGATATTTACTATAAATCTTATACGATATAGTTATACCGTCGCGTTACGGTATAGCACTTTGAAAGGGAAAAAAATCAATTTATAATGTAATTATATGACTTATGTTTTGTCAGTAAGTTATTTTTTAAGCATTAGTCATAAATATCACAAGAAATTTATAATACAAGAAAACTTTCTTTTTTTTTTGTCATCTGGAGCACAGCCCCTTTAAGAGGGTTGTCATTTATGAACTCTATCTTGATTTTTTTCCTAGAAAAAAAAATCAAAAGTAATTGCTGCAATATTTTTTTCTGTCCTAATAATTACAGGACAAAAAAGAAGTTCTTCGGTCGCTATATGTCCATCCTTGATTTGCAGATTACTTTGCAGCAATCCATCGTTCTGCGATTGAAGTTTGTGAATAATTAACTTTCATGTTTTTATTACTTTAGGGGTTTTTCCTTTAGTGGAAACTGTTATTTTACTAATATTTTATGCAACAATTACCATCTCAGCCAAAAACCTTGAAATGTAACACTATCGCGTGCAGTGCACTATTACTAGAAATTTTGCAGTTAAGGGAATTTTAATGATGTTGTGCAGATGTTTTTGTTCTGTACTAGTATTTGTTCCTGTCTTTTAATGTCAAATAAAATGTTCATGGCATCTGACACGTTTTGTTTTCCATATTTGTTCACTGGAACATGCAACAATTCTCTGCTTCAAATATAAAAGAGTAGTTAAAAGATACTTAAAAACAAGTTCAAAAATAAATGTAGACATAATTTTTGAATACAAATGTTAATACAAAAAGTAGCATTCCCCATTTAAATTTCCTTAAAGTGGAAGTGATTTTACACAAAATATTACAACACATTACAAAAAATCACTAAGCAGCGACCAAGCCCAAAAATGTCAGGGAAACTTAAATATGAATAATTTGTTTAAAAGTTTGACATTAGATTTCCGTGATTTCAAGTTGAAATATTGTTAGAATTATTTCAACTGTACTCAATTTGATCTTTATTAGACGGGTTAGATTTAAGTGTGCTACAGAGATTTCTGAACACGGAATATCAAAAAGAGAAATAATATTATTTAACTTTAAATGTTTAGAAATGTATGACATAATTCGTGCATTTGTTCCATGGTACACTTCTAGATTTTAAAAACATAGAAAGTAAACAAATGAATAAAGAGAACAGAATAGATAATGACATTTTTGCTTTTACAAGTGAACAATATTTTATGTTATTTCAGAAATTAAATCCCAGCCAAAGAATTTTGTGGGAAGCCAGTTGGAAACAGAAGTACCAACTATAAAAATTTGTTCCAGCCAAAATGGCGGTGTCGTCCACGCTGTTTGTTTCATTGTAAATTGAAATAAAGAAACTTTAATAGGTTATGAAATACGTAAAACTGCATCAAGTGACCTGAAATAATATTTTCATATGCTTTTTTACAGTGTTGGGTGATGAAGTTTAAACTTACACCAGTTTATACCGTAAAATGGGTTATTCTGTTGATTGTTGTAAAAGTTTACTTATTTACATGAAAAAGGCCGATTGCATTCTTAACGGCTTTATTTTTTTCTTTTTCTTTTTATTTTTTTACAAATTTAAGCATATCACCAAAAGTTTAAAGCATACTCCTTGTGTATTTTATACAAAATACTACTACTTAATTTACTTTATTGAATACTATTTTGTCTTCGTTTTGTTACGCTATAGTAACAAATGTGAAACAAGCATGATATAACAAAGTGAACTGAAATTTTAAGCAAACAAAAGATTATCCCTGAAAGATATATCTAACAAACTATCTTGAAGCAAATTAAGTGTAAAATATGCATTCATCTGTACATTCATCTGAGCAATACTATGCTAGTCAGAACAGATCTGAGGTTGAAAGAAGAGCTATTTTGTTTCAAAGTATTCGTGTAAACTCCCAGTACTTTAAAATACTGACAGCGATAACTCACTAAATTGAAATTATTCAGCATATGTCTGAGTGAAGATGACCTCGTACTGTTTTCATTTCAGCGGAGTATTGTTTTATTTCTTTAAAACCCCTAAAATCCCATTGAAACAACTGACAGCATCATAAGACAAAACTGTTTGAAATTGTGAAAAAAAAATGGAAAAGTTGTCATGGTTTCAAGGTGTTGTAAACTGCCTCTTGTAATTCGCATTAAAACATTCGAATGTTTTTAATCAATTTATACACTTATATAAGAGGATGAACTTTCCTTTGATTAATCCCTCTCCGCAAAGCGGGGAGGGGATTATAGGAATGGCCTCCGTCTGTCAGTCCGTCCGTCATTCCGTCCGTTAGTCATTCCGTCCATCTGTCCGTAACACTTTCGTGTCCGCTCCATAACTTTTAAACTGCTGAAAATTATTTGAAATAACTTGGCACAAATGATCACCATTATGAGACGATGTGGAGAGCGCAATAATTGGGTTGCTACCCCCAAGGTCAAGGTCACACTTAAAGGACAAGCGTTAAAAGTCTACATTTCGTTTCCGCTCCATAACTTTTAAACCGCTGAAAATTATTTGATATAACTTGGCACAAGTGATCACCATTATGAGACAATGTGCAAAAGGACAATAAATGGGTTGCTATCCCCAAGGTCAAGGTCACACTTAAAGGTCAAATGTTAAAAGTCTACATTTCGTTTCCGCTCCATAACTTTTAAACCGCTGAAATTGTTTGGAAATAACTTGGCACAAGTGATCACTATTATGAGACGATGTGCAGCGCAATAATTGGGTTGCTGCTGTCCGTCCGTCCGTAGCACTTTCGTTTCCGCTCTATAACTTTCAAACTGCTGTAAAAGTTTTTGAAACTACTTGGCACAAATTATCACCATTATGATACGATGTGAAGAGCGCAATTATTGGGTTGCTACCCCTAAGGTCAAGGTCACACATAAAGGTCAAGTGTTAAAAATGCTACATTTCGAGTCCGCTCCATAACTTTTAAACCGCTAAAAATGTTTTGAAATAACTTGGCACAAGTGATCACCATTATGAGACGATGTGCAGAGCGCAATAATTGGGTTGCTACCCCCAAGGTCAAGGTCATACTTAAAGGTCAAGTGCTAAAAGTCTACATTTCGTGTCCGCTCCATTACTTTTTAACCGCTGAAAACTTTTTGAAATAACTTAGCACAAGTAATCACCATTATGAGACGATGTTCAGAGCGCAATTATTGGGTTGCTACCCACAAGGTCAAGGTCACACTTAAAGGTCAAGTGTTAAAAATGCTACATTTCGTGTCCGCTCCATTACTTTTTAACCGCTGAAAACTTTTTGAAATAACTTGGCACAAGTAATCACCATTATGAGACGATGTGCAGAGCGCAATAATTGCGTTGCTACCCACAAGGTCAAGGTCACAATTAAAGGTCCAATATCCACATTTCACGTCTGCTCTATAACTTACTAACTTGTCTTACAAAAAGTTTTTTAATTACTTTGCACAAATGATCACCACCATGACACGATGTGCAGAACTCAACATCCAGGTTGCTACCCCCAAGGTCAAGGTTAAATGTTCTCCATAACTTTTTGACTTTATGGAAGATTTTAAATAACTTGGCACAAAAAATTACTATCATGCAACTATGTGTTTATAATATGCATGGTACAACATCAAGGTCATGGTTGGTTAAAGGTCAAGACGTACACATTCATGTCCGCTGCGGAAGGGGATTTAGCTGTCCTTCAGACTCCCTTGTTTATATTATTAGTGAGTGTTTTTTTCACGGATGGAGCTTGAATTACTAAGAATATAAAACAATAAAATATGAAAACGCGTTTCTGTAATTTTCTAGCATTTGATTGCTTAAAAGGTAAAGAAAAAAGTTATGTTTTTGTCAAAAATAAACTAAAATTCATGTTCAGTTTTGATATTTTCCAGATAAAAGAAAAACAAACACAGTGTATTAAGCTTTCGATTTGTGTCTTCTTTAGAAATAAGCAATTTTGAAATTTCAGTTTTCAAGAAATTCAACAGGTCTTCGACACAGAATATTTTTGAAGCTGTATATTTAATATGATGTCTAATAAGTGATAAGACTAAACAAGTCTATAATTTAGGTATAAAATGTGATCGCTTTCCCGGCCCCTCTAGAATACTAGTTAAGAAAATAATAAAATCTCTTGGTAGTTTTTTACTGCTAAATATGTTAATTGACTTGCACATGTAGTTTCTTTTCACCCAATTCCTTAAAATACGCAATTAATTTGCCTTTAATTCAATATCTTGAATGAACAACCTATGTGTTGAAGTAAGTTGTGAAACTGTAAGAAATGTCCCGCTAAAATAAATGCATTGGAATGGCAGTGAATTGCAGTAACATCGTAAAATTGTAGGGTGCCACACAAATCTCAAACCAATTTGACATGCTTTGACTGTCGTAATATATTTGTCTGCTTCGCAAAGCACTAAACAGTAAAAAAATATATGTCTTGTAGAAAGTACAATTATTCAAATTAGGATGTGCATTTTATGAGAATAGTAAATACATGTATATCTACAACACAAACAGCTTGAATTAACATACATTGTTATGCATGAATTCAAGTAGGTTTGTCTATCAAACGCTTGCAGATTTTGTCTCAGCAAAGTGCATTTACCTGATGAGAGTCTGTATTCAAAAAAGGGTTTTCATTTCAAATAACAATATATTTCCTGTATTTCAAGGCCCCGTAGACGACATTGTACAACTCAGTCTGAACTAGGAGACACGAAATAGTTTCAATCACTTTGATATGTTGACGGGGAATCTTGCATAATGATAAAATGAATAAAACATTTTTGATATAGAATTACTGTATTTCTATCAGCAGTAAGACCTTGGCGATGTCGTTCAAAACTACGTTTTTTATGGGTTTTTTTTGTTTCAAAAATCAGTCAGTATTGATACATTAAATTTAATTTCGAATATTCTTTCTTGACTTGTAAAACGTTTACAAAACGCGATCTATGCATATTTTAGTGAAAACAAGACCATGTACTTTTAATGGGCTTTAATCACAATAATATTGTCAATACGTATTGTTGACAATCATGTTCGGAATGTTATGATGTGGAACATTTGCATTGATTCAAAAACAAGCTGTTAATGCCAAAAACCAAATGTCCTTGTCGTCTCTATTGACGCTACAATAATTTTAGGAAGCAACAGGCGTGTCTTCGTTTACAACCAAGGAAAAACACAAAGCATGTTTTGTCACAATTATCTTCTTAAATGTTTGTTTATCTCTAGCTGTCTCTAATAATGAGGTAATAGAGGGGCAAAGCAATTTTCATTGGTTAGCGTGAAACAACGTGCACAGTACATTGTCTACACAAAACGTAATGACGTATTAATTTAAAAATAAATAGGTAACAGGCAGCATGTGTTTCCTTTCGAACCGTACAAATCCCGAACACTGCATAGCTGATATTAGATCAACCGCTTAAACTAATACGATTACATATTTAAATTTATCAATACAAGTATAACATAACTTTTTTTATGCACCAAGGGATTTATTTAAGATATACATATTCAAATGGACGGTTTCAATCGTGAGGGGATTTGTGAGCAGACTTGGTAGACAAGTTTGTAATTTTCACGTTTCATACGTACCGTTTGTTTTGGCACTGAACAAATCTCAGACGACCTTACAGAAATAATATCACATTTATGTAGTTATTGGTAGAAACTGATTCTGATAAACTAAGCTCTAGTATGTCGTAACGAGGATAACAGAAGAGCACTTCGATTGTATATTAATACATCACTGTCAAAAAGCATAAACGCTCTTGAAACGTGAACAATAGTGAAACGACAACGACAGAGGTTTGAAAAAAAATGCGTGACAGATCTTTGTCATTTAATGGAATGTGTTGTTATGAACATGCTCTAAAAACACAATTTGACAAAGAAAGGTTTAACGATCAACGAGTCCGCGACAGAAATAAAAGGATTTGGCAAAACATATTTGGGTGCCTGTATGGTGGCTCGATATTGTGCCAACACTTATTTTCAAACCTTCACAAAAATACATCAAAACTACTTTTATCAACTCTGCACGCGACTTGACTTCATTTGAGATATGTAGAAAGACACTTAAATATATTTAAGTTTTATTGACCTGTTATTCCTCAAATGCATTTTGGATGTAATTAATCTTCATATTTTCATGTAGTTGTCATCGTTCTTTTGAGTTTTAATGGCCACATGTATAATGATGCTGTCTTTGCCAACAAAACTTAAAAAAGGAATCAATATTTAAACCCGTTTTAATGACAATAACTGTATTTAAAATATGTTTTTGGTAGAAACGGTTGCAAAGAAATGGCATCAATGGATAAGCCTTAACAGATAATGAAATAAGAAATATAATGCACTTTCTTGGACTATTTTTGAAGTATAGTATTTGAATGAAAACGGAGGTGTAAGTACAAAAAATATATAAAACTATACAAAGTCAATGGACTTGTTAAAAAAAATCATGTATGGCATTTTTACCGTGCATCATGCAAAGCGTTATTAACGTTAATCTTCACTTCTATCCCACAAGTTTAGACAGTTTCTTTTCTGGAAACGCGATACTTTGAAATTAATATATGACCAGCTTAACTTGAGAGAGATAAAGAAACGTTTGGGGATTACTCGCTTACCTTACACATAATATTATCACATCTACAAGTCTTAAATAAGAGACCGGAAACCTTAGGCAAAACAACTGTTTTGGACAAGACAGATTTTAGGCTGTTACAACCACACTTTGTTCGGATGACATTTGTCTATGCAAGTTATCTAGAATTGCACCGAAATTCTCAGAAAACGTCAATACAGTTCTCTTTCCCCCGGTGTTGTTTTATTTGCAGATAATTGTATGTCCGAATTTTTATCAGATAAATATCTGATTAGTATTCGAGTCGTACCAAACTCGTACATGACGTATTTGACACGTTAAACTACACCACTCCGATCATCCCACCAGTTAAAAATCAGAACAAAGTGACAACATACAAATACATCAGAAGTAAAGTCTAAATAATAATAAGTTATCTTATAACAAAGAAAAGTTCAAACTTTGCATTTCAAACACCTGAGTTGAGCATAGTTTGGCTAAAACATTAAATATTTGATAGCACTTGATGTTTGTTTCTTCTAATTTTCTCTGATAAAAAGGAATAATCACGTTTCCCAGGGTATCTGTTAAGGAAAACATTATATTCTCTTTGAAAGGTTCACCCACAGGAACTGAACACTTTACTTTTTTTCTGCTATTAACATGCGGAGTCATTTTACATTATTTCTTATAAAATTGCATAACTGGTGCACTATCTTAAAGCAGAATCTAACGTTAAAACCACGTGAAGTATATGCACCACTTGACCTATATTTAGAAACATCACCAATGGTCTTCAAGAGCTGACTGTACATTCAGCATACTGTGTCTGCTAGTGATATTAAGTTGAATTAAACTTTTACGAATTTAAAGATTTGTAAAATTGGTATTTTGTGCCTATATATATGAGAGTTTAGAAAACTCTTTATAGTCAGTAGATGTGATAGTCAATACACTCGAGGAGCGATTCAGAAATATTTTTGCAGGCACATTAGAGTTTTAGCAAACTTATCATGTGAAAGGTTTTTGTCTTTTACACTGAATTGTAAGGGATAATGAACAAAGGCAAAAGGCGGTAATTGTAAAAGTAAAAACAAAAATGTCACTGAAAATAAACGCTTTCAGGCAACAATATTAAAATCAATATTTCATCTCAAGCGATCTTACTACATAATCCTGTTACATCTACAAATCTTAAATAAGAGACTGGAAACTTCAGGCAAAACAATTGTTTTGGACAAGACAGATATAAGGCTGTTAAAACCACACTAGCCGGATGACACATGTTTATGCAAATTATCTAGAATTGTCCTGAAATGCTCAGAAAAAGTCTATACAGTTCTCTTTTCCCCATGGTAGTTTTATTAGCAGATAACTCTATGTACGAACTTTTATTAGATAAATTTGATCAGTATTCAAGTCAAAACAAGCTTGTACAAGACGTCTTCGACAGGTGAAGATACAGCAAACGGATCATGACAATTACCCCATTAGTAAAGAAGCAAAACAAAGAAACAACATGCAAATGAATAAGACGCAAGGTAATAATATGGAACAGGCCAAACTGTCAAAGTTTAATTCGGCAAAATTACCAATAGTTAACCAGAGAATACTTGTTTACGTATGATGCAGTTTTCTTCCTCTTTTTTTCCAATCATTGGACAGACGTTTAAAGAAATGAGGAGATGTGTAGTTTTTCAAATACTAGTTTATTTTTCCTCCGTAGTACGACAGTTTCGCTAGAAAACTGAACATTTGATAACAGTTGAAATTTGCTTTTTCTAATTTCTCTGACAAAAAAGGATAAAACGATAGGATCACGTTTCTTGGTTTATCTGTTAAGGAAAACATTATATTCTCTTTGAAAAGTTCACTCAAAGGAACTAAACACTTAACTTTGTTCTACTTCTGCTATTAACAGGCGGAGCCATTTTACATTAACTCTAATAAAATTGCAAAACTGGTGCACTATCTTAAAGCAGAATCTAACTTTAAAACCAATTGCTGTATATACACCGCTTGAGCTATATTTAGAAAATAACATAATGTCACTGCTCCTGATGTTAAGTCGAACCAAACCTTCACGAATTTAAACATTTGTAAACATGATATTTTGTGCCTATTTATAACAGATCTAAGAAACTTAAACCATCAGATTACATAGTCGATTTACCTGAAGAACGATTCAGAAATAATATGTTCAGGGCATTTTTTTATTTTTATCAAAAATATCATTTGAGAGTTTTTTATCTATAAGAGTCTGTATTTGAAATGACAATGTACAGAGACAGAAAGCAGAAATTTGGAAAGTAAGAAAATAAATTGTTGTCATTGAAAATGAATGCTTTCAGGCAACAATTTCAAAATCAATATTCAACCTCATGCGATCTTGTATTTCCTTATAGTGACAAACTGAAGTTCAGCTGTAAATCGGATATTAGCCGACTTCCGGATACGAAAGCCAAACATTTATTAGAGAATTCATTTGTATGAATAAGCAAGTAAATTAAACTAGATATTTAGCAATTATTTTTGTCATTGGTACGATACATGTCTCTACCATCAACTGACACATTAATTCAAATTTAACCTTTAGGTGCCTTTTTTATCAAAATTAAACTGGATTTTTCTTTGAACAAGTTACCACTGTAATGTTAAGACTTACAGAACATCTCTAAGTTGTATTTCATTACATGGCTACCGCTACAAAGAACGCGTTTTTGATGTTCAAACATAATAAAGCGACTCTCTCTTTTTATTTTACATTTATTACAAAGGAATTACTCCTCTTTATATTTCAGTAAAGCATTTTAAGAGCTTTGTTTTTCCTCGTTAGCAGCCGTAAGCAAACAAGTACAGTTACGAGAGAGAAAACAGGCAATGGGCGGAAATAATTTATGAACATATCTTGTCATAAAAATGTACAGGGTTGCTGAGAGAATGCATGATTTATGCCAATTTTACAACAATTTTGAAGTAATCTTTTCTGAAAATCAAAATATTTATGGCATGTCTTGTGGTGACAAGATATGAAAGATTTCCAAAGCTTTTACAAAATCTTGCAAATGACTGAACAATTTGAATCTACACTATACTCGGCTTGAGTGCACTTATGAGAGATATACCGTTATCGGAACATGTAGGCTGACTATTAAAGTAACTTTTTGTCCAATTGATAAAAATTCTTTTATTTCTTAGCTCCGTTTGTTCCCCCTTTATTCTGTCTGAAATGTCCGTGTTTATGCAACTTGCCTGGATACCACTGTCTGCCAGAAAAAAACAACATGTTTAGATATCAAATTTGTTTCACCAAACCATCAGATAACAAAAGGTTTACACGACGTTTCTATATTGATCTACAAAAGTAAAGCACAAGACGATAACGCCTTGGAAACTAATGTCTCGTATTAACTTCGGTATATCTGTTGTTTTCGTAAGTTCCGGTATACCTGTTGTTTTCACAGAAGACAGAGTCGATTCTATATAAACTTATGTGGGCTATTTATGGTTTTATAAGAAAGAAGAGAGTAAAGTTACATTTTGAAAGTTTAAACTATAATTTATGCTCGGCCCATCTGCAGTTTTAGAAGATGAATTTAAATAGGAATTAGCTCTGGCTAAAATTGTAACAAATCAACCACAAGTGTATTCATGTAAACATTTTAAAGCTTAGCTTAGCTCATCTATGCATTAATGTTAATACTTTTATCTTGTTTGAGAAGCTGTAAAGGTGTGGAAACCTCTGAGTTAAAATATTTACGAACTTTTATTAGTATTCATCAGTGCACTGTATTACATAAAGTCATAAAATTGAATTACATTCAAGAACTTTATAGTAATATATACATTTTCTAGTACAATTTGTAATCGTTAGGATTTTAAAACAAATCGAAGAGAACACAAGGCGTAGTTTGTGTGTGATTTGTTCATGAAGCATGAGAAAAACAAAAGCCCTTTATCGTTAACCTGCATCAGTGAATGCAACTGTAGACAATGCCTTCACATGCCTTCACATATATTCAAACGAGTTTCAAGATTTATGAGATAACAACATAAAACATAGTTGATTTCTATTCTGCAAAATGGACTATTGATACCACAAAATAACATTTGAACCCGACGATTAAAGGCCACTATTTCTACCTTCCTGAGTTTTTACGGGAGAGCGTCACAGAAGTAATTATCTTGACCACTTTTACCATATAAACAGATAATTCAACTTTTTACCTAAAATGTAAAGAAATATACAATATCAAAACTATCTTCTAGAAACCTACTCTTCATAGATGCAACTAAATTCAGCAATTCTGGAAAGCTGTGTCTTAATCGATGAAATATTTTGACTAACCAATTTATAAAACTGTTAAAAGTTCGTTAAAATAATATAAGCACTAGTCATTTCGCAATATAAATTACTCTTTCATTTGTATAAAAGAACAGGTATTTTGCTTTCCCCACCCAAATGTTTTGGTGTTTTGAAAAACATACTTTAGCATTTTAGAAACTATTTTGATAAAAACCCATGTTGAGTCCACTAGAGTATGGTTGATAGCTCGGCGTCATTTAACTACTGTCCAAAGTACACGTGTAGTGTTATAGAGTAATCAGCTAGTTTGTTGATCATTTTCAACTTTTATTTTACTAAACTAATTAGTAAATCGCCTAGACAAGGTATTTACTTGAAATTGTTAACATTTAGCCTTTCTTTTCAGATTCTTCTATCTCTAACTCATCATCTACGCAAGCCAAAAAGCACGACTTACGTAATTTCTAACTAACTGGAACGCTATGAGAAGGTCATAAGATATTCTCTACTAAATATCTTTTTTATAATGTAGAATGAACAAAAAGAAGTGTATTTGTTTAGATTCTTCATTATAAGTCTTCTGGAATTAATCTGGGAAATGTATCGATTAACCCTTTTAGTCTGCGCACACAAAATTAGCAATAACACAACTTTATCACTGTTGTTTTTTTGTGTGTAAAAATATAGGATTGGGTTTTCACAAGAGCTTTGCTAGGTGTCAGACAATACCAAATCAAATAGGAGAAATACTTTAAAGTTTGTTTGTGTCTTTGTTGTTTTTGTGTTAATTACTTCTGCTGTTCAGTTAAACAGAATTAAGTCATTCATTCTCAATCTTTGTTGCATTGTAAAATCCCAGAATTCAAACTTGGTAATCCTACTTTTAAACTTAACCTACATGTAATGATCTTCCAAAGAAAAATAAGAAATTTTGAAATTTAATGTTTAAAGTTTACAGCTTTTCTTGTTCTATGCTGCTTATAATATTATTGTACTGCAAAGATTTGTGACCAGTTTGACCATTTATTTTAGTTGTTGTCGAAGCTACCTGAAATGTCTATTATCCAGTATACAGTGTTAAGATTTACTATATATATCAATCTGAAAATGTACTGCACTTAATACACTTATTTCTTTGTAAATGTAACAAAAACATTGTAACATCTGCACAAAAATGTGAGAGGCAAATATCATTTCAGCGCACAGCTTAACAAAATGGCCATTAAAGTAATATTTAACATCTACAAACAATTAGATAGTGTCATTGAAAATACTGGACCTATTCGCTAAATGTTTTATCTTTTAGGACAAGTAGACATTTTTTACTTGTCAACGCTGTCAAAAATTACATTGTACTGTTTTTTGTAGTGAATATTCTTTAACAGAAAGTTGATTAAACATTGTAAATTCAATATTGTGCGTTGAACTTTATCTTTATATACCAATTCACATTTTTGTGGTTTGTTATGAGTCATTTGAAACAAAAACACCTCATTTTCATTCTAAACATAGATAGAACTTATAATCTTTACGACATCTTTCCTTCCAGCGAATAACAGAATAATAAAATATTATGTTACACTTCGTTTTATATCGTTTGTAATAAGAATGCATTTAAACAGGTTATTAATCTTGAGGAATTTATACAAGCATTCATTGAGAGTTATTCTTCAACTTTCTTTTTTTTTAAACCTAATTTGCACTGTACTAGAAAATAAACCGTCAAGTATTTTTATATTGAAATAATCTTTAATCCAGAGTATTTTATCCGCCTTTGGCTTTACCGTTGCCTAGACTAGAAAAAATAAACACTTTAAAAATCTTTAGTTCGTAACGTTCGTTGTACACACTTGAATGAATTGGGACTGATAATAATTTAATATAATTACAACAATTATTAATCATAGTCACTATGTTTAGAATAAGATATTTCTATGCGTGTAGTCGTTAAGTTTAAGCAAAATGTATAAAATGTTAAAACAGTGTTTAATTCTATCTTTATTTAAGGTCAACAAATGTCACCAGCATAACTTTCTAGTTGTTTTAAACATCCCTTCTTAAAAACTTATTAAACTTCATTTTTACTAAAGATCTGTAATCAATTTCAAACAAGTCGTAAAATTATAACGTGAAATTATTAAACAGTATTTAAACATAACTACTTTCGACCGTATAATATTTCAAGAAGATTACCCTTTACTATGAATTCTGTAATGCCTTTGTACAAACAAACATTTACAAATCTCGAATTATTTATGGTTGCCTTATATAACTGAAATATTCCAGATGTCTTCATGCCGACATTTACATCTGTAGCATTTTTGTTAAACAGCGATAACTTATGATATATCATAATTATTATCAAACGATATCAATTAAGATATCATAAATATCGTGCAGCATAAGCACATTTTAGCATTGATTTAAGATGGCTTATAATAAATCACCATTGTTACGAGATGACATTCAATTTCATAGTTTCTTTTTAAAAATTTAAATGGTTCAACTTAGCTCTGTAATATGAAAGCATATTTTATCAAGTATCAGTAATTTATAGAACTTTTATAAGGTGACAACATATGAGCAATTTAAGTTTGTGATATATCAACATATTCAGCATTTTGTCAGCATTATGTCAGATGGCATAAAGTTGTAGCACTTTAATCATTGCTTTGTCAACTGACAAATAGTTGTAGCATTTTAACAGTGTTTTGTCTGCAAACATAAACTATACCATTTTTTTATAATTGTGTTATAAGTAGTAGCATTTATCAGTGTTTTCCTGAAGTTGTCACAGCTGTCAAAGAGTAATGTATCATATTTATCATTGACTCGTCAGCTGACATAAATCTGTACCATTCATAACAGAGTTTTATCACATACATAGACATCTAGCACTGTTAACAGCATTTTGTCAGCTGAAATAGAGTTGTAACATTTTTAACTAAGTGGTCTCGACTGACACAGAGTTCTTGCAATTTATCGGAAGAAAAAGAGTAATGTAGCGCTTTGTCAGACATCACTGCCTCATCCATAGATACATAAAAGGGTGATAAACACACTTACCTTGGCTGGAACACAGACACACACCAGCAACAAGTCAGCTGTAGCCAAACTCAATAAGAACAGATTGGTAATACTTCTCATTCTTTTTACTTTTATTATAGAAAATATCACAAGCAGATTCCCAACGATACCCAGCATCCCTATCAGGGTATAAAATGTAACCATAGGAACAAACTCGTTCAGTGGCAGGTGGTCAATGCTATCTGTGTACTCATATTCATAATAGTAATAATCGTAGTCATAACCATTGTAACTCTTATTATATTCAGGGTTAGCCGTACTGGTGTGAAGCTTGTGTATAACTTCCGCCGGTGCCAGAAGGCTGCCATTCACTTTTATTATATTCATATTTTTTCAATATGTTTCTGAGACCGTCACAGAAAACTTACTTAAATAAATCCAATTTTTGTTTTTGAAAATTATTTATCTTTCGTAAAATTATCCAGTTGTTTTAATACTCAAATGATTATTACGGTATCTGAAATATTGTTTCAAAAAGTCTAAAATCCTATATTCCTGTTTAAAAAAAGAAACACCGAAATGGGCTCTTTCGTTACGTGCGATCATGTAGCAAGTGTCTCATACGAAATGTGATTCGTACTTAAATACGTCCGTACCGATTCCAATATTTCCCATAATTCATCTCTCCGAATTTCCAGATTTATGAATTGCTCGTGATTTACTGCTGACGTAACAAATTGTAACCGCAAATCAGTCTCGTACAAACGCTTTTCAAGAACTCTGTCATACAATCTGAGAAAAATTTATATAAACATTTATTGATATGGGAATACCGCCAGGTTCTGATTTAATACTGATATATTTCAAGATTCTGACAGCAGACTGATGCATTTATCATGCTAAGTATTAACACACTGAAGCGTTTTGTCCGATACGATCAAACCCTGCGAAGTTTTGATTTAGACACCCAACTTCTGTCTAAGTAATTATGTGAATAAAAAACTCAACTGAATTTATAAACTTCAACAAAATTCCCATAATGTTGAAAGATATGATGTCGCCAGTGCATGTAAGTAAAATTCCTGTGTGAAAATTTCATGATAAGGTAATTTGGCGAGAGCATGAACGGGACACAGCGGTGACCAAAAAAAAGAAGCTTTAACGGCACATCACATACCAATATTAAAATCGATATCTCTATTAAATCATTTTTTAAACAGAATAATTTGTTAAAAGGAAACTTATCATATCTCAGGACATTCATTTGTTTTAATATTCAAGTTTGTGCTTGAAGTTATTTGTTTATTATTGCCAAAACCTCAACAGAACTGTCTCCTTAAAGGTCCTAGCTGCTTTCCTCCTAGTCCTCAAATATATAAGCGTGCCAAGTATGAGCCGTCCAATAATGTGTAATGATTTAAGTAAATTATATTTAGCATGCCTTCAGTTCTATTCAAATTTGAAATGTTTCTGAGTAGTGTCATGCCTTAAGTTTTACTTATTTTTAGTTAACTATGTTCTTGCGGATCGGGTTCTGCGAATTTTTATATTAAAGTTTTGGAGTCATTCTGTACTTTTCCTGTCCTAAAGTAAGTCTTAATGATATAAAGATGTAGAGAGGAAAAAAAATCTCGAAACAACAACAACAACCAAAAAATTAAAAAATAAAATAAATAAATACAAGAAAAAAACACAGTATTGTATTGACTTATCACACTCGAATAAATCTAACGAATACATCATCATGACTACACAATATCAGGAGATGGAATGTAAAATGTGCCTAATTGAATTAGTTATTTTGTTTGTTGCCTAACAATTGAGTTTAACAAATCACGTGACTTATTGTAAGGAAGTTAACAAATTTATCCAGCCATGCCTTAATGAGTAAGCAATGTTGTCAGTAATCAAGGTAGAAACAGGAATTTTACTTACCAGCAACTAATAAAGAGAAAGTTGGAAGACCGAAATCTTTTGAATAGAATAAAGTATAACTTGGTCTTAGACAATAATAGCAGAAATAGCATCTTCTGGATTATAAAGAAATGTCATCTTATCTGCTTGGCTATTTTATTTTTTGCTTCGTTCCTTATTTGTCTCACAGATATTTTACTTATATTACAAATTCGTCTGGTTGTTATGTTAAATGCTGAAAATAAAACGGACACTAAGAGATATTTTTAGAAACAAAGACAATTAAATCATGAAAATGGATGACGAAGAATACGTTTTGAATAAAATTCATGTTTGTCTGGTTCTACGAAGCGTGCAAAAAGGCATCTTAGCGCGAAACTTAGCTTCCATTTGAAGCTTAGCGTCCACTTGATAACTTTGCTTATCCCAGATTTGTAAGCAGGACATTTTAAATTTCTTTTGATATGGTGTAAATACAGAATATATTAGACAAAAATTACGTGACCATACCGTAAAATTAGCCAAAACTGTGTAATAATGTTTCATTGGCTAGAGACAAAAAATACTTTTTTTTCACTCAGAAAATGAAAGAAAAAAAGATACTGAGTTTTAACAGGAAATATTTATAAGAAACTATTCAACGATCACAGAACGGGCTATATAACTTTACTATTCGTGTATCTGTAAACCTGTCCGGCTACCGTTTTAACGACTGTTTCCAACATCATTTCATACAAAAATCACTTTCATGATATTATAACAAGCACAAATGTGTCTTTAAGAACTTTTTTTGGCCACTATCTCAACATTTGTTTTTTCTCATCATTTATCAGATCAAAAGCGTTGAAATATTCCGACAACAGTTGCCTTATAATGACACGGTGTTTCAAGTCTTTCACGATAAAAACACGATGATTTAAATTATATTTTACATCGGGTAAGTAGTAAAATTGAAATCTTATCACTGAAAACCAGACAGACGTTGACTTATCATCGAACTTGGAAAGATTCAGAAAATAATAAAATCGATTATTTGTAAATTTTTTGTCAAGTTTAACTCTTTTGCCACACAGTAAATTACTTTCTCCAAACATGGTTTGATGATATATGCAACTCTATCGCCACACAGTTCACTACTGTGGCCAAACAAGGTATGAGGTAACTCAATCGCCAGTAATAAAGACATCTGTTATCTGCAGCTCATGTCAACTATGTTTCTCTTTTCTGACGCAATCTCTTTGTTTTTGTTTTTTTTTCTCTCTTCGCCTGTGTCCGCTGAACGCTTGCCTGAAGTTTGTGAACTGCTTAATTATAATACTTAATATATATATATATATATATATATATATATATATATATATATATATATATATATATATATATATATATATAAACGCCAGTCATTTCAGGCGATTCTCTATTTGTTTTGTAGAGTAGATATCTAGATAGAAAGCAAGTGATGCAATTACAACTCAAATAAATCACGTACATATTTTGGCCGCGAAATTTAATTGGACAATAAATGTCATTATTCAAGTAAATGATATTTTCATATGCTGAAACATCAAAACACATAGATTGAATCCGTTAACATGGGTCTGGTTTTAATGATAAGAATTTTGTCTGCGTGTTCAGCTATATAAAATGGTGTTCACTTTTTGATGTTATTTTTATATATCCTATAAACTTTCCTACGTTTGGAGACAGCTGTTCACATAGCTGGCAATAACACTAAAGAGTTTCAGATGACGCATAAAACTTTTGGATGGATCATGTCTATCCGTTGATTTCATAAATACCACTATTATTTTTTTTTTGTCTTCCATAAGTCAATATAAGAATGTCTACACTATATATCACATTTGCTTTTCGTATTTTGATAGTATTTTTCATAGTGTTTTTGTTACTGCAAGTTTTTCTATTACACCATTGTATTCAATATTGACCTTGGGCACCTGGCTTTATGTCTGTATTCAAAATATAGAGCCAGTGTAAGTTCATACGTCATATTGAGAACGTACATGTACCTGTACTCATTATAAAATTAATATCCCTTAACGACAAAATCTGTTTGTCTAGTGCTCATGTTATCTATTGATTTGTAGTGCTCATGTTATCAATTGATTTGTAGTGCTCATGTTATCAATTGATTTGATAGTATTACTTATAAAACATCTGATAAAACATCAAAATATGTTAATCCTGTTTCAAACAGATTTTTTCCTTATACGTAATAAAATGTGCCAGTTTTTATTTGCCATACTAAGCTTTTTAATGGCTCTTGTAAAAAAAGTTTCAGTTAAAAAGATAAACAACTGTCATTTCTGAGGTTGTGAGCACGACAATGTGGTTAGTAAGCATTCAAGATTTTTCTCTCTCTCAGGAATAAAGTGAATTTGATCGTCAGTGAAGCATGAGAGTTAAATATGAAGACTAAATGCACATAGATAATGAACATTGACAACTACTACTAATTTGTAGGATGAATTGAAAACAGTGGATATGATAGCAAGCTTTTTCAAAAGCTTTTCGAAAGATTTTTAAACGCCTTTTATGAACTACATTTCAATAGATAAAAAATTATAGACATCCATATGAAGATATGTTTTCAGCAGTTAGAAAATGTTATTAACCAAACGATCAAAAAAAATATGAAAATAATTCTGAATAAATTTTATGATATTCCTACAACAAAAAAGAACAGTTCGAGAATGCATAAAAAAGACAAAGCGAAGTTACATGAAGTGGAGGAAGTGGTGTCCAATTAGCACATAGCAAAAGCGTTTCTACTTACTGGGCATTTTGTTAATAAAAAAATAAAGAACATACCAGTATGGAAATTAAGAAAATATGGTTTCTTTAAAATGTAAAAAAGTAGTCTACAGTTCATTTCGAGCCAAATTGATATATTCTGTTAATATTATATGTTAGTGAAGAGAAAATACAATTTTACACAGTCAGTCATTTGTAAGGTTTCTGATTATCACGTTATGGTGTTGTACAATATAGCAACTTTGCTATATAGGCATTAAACATGCAATGCCTCAATAACATAAGATAGAAAACTGGCATTGTGTGTCTATTGTGGTATTGAAAACCAACTGTATTCCTTCGTGTATCATTACAATAACATTAAACAAATACTGAACGTTCTTATAACATTGAACAAATATTGAACATTCTTACAACCAAATCTCTTGAATGCTCTAGTTTTCTAAACTTACATTGGTGTATGTTGTTTTAGAACTAGCTGTTGTATTTAAAGGTCAATGGACACAAATTTTTGACCTCGAAATTTTCATATGAGCGAAAAATATATATCTAACACAGACTTTTTTTACCAAATTCCGCTGGTAATTTTCACCTTAAAGATGTTTTATACCAAATTAAAATCCATGTTTTACGCACTTGGTCGTGCGCACTTGTCACGCGCGAAACCGGAAGTGACGCACATTTATCACTTGCCACTTAACACAGCTACCTGGACTGTTAACAAAACTTTAAAACTATGATGGAAAGTGAAAATGTTGACTGAAAATAGTCAAAAAACAAAATTGAACAAGTTAAGCTCACATCATGAATATACATTGATTATTATTTAAATAAATAATTTGAAATTTTGGTGGAATTTGGAGGCGGCCAATGAGCAAACTTTATATAGAGGCTAGTTCAATTAGGATTATAGAATTAAAAGATGCTTCAGTGAAAAGATCTAGAGATTTTTTCTGAGTAACTGATCTAAAAAGAGTTTGTACATGCTCATTTTTATCCTATGCAGTTTTTTGGAAGACTTGACTAGCTAACTCCATTCGAGAGATTTGTTTTTTTCATGAAAACATTATCTTTACAGCGAGGTGTTGCTTATTTGTCTGTGATATATTTCTCCAGGTATGTGTAAGAAAAACTTGACTAGATCTATGAATTTGTCATTACAAATGCATATCTTTTTGCATATTAATTCTAGACTTTTTTTGAAAACAGAAAAAACAATGATCAAAGAACAAATTATATGATAAGAAGAAGCCCTAAAAACTATGTCAAAATCATAAAACAAACATATTGTTTAAATTATTTTTGATTCACATTTTGAAGTAGAATGATTTGTATTTTCATCATAAATTAATCTATTACATTTAATTATTTAATTTAAACATTTAACTGCATGGAAGGTACTGTTAAAGTAAAATCATTGAGACGCGCTAATTGGAAGCAACTATTAAGTTTTCACAAGTGTGCTGATCAAAAGTAATTCAATCAATTTGTAAGATCACTTGACATAAAACTTTGCTAATTTTCTCAATTTTAACATTGATTGGATCATAAAAACGTGTTAATAGCTTTAATTTAAGACAGCTTATGATATGCAGAAAAAACAAGAGTCCCTTTGCGGTAGGTTAATTTGCATAAATCCCACAGTAGAAGGCGTGATTTATGGACCTTTGACATTTCATTGGATATAAATTATAACCAGACACAAAGTTCTGCTAAATGGACATGCCATATTATTATTTTTCAAACAATATTCCAGCGTAAAAATATACTGTAATGTGAATTTCCATTCCAGGGAAACCGATAGTAACACATTAGGTTACCTATATTCACTTCAATGTTACTACATTCAAATGACAAATATTTTTTTTTGACATAGTCATCAAGTGAGGAAGTGTTACACACCATGTTAAAACGTGGAGGAGATGCTTGTTATTATAATTTAAATATTTATAAATCACATTCTCTGCTTAGGTAAAATTACAACCCGTACGTTCTACCGACACAATAGTTGAATTTACTAATAAAAATCGAGTAGCAACCGCATTATTTTTAAAATTTATAATTTATAGAATGTTTTTTTTATTAGTGTGCCTTTACTGTTTTTCTTGCACTTGTGGTTTAGTGTTATTTTTACATTTAAAAACGGATACGTTACGAGCTGTGTAATTCTCCACTACTACCTCGTACAATCTACGTCACATCTAAAATTTGTGGCGGAAACTACCGATGTCGAAACGGAAACAGCCGATCATCAAAAACACGTTTTTTCTTATCAAAAGCAATATTTTCATAATTTTGTAATTAAACCATTTTAGTCAGTACATTATGATTATCTTGATGAAGTAAATTTTCTATAGTCGTGTCCAATGACCTTTAAATAATAACACTGATTTCTATCTCACCAAAATTTCGAATTCGTCTGAATAAAATAAAGGAATTCACTGCATGCAACGTGAAGTCACTGGTAACAGATTGCTACAAAAGTAACTTAACATATATACAGCATACAACACTATAAAACACAAAAATGTAGACACTTCCCTTGAGAGCAAAAGATTGTTTAAAAAAGTTATCTGTCATTTGAGAAAGACATATATTTCTTCCAGAGAGGCTTCAATGTTGCCAGCAACAAACATATATCTTACTGTACGTCTAATGTAATTCTTTAAACTCGTTATAACTCTATATTTAAGTCCATATGATATATTCAACAATCAGTCAATTCTTGTAATGTTTCTAAAAGAAAAATACACAATTTTATATTTAAAACTCAAGTGAATTCAAGCTGAGAACTATGCAGATTTTTTTGCAGTTTTTTTTTCAAGCCATTTTAAAATATTGTAAATACTTGTGAAATATTTTGTTTCTTGTATGCCAAAATTGATGTGAAGCAGATAATTTTTAATCTAAATTATTGTAAAGCTGGTATAAATCTTGTAATTTCACAGCCACGGCACACTTATTATGAAAAGATATGTTCATAAACCATTAAGTTATTTACGCCTATTGCCTGCTTTCATCCCTTTAACTGTAACTGCTTACAATCAAGACTCAGATGCTTGATTCTATAATACAACTCTAGCGTATGTTAAGAGAAACAATCAACAAGTGCCACACCACAACTAATAAATGCCCAGTTAAAGATACGTTGGAAGTCACTACAAAATGTTTATCATATTTATTCCTATCAAAACTCAATGTTAAGGGGGGCACCGTAAAGAAAGAGCTATTCTAGGAAAAAAGTTTGTTTTATAAATATTTACAGAGATAAGACTTCAAAGACACATTTGCAGATAACAATCCGTACGTAAATTTGTTAGTTCCTTTAAGCAAAGGTGCCATACTGTTTCTATTTCTTTCGTTGCACTATCAACATTTTATGTCAAAAACAGAATTAAGCATTTTGTCAGTTTCACGTGGTTTTTACATTTGATAATGCATTAAGATAGTGCATTAATTCTGCAATTTTAACCGTGCTAATGTCTAATAAATGCATTACCTTTGCAATTTAATAACAGAAAAAATGATGTGGAGTGTTTAGACCGTTTGACTGCAATATCAAAAGAGAATATAATGTCCTAAGTAATAGATAAGGCGGGCGATGTGATACAAAGTTGATTATTATCTTTTACTGTTTATGAAAAATATGGAGAAAAAAAATCAAGAATATAACCTCAAAACATTAATAATTGTTACACGCTCTTGGAACTTACATATACTAATCTCAGAGACCTCTTCCTTGATGTCTTTTTTATCATTATTCTGTCCAGCTTAGACTTATTCCACACAATTTATCGAAAACAAACTCTGTCAGAAGCAACTAAATTAACAATAAATCAACAGTTGGTTATCTAATTAACAGATGTAGACAATCAATTTTTGACAGATGAAGATTTGACGCAAGTCTGTGGTCATTAAACTTGATGTATATGTGTATATGTTATACAGACGAAATTACTTTCACATGAATTTCCTCCTCTACGGAAACAGTATTTTACGTTTGGGCCAATGTTCACAAAGGTGTAGTTCCTAAGTTTTATTAAAGAGAAAATGTATTTTGACTAATTTGATGATAATTGTTTTGCGTTTGTCTTGGTTAACAATATAACAATGTTATCATAAACATTAATTTATTAAATTTCACCTCCTACGGAAGAAATGTAATGTACTTTTTTTCTAATGCCATAAGTTTTTTGTGCATTATTTTCCTTCTTTTCAACAACTTAGAAAACAACTGAAAATGCTATTCTTTCCGTAGCAACTTTTTTCACCGTCAGATTCTAGTCACAAGATATACTGCATTTGATAGTTTATTTAAACATGTCTTTCTGCGATATTATGCAATGAAGTACTCTTTCTTCTGAAATATTCCTGCAATGCCAGTAAAACTGTACAATTAATATCTCACGGTGCATAACCATATCGGCAGTCTCTCTGCGAAATCTGTCTTTTTGGCGGTCTCTCTGCGTCGGTACCGGTTATTCTCCGCTGTAAACACAGTATGTGATGGAAGACCGTCAGAAAAATCGGACAGACATCAGTTCAAACAGCTGAGTTGCTTAAAATTAATAAGTGCACGGAACATTAGAATATCTTTGCTAGGTATACGTATGTCTACTTTTCAATTATCAGTCACTGCGCTCCGAAACTCGGACAAATTGTTCAATGGTGTACTAACTTGAACAGAACCTCGGCACTTCCTACCGGCTGAAACGAGTTATTACTTTGATAACGCACATAACAATCCCATCAAAAATATTCACTGTTCAATATTCTTCAAGAAAATACTAATAAACTGGTCGCTATTTAATTAGAAATCTTGTACACTCTCTACTTTCGGTTTTAATGGTGCACAGGAGGTCTCTCTGCACAGCAGCTTTTAAAGCACAGGTAGGCTCTCTGCATACAGCACAGGCAGGCCTATGCCTGCGATAGATCTGAGCAGGAAGGGAGTCTTCTATCGATCATTGTGTTAATTACAAAAAGTGCGACCTTATATCACTATGCCACTTACACTACATGGTGTTTCTTAAATAAACTTTTTCATTTTCTGCAATGCAAGAAGCACAACGTAATGTAGTTTGTATGAAATTGTTTTCGCAGTACAAATTTTCCAAATATTTTTATGGTAAGTTTTGTCAATGTTAGCTCTGAATCTTATCAATAACAAGTTTTAAGATAAAATTGTCTGTGTTACATTAACAAATATAAACTGAACTAAATGACTAAGACTCGAATTTCAGTTTTTCCATTCAGAAAAATGCAAGTTTGTAAATATTTTTTTCGTAAATGTTATATCGTACCTGCATTTTTTAATAAAATGCTGAAGTATCAAACAAAAGCCTGAAAAATAAGTTATTCCCGGTTCTAATTATATTTTATTCAAAAGAAAACAGAAAATATACTACCGTTGAAAAAACATGTGTACATGTCAGATAAACTGGCAATATATGATTTAATGAATAAAGGTTTGCGTTAATAGATAGACTGAAGAAAAAAAAAAGAATGAATGAATACTTCTATTACAGTGCCTCTATCTACTCATATATTTACTATACGATAAATATACGGTAGAAATCTTATACGTCATGTTTTTGAGAGCTCTCCTGCACCATCCAGTAAACGTATAGACGTCTGAGAGGTCTCAGACGTTTGCCCGTAGCGTGAATTATAATTTGATACTGACTGCAAGACAATCGATCCATGGGTAAATACTCTGAAGACGTACAAAGTGCGTGTCCTAAACAGAGCAAATTCTCGCACTCGCAGTACTTTCTTCTGTTACAGTGCCTCTATATATGGCAATGTAACGCAGGAAACAGTTCGCTCGTTCTTTCCTAAGATTTTCAGCTGCATACTAAGCGCAGTTCTCTCCGGTTATTCCAAGATTTTAACTATAATTTCCTCAAAAGAAAAATAAGTTATACTACCGATGAAAAAAAAAACAACCTGTGTACGCCAGATAAACTGGCAATATATGATTTAATGAATAAATGTTTGCGTTGATGGAAAGACTGATGAAAAAAAATGAATGAATGCGTCGATAAATGAATAATAAATGAAAGCATGAATGATTGATTGACTTAGTGAGTGAGCGAGCGAACGAAGAGTATAATTTCGGTAATTTGTCAAAGCATGACCACCAGGGGCGTGTCTAACTTTATAAAATAAGTTGTAAAATAGAAGTGGTAATTTTATAGAAATATTTCATTATTTTGATACTTTCTTCTCTTAAAGACATCTCATACTCGACCAGAAGTACTTAAAAACTTAAAAAAGACAACGAGATTCCTTGTATAGTCATTAGACATCACAGGAACATCATATACCTCATTGTAGTCAATTCCAGCCATGTAGGCTTAAAGCGACTGACTCACAGATTTTTGCTGAATTTTTTTTCTTTAAAATTTAAGAGAATTTAATATACTATGGAAAAAACATAATATTATGCTTCTATACACCATGAAAACTGAAAAAAAAGTTTTGACAACCGTGATTCGAACCCACGACCTTTCGGGCAGTAAAATATAGGGCAACGATCTAGACCACAGAGCCACAGCGTCTACTTGTACGGCATCGTCAAAATTAATCTAATACCTAAAGTGTCTACCCCGTGACTAACGGGGTAAATTTTTTACCGATAAAAGTGTGTAAAACTTTATATTTTGATGTTTTTCTGTATCAAAAAATGAATCAGTAACTTAGTTTAAATATGTTCTTCACAAATGCAGCAAAAATTTCAAGATGTAAGAACATTTTCTTTTTTTTTCTCATCGTATCTGTGAGTCAGTCGCTTGAAGACGTGAACTTTTAAGTTTGTGCATTTAACTAATAACAAAAATTATTAGTTCAATCTCAAAAAACAGCGATTGCTCAAATCATTCGCTGGCAGAGAGCCTGCCTGTACTGTTTTGCAGAGAGCCTACCTGTGCTTTGAAAGCTGCTGTGCAGAGAGACCTCCTGTGCAACATCAAAACCGAAAGTAGAGAGTGTACAAGATTTCTAAATAAATAGCGACCAGTTTATTAGTATTTTCTTGAAGAATATTGAACAGTGAATATGTTTGATGGGATTGTTATGTGCGTTATCAAAGTAATAACTCGTTTCAGCCGGTAGAAAGTGCCGAAGTTCTGTTCAAGTTAGTACACCATTGAACAATTTGTCCGAGTTTCGGAGCGCAGTGACTGATAATTGAGAAGTTGGCACGCGTATACCTAGCAAAGATATTCTAATGTTCCGTGCACTTATTAATTTTAAGCAACTCAGCTGTTTGAACTGATGTCTGTCCAATTTTTCTGACGGTCTTCCATCACAAACTGTGTTTACAGCAGAGAATAACCGGTACCGACGCAGAGAGACCGCAAAAAAGACAGATTTCGCAGAGAGACTGCCGATATGGTTATGCACCGTGTATCTTGACATTAGCTGACATATCATTTGCACTCATTTAAATTGTGCCACTGAACATTGACAATATATTTCTTCTTAAAGGTATAAGACCCATATCAAACTTTGTGACACTCAGAAAATTGAGTTTTTTTTAATGAAACGTACTATCTTATGGCAAAATAAATACAGTATTAGCCACTTTTACCTGAAACTATTCAAGATTTGACAGGTATTAACCTTAAATCTCACATGACTTAATGGGTCTATAAAGTAAAGAGAGACACAATAAACCAATTTGACAATCAATGAAATATTATTACAAACAAGAAACTTACTTATCCGACCCACTTTAAGATGATGGAATGATACCAAAGTTAACTCCAAAATATACATTAGCTATTATTATATTTATTCAGGCAAAATATGAAAGAGATTAAGAGATTTACCATGCAGTTTTAGAAAAATAATGAAATCACTGAAATCACTGATACCCAAAAACAAAAGAAAAAAAAAGAAAAAAAAGTTTGCTTGAGTGGCGTTTAAATCCATGCCATTCAGTAAAAATGTCTTATTCCTACAAAAATCAATAGAACTGAGTGCTCTTAAGAGTGGAGGTGCGGCCATTAGGACGTAAGACCAATCATATTAGACAGTTAATGCTAATTCCTACACGATATATCAGTCCGCCGCAAAAGCTGATAACATGTACAGTTAGACTGCAGTTAAGGCAGATCAAAACAAACGTTAAACGCTGTCAGTATTATAATAGAGCACGCGTAAAAGTATTCGAGGAAATATTGAGATAGAATATTCTTAATTTCAAAAGAGGTCTGTAAACGCCTTTTATTCTAGGGCAGAAAGAAAGAGGGTTTTAACTACCGTAAGTAGAATCTGATAGGGAGAGTTCATAAAGTATTTTCGGTGCGAGTACGATTAAAGGTCATGTGACACGACTATAGCAACTTTGTCTATTCAAAATAATCATAATGTACTGATTAGAATGGTTTAATTAAAAAATTGTGAAAATATTGCTTTTGATAAGAAAAAACGTGCTTTTGATGATCGGATGTTTCCGTTTCTACAACGGTAGATTCCGCTGCAATTTTGACGTAGATTTATCCCTATTACACTGCTCATAACGCATCCTTTTTTAAATGCAAAATAACACTAAACCACAAGTGCAAGAAACACAATAAAGGCATACATAAAAATAACATGCTATAAAATGGGAAAAAAATGTGATTACTTCTCGATTTTTATAACTAAATTCAAACTTTGTTCCGGGAGAACGGGTTGTAATTTTACTTAAGCAGAGAATGTCATTAATAGATATTCAAATTTCTTCCAAGGTGTGGGTCTAAATAAAGCTATATCCTCCACGTTTTAACATGTTGTGCAACACTTCGTCACTTGATGTTTACGTCATAAACACAGTCTTTGTCATTTAAGTGTATTAAAATTAAAGTGAATTTAGGTATTTTCACGTTTGAATATTGTTTGAAAATAATTATATGGCAATCAAGCAGAAATTTGTGTCTGCTTATAAATTAATATCCAGATGTGCCAAGTGGCAAGGGATAAATGTGCGTCACTTCCGGTTTCGAGCGTGACAAGTGCGCGCGACCAAGTGCAAAAATATGGATTTTAATTTGCTATAAAACATCTTTAAGATGAAAATTAGTTTGGAAACATACTGGACAACAATACGAAATGAACAATGAAATAGAAGAGAAGGTGAAACAGGCGCAGTGGGGTATTCCGCACGGTAAATTAGAGTATTCCTCAGGTTTGCTCGAAGAAATCACCAAGTCGTTAAAAGAACGCAACAAACATTCGGATTGCTGATACTAGTTCAGGTGGGTTGAATAGTGTAAACTTGTACTTGAGCAATCCTGCTGCGAGTGATGAAGAAGATGAAACTCGAATTAATAAAGCCGAGATTAAAGCACATCGATCGTACCAAGTGCTACTTACACAAAATACAAGTTTTGAAATGTTGTGTTTTAGTCTTTAAGTGGTTCTGATTCTACGTAATGAGTTAAACGAATGATCATTTCTGTAAGAAAGAGGTATCATTTTATGGATGATTGGTTCAAGTAGCATGCTTGTTGGGATTACTGAACGACTGATATGACTGAGACATTTAAAGTGCGTAAAACAGATGAGAGCCAAATTAAACCAAAGTTTTGTCTTTCTTGACCTTTGTATTTGCTTGTAACACTGAGGAAGATAAATTCATGGGAAAATAGTTATATCGTATGACACCTTAACACCACATTGTAAGAAAACCAAAGTATAGATACATTTGTGAAAAGGTACAACAGACAAGCACCTTCATTTTAGCATCTTTTATTTCTTCAGGTTTCTTAATTTATATAAGTTGTCAATGAGACCCTGAATATTTCAAAATATTATATTGGAACTGATGTGTGTGTTCAAAGGAACCCCGAACTCTATTTACTATTTACTAAAATATATTTATTGAGAAACACAAAAATCTGGTACTCAGAATGTGTAATTCGTAAATGGTCCAATCATACAACGAATGAATAAAAAATACTTGAACACAATTTTGCATTTATTTTATCACTATGAATTTCAAAGAAACGTGTGTTCTTTCTAATTTTCACGATTTCTGAGCATTCGGTTGGTCAATCTTAATTGTCGGTCACCTTGGTCATTTTGAACGCGTACATAACTTAAAATCAATCAAACCTGACAGAATCAAGTCATTTGGGGGAAATATTTTTCTCAGAGAAAGTGTTTGCTGTTTTCTAGATAAATATACGCAGATAATTTTGATATTGTTTACAGTCAGAGTACAAGTGGTAATAAAATAACTCGAATGAAGCACAAGTATGTTTAGTAATATATTTTAAATTGATAATAAATGCCAAATCCGAATGAATGATATTTTCAAATGCTGATTTGTTTTTCAACATGCAGAATTAATCAACTACCATGGGTCTAGATCAGGAGATAAGAATTCAGTCTGCTTTTTGCCATGTAAAATTTAGTTTACTTTTTGATACATTTATCGTTTACCGCACCTACTTTCTTACGCTTGGAGACAGCTCCTATCAGAATATTTCAACTCATGAAGTCTGACGAAGTAAAGAATGAATAGTATTTAGATAACTAGCAAAATGAATTGAAAGTATAAAAACACACTGTCTGTACAAGTTATTTGAAGTTTAGGATTGTTAGATATTTTATCCGCTCGTTTGCTGAGATCTAAAACAGCCGGTAACAAGAACTAGGTACGTGAGGTACGTGCTGTTTTAAATGTTGAAGGTATATAAATAAGTTTATATTTATTTATTTAATTGCAACGCCAGGCAGTCCTTAAAATTTCACTAAAACAAATAAACAGACTTGAATATAGTATGGGCACAGAGACTAGCTCTAGAGAATAGTGTTTTCTTTCATTCAATCAAGTTTATTGGGAAAAAAAGTAATACCGTTCCTATAGTCGAATTTATTTAGTATAGTTTATGGTTTCTTAAGTTATGCGCAGTATTTACTTTGAGTAACCGTCAGCAGGCGTGTTTTGTTTTGTGTTTCGATTTTGTTGCCAAGCTGAATCCAATAAATAGTAGTAGTTACATTTTACAGACACCAAGCGCCAGTTGTTGGAAGTTTTCAAACACCATGTATAGGTACTAATTACGTTATACTAAATTGTCATGATAAGTCATTATAACACCTTTATAAAAAAACAGTTAAATGGAAACAAAGTCGTCGTCGTTGAAAGAGGCGAGATGTCAATAACACACCTGAGTGCAAATGAGTTATTTTATTGCCTCAGGGTAATATTGAGAATCTGATTGTAAACATTGTCAAAAACAAACACTTGTAGAAATAATTCAGCTAAGCAGAGAAAGTAGTCTACTTTCTTAATAAAAGATTGAAGAAATGTTACAACAAATCACTCTTCAAACTACTTTTTGATTGACTTTTACAATTTGAATGAGCACTACATTGATGACAGAATAAAAATATGTTATACATTTTAAAGATACAAATATAGTTTCCTCAATTATTTACAATTATTATATTAAGCGAGCAACGGGTGTCACAAATACTTTTGTACAGATTTCTTGGAACAAAAATTCTCAACATATTGAGGAATGAGTGGAACTTCAACAAAGAAAGTCGTTACGTCATTTTTGCTATGCAAACTTATTTCAATATTCCTGTTTCATTGATTGATTTCTACACTATCATAATCCTTCGGTTGTGGGTTGGTCAATAGATATAGTCATAGCTAATGTTTCATGTGCTGACTTTACCGACTTTTGATAAAATATGTCTAAACTTGTCATCAAATATAAGTTCTGCTAAACTTCAAGGATAAGAATTTAACAATAAGAATGCATCTGTTTTATTGCAATGACTAGTGCCTCGCCTCTCTAAGACTAAATGAGCGGAAAACTAATGGAACTATTTTCCATTTTCTTTAAGATTGTATTAAAGTGAATGATATAGAATGAATTATGACCCGATGACAAGGTGCCAGTCAAATAAAATCTAAGTACAACAGATGATATTACTGCATTAGCATTTGTCATCATGTAGAAATTGTCGTCGTACCAGCTTCCAGTAGATAGCCATTTATTTTATATAATCTCTTTTTAAATGTATAAAAGATAAACTGAACTAATTGTTCAGTCAACAAAGGGAAAACAGCTCTTTGTCAAAAGTTTAATGGGAGCAATTTTGCAATGCATTGATATACTTGTAAAGTGTTAAAAAAAAGCTTAAAAATTTTCAAATTTAAATTAAAAATTTTACTTATAAAAGTGAGTTCTTAAAAATGACAAATAACTATGCATAGAAAGCATGACAATTAAGTGAACTACAATATTTGGTGCACACATTTTATTTTCATTCAGTCCCTCTATAGAACATAATAAAACACTGACTTAAAATTGAAAAAAATCTGTGTATATGTTTGTCTTAAAATATAGTTCGCTGTAATAAATTCTCAAGAAATGTCTCATGTCGTTCATGTAAATATATACGCCTTGATATACCAAGAAATGCAACAGTGTTTACAACAAAGCTAGTTTTTGTTGATAGTCATTGTTGTGCTTCGAGGCTTTCGCTATAATTTAAAATAAATAAACCATGAATTATTGTCAAAATATTCTCGTTTGAACCTATCAAGCTTGTTTCAACGAAACAGTATGTGCAGAGAAAACTTTGCTTGCTTATGTGATACTAAATGCCAGTTTCTCACATTTCATGCAGTAATAAACAAATTAACCTTCAAAATTCTATATTCCTGAACATGTGCATCTTTTAAAGCCTTTTAATTGCAGATTAAATGACTTAATGTGTAACGCAATATCTTATTAGTATGTTACTTGCTCGAAGAAAGGATGGTATAAAGATTAACTGTTTTATCAAGCTTTCAGAGGAAACATTAATATTTTTGTTACACTACATTGCTGATAACGAACCACAAAAATGTTAAAGTGAAAAACTCACCTACTTAAAACAAAACACAAATAAATATACAGAAAAGATAAAGGAATAATTTACTGAAAAAGTTCATAGTTTAATGTAATGCAGTCTACAAACTGAGTATTGTTATCTGCAGAGCAAACACTAAGGAAGCGAAAATGAATAGTATTTTCAAAACCGTCCTGTAATACTTCTGGAATTTATTTTAAAGGGACATCTTTGTTCTTATAATTAGATATATTTTGTTGATTACTTTCCTTTAATTACAAGATTTCAACCTAAATTCGCGATCTTTGCAAGGGATAATGTCGACACCTTTAACATCACCCTCTTCCTTTTAAGCCACTGCATATCTAGATCTGCTATCTTTCAGAAACTAAAGCTATACGTTAGAACAAAAGACTTAATTAAACAGCCATTTTTACCTCACATGTCAGTCACTATCTGGTTATCAATCAGTTATTTACGAAGTCAAATGTTAAATACAGCTTTTTAACTCTCTTGTAAATATCTCGAAAATAGCGGTATTATTTACAGAAGAGTGCATTTAGTCATGATATAAAACTTAAAACAACTTTGAATATCGAAGTAAATGATTTTATGAAAGGACAATTTGGTAACAAAAAATAAAGTGGTTTTGCATGTGAGATAAAGCAATACTGTCCACAGAGACTCGCCAAGTGGCTTGGCAAAATGGTCTTTTCCAGCTTTTAAACCAGTCAAAAGAAATCTCAGTTTTGCACATTACAATTTTCAATAACTTACAATGGTTATTTCAGAAAAGGTAGAAGGAATCTGAAGCTTTAAAATTAAATATTCCGTTTTCTGAATCATTTTTAATTAAATAAAGATCACGCTCTACATTTTGTAAGCCAAATGATCACATCTGCAACTAATTAAAATTAGATATTTAAAGTTATATTTTCTTTTAATTACTAATAAAACTTTCTGTTAAACTGATATGACTTAGATAAGCAATTGGGGAAAACCATTTTTCTTTTGTTTAGTTTCTACCTTTAAAAATACTAACTGTATTAAAAGAATACACTCCTACCAGGCTATTAAATGTTAATCCATGTCATGTTTGTGGCTTAGTATGTTATAATGCACTTATCAATAGTGATAAAATTTCTTAAAATACTTTATTGTTAGGCATTTCCACACCTTCTAAAATTCTTAAACTAGATAACAGCAGCTATAGCCGTACTCTGGTTACATCAGATTATGGATCTCGATTAAATGTACGAAAAGCATTATCTCTGAATTTCCAATCTTATTGTTTTGTTCGAAGCAGCATTAAAACGTCTAGTAGGAAAGGAAATAAGATTTAATATTTCGATAAGGAAATGTCATATTTTCGATAAACAAATTTGGAGTGACCAAATTTAAGTTTTGACAGAATACAATGCTCAATTTTGTTTCGATAAAACTGAAAAAATCTTAACATCCGTTTTGTAAGCGTAAACATTGTACAAAATGTTGAAAGAATTTATTATGATATTTCTTGGACTTACTTTCTATTATTAGAACATACTGTTAAAGGGACATAACCTATTATTTACAGACACATTTCTACGGGTGTATTCTATTGCCTTATCCTCTATGAAATGAAAACTATTTGACAATTAAAAAGCAAAACAGCGAACAGATGTTCAGAAATAGTTTCTTTGGTGGCCCAAAGAAAGCGTACTTATTTAATAAACAAACAACAACAACTCAATATTACTTAATATTAATGCATTCATTTGTACTTGTACCTAAAAGTTGACACCTTGGCAGGAGGCGACGCTTCCTCCAATAATATTCACATTTATATGGAAAGATAATACATATACTCATAATTTTATGGTTTGTCTCTTTAAGCATATATGTATACCTGAATTGGAGTCAGTTGCAGTAAGATAGTTTTAACATTTGTTGTGTGCATTTATGTTTCTGTGCTTTTGGAGTTTGACAGGAAGACCAAGGCGCTTTTCCGGTAAAATATAGACATAGTCAGGAAAATTGCATAAAAAAGTAGTTAGACTTAAAACTATTGTACAGAGTGATAATATGTCTCTTTAACTTATCATTTTATTTTTTTTTCAAACTTTTTGTAAAACAACAATCGTTTTAAATATCTAAAGTGTAAATGTATTCACACTAATTCATGTTCATATAAACAGTATTTTTTTTCTAGTCACATGCAGAACTTCGTAAAAGCTTTTGAAGTATTCCGTATCATGCCACCACAAGACGTGCAATTAATATTTGATTTTGGGGATGTTTGCTTCTAAATGGTTATAAAGCTGGCATAAATCATGCATTTTCTCAGCAACCGTCACATTTTTATGACAAGTATGTTCGTTAATCATTTACGCCCATTACCTGATTTCTTTCTTTTATTATATTGAAATGCTTTTAAACGGTGCTAACGAGCAAAAACTCTAAAGATGTTTCCTCCAACAGTACAGAAAATATTGGTCTGGGGTAATAGAGAATAGAAATAAAATAAAAGTACTATTCACCTTCCATAAATAAACAACAGAAAACGTGACAAAACACATTATATAAAAGTCTATTAATTGAGACATTAGAAGATACAAGTTACGTACATATATTGCTATGAAAACTCAGTTTAAATCAATTACAGAGCAAAATCTCAATCTTTTCTCCAAACTATTCAGAGGTAATAGTTACTTTGTCAAATTTTATTTTACTATTAAGTGGCCTTTTTCTCTCTCAAAAAGAATACTGTTAAAAACATTTAAATATAAAAGAAGATAAAACACACTTTTTCTTACAATATAATTTATTTGTGTAACAGCCCCTGGGAACCTTAACATTGTTGTTCGAATGCTAAGCCTCTGAAAACATTACAATAGAAATTACAATAATAAAGGTCATCTCTACAAAATACGGCTGTAAAAAAGTCTTTCTTACTTGGGAGTTAACATGAAACAGTCTTAAGTCAATGTTTTTGGGTTGTCATTTATCTGTAGATTGTAGATATCTTTTCATTATTACTGTCATTTCGAAATCAACTTTGAAATGAAAATAATTTTATTTATTTTAAATTCGTAACAAAACCTTATGTGCCATCAAAGTAACCTAATGTCATGTTAAGCTGACAGTTGGATACTTTACAAGTTTGCATTTTTTTAACTATTTAAAGACAACTTGTGTGTTTCGTTATACTATAATGTCCGATTAACCACGTCATAGTTTCCTTTCTAAAAGAATTTTTTTTCAGAAATATCTTTTGGGTGTCTTTTTGCTATATACTGCTAAATATCTTAAAATATTTCCGGAACTTTTAAGATAATTATATTTCTTCCTCAAATGAAATTATACACTCGTTATTATATCTTTATTGATCTGGGAAATTGTATTCAATAATTCAATAAACGAACCAAATTGACACGGTCACAATTATTTTAAACAAATGTTACCTTTGCAGTTGATCTGCTTGCTTTGAAAATAGTCAAATTTAATCTCAGGATCCATTGCATTATACAGTTTTCATCTAAAACACGATTCTTCTATGACCTTAATCTTATTGTTATGTATCAAGCATGATATGTTGATGCAAGATTTTGCAACTTATTTTTCATTACACCATTGTCGTCTACCCTCGTCTATTTACATATTCAATCACCTCATTTGCATAAAACTTATTAAATTAGAAGCAAATACGTTAGCAATAAACTGTTAAATTATCTGTTGTAGACAATTTATATCTGACAGAAAACGATGTAAGGAATATTGTTGTCATTTAAATCGATAATTATGAACCTTTGTAATATGAAGTTGAACTGACTTTCAGAGACAATCTTCAGTTAGATATTTCCCAAGCTGTACAAAAACTGGACGTTAAATAAACACAATAATTTTTATTCAACATATTAAGTATGAACTAAATAGGCTTTATATCTGTATTGCTGGACCATTTTGTACAATGATATATATTTGGAGGTCCTCGAGGATTCGAAGAGGAACGATCAATTGAAAAAGAGGTCGAATTGTTTAAAACAATGCTTTATATTTATTTTATTTGTTGAATGAGACCAATGCAGTTTTTAATATACTGAGTTGGTCCTTTCGTGAAATTGTTTGTAACAAGTAAATCCATACAAATGATAAAATAACCTCTTCATATCAGATGCTAAAATACTGTAAAAATAATAATCCTTTGAATCCATACGATAAACGGGAGTTATGTAAAATGTTATAAATCTAATGCATTTTGCTATCAGATTAAGTGAAATGTAATCTCGAGCAAATCATCAACATGAAAGACAACGACAGGAAAGAATAAAGATTACTTAAGCGTTAACATGACCTTGACGTAGAACATGCAATTATTGCGTGTCAATGTTTGGTATATGTGGTTTTATCTTTTCTTATATTAACGTCATACACAAAGTAAACTTATTATATGGTATATAATGGCAAAACAATCATACTTACTTGTCAATCTGTAAATATATATTTACATTTATATAACAGGCTTCAGGACGTTTTCCTGTCTAAGAGGCGTATGTATTAAAATGAATTGTGACCGACTGGTAAGTTTTGAACTATGTTTCATTAGCAATGGTTACTTTTTAGAGTGTAGCTGTCAAAAAAGATCCTTTTAAAAACGGTCAGTTCATTTTACCGTTTAAACAACCCGTTTTGATTTATTAGACTTTAACCAACTATAAATGAATGTTATAAAGGTATATTTTTTAAACAAATAAAATTATCATGCAAATTCAAGACTGAATATTCATTTTTGTCTTTAGTATGATGAAATTCTACATAAATATCTAAATAAATCAAGTGAGATATCATTAGAGAGGACATTTTTATGACTGCATTTCAAGTTATCGGATATATGAAGTTATCAGCAGTAAAAAGGCGACAAAATAAACAGATTATTAAGAGGGACAGAAATGCCACGCTCGTTTATCATAAACCAGTCAACCGAACGTTACTGATAAAATACACTGACAGACTTTACCCAAAATGCGTATCGATGCACAAGTTGGCCGCTTTTGTTATGACATAATTGATTTCAGTCTCCGAAAAAATAGGAAGAATATCAATATTGTTAGTGTTACGTCTTAACAGGTCAGGAAATGCCATGAAGTAGAGACAGAGAAATGGATATTTATCATCATTAAAAAATAGAAAATGGCCGATTAATTTAACAAAACTTTAGGGCACAAGTACTACACATACTTTAAAGGAATAAAAACAGATTTCCAAACAAAATGTCTAGGAAACTGAAAAAGTTGTAGAGATGCCATGTATCGAATGTGTTTAGACAGCCAAACCAAAACATATGTAGTATGTATGATATAGATGAATTCTGCTTAGTGTTTCCACAGCATAAAAGCAGAGTTCATTGTTTTTGTTTTTTTCCCTTGCTATTTTCTATTGTAATGGCATAGATCTTATGCAATTGGCATTTGATATCTGCGACTTGCAAACAGTTCTTGTCAACAATAAGTGTTCGGTGTCATTTTCTGATAAGGACAACTCGTTCCAAGGAATTAAACAATTTTAACATACTTCTTGACGATATAAACTTCATAGTAAATTATGTGCTCACTTTGAAAGAAAAAAAAACTAGTTTGACCTAATTAACTTATACAGTCTTTCACCACATAATGTTTGAGTATTTCAAAGGAAAATTCACATGTACGTACTGAAAAAAGGAAATAACAGTAACCTTTCCACTGAAATTATAAGAGGCTTGTGTAATCATCTCGCTCTGAGTCTGAAGATATATGATTAATCAGGAATAAATTTGTTTTGCGCGTTTTAAGGGTTTGATTTGGTGTTTAAGTCCTTAGGCTGGAATCGTCTAAGCGGAATTTGAATTTGATTTCCATAAAAGATTATGAATATAATTCTCCTTTCGATACGAATTCTTGTTTGAACGTTTTGATAAACATTGCGAAAAAAACTTTCCTACAATTTATTTAAGAAGAAAAGAATACACAAAACTAGCTAGCAAAAAGGTGGTTTTTGCTTTTCTCATCAATGTAACGGAAAGGTTTAAAAACTAGTAATTCATAGTAATCTGAACACTAACGTCTTTTCATTCAATTGTTTCATGCAGGTAAATGTTTCTTGCTGTTGCAGAATAACCCGGGTGGTGATATAGACAACTCAAAATTAAACGATGCCTTTTTGATAATATAGTTTAGAGCGTTGTTTTATATATCTAATATTCGTATATCGCCTTTTTCTTAATAAAAACATACATGAGATTCCACACTATTGTGCGTGAGCGGACAAAAAAGTGTGAGAAATGGTGTCCGGGTATTTATGATTATCGTTTGATTTTATATTATATAATTTCAGCTTCTCTGAATAGCCAAGATTCTTTTCTTGAAGAGATTATTGTATCTAAGGGATTTATTTTTTTTCAACAAATATGGAATAAAGCGGTAAATAAGTTAAACTCAAATTTTCAATGTCAACACGGAATAATTTTCCTTTCGGTCACCAGACGAAATATATTTTATTGCTAGAAATAATTTTCCAACGCCTCAGAGCGAGAGCTTTTATGCTCAATATCGAAAGCATTTCTATGAAACGATCTTTACACCTAAACTCAGATTTCGACATACAAATAATATAAACTATTTATGCACGAAATCTGTAAAATAATCTATTTTGTTCACAAAGATACGAAATTTTAATAGAATAAGGTGGTTTTATATCAGTGTTTACTAGATGATTAAATATCTTATGAACGAACGCCTTTTGGTTGTATTCCAAGAATATGATTGGCATTTATTCCGGAAATCAGTATATCTTTGTCAGATAACTCGGATCATTCGAGACAGTAAGGAGGTAAATGACAATTAACTAACGCTAATCAACAGATCAGCGATGAAACTCTTTCATGGGAAACAACAGAAATATTTGAGTTTTATGCAAAATCGTATCCAAAAGGAAACGTGTGCAAAGAGATGCCAATAGCATTTTTACAGCATAGCGTCTAAAAACAACCCATTGTGATTCAAGTTACATATGCTAGTGTCATGATATTTTAAACACTGAAATAGCTGGTCATTTTTCATTCACGATTTTCATTCACATAAATCATTCATGATTTATAAAACCCCACCTCGAAGAAAAAGGTGACTGGGCAGATTGGAAATGTACTGACTATATAACTGTATACGCGTTACACTTTTCGACTGATCAAAGAACAGAGCTATTAATTTCTTAAGGACAGTTTTGTATTCATTCTATTCATTCGTACACACAAAGCAGTTAAACTCAGGTAAAACTCAAAAGCTTAAATTTAATTTAATTTATTCTCGATTAAAAGTAATTTTAAGGAATTAATAGATGCCGAAAAGAAATGCTCGACTGTGTCATAATGACAAACGTCTGCTGTACTGTGTGAATACATTGACTGCACTTTAAAAATGTAAAATAGACGGGGTTTTTTGGTTTTTTTTTTTTAAACAAGGATTCTAATATAAAAAATAAAAGTTTTGAATATCTCAGGAATGCATTTAAAGTTGCTTAATTTCAGTAAAGACAAGTAATTATGTATTTTATTTTCTATTACAGATATCATCTTAGTTGGTTAAACAATGTCCTAAGGTTACACGATAAAAAAAGTTAAACTTAAAAATTGTAGGTCACACTGCAAAAGTTAATAAAGCTAAGAAAAAAGCTATATCTTGTAAAAAATGAAACTGTTAGACTTCTGTACATCTTTCAGGCATTATGTCATAGGTGTTCTTGTCAATATAATTACTTAAAGCTTACAATACCACCTTTGTAGGTTTGTGAATGCCTTAATATAATAGTTCAAGCCTTGTATAGATGTCTTTCTTGTTAAGTTATAAACATTTATCTTTGATACATTATATTACTTTTCCAGATATCCATTCTTTGTGGACTCTGTCCCCGGCCCAAAGTTCAGACGGTCAAACCTGCGACCAACTCATATGATAAATTAGATGCCACGCCCCCAATGTAGAACGAATAAAAGGTCTCTACCGGCTCAGTCAAGCCCTGACATTATCCTCATTATATCTACCTACACGTAATATGTATACGTGAACAAAACAATTTTGAAATTCATGATTTTACATGTTTAAATATTTATTTTAAAGAATTCATTTAAAAGCAAGTATTTCCAGCTCATTCACTGGAACTGAAGACTTAATTTATCCAAGTTTGTCCGCTTTATTCAGATATTGTCAATAACTTGCCTTTGCCCTTCAATGACATGAATATCGACAAAATACCTATAGCCTTATTGTAATATTTTTTCTGGATGGTTGTATAATTTTCACACTATGAATGGCTTTTTCTGGATCTCTATTTGGAGTAGTTATTAGTTCAGGATACCAGAACGCTCACAAAAGCAAACACAAGAAATAAAAGTCTTTTCACGTTATGAAAACGTCGGAAACCTTTCAAAACTTTTGCCTTATGCTTCACTGATGTGTGAACATTATTCATTTATACATCGCTACCATTAAAGTGTACGCTTGTTATTTTAATGAGTTTTATATTTAAGATTAAGTTACATCTAATCTTCTCAAAATGACAATTCTATGAGTAAAAACTTGAGTAAATAACAGATCATTGCTATTTTTGGTTGATATTATTATCATAATTGTTGCAATTTTTATTGTAACAAATGACTTTAAAGTTTTTATTTTTTATAATAAACGTGTTGAATTCTATAATAATCGTTATCTGGAAATACGTACACAATAGACTCCATCGGTACTCACAATATAAAAAACATGTCTTTGTTTGCATGTTTGCATAATATCATATTATCCGCCTAATTATTGACAAAGTCAACAGACAATGGTAACGTTGTTTACGCCAAAACAATATGCAAATCTAGAATAACTGTTATCCATTCCATTTCGGTTCACGCGATGTCGGTGCCTTTATCTAATTATTCACATTCTGTAAAGGATCTGATCTGTAACATTGCTTGTTTTATGGTTATAAGACTATTCTCTGAGGGTATTCAAAGCTTAATGAAAAAAAGATTTTATGACGAAGAGTACCAGATCGAAACACTGGAATTGTAAGATATAGAAAAAATGTTCTCATTTGTACGTTCCTCATGTAAGAAAATATCAAATTTGCAAGATTGCTGGTAGTTGATAAAAGGTTACGCTTAGGTAATGTATAAATAGTCAAATTAACTAAGGCTGTTTTCATTTTGATTATTTTCAGAAGTTTTGAATGCAAAAAAGTAAATGCCCCTGTGTTCACTTGGCGTGAAACTAGTAAGAAGACACAAATAAAAAAGAAAAGAGTTCGATTCTACGCTCTTCCACTAACTTTACTAATTGTCTTTCTGATGAGAGTTTAAACCGAGATCCAATGTCCCAGTGCTAAACAATAAGCATGAAAAAGAACCAGACATTTCGCTGGAATGGGATGCTTTTTGTATCTTGCACTATCCCCCATAATCTAAAATTACTAAACTCTGCAGGGGGCATCGGTCATATACATATAGGCAACCAGTACCGACCATAAACAAGCTCAAATAGATAAAGAATAGAAAAGGTCATACGCATGTCATAATGAACTGATAGTTTTCATCATGCTTATTTATTGAACTACAATAATCATTGTATATACACTTTCTTATATAAAAAGATGTTCATACATGAAAGTTATTTAACACAGTAAACGGCAGGCTTCAGGACATGCACATAATTAATATTGGCCTTGAAAAGTCCTATTATGTAATGAAAAAAGTATTGAACGGGATCCTTTATGATAGTTTTGCTTCATAGAGAACAAAACTACGAAGGTGTACTTTTTAAGCACTTGTTGCCATCTATATCTCCAAACATGTGCCATGGTTAGAATTATTTAGCACGTGGTAGTTATTTAATTATGATAATCAGCATTTATAGCGACTGACCACATAGTTCGGCCATGCCTATAAAAATGAAAATGTTTATCAATACAGATATCTATTCGTATGTTTTAAGAAGTCGTCAAAGGTTAGTAACTGGCCTTTCTTTTAGGTCGCGGAAACACATCGGAATCAATAGTTTATTTCTATTTTTATATAAGTAGATATTTTATTTCGTTAATTACGGGGTATAGACTTACTTTATATTGTAAATGAGGTGCACAGAAATGAACAGTCAACAGTGCAGAGTAGATAAGCTCGTCATTCACGCATTTAATTAATCGAGGGTCATGGGTTTTAATCTCGCAACTTACCTGGCCGTTATCTTTCGATTTCAAGTTGTATAAAACTTTATTTTTGAAACTGATTTTTTTACTTATATTTCATTTTGGGGAAATATAGTTCTTATTCTAAAATCTGGAGGTCAGTCGCTTTAATGCAGATACTATCATTTTTCTAATCATTTTAACAACTTACGACAGCCATCAAAGAAAACAGAATTTGAAAGTGAATAAATCAAATAAATCTAAATGAATATTGCAATGGGTTTATCAGAGTCTGAGATTAAATAAATCTTTTAATACAATGAATACTATTGTAATTCATCTGATTAATTACGTCACATCTATAATTTTCTCATAGGACTTTATCAACATATTAACCGAAAAGTTGTGACCATAATTTGGGCTTATCAGTTGCCTGCAGGGCTGGTGTATCATATTGCAAAGCTGTTTGTTTGAACAGTTGCCGGTGGTATTTATTTTACGAAATGAAAAGTTAAAAACTGTGATAAGTAGTTAATAGATAAAAAGACACGTATATAAGACCAAGCTTGGCTTTGATCTTTAAGTTTATGTTTAAATGATAAGCCTTTTTATAATTTCGTAATCATTTACGTTTAATTCCGTATATAATTTGAATAAAAACGATAGAAACATTCACAGCCGAGTGACGAAATGTGCAAACTGCACCAGCGGCATCGTTAACTGTCCGTAAGTTATCATTCCATTACAATCCTCTAGCCTTAGATTCATTGCATTTAAGAAATGACCCATTCTATGTAAAAGACCTAGAAATGGAAATACAAACTTTAAAGTAATATATGTTAATAATAACTTCCTTAGACTGACACGTACTTTTCGGTTATGAATGAAGTGGTATTAGCATCAAAGTATTAGAATAGGTTAGACGAATAGGTTAGACATTTCACTATTGTGATCATTCCCTGTACGTTAATTTGCCAACATCAAAGTGTGGGGCTAAAATGCGTCCCGGCAGGTGGGTTCCCTTACTCGTGACAAAACCTGTTCCACAATTAAGTGGCATGTAAATACTTTCCCGTGGTTAAAGTACAGTGAAATTTTTGTGAGTATGCAGCAAAATGAAATTTATATTATAATATGATTGAAAAAGTAAGTTAAACTAAATCATCAGTTTTTTTCTGTCTTTTTTCATATATATTCTGACAGACCTAAAGCAAGTTTAACGTTACAAGAAACATCAATATGTATATATATTAATGCTAAAAAAAACCCCAACCAAAAACAGTTATACGAGATAATTAAAATTATCCAACGAATAATACTTTCAAACGAAAGTTCATATCTTTCTGTATAATTTAAATACACATGTCAACTTAAAATAGAATATTAGAATACATTTTAGCTAAAGGTGCATAGCTCTTGTTTTCCATTTACGTATCTACAAATTCAAACCATGACAGAAACAAAATAAATCCTCTAGACCGACGCTTATTATTATTACTGATTATATGTGTTATTAAAAAAGTCATTAAGTTTCTTTCTGTGTTTTGCAGGGAATCATTTCGAAGAAAAAAAAGTCTTTGAGATCCCAAGGTATTCGTTAGATCTAGTTATGAGGTGAAGGTCCATTTGTTTTTGAATTATCAGAATTCTAATGAAAGCAACTAATTTTCCACTCTTTGCAAAGAACGCAATTAAAATGTTTATCGTAACAAGCTTCCGCCATTGAGTCTGTGTTTAACAAGAATTTCATTTTTGTCTGAGAAAAAAATCAAAAACGTTTCGGAAATTCATGATCTTAAAATTGATTTTACAACCTTTAATTAAATTTTCACAAAAAAGAGCAAAATCTCGTATTTTATAATCTTTCCAGTACGAAACGTATGCTTGTTAAATTGAAAATTACAAAGGTTCCCAGTATTTGCTAACTAGAAGAATACGAGAACTTGATAATTTTAGCAGAAACATTTGAGAAATAAATTTCAATATTAATAATTGTATTAGTAATAATATATTTTTTCTGAATAAATAAAGAAAGAAATACACATAAATTATCCAAATCAGCAAAATAAAATGCCATGCCTTTTTTAAAATTAAATATGTGTAATCAAAGTCAGAGATCGGAGTGAAAGGATTGACTTCGAATTAAAACTGTTTGGAATTTTTAAACAGTATATGTCATACTTGTGTGTCTCGTGTATTCTATCTGTACTTCGGGAGCAAGCAAATTATCATGAAACAGATAAAAACATTTGATCCTGATATAACGATTTTAACCCATAACCAACTGGAACCTTAAGTGATTAGCCTTTGCCACCAGTATAGAGCAAGGCCAGCCTGTACATCAATGCAGTCTGACAGGCTTTAATCAGTTGGTAGATCATTTTTTGTATTTTGATATTGAAATCCCTTAAACTTTGAACGGACTGTTCCAGATTTAAAGTTGGGCAAATCCGTTACAAAAATTCAGAGATTTAATGGTTAACTCTAAATTTCAACCAAAACCTGAATGTTTTGATTGGTTTTATTGGACGTTTTATTACGTTTTATTGGACGTTCACTATCAATCAGAGGGGCTGCTCAAGAATAAATGACTTGAGAACCTTATTCTGTTCAACTACATTACTAAGATGTACGACTCACACATAAATTCATTAATTCCACAAAAGCAATAAGCCGTTAGAGATACTTTTAATCTGATGAAAACTCCGCATTAACCTTATTTCATATCTGTTTGTATAATAATAATGAGATGAACAGAAATTGATCTTATTATCAGCTTAATGAGCAAGGTAATGGAGAAAACATTTGGCATTTGGCGTATGTGTTATGATTAGACGTTGGATACGATTTTTATGGCGATACATTTCTGTGAATGGGCAATCGCTTGCGAACATTTTGATTACCAATTATACAAACTCTTAATTTTAAAATACTGACATCTGTACTCCGCGTGAAATAAGGTAAAAACTCTTAAATCATGTTATACGCCCCAAAAAAGAAATTTCGAACTTATACACTGGAAATATTTAGAATAAACCGCAAATAATGTCAGTCAGGTATTTAGTGATTTTCCATCATTTCCTGGTTGCAATTGAGCAAGGATAAATAGTGTTACAAATTTTCGTGACCATAGCGTTCACGAGTCCACTCTCTTGCAGTTGATGAATGAATATCGATCAAACAATAGCTCACTCTTCTCTTCTTACATTCCATATGAATGTCCTAATGTATTCATTTTTGGTCGCCTACGGATATCCCTGCTTTATATACGCGATAATGTGAGACACTTTTCATTTGTCTTATGTCTCTAAACCATACGACTGATATAAGATGTTGTCTCTTAATAGGAGGTGTTTGGCTTGTTTTATACTATACTGCCATGAGAAAACGCTAGAAACATTAATTGATTTTGTAGACAGTGTAGAAATAGCATAAGAAGCACTTATACTTTGTCTAATCGAAATTTTATCATACCAGTGCTGATATCCATCCATGCTATAGTTTCCCTTTTCAATACTTCATTAAAAATGGCACCAAGTAATGGCTTCCTACCAAAGGCTTAAAGTTGTGGTAGTTGCAGCATGTACACTAATTACACAGCTATATGCATTCTGCTTAAATAGATAAATATTCTGTAAGGAACAAGAGTTGAACAAGCTGCCATGGAAAATATACTGCATATCCAGACACCTCAAATACCACAGTTCAACTACAAGTGCTCAACTTATGTAAAAGTAAAAAGGCAGAGGTTTTCTTTTGTAGCAAACTTCACATATTGTAACATAATTTACGTCAAGTAGTCGGGACAATATGTTCGTTTTTAAAACAAATATAACGTCTATTATAAGATGATTAACCATAAACTCTTTGTTTTCAAGGTGGTGTTGAGAAAGTTTCTAGTAAAACTTAGAGGTTCGACCTTCAGATCCGAATCTAACTTCCGATAGTCCTAAAAGTTGTTCAGTTTTATTCAACAAAACTTCCGCGTCATCTCAGAGCTTTAATACATCAACTGAATCTAAGTACAGTGGAAAAAGTTAATTATGTTTCATATTTAGATATAACATTAAATATGAACACAGTTTAGCAAGTTTTAGAAAGATGTATATTTTTGTATATATAAACAGTTTGGCTTGGATTTGCCGCTCGGATATTTTTGTGTAATTTTCATTCTGTTTTGGTGATTTTGCTTTACCCTTTCATTATTGTTTGATTTATGTCCGTGTTTTTTTGGGGTGGGGGGTTCTTAATTATGTTACTTTTGTTTGATCAATGTCTCCGTTCATCTGTTTGCCTCGGGGCTCTCCTCGGCTACTTAAAATTCAAATTCCGTTATATATATACAATAATCTTGTATGACAGTAAATTGGTTTTAGATTTTGCATATAAATTTAAACTCTTATTAGTCCCCTACCGGTTTAACCGGAGGTCACTATAGGTTTACCCTCCGTCCGTCTGTCCGTCCATCCGTCCGTCAGTCAGTCAGTCAGTCCGTCCGTCCGTCCGTCAGTCTGTCCGTCCGTCCGTCACAAAAACTGGATCCCGTGATAACGCAAAAAGTACTGAAAATATTTTAATGAAACTTGAAATATGGGTAGATGGCAGTCTGGAGATTATGCACGTCCTTTTTTCTTCATATGTTGAAAATTTTGGTTGCTATAGCAACAAATATATTAAAATATGGCAAATATAACAATATTTGTGATAACTCAAAAAGTTCTAAGAATAATTCTATGAAACATAAAATATGGATAGGTGATATTATGGAAATAATGCATCTCAAGGTTCACAACTCTAGCACCAAAGTTATTAGATTTATCCCCCCTTGAACTTAGAATTTTCATGAAAAAAATGTGTTTTTTTGTAAAACTCAAAAAGTACTGAAAATATTTTTTGGAAACATGAAGTATGGATAGGTGATGGTATGAAGATAATGCAACTCAAGGTTCACAACTCTAGCTCAAAAATTATTAGATTTATCCCCCTTGAACTTAGAATTTTCATGAAATTTTTTTTTGTATATAACTTCATTATTTCTTAATGTATCTACTTTAAATATTGGTTTCTTATCATCTCCCACATCATATGTGACAAGGTTCATAATTCTAGCACCTAAATTGTCAGATTTATCATCCTTGAACTTTGAATTTTTTCAACCTTTGTTGAAAAATTTGGTACACTTGTCTTTCCCTAAAAACTGTATCCAGTGAAATGTGGATAAATGGCAGTATGGAGAATATCCACCTCATTTTTTTATGAACCTGAAGGAGGAACTGTCCGTCCGTTTATCAGTCATTTCCTCCGAAAACTTTACCATTGACATATTTTCCTTACTACTGAATGGAATTACTTCAAACTTGGCCACAATACCTTGGACAAGACCATTCCAATGAAATATATTTCTGTGACCTTGACCTCTGAATGACCTTGACCTTTAAAGTTTTCTTGTCCAAAAACTATAAGTTTGGCCATAATTTCCTTATTTCTGAACAGAATTACTTCAAACTTGGTCACTACAACCCCTTCGATAAGACCTTCTCAACAACATGTATTTCTTTGACCTTAACCTCTAAATGAACATGACCTATGACATTTTTTTTTTCTTTGATGATACTTTGTTCATGGATAGAGGATTATATGGAGATTATGCATGTCTCAGACAAATTCTTTAGTCAATTTCCACATATGGATTGGAGTTAGGGAGATGGACATTGCACCGGTAGGGGACTGTTGCTTTGTCTGTGACAAGCTCTTGTTTTCATTGACAAAAACAACAACAACAGGCAAACAAAATGGCACGGGTTCATAAGTCTTCAAACAAACAAACAATGGTGTGAAATATTAAGAAAAACGATTGTCGAATAAATGACTTACTGATTGAAATCTCAACATAGAAATAGAATATATTGAGTTTGTTCTTATTTAAAAAGAAATGAAATATCTTGAAAATAGAAATAAGGAAACTTATTTTAGTTCAAGTAAATGCATTATGCTTTTTTGCTAAAGAAATTCGAATTTTAGGTACCATGTCATTCCGAGAATTGGTGGAGGACTACCTGAGTTGCAGCTTGGTGGTTAAGTACCATAATAATCTGGAATTTCAGTGAACAAAAATGGCAGGTAATATGTACTAAGTTTTTTTATGTTCCATAATCTTCTAACATATTTTGTCCTTTATAAAGATACAAATGATAATATAAAACAGTGGCTTTTAAATCAGGTAACATCTCCATTTTATTTAGAAGAACCGCTGCCGTAATGGTCGCAAAGACATTTGATGCAAAATGGTCATTTCTTTGAAGGAAATATAATGACTCGAATTCAGTAGATGTAAGCTACCACCATAACAACAAAAACATCTAAGAATGGGTCACTGGATTTAGTATATGTAAGTTGCAAGAAATTGTACCATTAATTCATGCTTGGGAGTTATTTTCTTGATTTTCCCAGTATTTTTTACATAAACTGTAAAAGATAATATTCAACTCTGTATCACGTCGCCCGCCTTATCTATTACTTAAGACATTATATTCCCTTTTGATATTGCAGTCAAATGGTCTGAACACTCTACTTTATTTTTTTCCAATGATTAAATTGCAAAGGGAATGCATTTATTACAAATTAGCACGGTTAAAACTACAGAATTAGTGCACTATCTTAATGCATGATCAAATGTAAAACCCACATGGAACTTTCAAGAGGCTTAGTTCTGTTTTGAAATAAAATGTTGATAGTGAAACACAAGAAATAGAAACAGTATGATATCTTTGCTTAGAAGAACTAACCAATTTACGTCCGGATTGTTATCTGCAAATGTATCTTTAAAAGACTTGATCTGTGTAAGATTATTAATATTCATATAGTCTCACAGTCAGAGGGACTCTGCATTTGGTAGTTTATTTAAACATGTCTTTCTTCGATTTTATGCTAAACTTAGTAGTATTCTGAAGTACGCTTTTGCAAAATATTTCTTTTGAAACAGTGCTAAAATGCTAGTAAAACTGTAAAAGTCTCCTCTTGACATAAGCTGAATTACCCTTTAATTCGTTGCACTCATTTAAATTGTGATATTTAACAATATATTTCTTCCTTAAGGTATTAGACCTATATCAAACATTTTTAACACTCAGAAATGTGAGTTTTTTTCAAAGAAACATAATGTCTTATGACAAACACAGACACTCTAAGGCAGTTTTATCACGAGTTTTTTCAAGATATGACAAGTATCAACCTTAAGTATCACAGGTCTTAATGGGTCTATCACACACAAAAAACACAACTAAAAAGACAACTAATTAAATGTAATTATAAACATGGTACTGACTTATCCCAACGACTTCACGATGAGGGAATGATATCAAAATTAACTTCAAAATATTCCTTAGCTATTATTGTACTTATTCAGGCAAATATGACAGTGAAATACCATGCAGTTTTGTAAAAAATAATGAAATAACTGAAATCATTGATACCCAGTTTTCATTCGGTTTGATTAAAGTTTTGTAACAGTTGAAGTATATGTACAATGAAAAATCAATTTAATTCAATTAGAAATTGATAATCTCAAACCAATATTAAAAAAAAGAAAAAGCCCAACACTAAATAAATGAGGGTTTTGACCCATGCACTTCAGTGAAAATGTCTCCGTCTTACACAAATCAATGGAATTAAGTATTCCTAAGAATGGAGGTGTGGTAATTTGAGCGTACAACCAATTATACTAGACAGTTATTGCTCATTCCTACACGATATATCAGTCCACTGAAAAAGCTGATAAAATATACAGCTACACTGAAGTAAAAAGGCGGATAGGAAAAACATGAAAAGCTGTCATTAATATAAAAAAGCTTACGTAAAAGTAGTCGAGGAAATATTGAGATAAAGTATTCTTAATTTCGAAAGAGGTCTGTAAACGCAATGGATTTTAGGGCAGAAAGAAAGACGGTTTTAAATCCCATAAGTAGAATCTTATTGGGAGAGTCATCATGTCTTTTCGGTGCAAGTACGATTATACAGTACAATAGAACTAGAAGAAAACAGAAAAATCTGGTCTTAAACAGTAAAAGAAATTACCTCTAGGAGCATTTATTCAAATCTAAAGATTTTAGGGATATATTTAGAAATAAAAGGCAATGAAACAAAATGTAATTCCTAATGGAAAACGGTGAAAACAATGTAACCATTTGTTTTTTCTGTAAATAAAGCCAAACTGTATTTCCATAAGTGAGTTCGATTGAGTTTTTTGGTGACTTGCTCATAAATAATGCATAATACAAACCCATTTTGATGGAAAAACTGTTTATGGCGTTTACTGTATGTCGAATTATTTCAGATTATTAACCATCATTTAGTAAATAGTTTTTAGATAAACAACGTGTACTTCAGTGTCAGTCATTGCGTTAGTAATCTATTTCTTTTTTAGAATACAAGTACTTCCTTCACCTTCCCACATGGTTAAATTCACTTAACCTATCACTGAAAAAAAGTCATGGTTTCAAGCCACACTACCGATAATGATTATTTATTTGAGAAAGAGGTAGCATTTTATGGATGGTGGGGTCTAGTAGAACGATTGTTGGGATTATTGACCATCTGATAATTCTGTGACTTTTAAAGTGCGTTGACCAGAGGAGAGCGAAATTAAACCAAAGTTTTGATTTTCTTTACCTTTTTATTTGCTTGTAAGCGTGACGACGATAAATTCATGAGAAAAAGTTGTATTGTATAACGCTTTAAACACTACAATGTAAGAATACCTAAGTATAAAAACATTTCTGAAAAGGTACAACAAACCAGCACCTTTATTTTGAATATCTTTAGTATCCTTTATTTCTTCAGATTTTTTAATTGATATAAGTTGTCAATGAGAACCTGAAAATTTCAAAATATTATATTGGAACTGATGTATGTTTTAAGGAACCTCAATATATTCACTATTTAAAGAGAGAAAAAAACACCTGCTCAGATTGAAAAAGTTTAATACGGTAAAATTGTTCGTGAATGGTCCAATTATACAATGAATGAATAATAATACTTGAAGATGATTAATATGCATTTATGTATCTCCAAGAAGTCAAAGAAACGTCTGGTCTTTCTTATTGTCACGGTTTCTGTTCATTCACTTGGTTTATCTTAATTGTCAGTCACCTTGGTCATCTTGGTCATTTTGAACACTAACATAACATAAAGTTAATCCAGAATCAAGTCATTTGGAGGAAAAACTTTTTTCCCAGAAAAAGTGTTTGCTGTTTTCTAGATAAAGTAATCAGGGAATTTTGATATTATTTACAGTCAGAGTACATGTGGTAATGAAACAACTCGAGTAAATCACAAGTATGTTTATCCATAGAATTTAAATTGATAATAAATTTCAAACTCCGAATAAAGGATATTTTCATATACTTTTTTTTATCAAAATGCAAAGTTAATCCATTACCATCGATCTGAATCAGGAGATAAGAATTAAGTCTGCTTTTCATCAGGTAAAATCTAGTTTACTTTTTGATACATTTATCTTTTCCCCACATACTTTCTTACGCTTGGAGACAGCTCCTATCAGAATATTTCAACTCCTGAAGCCTGATGAAAGGAATAAATACTACTTTGATAGATTTTTCATCCGTTCGTTTGCTTTGATTTAAAACAGCCGATAACAATAACTAGGGACGTGCTGTTTTTAATTTTGCAGGGATATAAATGTTTTTTTATTTATTTCATTGCAAAGCCAGACAGGTCCTGAAAACTCATTAAAACTAGTGACTTGCATTATGATATGCACAGAGACTAGGCCATAGTCAGAATTATAATATTTCATTTTGTCGGTTTTGCGCAGTATGTACAATGAGTAATTGTCAGCAGACGTGTATTGTTGAGTGTTTTGATTTTGTTACCAAGATGAAGTTTAAACGAAGAATCATGTAATTAATAGTTACCATTTAACGGACACTACATGCCTGTTGTTGGAAGTTTCCGAACACTGTGTATTAATACTGATTATTGTATTTTAATTGTCATGAAGAATCACTGTAACGCCTTTTTAAAAGTTAACTTGAAACAGCCGTCGTCATTGAAAGAGGTGAGATAATATACATAAGTGAATATGTGACAGTTGTTGTTTCAGGGGAATATTGAGAATCTGCTTACGAACGAAAGCAAGGACAAAACACTTGTAGATACAATTTAGGTGAGCAGACAAAGTAGACTACTTTCTAAACAATCAGACAGTACATAGTTTACAACAAAGCAATCTCTGTACTATCACTATATTAATGACAGATAAAATATTTTGATATATATTTCAAAATATATATATTTATTTTTTCACATTTATTTACAATTATCTTATTAACAAAGCAACGGTATATTGAGGAATATGAGTGACTATAAATCTCAAACAGAGAAAGTCGTTACTTCGTTTTTGATAAGCAAAATCATATCAAACAGAACGTCACCATTTGAGTTTTCGATTTCTTCATTTCTTCACGATCATAACCTTTCATCGAACATAAGTTCTGCTTGACATCAAGGATAAGCATTTAAAAATAATGAATCATCTGCCTTGTTGCTTTGACTAGTGACTCTATAAAACTTAATGAGAGGAAAACAAATCGATTTATTTTGTAAGTAACTTCTTTAAAATTGAACAAGTATTTGACATTTTCATTATCAAATATGTAAATGCTCCAGAGATGATTCGTAATTCAGAAAAAATAATGGAAGCAGGGTTTTAAGAAGCAACAAATAAACTTTATGGATCAGTCGTTACATAGAAAGTTGTTGTAGTACCATTTTTGAGTGGATATCCATTTAATCTAAGTGATCACTTTTTAAGTGTACAAATTGCCTAAGAAAAACCGAACCAACATTTAAGTAAACTAAGAAAGGGAACAAATGAAATTTATATCAAATATTTAAAAACTTTGTGTTAAAAGGTCAATGTGGCAATGATGTGCCTTGACGTAAATCTCTACATCTTATAGCATTTTGCAGTTCTTCATCAAGAAATTCAACAGTTTTTCGGCCATGCAAGTTTTTTCATTATTATGCGTCAATGACTATTGCTATTCTAGTAATCTTAAAAAGTCATCCATGAAATCCTTGTCCAAATATTTCGTTTAAAGTCTTAAAATTTGTTTAATTGAAAAAGTATATGCAGAGAAAAGTTCGAAGATATCTATTTTCCAAAAACCATGTGCAAGAATAATAAAAAAAAAGAATAAACGTGTACATCATGTCTGTACTTTACAAAGTCCTTTGGAAGTAACTTAAACGTGAAAGAACAAGAAAATTGCAAGTACAGTACAATAATGGAGGATATAAAACGTCCCTTTTGCAAAAGGAAAAATACTTATATCTTACCGAGAAATAAATAATAAGATGTTTTAAAATTGCAATTTTGTCTTCGCTTTTTCAAAAACAAAAACAAAATAAATGCAATGTTTCAAATGCAGATTGCTAAATAAAAAAGGTAAATATGCACCCTATATCAGTATGGTGTTTTTACCGGATATACATGTAAAATAATTCAATTTAAGATAATGTGTGCACTCTTGCATAACAGCAATACATATTGCATCACTCGGGTCTTTGCTGTTTAAGTGATAATGCCATTTACTAACATATCATGCAGTAACAAATAAATTAACCTTCAAAATTCTACATTCCTATACATTTACATATTTTAAGGCCTTTTAATTGCAGATTAATTGAATTGATGTGTGACGCAATATCTTTTTAGTATCTTTTTAGTATGTTTCTTGCTCGAAGAGTGGATGGTATGTAGATTAGCAGTGTAATCCATCTTTCGGAGGAAACTTTTATATTTTTTGTTACAATGAATTGCTGATAAAGAACCACAAAAATGTCAAAGTGAAAAACTCACTTCTGAAGATAGAACACAAAATGTGTTAAATACACAGATAAGTTAAAGGTATAATTTTCATAGATTAAGTTTATTGCAAAGCTAAGACAAAGGTATAGAGAATCCACTAGTATTTATCCAAAACAGTATTGAAATAATGGCGAAACTGTTGCTATGTTATTGTTATATATTAAAAGAGATAATGTGCTATCAAAAAGTATAAGGGCACCACAGAGAGATACTGAAGCCATTTCTTTGAAGCTTAACACAATCTTTTAAAATATTGTAAAAGATTGTGTTAAGCAAACTATAAATCCTGTTCTATCTAGAAGCAGATACTACTTTAGCATTATTTGTATAACTTAAACTTAAAAAAGGCATGTATTATTATATGAATTTGTTTTGTCAATAACTCTCCTTTAATAACAACGCTAAATTTGCGAGCGTTGTTAGGGCGTATGCTTTCGTCTTTAAAACCCGTCCTTCTTTCCAGCCATTCTACGTCTAGTTGCGCCATTCTTTCAAAGTAAAACTGTTTGTTAAAACAAAAGGTTTATCAAGCGGACTCTTACAAAATTGAAGTCAAGGACAAAAAGTGCTACAAGTTTCTGATTGGCAGATATCTCTGAAATCGAAAAAGAATTATGTCAGTAAAAAACAAACAGAATTTTACCTCACAATTTAGTCACTATCTGGTTATCCTTTATCAAATAAATGTGTAAATATCTCGCAATTAGCCGTCTTTGTAATTTTTTAGAAGAGTACATTTAGTCATTATATAAGTATTAAGAACTTTCAATATTTTAATTAACATTTAAGGACAAATACACTTGCGGTTAAACAGATTAAAACCGCATGCGAGTCAAAGGAATGCTTTCTCATTCCTCTCATTGTCTCTCTCATTGACTCAGCAGAAATGTCTTTTTCAACTGCGAATCCATCAAAAATACCTTTGTTTTGCTTATGCAATGTTAAAAAATCTATATTTATATTCTGTCAGAAAAAAACTTGAAGCTTTAAAACTCGGTATTCGGATTTGTAAACTGTTGTTTCTACCATTTTTATTTCGATTAAGATCTCGCTCTACATTTTGTAAGCTGCATTATCACACCTGCAAATACTAATTAAACTTTGTTTTTGTCTAATCACTATTTTAACTATCTGCAAAATTAACTGATAAAACTCAGATAAGCAGTTTGGGAAAAAATCTTTATAATGTAATCTTTGTTTGTGGCTTTGTGTATTACAATGCACTGATCAATAGTGATAAGATTTCTTAAAATACTTTATTGTCAGGCATTTCCACACCTTCTAAAATTCTTAAACCAGATAACATCAGCTATAGCCCTACTCGTGTTACTTCAGATTATGGATCTCAATTCAAATATACGAAGAAGCGTTATTTCTGAATTTACTATCTTGTTGCTTTGTTCAAAGCAGCATTTAAAACGTCTTGCAGGAAAGAAAATTAAATCTAATATTTAGATAAGGAAATATCATTTTCTTGATAAACAAATTTTGAGTAACCGAATTAATTTTTTGACAGAAGTCTGTATTCTTTTAGAAAAATAAAACTATAACAATCTTAACATCCATTTTGTTAGCGTAAAACGTTGCACAAAAAGTTTACAGAATTATTTTGATCTTTCTGTTAATAGAACATACTCTTTAAGTGATATTACCTACAATTTACCGATAAAATACTACGCACTCATCCTCATAAAATGAAAATATCTGATAATGTTATTTTTCTTGGTGACTAAAACAAAATGTGCACATATAAAAATCGCTACTATCCTAACAAATGTAACCAACAACTCTTTTAGACCTTTATTACTGCGTTTATGCATTCAGTTTACCTGCTGTACTTAGACTTTTTGACTGACACCTTGACCGGATGTAATGATTCCTTCAGTTACATTTACATTAATATGAAAAAATACCCATAATTCTAGGATTTGTCTTCTTAAGTATATATATATATATACGTTTTGTGTATTTATGATTCTGTGCATATAGAGTTTAATAGGAAGACAAGGACGTATTTCACGCAAAACATAGACATGGAAATTGCATAAAAATAAATAAGAATTTAAAATATTGTTCGGAGTGATAATATATCTCATTAAACAATCATTTGATATTTTTTTACTCTTAGTAAGACTACAATCGTTTTAAATATCTAAAGTGTAAACGAATTTATGCTTATCCGTTTTCATATAAATAGTGTTTTTTCATGTCAATTGCATTATTTTGTAAAAGCGTTTAAAGTACTCTCTATCATGCCACCACAAGATGTGCAATAAATATTTGATTTTAGGGTAGATTGCTTCTAAATGGTTATAAAGCTGACATAAATCATGCATTTTCTCAGCAACCGTCACATTTTTATGACAAGTATGTTCGTTTATTATTTACGCCCATTACCTGATTTCTTTCTTTATCATATTGAAATGCTTCTAAACAGTGCTAACGAGCAAAAACTAAAGATGTTTCCTCAAACGGTACAGAAAATACCGGACTGGGTGTAAAAGAGAATAAAATAAAATAAATTTACTCTTCACTTCTATAAAAAAAACAGTAGAAAACGTGATGAAATACAGCAAATAAATGCTTAGAATTGCCAAATTAGCAGTTACAAGTTAATGAAGTATACTGCAATGAAAACTTAGTATTAATCAATTATTGAGAGCAAAGGAGAATCTTTTCGACAAAATCCGTTTAAGGGAATGACCTATTGACACTATCTTTGAACAGAATTCATTCTAATGACATTTTGACTAATTTATTTTAAAAAAAGTTGTTTAAGAGAATATTTGAATAGACAGAAACTGTTTGTAGTATAGCGAGTTTATTTTAGTAGAAAAGTCCAACTGTTTCCACCCTCTTTCGAATCAAATTATACTTCGAGGTAAAACTCGTGCTGTGCATAAGCTTATTTTATATTTGAAAATTCTTTAAGATAATGATCTAGTTCTGTTATTTCAACTAATATAAATGTGATATAAATGCAATGCATTTGCAATTTAACCGGAGGAAAATTAGAATATTAAGTCCAATTTACTTCAATATATCTATTTAGAATATAATGAATGTCCTAAGTAACAGATAAGGCAAAGACACTGCACGAGTTACTTTTATTTTCTACAGTTCATGAAAAATAATGGTAACAAGCGACAGTTGGATCCTTACAAGTTTCTTCTTATTTTTTTTAGATATCTTTTTGGTGTCTTTTTTTGCTATATACTGCTGAATATCTTGAAACATTTTCAGAGCTTTTAAGATCATTGTCTTTCTTTCTCAAACATATGAACATGCAAACGTATATCCTCCTTAATATGTCTTCATTGATCTGAGAAAAATGTATTCAATTAAGGAATAATAACCGATCAAACTGACACGGTCACAATTATTTCAGGGTCCAGTGCATTGTACAGGTTTCATCTAACACGATTTTTCATGACCTTAGTCTTATTGTTATGTATCAAGCATGACATATTGGTACAAGATCTTGCAACTTTTTTATACTCTAGTGCCGTCTACCCTGGGCTATTTACATATTCATTCGCCTTATTTGCGTAAAACACATCATAACAGAACCAAATACGTAAGCAATAACCAATTTATGCTCACCTAAGCTGTTAAATTATTTGTTGTAGACAATTTATATTTGACAGAGAACGCTGTAAGTAATATTGTTGTCATTTAAATCGATAATTATGAACCTTTGTAATATGAAGTTGAACTAACTTTCACAGAAAATCTTCAGTTAGATATATCCCAAGCGGTACAAAAACAGGATATCAAATAAAACACGATAATACCAGTAACGAAAATAGATATCACTGACGCCAGCCTCAACGTGGTACTTTTTGACGTGTGCGTTTTTAAGACTGCCTGAATTAGTTATCGTATACGCTATATATAATATTTGGTCGTTTGATTAATGATCGGACAACTCTTATTTTACAATCGTGCAAATTTGAATTAATCAATTAAGTGTGAACTTAAAACGGTTTTATGTCTGCAATGCTGCACGTTTTTGTACACCATGATATATACAGAGGTGCTCAAGCACTCAAAGAGGAACATTCAATTGAAACAGATATCAATTGGTTTAAATCAATACTATATATATTTATTTTAACATATTAATTTAATGAGAACATGTAGTTTTTAATATACTGAGTTGGTCCTGTATTTCGTGAAATTGTTTGTAACATGTAAATCCCTAAGGATGATAAAGTAACTTCTTCACATCAGAGGGTAAAATACTGTAAAAATAATAACCCTTTGAATCCATACGCTTAAGGAGAGTTTTTGTAAAATGTGATTAATTTAATGCATTTTGCTATCAGATAAAGTGAAATGTAATCTCGCACAAATCATCAGTATAAAAGACAAAGGAAAGAATAAAGATTACGTAAGCATTAACATGTTTTTGAAGTAAAACATTAAATCATTTGCTTATTTGTCAATCCTTTAAATACATATTTGCATTTATAAAACACGCGTCATGACGTTTTCTTTTTGTCGACGAGGCGTATGCACTAAATAAATTGTAACCGACTTGTAAGTTTTGTTTCCCTGGGTAAAAGAAATGAACACTGTAAACAGGACATTAAGTTGGGCAGATAAATGCCACACACGTTTATTGTAAATTAGTCAAGCGAATGTTACTGACAAATTGCAATGACAGACTTTACCATGAATGCGTATCGAGGCATTTGACTGCTTTTGTTGTGACATAATTGATTTCAGAGCTTTCAAGACAAACAATATAATAATAAATATAATAATAAAATACAATGAGTTAGTGTCACCTCTAAAAAGGTCAGGATATTTACTCTCGTTTAAAAATAGAAAATGGCTTGGGTGTTCTATAAACCTTTTCGGTTCAAATACTGTATATAGCGTAAATAAAGATTGCAAAACAAAATGTGAAGAAAACTAGAAAATAATTGGTAGAGTTTTTCGGTGTCGAACATGTTTACACAGTCAAATGAAACCATCTGCGGTATATTTAGTAAAATAATATTACTTCTGCTTGATTATTCCAAAACATAAAAGCAGAGTTGATTGGAGTTTTTGCCTTGCTATGTTCTATTTTCATGACCTAAATCTAATGCAAATGGCATTCGATATCTGTGCTTTGCAAACAGCTTTTGTCAACAATAAGTATTTGCTGTCATTTTCTGATAAGGACAACTCGCCCCCAGGAATTACACAATATTTAACATAATCCTTCACGATATGTAGTATGCAATACTTCGCAGTAAATTATGCGCTTGATTTTCAAAGAAGAAAAAAAGAATATTATGGTAACTTTTTTCGCCAAAATTACAAGAAACTGCTTTGACCTAATTATCATTTCTAGTGCTTCACGATATAATGTAGTATTTCTTAGAAAATTCACATGTTCTGACTGAAAAAAGGAAATTATAGTAACCTTTCTACTGAAATTATAAGAAGCTTGTTTAATCATCTCACTCTCAGTCTAAATATGTAAGTAAATCCGGAATGAATCATTTTTTTTGTGTGTGTTTTAAAGAGTTGCATTGTTGTTTAAGCCTTTACACGAAGATTCTCAGCCTGAAAAGTCTCAGCGGAATTTGAATATGATTTCCATCATATTATGAATATGACCCTTCTTTCTATTTTGTATGAACTTTATAATAAAAATTGCAAAAATTTGTCCTACAATTCTTTTGTTAAAAAAGCTACACAGATCTAGCAAAAGGTGGTATTTGCTTTGACATTTCGCATCAATGTAAAAATAGTAATACATAGTTGTTTTAACATTAACCTCATTTCATTCAATTTTTTGTCAGTTGTTTCAGGGCATTAAAGTTTTTCTTGATGTGACAGAATAACCAGGCTGCTGATATAGACAACCTTTAGTTGAACAATACCTATTTGAAAATATAGCTTTGAGCGTTGTTATATAACTTATATTCATATATCGCCTATTTCTTAATAAAACATACACGAGATTCCAGACTTATGTATTTGACAAAAAATGTTAGAAATAGTTCTTTATAAGATTATCATTTAATTTTGTAATAGTCAAGATTAGATTTTCATGACAAAGTTATATAAACTAAGTAATTTATTTTTTATCAAATATGGAATAAATCTGTTAATTAGCGAAATTCGAATCTTCTATGTCAACTACACTCAAACGAATCGAGACACTTTAACACACGAAATATAGTTTGTTGTTTGAAAAATTTTACCAACGCCTCATAGCGACAGCTTTTCTCTGAAACGGTCTTATCCCCAAAACTCAGATAAAACATTTCGACAAACAAATAAAATAATATATATATATATGTGTGTGTGTGTGTGTGTGTGTGTGTGTGTGTGTGTAATCTGTAGCATAAGCTTGGTGTTTTTTCCTCAAAGATACGCAATTTATATTGAATGAGGTGGACTATATCAGTGTTTTCTGGATTTATTTTTTTTAAAAACGAACGCCTTTTGATAGTATTCCAAGAATATGATTGACATATATTCCGGAACTCAGTTAATCTTTGTCTGATCTCTCAGATCGTTCAAAACAATAAGGAAATAAATGACACTTAACTAACGCTAATCAACAGATCAAGTATAAAACTTTTACATAGGAAACAACAGAAATACTGGAATTTTAAGCAAAGTCTTATCCAAAAGGAAACGTGTGCAAGTCGATACTAATAGCATCACTTACAATATAGTGTGTGTGACTTATTCTAAAAAACCAATATCAACATATTGGCTGCAGCTAGTAAAACAATAAAACTAAAAAAATCTCTATGTAAAATATATGTTTTTACAAAATATAGATTCTAATATATAAAATAAAATTTTGCAAACACTATGGATATCTCGGTAACGCATTTGAAGTTGCTTAATTTCTTTCTGTTAAGACAAATGTTTATGCCTTTTCTATTACAGATATCATTTTAGTTGGTTACACCATTTTCTGTTTATTTGCAACGACATCATAGATTTCAGTATTGCATGAGTTGTTGCTATCAAAATAACTTTCATATTTGTTTCAAAACAAGGAATTTGAGAAATTCATCGATATCTGATTTGTCAGCATGTATGACAAGGTAAATACTTCTACAGTCTATAATTACTTCAGAAGGAAAATGCTAATTTAGTGATATGAATGTTGTGAATTGCAGTTTTGTCAGTTGATACAGATTTGTCGGACGTATTCGGACATTCTAAATGACTTGACTATGATCTCCAATGACATGAATATCGAAAAGAAGATCCATTGCCGTTTTGTAAAGTTTTCCGGATGGTTCTGTAACTTTCATTATATAAATCTCTTTATCTGGATCTCTGTATGCGGGTATGGAGTATCCATTAGGAGAGGATAACAGAACGCACACATACTAAAGCCTTTTAGCAATAATAAATTCACGTTATGAAGTTGAAAAGGCGGATTTGTGCCTTATGCTCCACTGTGCCTTACGCTCCACTGATTTGTGAACATTATTGAGTTATGCATCACTACCGTGGTAAACTTGTGCTTTTTTAATAAGTTAAATATTTAAAATTCAGGTATATGTAGTATTTTCAAAATCACAATCATATGATTAAAAATTTTGTAAAATCAGTTCATTGCTATTTTTATTGATATTTCTATTATTATTATTATTTGTGTTGTTGTAAGAATAACTATTCAGTTCTTGTTTCTTTTTTATAATAAATGTGTTTACTAAAATAATCGACATTGAAGCACGTATACAACTGACTCTGTAGGCACTCACAATATTAGAAACATGTCTCCGTTTACATGTTTGTTTAATACATATTATCCGCCTAAATATTGACAAAGACAGCATTCAATGGTAAACTTATTTATGCCAAAACAATATGTAAATCGAGAAAAACTGTCCTCCATTCCATTTTGGTTCACGCGATGTCGTTGCGTTTATCTTATTATTCTGGTTATATTATCCCAAATATTGCTTGTTCCTTGATTATAAATTACCCAAAGTCTAAGTGTTTTGGTAACACTATTCTTTGGGGAATTCAAAGCTTAATGATATAGTTTGATCGACAGATTAACACAGCTCGAAGCTCTGGAACTGTAAGTTAAAGAAGTCATTTTCTCATTTATTCGTGTCTCACATCAGTAAAAATTCAAATTTGCAAGATAGCTGGTAGTCGACAAAATATTTTTCTGATAAACTAAGGTATAATAGCCAGATTCAACCGTCTTTCTTTTCGATTATCATTTTGATTGTTTTCTGATATTGATTTGGACACTAGCAGAGCTTTCATAAGTTTGCATGCAAGAGATAGTTATTAAACTTGTGTATAATTGGCGTGAATCAAATGTAAAAGGCGCGAATAAGAAAAAAATAGTTCGAATCCACGCTCCTCCATTAACATTGCTAACAGTCTTTCAGATGAGACGCTTGTATCAGTGCTATACACTCTGCATGAAAAAGAACCAGGATTGTCTAATTTGAAGCACATTACCCAACTATCTAATATAACTTAACTCTGCAGAGGGTCTCGGTCATAAATGTATTAGTATGTATTAGTAATATTAACAACCTCAAAGAGATAGAAAATAGAAAAAGGGTATCCACAAAGCATTTCATTGTGTACTGGTAGTTTTTACCACGCTTTACTGTTGAACTGCAATTGTATTTAATTACACACTTTCTGATATTACAAAGTGTCCACACGAGTAAGTTATTTAACACACTTCAAGGCATACATAAAATTAATATTGGACTTGTAAAGTACTGCATAATAAAAAAAATACGGAACGGGTCACTTTATTATAGTTGCGCTACATACAGTCCAAAATTAGAAAGCTGTGGTCCCCTTTTGTGTAATCTATACGCTTTTCCTGGTTTCAATTATTTAGAACATAGCAGATAATAGTCATGAAAATCAACATTTAAAGCGAGTGATCACACCCATCGCCAGTGCATAAAAGGAAATATTTATACATATAAAAATTCCACTTTCTACGATGTAATTGTATTGTCGCAGCATGCACATATAGCAAGTCGATATATCAATCAATCAATCAATCAATCAATCAAATGGCACTTAGCAGTATGCATTTTTAAAAAAAGCTGATGTTATTGTCATTTGGAAGTATGCATTTGTCGTGAGTTAAGGAGTACGTGTTATCCAGGAAGGAAAATTATAACAAGCCAAGATATAATTGAAAAGTAGCAGCATGCATGTTCTTGCGGACGTCCCCTTCAATAGACAACGACTACACTATCCAATTTAAGTAAGTGTTAAAGCTTAAGGATTAATTGACATTTCTTATTACTGTCCCTTCTCTAACAAACATCAAAACGAATTAATTTAAACGCCGTTCTCTTTATTTCTAAATCAATAGTATTCCATAACGTTTTATTACGCGCCCACTATTTTTTGTTTGAAGGCGGGGTGAATATAGATCTGTCATTGTCCATCCGTCCGCTGTCACGATGTCCCACTGTCATACTGCCCTTAAGAAGACTGGTTTGTGTCGCGTATAACTCCAAACATATAACTGCTAAAGCCATGGAACTTTCGAAAAATAATTGTCAGCATGTGAACTTATGCGCCTCGGTATTTTGACACGAATTTATTGGAGATCTGCAGACTTATGCACCCTGATTAAGCAAAAATAGCATTTTTAGACATGTGTGGCATTTAACTCCAAACGTATAACTGCTAGAGCCATAAAACTTTCTTAAAATAGTTGTCAGCATGTGAACTTATGCATCTGGGTTTTTTGACACAAGTCAATTTGAGATCTGCAGACTTATGACCCCTGATTAAGCAAAAATAGCATTTTTAGACTTTTGTGACATGAAACTCCAAACTGCTAGAGCCATTAAACTTTCTAAGAATAGTTGCCAGCATGTGAACTTACACACCTGGGTATTTTTAAGCAAATTTTATTGGAGATCGGCAGGGTTATGCTCCCTCATTAAGCAAACAATAGCATTTTAGACTTTTTAATGTTAAGAACAATGTTTATACGCACCTGTAAGTGTGCAGGATTTTTTGTGACAATACAGCGGAATGTGGGGGCATCCGTGTCCTATGGACACATCTCTAGTTCTGTTACGTGCATGTGTGTGTCTCAGCTAGTAATTTTTTATCAGCGAATTGCTTACATAGTCCAGTTAATGTTATGATTATTTAAAATCATTTCCCCAATCTTTTCAACAACTAACGTCAGACATCAAAGAAATCTGAGTTTGAAAATAAATAAATCAAATAAATCTTAATGAATATTGCAAGGTGTTTATTAGAATCTGAGATTGAATAAATCTTTTAACACAAAGAGTGCTATTATAATATGTCTTACTAATTACGTCAAATGTGTAATTTTTGTATAGGCCTTTATCAACTTATTAACTGAAAAGTCGTGACCATAATTTTGGCTTATCAGTTGCCTGCAGGGCTGGTGTATCAAATTGCAAAGCTGTTTGTTTGAACAGTTGCCGGTAGTATTTATTTTATGAAATGAAAAGTTAAATACTGTGATAAGAAGTTAATAAACTGAGAAAAAAGTATCAACTTCAAGACACATTTATAAAAACAGCCTTGTCTTTGATCTTTGAGTTTATGTTTAAATAATAAGCTTTTTTATAATTTCCAAATTATTTACTTTTATTTCCATACGTAATTTAAACAGAAACGATAGAAACATTTGCTGCCGGGCGATGAACGAGCAGACGGAACCAAAGGCACTGTTAACTTTCCGAAAAGAATACGCATTTAAAGGAAAGCCTTTAGGCTTTTATTTCTAGAACTTCAGAAAATTCCCATTCGGTGATAAAACCTAGAAATGGAAATACAATTTATAAAAGTAAGATACGTTCATTAGAACTTGTTTAGATTGACAGTTTCGTTCCATTTAAGGCGAAGTGGTATTAGGGTAACATCAACAGAATATGTTCGAACACATTTTACTATGGTGATTACCTGTACTTAAATTGCTAACATCTATGCCTCGGGCTAATCTGCGTCCCAGCAGTTATGTTACGAGTGTGCCGTCTCGAGTGTGCCGTCTCCAGATTATTTTTCTCATGACCATACCTGTTCCACAATGAAGAGGCCTATTAATAAAATACTCTAGCGTGTTTAAAATACAATGAAACTATTGTGTGTTTGCAGGAAAATAAGTTTGATATATGATAATATGATGGAAAAGGTAAAACTATATAATCCCTTATTCTCTTTTTTATTTTTTATTCTGAAAGTCCTAAAGCAGGTTCAAAATTACAATATATGTCAATCCATATTTATATTTGTCATACTCGAAGAAGCAGTTACAAGAAATTATTAATTTAAAATTATCTTTAATAAAACGAATGTATTTACCTTGATATATAATTCAAATACACATGACAGCTTAAAATAAAATGATAGAATAAATTCCAACTTAAGTTGAAAAGCTCTTGTGGTTTTCATTTCCATTTCAGACATGTATGAATTCAAATCATAACACAAACAAACTCAGTTCTCTAGACAGGGGTCTTAATTGTTTTAATTATACGAGTTTTTGAAAATCATAAAGTTTCTTTCTGTGTTTCGCAAGGGGTCATTTCGAAGAAAAAAGTCTTTGAGATCCCAAGATATCATTTAGATCTAGTTACGAGGTGGAGTCCATTTTGAATTGAATTATCAGAATTTAAATCAAAGCAACTAATTTTCAACTCTTTTCAAAAGAATGCAATAAAAATGTTTATTATAACAAGCTTCCGCCATTGAGTCCGTGTGTAACAAGAATTTCATTTTTGTCTGAAAGAAAAAAAAAAGGAAATTTATGATTATTTTAAAACTGACAAAAAAGATTTTGCAACATTTAATCAAACTTCCCCCAGAAAAAAGCGAAGTCTTTACATCGGAAAATTGTTAAAATATTTACAGTACTAAGCATAATGCTTGTTAAATTAATGAAGGATTCCAATATTTGCTATTAGAATACATGAATTTGATAATTTTAGCAGAAGTGTTTCAAAAATAAAGTTTAATATAAATATAAATATTAATATTAGTAATTATATGTTTTCCTGAAAATAAATGAAAAATGCACATTAATTAATCTATTCAACAAAATAAAACGCCATGCCTTTTTATAAGATATGTGAAATCGAAGTCAGGTAATGGAGTTAAACGTCTGACTTGGTATTTTAACTATAGTATTTGTCATACTTGAGTGTCCTGTGCACTCTATCTGAACTTCGGGAACAAACAAACTGAACCAAATTAAACTCAATGTGTTGATTTGTTTAATTGGATATTTACCCACGGCCAGTGTTTATGCTTAATAATAACTTAACAGAAGCTGTTCAGCTAACTTTCTAAGATATACGACTCACACATTAGTACATTTCTGTCTAAAAATAAAACAACAGTCAATTAATATAAACAGAGTTTTGATTTGATAATAACGATGTATTTACCATAGTTTATATCTATTTGTATAAGAATAATGACATGAACTGAAATTGATCCTACTATCAGGCTAATGAGAAAGCTAATGGAGAAATCATTTGGCGGTTTGGAACATTAGTATGATTAGACGTTAGAACTGATGTTAATGGCCATTCATTTCTATGAATGGGCAAACGCTTGCGAACATTGAGATCCAATTACATAACTCTTGGTATTAAAATAATGACATCTGTACTCTACTATAGCAAATGACTGGAAATGTTTTGCATCTGCACGTCGGAGGTCGAGAGCGTTCTTAAAGTCTGACGCCACCGGTTACGAAACGCACATACTTTATGGAACGACTTTCAGAATGAAACCGGTGTTGTTAGAAGTATGCAAACTGTTATAGACAGTCTGCATGACGTTCGATTGGGGTCACGGCGGCCTGAAAAACGTTTCCGATTGACACAACATTATGTTCAAGAGTGTTAACAATGGGTGCGAGCTCATGTTTTATGGACAATCAGTTCTCTTACCAGATGGATTCAGGTTCTATGTGGATTTCACAGTCAGGTGGACAAGGGTTCGGAGAATGCTTTATGAACAACTGCTCCAGTATGCATTGCAGATCATGGGGCTTAGTGATGGTATGGCGGGAATAAGGGCTCAGGGGTTAAAACGGACCTACAGGTCAATGACAACTGCACACAGAAGGCAGAAAAATACGCCAATCAAATCTTCGACGTACAATTACGCCCGTACGCTGGTACTGTAGTCCTGATTTCATTATGATTGATGATAACGCCCGTGTGCACAGAGCTCGAATCACAAACCAATATACTGAGTAAGCAACTAATGAACAAATGGATTGGCCAACAAAGTTCGCGAATTTAAATCCCATTGAGTACAGATGGGCTTTGCTGCAGGAAGCCATTTCTGCACGCAAAGTTTAACCAGCAACAGTCTGGGGACTCAGACAGGCGCTCAATGAAGAATAGACTCAGCTTCCTCGTCATATAGGCCACATTCACGTTTCAGTGAACACTTCCATGATCATTATTTTCATAAACAATACAGTCATTTCTAACTAGAACCGTTTAAAAATGATTATTTTGTCTTTGCTCACATCTAGCCAAAAGTGCACACGTAATAGAATGTGTCTTAGTAAATTTTGAGAATTATACATCAGCTCTAATCTGCACATAATAAAGGTTACCTAACTTGACATGTTTTGCTTTATATTCTTATTATTTTATTTGGTGTTAGAGATGTGTAAGAAAAAAAAACGGAAAGACAATTGTTATTGTTGATCTTTTTATTCATTTTTGAAGTATCCGTAGGTTAGGTTTTAAATGAAAGAAGAGCTTGACTATCTTTCTTTCTGTTTGAGTTAATTTATCGCCAGTTCTGGTTGCCCATATTACCGTCACCCCCTGTAGATTTTAGTTATTTTAGGTTGTGGGAAATAGTGCAAGAACTAAAAAGATCCTAGCCTGTTTCTTTTTCATGTTCAGAGTATAGCACAGATACATGAGACATCGGCTTAACGTCTTTTCGAAAGACAATCAGTAATGCAAGTGGATGATCGAACTCATCAGCTCTATAAAACCTGTCCAGGGCATAAACACTGGACCACTGATCCATTTTATGAGCTCGGCAGTTATATACAAAAAGAGATGTACGCATATATGTGAAAACAAATGCTGTTCTTTTTTATTCATTTTAGAATTATACGTAATGCGAATTTTAGATGACAAAAGAGCCCGTCGGGCATATCTGTCGGTGTATTTAGCTAGGATCGATTCCAGTTTCTAAAAAGTGCACGGATATTACAACATAACAACTCAAATAACTAAAATGCTCGTTGGTACTGGACAGAAGTTTGTTATATACGACTGTGGCATATTATTTTTTATTATCTCAAAAAGCACGCGGCCAATCATTTGTGTTACGAGAATAACTTGCAGTGGCGTGATTTGGTGCAGCAATTCTGTCATTTTAAGACTAATCAAATATTGATCAAAGACAAAATGAAGTATTTAGCAACTTTAAAATCTAGGACTTCATTGATAGTAAAATTTAATAAGCTTACCTGTCGGATCCTGGTAAATTGTATGAAACAAAAATTACAGATTTAAATGCCAGCGACAGGAAATAATAAAGATAAACAAGGTCTACAAGTATTAGCATTTCCAAAAATGCTTGAAATCGCCGTTCAGCCACGTATGACGTCTTATCCATAGATGCATGAATTTCATGCTCGTCATTCATTAAATTGATAATTTTATAACATGCTTTGCAGTGAAAAGAATATAAGAATATTACATGTGCAATTTAAACAGAATAAATTTAAGGTAAAAAATACGATATTGCCCCGACTCTTATCAAGCATATATAAAACTAGGATATATCCTGATCAAACTCCTCGCACTGGTTTCGTCACGCTTTGCTACTGTTTCTGTACTGATCAGGGGAAGTAACCGCTGCGGGGAGTTTGTATCCTGATTAGAATCGCCCGGAAGCAAGCATTTATTTTTTTCTAGAAGTGCAAGTTTTGGAAAAACAAACAAAACATATTCTTATTAAGACTACATTCTCTAGTTAGAAATGACATGTAGCCAAATATATTGCGATTATCCTGTGTTTATCTTGCAAGAGCCTAAAGACTGGTACTGAGTTCGTAAATTGATCATGGTATTTTTCAGTTGTACGAATAGGTAACCCGACAAACATGGCGGTTGGGCGAGTCCATTTACGCATCCCTTGTTGAAGTTTTTTGACGTCCATTTTGTTATCATGTGATATGTATAATTCGCTTTGATTGGCTAAAGGCAGACGGTGTACAGGCAAAACTGTTCAAATCTTGTTAATTGTATATATCGCCGTCCAGGAACGGCGATAATAAACTATTTAATTTACTAAATTATTTCATTTTGCAAGTCAGACACAAGTGTATTGTGTATTGATGAGATGGAATCTTCATTTTTGATATTCCCCGCAAAAGTAATAAAATCAAGGGCGTTATGTAAAAACAGCTAGAGAATTTAAAGAAAAATAAAAACAATCATGCTATATTAACTTTGACAGTATGCTTCGATATGATGTTTTACAGTCTTTATTTCAAAGAATAGTTTAAAAGAATTTTCTTTTCAATTTTTATCACCAAGCGACGTAAAAAGAACTTTTATTGTTTCAGAGACAACATGTATATCTACATTCTAGAGTGCCTGGTTTTATTTTTCTGAGGTGTTAGGTTAAAAAAATCTTTTTACTAAATAATACGACAGAATATCTCCAAACAAGCACCTTACTTCTTTTCGATTCATTTATATGTTATCAATTTAATTTATTTTGTTAATTAATCAGTTATGTCATTTTAAATTAGCCATGGTTCCCTTTTTGGTGTGTTTTGAGGTCAAAGCACATCAAACTATGGGATATTATGATTACTATTCTGTCTCTCAAAACAACATCAAACAAGTTTTTCCTAGAAGTTTTATATAGTAAGTATTTCCCTCGTGCATTGTGTTGTCGCGCTAATAATTGCAATTTAAATCAGGCAACGTTGCAATAAATGGATCAATCTACAACATGTCTCAATCACTTTGACAATACTTATCAAGAGTTATTGTGAAAGTCTCTAATGAATATTTCAGAAACAGTAATTTTGAGAACGTAACAGTTGAATGTTGTCCCTCATAGATTTTTGAAGTCATGATACCTTGTAAAACGTCAGAGTAGGCCTTTGTTAATGATTTTTTTCCCTAGATTTCCTAAAAGTAGCGATCGCTGCCGTATAACAAACGTTAATTTATGCAAACAAAGCAATGTGGGTAGGCAATGTTTGATGATGCATTACACACTCACACTCTGAATTCAGTTTGGATGTTTGGATGACGTCATTAAATTTTTAAGCACCGACGTCAAAAAAGTTTTCAATTACAAATGTAAACAACTAAAGTATTTTTACATCCGTCAAAGATTTCAGAATTCTAAAAAAAATTTATATCGCTTATTTATAAGCAACAATAAGTAAGTTAAGACCAGAGGCATGTTTACAATGGAATAATATAACCCTTTTTAATAAACAAAGGGGCTTTAATATAAGACGGCCAAAACTCAGTAAGAATAAACACTGTACATAAATGTCAAGAAAAAAATTGAATTGTAGTCAAAATACAAATGCCTTCAAAGAAACCTCGTTAAAAGCAAAATTCCATTCATCTTTGAGACATTAAAATGCTATTAGCTTTGACGGAGTCCTTTGGTTTTCGATCTAGACAAACCTTAATGCACCGATGCATTTTGTTGTTAAAAAATTGTTATGTCGTTAAATCATGTCAGACATTTACGTCAATTTCGGGCAAGAAAAACAGAACACGTCTTTGATTTTGAAAGGACAACTGTCAAAACAACTTTTAAAGTTTGATATTTAAGGTAACTGTTTAAACTTTTTCAGGTTGACAGCAGACAATAAGCGACCATGCCTGGTATGATTACTTGCTGTCTCGTCTGTGTAGTAGTAAGACTGGAATTAAATGTAATAATTCATCGACCAAGTTTACTTCTTCTGAATGCAGGGTTTAGAGGAAAATTGTCTGGGTTTTTTTAACGTTTTAATGTCGACTCAATTTTTTATCAATTAACAAAGTGATGTTGTCAATGAAACACCTAGGAAACATTCAGACATAATCATTTAGGTTAATCCTCAGGGAGGAAATTTTGTCACACAAAATGCATCTAAAATGAAATAACATCGGAAGATATTGCCTCTAAACTTCCGGAGTTCTGACACAATGTCTTATTTCGTGACTGACAACTTGGCATAATCATAACATTTATGTTAGAATCGACATCACTATAACAACGTTAACGTCTATGACATACTTTGTTTGCTGAAAGTTTTAATAACATATCATGAATACTGAATATAGTGTCTCGTTAAAAAACACATAATTTTTGTGATGATAAGTCATATTTTCACCATGCAGTTTTCTTGGACAGTTTCGCAAAACACTTAGAAATTGCTGTTAACATTTTCATACTTTTTTAATTTACACCCTAATGCAGTGCGTTATTCATGGCAGAAACAGCCCACTGCCATTTACAAAAAGAAGAAACGGATGAGAGACCTCTTTGAAATATTTCAAGTACATTTAATTTATACGTTGTGAACCACCAATGATATCCTAGAAGGAGAGAAAAATACTACAGTAACTTAACAAGAGGGCCATGATGGCCCAGTATCGCTCACCTGAGAATGACTGCTTTTAACAAAGTTGCTATGGACCTGGTTAATTGACCCCAGATGACCCATATTCAAACTTGACCTAGAAATTATTGAAACAATCTCTTTGACGCATTTCAAGGTTATTTGTACTGAAAATGTTACCTCTAGAGTGTTATTAAGATTTTTCCATATTTGGGCTCTATGACCTAGTTTTTAACCTAGATGTCCCATATTTGAACTTGAGGTAGAAATTATCGAAACAATCTCTCTTACAAATTTTCCCGGATATTTGGACTGAAAAAGTAGCCTCTAGAGTGTTAACAAGGTTTTTCGATATTTAGGCCCTGTGACCTATTTTTGACCCCAGATAACCCATATCCAAACTTGAGCTACAAATCATCAAAACAACCGTTCTGACAAATTTCCATGACTTTTGGACTGGAAATGTTACCTCTAGAGTGTTAACAAGGTTTTCCATATTTGGGCTCTGTGACCTAGTTTTTGACCCGAGATGACCCATACTCCAACTTGATCTAGAAATTGTCAAAGTAACCTTTCTGACAAATTTCCAGATTATTTGGGTGTAACCTCTAGAATGTTAACAAGATTCTTCTATTTTTGGGCCATGTGACCTAGTTTTGGAACCCAGATGACCCATATCCAAATTTGAGCTAGAAATCATTGAAACAACCTTTCTGACAAATTTCAAGGACATTTGGACTACAAATGTAACCTCTAGAGCATTAACAAGGTTTTTCTACTTTCGGGCTCTGTGACCTAGTTTTTGACCCCAGAAAACCTATATTCAACACTAAGCTAGAAATCAGCGATAAAACCTTTCTGACAAATTTCCAGGTTATTTGGACTGAAAATGTTGCCCTTAGGATGTTAACAAAGTTTTTCCATATTTGGACTCAGTGACCTAAATTGTGATCCTAGCTAACCCATATTCAAACTTGATCTAGAAATCCTCAAGGCAACCGTTCTGACAAATTTCCAGATTATTTGGGCTGAAAATGTAACCCCAAGAGTGTTAACAAGATTTTTCTATTTTTGGGCTCTGTGACCTAGTTTTTGAACCTAGATGTCTCATATTTAAATTTTTGCTAGAAATCTTTGAAGCAACCTTTCTGACAAATGTCCAGGTTATTTTGGCTGAAAATGTAACCTCTAGAGTGTTAACAAGGTTTTTCAATATTTGGGCTCTGTAACCTAGTTTTTGACCCCAGATGACCCATATCTGAACTTGACCTAGAAATCGTCAAAGCAACCTTTCTGACAAATTTCCAGATTATTTGGGCTGAAAATGTAACCTCTAGAGTGTTAACAAGATTTTTCTATTTTTGTGCTCCGTGACCAAGTTTTTGAACCCAGATGACTCATATTTAAACCTGAGCTAGAAATCATCGATAGAACCTTTCTGACAAATTTCCAGGATATTTGGACTGAAAAAGTAGCCTCTAGAGTGTAAACAAGGTTTTTCTATATTTGGGCTCTGTGACCTAGTTTTCCAACCCTGATAACCCATGTTCGAACTCGTCCGAGATATTAATGAGACAAACATCCTGACCAAGTTTCATGACAATTGTGGAGAAAATGTGACCACTAGAGTGTTAACAAACTAATTGTGGACGGACGGACAGACGGACGGACGACGGTCGACGGACAAAAGGTGATCAGAAAAGCTCACTCTGTCACTACGTGACATGTGAGCTAAAAAAACATCCTCTTGGCCCAAGGACTTACTTTGCAGCAAAATATTTCCCTTGATCATTTATTTCTTGAATTTGTTTTGCAATTCATATTGTTTTGCTGGAGATAAACAACGCAGTATTATCAAAAAAACATGTTTCTTGATGAAGAACACTTCTTGAAATTTTCAGAAAACGGTTTTGTTCGTTGCTCATACAATAGTCTCTGACATGATTAAACTTTTTGAGAGGTTTCTTATGTGACATCTTAAATAATAGTACAGTGGGTTCAGTTTTTGCATTTGTGAGTATCTAAATATGAGTTCTTTTTTTACTATAAGATAACCTTTGAGTGATGAGATGTGTACCGCTAGCCAGACGTTGGCTTTTTTGGACATTGTTTTATTATTGATCTAGTAAATCTATGAGCAACTTGATTAACTATTGCTATTTTTACGGTAAATATCTTGATACTGTAATGTATTAACTCTCTACTGGTCAGCTTGAACAAGTCAATAGCTGATAAGCTCCGCCTACTTTCACCTTGTATTATAACGTGTACTGTTGTAGTATCAAATTAGAATAGTTTAGTAACAGAACTAAACAGCGTTACTTTATTTTACCCATGCTGTCCAACAACTTCCCTAGATATTACACCGACGTAAACAGGTATAAATGATGCATATAACTTGTCATTTGACGTTTTCCTTTTTATTGAGCAGTCTCAGACTGATTTTTTTTGCAAATACGCATTATCGCACAATCTTCGTCGTCTGTCTGTGTGGTTTTAGGAAGCAAGTTTTCGTACATGTTTAACATACGGCTCTATGTCTGTTCTCAGCCCTTCCAATTCAAACTAAATACTTTAAATTGATTACGGTAATCGTACTTTGTTCTGTCTAAATTGAAAAGATTTAATGTTACTTCTTGAGTCTTTCATCTTTTGAATTTAACAAATGCTAGATAGATTCTAATAATCTTTTGTTTTACTTGCATTTTAACTCTACATTGACACGTACTTATTTATTTTGAAAAACAAGTAAGTGCAAAAGGAAGCTTTTCTCTTTATTTTTTTTCGATTGTGTAAATCAAAACCACTTATAAGCCCGACGATACATCGTGAAAGATTTAGTTATCATACATGTAAGTCTACTAAAAGTAATGCTGCATTTGTACCAAAGAAGCATTCGTTTTAAGACAAAAATATGTCCGCTTTTCAATTTAAAAGATTCATGAAGTTCCAACGTTTTCAAACAAAACTATTGTGTATTTAATCGTTGATATAACTGGAGGATATAATATATTGCTTATTCATGAATTTAAGGACAACTATTGCACTAACTTTTGATAATGAGATATACCAAGTGCTGTCAAATTGGAATATAATCTTGACAGGGATATTACGTTTGATACATTCTTTCATTCATGATTGAGATATGTCATGAAGAAAATCCTCCTTATTGAAACAAAAAACTGTTTTATTTCTGGTTGCACTTTATCTACAACTGATTCGAATTGGGACAAAATCATTTAACACAACAGACTACAATTTTGTGAACATTTTGGCATATTAACAAGAAATGTCATCACAATTATGCTCAAAATGATTTATGTTATGCAAGATTATGTGGCCTTCAAATTATAAATGAAAAGAAAAAAATCCGTACGTCAACATACTTAGTTTCGCACAAGTTAAGTTTGCTTTATTGTTCACTAACTATATTTACATTTTTTGCTACGGTAGTTGCTTTTTGTATTACACTCTGAGAAAGCAATACGACGATATATTTCTTTAATGTTGTTAGTTTTAGGTGTTCTTTATGAGAAAGTGATGCCATTGTAAATGTAAGGATAAGTCATGTATCCATTCGGATGTGTATTGAAAATTAATATTTGTCAAAGCTCATCCAACTAATGGAGGACTGGATTACATTACAGTCTCTCAAGCCCAATTATAAAAATTAATCTTGCTACGAATGAAGGCACAACATTTCTCTGTATCTTTTAGAAAGAATTTCTCTCGTGCATGTAAAAATGAATATTAGGTTAATACCTTAATATCTAAACGTATATTTGCGTATTCCTGAAGGGGGTGTTAAGACGTAAACTGGTGTACAGTATTCGTGCAGAATATTGTTAAGGATTGACAATGATAGCCTTTATGAAATATTTAAGATGTTTTTCATAAATCGCCTTTTTACTACAAATCCAGTCTCAATTTTACGTATCAAACTTGGCTAAAATGACAAATGAAATTCTTATTAAGTTAGGATATCAAAAGTTTGTTTGCACTGATAAATTTCTGACCTTCGTTGAAAATATGTAGCTAAAATGAGCTAAAAAGTCTTATGTGACATCAATTAATATAAGAGAATCAAAAGCCTCCCATCCTCCACACACACACACACACATACACAATACAAAAGGGAAAACCTGACAAAATTACCAACCTGGTAATATGATTTTCTGGTCTCGCATCTTTATACCATTCAGAAGGCTTTTTTTGTTATATGCATTTTCTCTTTTGAATTGTTAATCGAACATAGTGCTCTTATCAGACAAAAATCTCTTTAAGTTCTCATTTTGTGTGTCTAGAAACTCACATTTTCAAAATCTCTTACTGTCTTCATTTAATTTTCTTTGTCGTCAGATTATTTTTTTAAAAATATTTTTGTCTTAATAAGCCTGAAAATAGCAAAAAAGATGTCAAAGATTGTGCTGTTTCCATTATATATATAAAATACCACCATTCTGATAATGAATGGAAATGATCAGGTTATACAGACGATACAGAATTTTCAAAATTTAGGTTTAAAGTGGAAACAATTAATTTTGGAGGCAGACAAATTTTATAAACTCTTCCTGTGTTGATTGTTTGTTTCACTTATATTCTTTAGAATTTTGGAGGTTGTTCGTTTGTAACTGTCAAAATAATGTTTTCAATCTCATAGGCTTTTTAAAACCAGTGCTATTATTAGGGGTCGTACATATCAGACAATGTCTGTGATATTTTTACTTATTTTTTTATTTAGTCGAGATATGTAGAGTTAATAGCAATGATTGAATCTGGATTAATTTTAAGTATCAGTGTATTTGAGGCAAGACGTTTGTCATGCAGATCATAGCCTTTTCTTTTAACCCGAAAAAAACAGCAATGAACTGAATGGAGTTGAGATAATATTTTCAGAAACTAATCTGTATATATCACTTTCCATTTAACACAAAGTTCTTAATATGCATTCTTTTTCACAGATAGAGGTGAATGTCAATTAGTTTGTGATGCTACTGTAGACGAAACATTTTCACTTCCAAGACAATCGACTGATGTGCTCGAGGGACTAAAGTTGCAACAAAAATATGAAGGGATCAGCAATTCTGCAGAATTTATTGGTTTTCACACTGTGTTTGATAATAAGTGAACAACACAAAAATAGTGACTTATATATTTGTTTTTGTTTTCTTTTTTAGAGCACAACTCTAAAGGCGTCGAAACATTTCCATCTCCAACTAGAAATGGGTTTTTGATTGAACAAAAACATATGTCTCCCCTCAGCCAGTTGCTGCAGGCAGTATTGAGTCAGACGATTGTAAAATAAGGGGGATATTTTTGTCAAATGTACATGATGAACAAGAAACTCATACTCCGTCAAGAAAGGATTGAGCAGAAACCTTGTTTCATATTGTACAAAATGGTTGTATTCATTCAGTCTAGTACCTGTAGCATGTTGGAATCATGTCGATGGCAGTGCTGTTACATAGATATGGGCAAAAAACATGAAGCCAGTTTCAAGGTGTCTGCTTCAAGCACTCAAGTTTAATCTATTTCCATTGATAAGAAGAAAAGTTACATCATGATAGCTGTAGTATATTGGAACTACTCCTACTATGTTGGAATTTGACATTTAACCTCCAAGTGTGACCTTGACCTTGAGACACCACACCCGCAAAGTGGGTTCTGCACGTCGCCTTGATGAGGTGAACATCTGACCCAAGTTTCATAAAAATCCTTCAAGGGCTTTGGAAGATACAGAGCGGACACGATTTTGTGACGGACACACAGACGGACGTACAGACGGACAGCTGGGGGAAAAACAATATTTCTCCCTCGATGAGGTGAACATCTGACCCAAGTTTCATAAAAATCCTTCAAGGGCTTTTGAAGATACAGAGCGGACACGATTTTGTGGCATTTGACATTTAACCTCAAAGTGTGACCTTGCCTTGAGACACCACACCCGCAAAGTGGGTTCTGCACGTTGCCTTGATGAGGTGAACATCTGACCCAAGTTTCATAAAAATTCTTCAAGGGCTTTTGAAGATACAGAGCGGACACGATTTTGTGGCATTTGACATTTAACCTCCAAGTGTGACCTTGACCTTGAGACACTACACCGGCAAAGTGGGTTCTGCACGTCGCCTTGATGAGGTGAAAAACTGACCCAAGTTTCATAAAAATCCTTCAAGGGCTTTGGAAGATACAGAGCGGACACGATTTTGTGACGGACAGACAGACGGACGGACAGACGGACGGACAGACAACCGGGGGAAAAACAATATGTCTCCCCCATTTTTGGGGGGAGACATAAAAAAATCGACTGATGTTCTCGAGGGACTTAAGCAATAAGAAATATGAGAGAATCAGCATGTATGTATAATCTCTTGGCTTCAGATTATTTGTATGTAATAAATTAACTACACAAATAAATAGTGATCGATATATTTAAGTTTTCTTTTTAAGAGCACTATTCTAAATTCTAGATTGTTTCTCAGATTGCGTTTATGTACATTTATGTACGTAAGTCATTAAATACTTCTTGATGACACTTTCCATTAAATACGAATTTAGTTACATACATTATTTTGCTAAGTTAAACGTGAATATCAAACAAATGTTGGGTATGTTGCAGGAGACGAAACATTTCCATTTCCAATAAAGTCGACTGATGTGCTTGAGGGACTTAACTTGCAACAAGAAATATGAGGGATCAGCATTTCTGTAGAAGCTCTTGGTTTCAACATTACTTGTTTGTAATAAATGAACAACGCCGGTGGTGATTTATATATTTCTTTTATATTTCTTTTTATGAGCACATCTCACTTACAGATTACTTACAGATTACTTCTCAGATTGCATTTATATAAATTTATGTACATACGTAATACTTCCTATTTAGACGGAGGTCCGTGTCGGTATTTCGATAGATATTTGTAGAAAAGATTTGAAATTTGCATTTCCCCCCCAATTATACGTTGAAATTACTGTGAACATAATCATTGAGGTTTAAAATCTCGGAATATATGCATTTATTCGTTTTTGCTTATCCTTTACTCAATACAGTATTTGCTTGATGTATTTTTTGTTTAAAAGTACATCTTTACTGCTAATTTTACTTTGAGAGGAGGTCGGGTTAACTTATTGTTACGAAAAAAACATGTATATTCTTTATGACTTAAAAACAGCTATTCTTGCCTATAGTTTAAACATATTTTATTCCCAGAATATATACATAATGAACATTTGTTATACGTACACATACAAAAATAACATATTCAGAGAACAGGATTAGAACGAAAGACTAAGTCTTATAGAATTCTTCTCCTTTTGATTATTATATATTTCTGTGTCGAACCGGTGACTTTAAATTCTGAGAAAAAAATATATACACAATTGAAAAGTAGCATGAGAAGTATGAAAAAACTGAATAGAAAATGAAAAGTTCAAATATAGGGTGAAAAGTAAAGAAAGGGTATAAGTCTCGTGAAAAGTTACAACTTGATTATTACGAGAATCTTTTAGTTTTAGTTATAAAGATGTGCACGTTTGAGAATATGAATGAATTATCATTATCAGACAAGGCTGGGTTTCCGAAGAGTAAAGTGTCGAGATTAATTACGAAGTCATTGAGATTATCAAGTAGTTCATTACGATAGTTATTGTAGCGATAGCATTCGAAGAAGAAGTGATAATTTGATTCGACCTGACCACAATCACATAATGGTGATGGAATTATATTTCTAAGAAAAAGATGATAATTTAAGGAACTGCATTTTGTGCGAAGACGTGTATGGAGAACTTGTAATTTTCTGTTACCTGAGTAGTAGTATTTAGGTGTGCGTTTCTTGTTTCGGTTTAAGAAGTTCTTAAATAATGAGAGTGTCGGTAGGTTTCGAGCTTCAGATGGTAAGTTATTCCAGTCACGAATAGTAGAAGGAAGAAAAGAATTAAAGTATAACGTTGTTCTTGCATATATACCAGGAATGTTATCAGAATTACGTAAATTATATCGTGTATTTGTTTGATCGGGGATTAAAGAAGATAAATAAGTAGGAGCCAAGTTATTTTTCATTTTATAAAATAGTAGTAATCTGTGATTATAGCGTCTCTGTTCGAGTGTTTCCCAGTTTATTTCATTGTAAAGATTTTCAGTTGAAACTAATCTAGTCGCACCTGAAGCTATTCTAGCGCATTCGTTCTGAATTTTGTCTAAACTTTCAAGTTCGTATTGGAAAGCATTTCCCCAGACGACATCGGCATATTCAAGAATAGGACGAATAAAAGAAGTATAAATGATTTCAAGGGATTTTCTGTCCAAGCAAAATTTCAGTTTTCGCATTATATTAACGCGTTTCCAAGCTTTTTCAGTTATATATTCAATGTGAGAATGCCAGTTACAATCATTAGAGAGAATAATTCCAAGGTGTTTGTGGTCATTTACTTCAGGTATATTTTGGTTAAGCATGTATAATGTTGGATGTAATGAGTCCTGTTTTCTAGATACAATGAGTGATTCAGACTTAGATGGGTTAAATGTAACAAGCCACGTGTCAGCCCATGTTGTTATTTTATGTATATCTGTTTGCAGCTGTTGAGCAGCAGTAAAAGGATTTTCTATAACAATATAGAGACTTGTGTCGTCTGCGAAAAGATTTATTGAAGATTGGAGGTCTGAAACAATGTCGTTTATAAAAATGAGAAAGAGTAGGGGGCCAAGAATAGAGCCTTGGGGAACACCGGCTGAAAGATTACTCCAAGAAGATTTCGAATTAGTTACAACTACACGTTGACGTCTGTTAGAGAGATAGTCCTCAAACCAAATTAAAAGGTTGCCAGAAATACCTGCATGCTTGAGTTTTGAAAGAAGACCTTTATGCCAGACTCTGTCGAAAGCTTTACTAATATCAAAGAAAATAACTCGAGCTTCTAGACCATTATCAAGTGCCTTACATAAAGTATCATAAATAGAAATAAGTTGGTTGACAGTAGAGTCGCCAGGAATAAAGCCAGATTGAACAGGAGTGAGGAAATGATTTGCTTGTAGATGATTGAATAGGTGTTTGAAAATTAGGCGCTCGAATACCTTTTCTATTGTATTTAGGAGAGAAATAGGGCGATAGTTGTTAGGCAGAGAGGGGTCGCCTTTTTTAAAAACTGCAGATACATGAGCTTCTTTCCATATTGATGGTACTCTGAGACAAGAAAACGAGGCATTACACAAATCACAAAGAGGTTGTGAAAGTTCACGAGACGCTTCACGTAGAATTCTGTTACTAACACCATCAGGACCTGAGGCTTTATCAATGTTTAGTGATCGAAGGACGTTTTCTGTTTCAAGTGCCTATGACCTCCTAAGCACCTGAAAAGAAGTACTACATAGATTTCAATAGTTTGTTAATTTATTTCTAAACTCTAATCCTATTTAGAACAAGACTGGATGCTGTATGGTTAACAAGTACAATACTGTATTTATTTGATAAGTCACTGAAGACAGTAGGATCGGTTCACATTCGAGCCATTTTTCCTTGAGTTTTGCTTTTTTTAATATGTCTTTGTCTTTATTTTTTTTTATTATACCTTATATTGGAATTATTTACAATCTCTTTCGATTTACAACATTTTGTGAATATTACACCGCCTTTACACATAGTAAATACATGCATATTGAGTAGCTATTAATTTCAATTATCAATTATTTCAAAACTTCACTGTGCGTCCCAATTATATTTTGCTTAAAGGTTCAGAACGTAATAGGATTTTAATCAAAATTGTTATAGTTCAATACTTTCTTTGACATCTTCCCCTCATTATGAAGTGGATGGGGTAAACAGGTATCACATATATGATCATATTTTATTTGTTCTCTAGTGTAGTTTGTATATTTGGATATCAACAGTCATCAGGTTTTTGTTAAAGTGAATAATTACATACTTTATACTGTGGTTTATATGGTCAGACTCAGAAAAACAGTTATTATGTGATGGTTGTTTCTCCATTGCTTTCACTAGAAAGCACTTTCACTTTCGTTAGAAATAACTCCGTGCACACTTTTCTATAAACCTCTATATAAGCTTTTCTATATAGGTTTTGTTATATCTCTTCTTCTGCAACAATAGTATTCCGTGTTATACCACGGCCTTTTTCAAACACACTCATGCCTATTCTCCAGTTCACAATTCACTTACTCCGCAAGCCGACCTCTGTCATCTCTACTGTGCACCTGTTTCAATGATGCGCTGGGGAAGACATGCGTTTTTTTTAACAAAAAATATCTGGTTGGATATTGTCCTTCATAGATTTTAGAAGTCCCGATAATTGGTAAAACCTCCAATAAGGCCTTGGCTCTTTGAAAACTGACCAGATTTCAAATCTAAATATTTTTTCCAAGATTTGCTAAAAGAAGCGATCGCTTAACAAACGTTAATTTATGCATAGAAAGTAAAGTTTTCAGGCAATATTTGATGATATCTTACACTATCAAGAATATATATGTGGTTTTGATTTTATTTATGATGTTCGGGTGACGTCATTCATTTTTGAAGCATCAAAATCCTGAACCTGAGTTTATGAGGTCTGCCTGTAGTATTAGAATATAACCCTTTGTATAAATAATGGGGCTTTAATGTAAGACGTCAAAATATTCAGCAGTTATGAGATTATACGTCAATGCCAAAACAAAAGAAATGCAGTCAAAATACAAAAGTCTTCATAGAAACCTAGCTAAAAGCAGACTTTCATTCATCTTCAAGACATTAGAATGCTATTAGCTTTGTGTGAGTCCTTTGGTTTCCGATCTAGACAAACCTTAATGCTCCATTGCATTTTTGTTGTTACAAGATTGCCACGCCGTTAAATCATATAAAACATTTATGTTAATTTCGGGTTATGGAATAAGAACACGTCTTTGGAGGGACAACTTTCAAAACACCTTTACGTTTGATAATTTAGGTAACTGTTTCAAATTCTTGAAGTTGACACAAGACAATAACCAACCGTACCTTGCATGATAACTTATAGTCTCTGTAGTAGAATAGGATTGGAATTAATTGTGGTAATTCACCGGCCAAGTTTACTTCTATTGATGAATGAAGGTTTAAGTTGAAAATTGTCTAAAGTACCTTTTTCACAATATAATGTCAACATTTTTTTTATAATCGATTAACAAAATGTTGTTTCCGATGTAACACCTGGAATCGTTTGGACAACAAAATGTAGGTTAAACTTCATGTGGCAATTTTGTCGGATAAAATATGTCTTGAATTAAATAAAATTAGAAAATATTGCCTTCAAACTTCTAAAGTTGTTTCAAAATGGCTATTTTCTTTATATGTTTGGCTATATTTTAGTTTTTCGTGACGGACAACTTGGCATAGTCATAATGGTATTATTACAACACTTTTACAACCCTGGAGTCTATGATATACTCTGCTTAAAGTCTTAATTATATATCATTTATACTGAATCTAATGCTCTCATTATAAAACACCTTATGTTTTGGGACGATGAATTTTAATTTTATCATGCATTTTTAGAAAGTTTTGCAAAACAATTAGAAAATTGCTCATGACATCAGTCATAATTTTATACATTTTTTTTTCAAATTACCATCCTAATACAGTACCTTACTCATAGTAGAAATACAGCACTGCCGTTAACACAAAAATGTTAGGTGAACGACCAATAATGCACTAGACAACATCTTTGTTCGTCGCTAATACAGTAATCCCTGACATGATTCAATTAATTTTTGAGAAAGAACGTTGGCATCTCGTTAAATTTTAGTACAGAGAGTTGAATAATTTGTGACTCTCTAATAGTGAATTATTTTTACGGTAAAATAAACATTGAGTAATGAGCTGTGTACCGTTAGCCAGACTTAATTTTTTTACATTATTTTATTGTTGTTGTATTGGCGTATATATTCGAGTAAAACAGAAGCATTTAGTCCTCGATTTAACTACGCAATTGCTTGCACACACCTTTATGACAAACTATTGTTAAGTGTTATTGCAAATATCTTGATACCAAAGTAGGATTGAATAAATGATAAAGTATAAATTGATGCATATAACTTCACTCATCTAACCTTTTCATTTACGTTATATTTATTTCGCAACTTCCCATAGGCTTTATGTTTCTGCTCCGCTCTTTCAGCTCAAACTAAAAACATCAAATTGATAACGGTGATCGTGCTTTGTTTTGTCTGAATTGAAAAGATTTAATGTTACCTCTGAAGTATTTAATCTATTGAATATAGATAATAAATCCTTACTTTTACGTGAATGATAGCTCTATATTTACACATTCCATTTATTTTGACAAAAGTCTTTACAAAAAGAACCTTTTATTACCGGATAATATTTTAACTGTTTTTCATTGCCTACGTCGTAATAGTCCTTAACAAATTCAACCAGTTAGCTTGAGAAAGATTAATAATTATACATGGAAAGTGTAGTCAAAGTAGCATTTGCATATGAAAATGTAAGAGATTAATATCCGTCGTTTCCATAAAAGGCTATATATATTTAACAATAAACATAAATGCCGGATATAATATATAGCTTTTACATGAAGAATTAACTGATCAAATTTTCATAATTAACCATCGTAATGTTTATGTAATCTTTCTTTTTCAAGAGTCTAAAAGAATGAAACGGGTTTGTAAATATTCATAAAGGTTACACAAGAGGGCAATGTTGACCGTGGATCGCAAATCTGAAGTCTGCTGTTGAGAAAACATCAAAAGCAAAATTGGAGATTTTCAAAGATGTTATATTTTATACAAATAGGACCTGAGCGGGGCCAATTTTGACCGTAGGGACATAATTGGGACACGCTTGATACATGTCCTCTAGACAATGCAACATACAAAACATCTTAGATCTAGAGCATACAGTTTCAAACAAGAAGATTTTCATACATAACTCAATGTAAAACAAGTGATATCCAGGAGTGATCAATTTGACCCTAGATAATTAATTTGAAAATTCTGTTTAAAGGTCATCTATACAATGCAACATACTAAATATCTAAGGTCAAAAGCTTTCTATTTCTGAGAAGAAGATTTTCAAAGATTAAGTTTTACACAAATCGGTCACTTTTTACTCCAGACGCATAATTTGAATAGACTTGGTAAAGGTTTTCTAGACAATGCAACCTAAAGGATATCTAAGCTCTAATGCAAACGGTTTCAGAAAAGAGGCTTTTAGAAGTCTTCTCTATTGAGTCTATCTTATATCAAGTGACCCCCGGCACGGAGCCATTAATGATCTCAGGAGCATAATTTGAACAGTCAGTTGGTAGATGACTTCTATATCATGCTCCACGCAAATTATTTCAGCTATAGGCCTTGTGGTTTTAGACAAGATTTTGAAGTTTTCCCTTTATAAGCCTGTACAAATGACACCCGGGGCAAGGCCATTGAAGATTCAAGTAACACAGTTTGAACGATCTTGGTAGAGGGCACCTAGTTAAACATGTTTACAAGATATCTTAGCACTATGCCTTGTGGTTTCAGACGATAATATCAAAGTTTTACATTTATGTTGTCAAAGTAACCGCGGTGTCAAAGGATTTCAATTATTTGAACCTTTTTACAGAGCTTTATGCAAGGAACATTCCTACCGAGTATTATTAGCTTCAAACCGGTGGTGTTTTTATTTTTCAATTTTATATTTTTTTATACAAACGTCTCGAAAATATAAAACTGTTAAACGCAAATGATTTGAACGGGAATATTTAACACGATTGTGTATAAATCAAATAACTGATATGAAGACACGAAATTTATGATCATTTTCTGTCTTAGAAATGATAGCTACCCTCAACCATTTAGAAGACAACACCTGGCAAATCGTACAAAGGTTTCATTATTTAATTTATTTACTTCCATCTTCATTTATATCTTTATATCTTTTTCAAGGATTGTTAGCACAATATATATATAACATCTGTTAAACAGTAGAACATTGTTGTCATATGATGAACTGCTATTTTTGACGAGTATGACATTTACTCATAAAGGGTGGTAGCTTGCCCATAAAAAATAAAGGATGGTCATAAAGAATGAAATAGGTGGAATTTGGGATCCGCCTCTGTACAATATGGTTTAAAAAGATATATCAGAACGTGCTGGGTGTTGTTAGATTTATCAGACCAAATCAAAAACACTCAGTTAATCTGTCATGCTTTCATGCCTTAATATATAAAATGTATGTCATGTTTCTTGAAAATTAGTTTGTGGTCATTTAGTAATTTTGAAACTCCTGTAACAATGTTGTTTTTTGTGTGTCTGCAATCAGTAATAGGAGACGGGCGAAAGATGCTTGCTAGCTGTCCGTATTTTTATATTTTTAAACTCTAACAATATATTATTTGTAGAAGCTGGTTACTTTGTCCTGCACTGACTGCATTTCAGATTTTTGAAAATTTAAGGAATCTTGAGTGTTACCTAAAATTGCAAACTCTAAACGTTTGATTAAAGAGCGTACTTCAGATATTAAATGAAGACCGTAAAGGTGTTGAGATCTTCATAGTAACTGTGATCGGAAAAGAAAAGCGTTGTGGCATTTGCAAAGATGGACAAACAGGTATATGCACATCCTTTACTGCATTGATTTTTATATGATATTATTTATAACACTGTTGAGATTTTAGGAACAGATTTGCCATTTATGTTATGGTATATGTATGTATAGTCATCAAAGCAACAAGGTTTATCCACTCAAAATATTATATCGGAGAAACAATAAATAACAAAACAATTTAATTTTGTTTTTCTTAGAGCAAAACTACAAACGGTCAAAATTCACTGACCTTTATTTTTATTCTTAAGTTCTTGTTCAGAATACGTGGAATGCACTCTTTAGAAGAACACACGGCATAATGAGTTAAACGTAAAAATAATCTTTTACTTAAGTGAAGTCGAAATGATTTATTAGAAAAAATGATATTGACAAAATTTACACATATCAGTTTGATCAAGACATAACGAGAAAATATTGAACCGATTTTTAATATTGAGATTTGTGCTGTCAAAATTGGAATTTAATCTCGACAGGAATATTATGTGTGATATTATTAAACGCTTTTATTCATGATTGAGATATAACATGATAAAAACCACCAAATTAAAACAAAAACTGTTTGTCTTTTTTGTTGCATTTCTGTCTACAGTTGGTTCAATTTTTGGACTAAATCACTAAACCAAACAAAATCACAGCAACAATGTGAGCATTTTTGGTATTCTTTCAAGCAATGCTACAATGCTCAATGCTAGGTTATGCTACAGGATTGTGTGGCCATAAGCTTTTAAGCGACTGACTCAAAGAAATTATCTTGTTTTCTTAAAGAGAAGTTTTTATATTCTATTGAAAAAGTATGCTTCTATACACCGTGAAAACTGAAGAGAAAAAGGATTTCAACAGAATTCAAACCCATGTCGTTGCGGGGCGGCACACTTAACCACTGAGCAACCAAGCATAGTTATTTAAAATTGTCAATATTAACAATTAAAACAAAGTATCTACCCCGCGACTAACAGGCCAAAGTTTTCACCGATAAAAGTGTGCAAGAATTTATATTATAATGTGTTTCTGTAACAAAAATGAGTCAGTAACAACTAGAATTTCTGTACGTAGAAACCTTTTCATTTGTACGCATCGTCGTTCTATCTGTGTGTCAGTTGCAAAGAAGCATACTTAGTTTCGTACAGGTTTAGGTAGTTTACTTTTCATTAACTTACTTTCTTTACACATTTTGCCGCGGTAATTGCTTTGTGTACTATTCTTTGACAAAAATATAACAACATTTTTCTTTGATGTTTTTGTGCTTTCCTCATGAGAAAGTGATGCCATTGTAAATGTAAGGATAGGTTATGGTTCCACTCTGATGTTAATTTAGAATTAATATTTGTCGAAGATCATCTTACTAATGGAGGTCTGGATTACACTTCAGTCTCTGAAGCCCGATTATAAATCTAGCAACGACTTAAAGCACAGCTTTTCTTTGAATCTAGATTAAATAAGAATTTCCCTCTTGCATGTAAAAGTTGTGTAAGCTTATATGTTAATATCTAAATGTATATCTGCGTAATTTTGTAGGTGGGGATTATGACTTTAACTGATCTCTGGTATCGTGGAAGTATTTTACCTTTTCAATACATTGTATCTCATATGACAACGGCATACTTTATGAAATATTATAGATGTTTTTTTAAATGATTTGCCATTGATATACTACAAATCGTATGTTAAAAAATTACGAGTCCTACTTGGCAAAAATGACAAATGCATCAGCACTAGCTGTCAGACTGTTGCATTTTAAAGTTACGGGTATCAAAAGCTCGTTTGTTGCGAGTTTGGATCGATGAATTTTTTTGGCCTCCATAACAACAGTAGCTAATATAAAGCAAGATAATTTTTATTTGACATCGGTTATAGATATAAAAGAATCAACCTCCAAAAAAAAAACAATAAAAAAAACTTAACAAAAATTAGAAATATTGTTTTCGCCTGGTAAATAGCCTTCATTGTTGCAGGAAACAGTTAATCGACTAAAATGTTCTTAAGGCAAAATGTTTTCAGTTCTTATTTTGTATGTCCTAGCTTAAAACTTTTACACATTCAACAACACTCTTACCAACTCAATGTATTTAATTTATAATCAGATTAAGTTTTAACACTTTTGTCTTTATAAGCCTGAAAACAGTGACAAAGATGTTATGGCTAGTGTTCAGATAAAACCGATGTGTTTTGTTAAATACAAACATCATCATTTGGTAGTAAAGGAAATGGTTCAGGATAAAAGACGACAAATAATTGTCACATTTACTTCAGTTTAGGCTAAATGTGGAAGATGTTAATCTTGAAGGAAATTATTTGTTCCTCACTTTCTCAAAACTATGTTAATATTTTTGTTCATTTTAATTGAGATATTTAAAAGCTTATAGCCATGACCGAATCCAAACAAATTTCATTCTATCACTGATTTGGGGCAACAAGTTTGTCTTGCAGATCATAACCGTTCTATGAACATGAAAAGAACAGCCAGGAACTTAATGGTGGTAATATTTTCAATAATTAATTTTTATACGTCACTGAAACACAAATTAATAATGTGAATTCTTTTTCTTAGTCAGAGGTGAACATCACACAGCAATTGGTGATGCTACAGGGAACGAAACATTTCCTAAACTATCGTCTGATGTGCTCGAGGGGCTAAAATTGCAACAAGAAATATGAGGGGATCTGGTTTTCTGTAGAAGCTCTTGGTTTTCACACTATTAGTAAGTAATAAATTAACAAGGCAAAAATGGTTATTAATTTATATATTTTTTGTTTTCTTCTTAACAGCACTACTGTACATTCTAGTTTGTTTATCAGGTTTCTCAGATTGCATTTATGAATGTAAGTTATAAAATACTTCCTGGTAAGATGGAAGTCCGTGACGATATTTCGGTTATAATCGGTAAAGAAAGATACTGCATTTTTCGCACAAAATGAGTTAAAAATTACTGTGAATATAATCACTGACTCAGAGGATTTAGTTCTCGGAATATTCGCATATATTTGTTTTTACTATCCATTTTTACAATAAAGTATCTGTGTAACAAGACAGCTTTTATAGCTAATTTTCCTTTAAGAGGAGGTGGGGAAGTACTAGAAAATAAACTCTTTTTAAAAAAAAAAAGAAGAATGATATAACATTAACATTTTTTTTTTATTTCTGAAAGATTATTTTATTCTCGCCTTTGACTGGAAAAAATTATAAAGATTTCATTATTTGATATATCCACTTCCAAATTCTGTTCTATTTCGGGCAAGACTGGATGCTATATATTTAACAAGTAGAGGACTGTATTTAATATCTGATATATTATTATCTCTGAGGAATATTACATTTACAGGAAAAGAGTGGTTTAGAACCCACGAAACTGAACAAAAAGATAGTATCAGGTAATATAAAATCACGTTAATTCAGCTGGATATGATATGATTTAAAAGGTATAAAGAGAACGTGTTCAGCCATGTTTATTTAAGCTGTAGAAAAAACCATTTATTACAATTCCAATACAGTTTATGTTTGCATTATTATCTCGTTCATATGACAAAATTTATTAGGAGAGCTAAAGTGTGGGCGCATTTTGATAGAGACGGTAACCTATATGGTTTTGTAAAACAAGCAGTCCACCATAACACATTATTTCGTGTAAAATTTGCTTTAAAGAAGACATCAAATTGGATTCAAGAAGTAAATTACAAGTTCAAGTAACTGCCGCGAGTTGCGTGATAATTATATTCATTTTTGTGCTTTATCAATTTGCTTTCTTTTAAATTTAAGAAGAAAAACGATACAAGTCGATGACAATCTAATAACAGCCTTCTCGCCAATGAATTTGCAGTTAAGAATTTAAAACATTTAATAGATAAAACAGCCATTCAAAAAATACAAGTTCAGCATGAATAATGTCAAATAAACGTAACTTTGCATCATACATTTAAGTGTTACTTGAAAGATTTTAGAGAGCCTTAAACCCCATCTCGTCGTGTTAGAATAAAACATCTTGGTAGTATGCATAAAGTTCTCTTAATCTCAATTTTCTAGAAATAATCAGAAAAATATAGAATGATTTCTTCACAGCAGATTAATTTGATTCCAAAGGGTGCGATATGCTTTAACATCCTTATTTTTAATGGACGTTACACAAAATATCAAGATAAGAAAAAGTCTTCAAAACACTACAGTTATTTTGTCCTGTTGTTAAGCATTGCATTTAAGATTTACCGGATTTTTTTATTCTATTAGTTATACCCAAAACGTTAACTTTTGTTTACATATGAATTGAATCATATATGATGTTTCAGTGAAAGTCGTTTTCATGTTTTATTAATTCACAACCTGTAGAACAATATAACAGCAACCGGAGAAACCGGAGACCGTCCGTCCCTCTGTTAGATACATGGTTTTAGAATTTCTGAATGAATAAACATGAATTATAATATTTCCCCAAATAATTCAACATGATCTTTATACCTGTGATCAATGTTTGAGCTGTTCTCATACAAGAGACAGAAGGTAATGTATTGAACATATAGAACAGACACGTATTATTGGTCAAAATGATTGAATAGGGAGCGAAATAATGGTAAATTTGTATTACTAATACGCCCGTGGAGATACAGTCTGAACAAGGGGTAGGACCTAAATCATGTAACTCGGTGCTTTAAGCGAGAAAAACGTGTAGTCTATGACTAATGTAGTCAGTTTTCGCGTAAATATTCAGGATTTTTGATAAATTATCAACAGCTTTGGGATCTTCTTGGAATATTTGTATAATGTTTACGACTAGTACCTAGCCATATATGTATTTTAACTGTAGCTGCTATTTGACAGAAGAAGAAATGTGTTACAAAAAAGTTATTGAAGGGATGCCAACAAAGGTGTCCCATTTTTTGTGTGAATCTGCAATATTTTGCTTCGTTTTTTCAGCTTGACCAACAATTTTGCGCCATTAAAATGATATTTAAAGTAAACAGGAACAGAATTAAACATTTACAACCAGTTAGGAACATACATAATGCATCTATGTTCGATTTGTTTAACTTGAAGACAATAAACGTGTTGTTTTGGTCACTTTAAGACCATATTTTGTAACCTCGGTTCTTTCATAACTACAAACCGGTATTCTTATACATAAAATATCTTTCTGTCACTAGCATATTGGTTAGATTTAACACTTATTTTGTACAGTGTATGAAAGAACCGAGGTTACACAATATGGCCTTAAAGTGACTCAAACTAATATAGTGTTTCTTCGAACAAGTGTTAAACTGTGAATTAATCTGACAAACAGGAATAACATTATTTCAATATCGTATGTGATTTCAATCGAATGTGACGGAATAAAATAGTGAAAATGATGAAAAATTGATTAACTTACAAGATAAAATCGTGCAGGATTTGGTTCCGCCCTTTTAAAATATGATTTAACAGATTTGAAAGCAGCATGAGCAGTGTTGATAACTCTAATTTCGGAGAAACAACCAAAGTTGAATAAAAAACTGATTCTCTGAACATGCTATGAAAATAAAACGTAATAAAATAATTCCGACTATCTTTGTATCAAAGGTCATGCAAATAGTACTGTTTAAAGAGGCTGTACTCAGATTTGACATAAAAAATTTTTCCATAAATTATATATTTAGATGCCGTGAGATTATAACAACATAATATTTTACTTCAAAACTGATTATAAATGTCAAAATAGAATAAAAAAAATATTTTCGCTCCAGCCTGATTTGAACTCTGGACCCTCATGTTAACAAAATATTTCCAACGCTTTTACTGTCACCACCATCGCCGCATGAGATATTACCAATATTTACTTTAAATCTTATACGATATAGTTATACCGTCGCGTTACGGTATAGCACTTTGAAAGGGAAAAAAATCAATTTACAATGTAATTATTTGACTTATTTTTTGTCAGTAAGTTATTTTTTAAGCATTAGTCATAAATATTACAAGAAATTGATAATACAAGAAAACTTTCTTTTTTTGTCATCTGGAGCACAGCCCCTTTAAGCAAATATTTAGCAATTACGCTTGAAAATTTCTTTGGTATATTTATCCAAACTCATTCTCCTCAACCTCGTAAATAATTGGGCTTACATTATTAGATTTATTCATCAATAAAGTAGGGTTTCAAGTTGAATTGAACGAACAGCAGTAATATGTTTATAATGCAAAAATAAAAAATAAATAAAAAAAAATCGTTTTCTATAGTTCTATATGCTGTGCAAAAAGTGAAAATCATATACAGATAACATTAACCTTCGTGACAATGAAAGCTTGAAAAAATGGGCTTCACACTAATTGTTATATATGAAATAAATCTTCAACAGAACACCATTTCGTGCACAATAAATAAATGAAATATGAAATCCCTCATTCCGTACATATCTTATCAAATAATTTGCAACATGACGCAGCGCCACACAGATATCTATCCTGCATAGTTCTAGCTGTAATCTATCAGTCCTAAATTAGTAATCGCTAAGCAGGCAAACATTTACTGGAAGGAAATATTTCCAATTTATGGAGGTTAATACGTCAAAAGAAAAAGACCAACTTGTTGAAGTCCTCAAACCCACGGGAATTAGAAACTGTATTAACAACCACAAAAAAATGATATTCCCCAAGGTTGTGGAAACTGGTACTTTCTGATGTTACTTTACTATCCTTCTTCATTGCCTCTTTAAATTTTAACAAAATCCATAAATATTTAATAAGAGCTAGTCTGACTGTACTACAGTTCATTTAGGTACAGTCCTTGTTCAAAACGCGTTTCTCAACTTAAGGGACAAGTAGTTTATAATTTACTTTCGGAAAACCAGTACAAATTACCATCATTGTTTATATTTTTAATTCTGACGTAAGTAAAATATTAAATTGTCAGGTTAACAGCATTTTATTTGTAAAACACTAATGTTTTAATCGTATACGTCATATAAGAAAATGTCAAAAGACGCCTAAATTGCTGGAAATTGCGGTTTAGAATAAAAAGGAAAAGGAAACTGCTTTGTATAACAGCGTCTCCCCGACTGAAAAGGTCAGCCTCCGAGGCTTATGTGACACCACTTCTAACCTACAGATTTACTGTCGATTTATGGATCCACAGCATGACTCTTAACAATAGATTTTACCCACAAATATTACCATGTGTTCTTTTGTTAAATACTTGTTTGTGGTGAAAATATAACTGTACTTCTTTGTTAAATCATGCAAATGTAAGGGGTCAGGGATTCATCCATTCCTTATGCTATATAAAGAATATCTTACTTTTCAATTATTTATGGAGAAAAAAAATTTAAGCGTACGAACTTAAATATGAAGAAAGAAAACATTTGATTTCGTTAAAAGTAAACATAAATACTGAATCTTGCTCCGGACTTAAGATTGAGGATCATACGAGGACGTGATAAACAAAGGTTTTGAATTGTTATAGTTAAAATTATCACAAGTGGACAATAATAAATGTATAGAATAGAATTTTAACGGAAGCAAACGAGAGTTCACTGCTGGATGGATTGGGAAATTATTTTTTTTTTTTTTTGGAAAATAAATTGGTTACTGTAACAGTAAGTTGTTGAAACAGGAAAATCCATATGGCTTGGTCAATACTGAAACAAGTTTTCAGGGGCAACTGATATAAAGATAATGACAAAGCAACAGAGATTCGGTTATGAACTATTTCAAAATGGTAACAAGACCAGTGGTTGAAACCAGAAATTTCGAGAAGTAAGATAACACAAAAATAAGTTTTCACGGAGTAAATGATATCAATGCTGCCAAAGCACATAGAAGGACATATTCACATGGAAAAAAGGTCTTTAAGATGACACACAAAACTGTTAGATGTGCATCAGGAGGCTTCTGAGTACTTTGATTTTTCACTATACAAGGTGGACCTTTAGCTCATTAAATTATTCAAGTCTGGCATTTAATACAGAAATATCTGGTCGATGAAACATAAACAAATGGAAAACAAATTAGAAAAAAATGAGAAAAATTCTTGAAAGTAGAAATGCAATAAATAATAGTTTGAAGGGTGTACATATATTTGTTAGCCATTCTTTGAATAGGCGATCTACATTTTTTTTGGGGGGAAAGCACCAAATTTTGGGCTCTGATTTATTTCATTGACTTTTGAAAAACAATCAATAATATTAAAACGTTTAGCTTTTTTTTCTAAATGTAATAGCTCGTTACGTCAGGTCGTGTTTTGTAGTTGTGTCATATTTGCAAGCTATTCGACAAGTGATCAATTTTTTTATATTATTCGCAGAAGGTATATGAAAACAGCATTCCAATACTTCTTAACACGCCTGAAACAGTCTGATAATTTATCCTATTTGAATAGGAATAAACAAACGACTGTTGCAAGAACGATTTATTTTTTCCTCAATATCTCAGAGCTGAGACAGCAAAATGACATGTCATCAATTTGATTTAATGAAAGCAGAGATAACTTGACCTATCGTCTTTGCCGCCAGCTGTTGTTTTGACGCTAATGTCATTATTTCCTTACTGTGGACGTTATTTGCTGACCGTAATTTTCTGATAGGAATAAATTGTCCCAAGGTGATACTAGGAATGTCTAAGCAACGAGTTGATGTAGATATATATAATTTTAACCTAGTTCTTTCGGAAACCTCGCAGAAAAAGACTTCTAACGCTGTATTTGTATCTCATTATATAACATAACACTTTTTGAACGGCCCCCTCACATAATATTGTAGCAAAATTAATCCGAAATACCGTTCTTAATTTTCTGTCCTTAAAATATTTATTCCTTGGCCAAAAAATGCGCCTGCATACTTTCTCGTATTATTCTACACAAGTGATAAAAATTTCCAAATACTATTAAGACTATAAGAAACTGAACGAGAATGATATTGTATTACACATACTTAAACATCGTTTCAATCGACTGCAGTTTTTTTGGGGAACAAAAAACCACACACAGTCAAGTTTATGTAAAAACTAGTTAATATATGCCATGTACTCCACACCTTTGTTAATGTTCGCTATAATGTGAATCCAGAACATTACTGAGAACGCAGAATGATATGTCACGACTATGTTATAAATGTAGTTACATATTAGTTATCTAAACATTATTGGTAAGCATGTAAATATTAGTTGCATTTCCGGAATGCGGATAGTAGAGAATTAAGAATCTCTCTGATTGCAGTAAGTCTTAAAATTAAATATTGTATACATTGTCAAATGGACTATCACTTAACTATACTATCACATTCTCAAAAAGCAATGCAAAACCAATGCAAATGTCTCGAGCGCACAGACAAAGGAAAAAGGATGATATTAATAGCATTATGCCTGTCTTTGAAACAATACTTGACACCGGTAAAGTAAACAAGGGTCTGGAAACTTCTGTTGATGATACGAATCTACGAAATAAACGTCAGTTTATTAATTGTTTTACATTACCTGCTCACTAATGTCATTTATAAACAACGTATGTGACATTGAATGTCAGAATGGAACGATTTATTGTGTTTGAAGCTTCGCTATCTACAGTAAATAAAGTGGAAGAATATCTTCTGTCACCAACTTTAATGTTATTTCTAACAAAGGTTTGTGTGTGTTAATGGCTTTGAATAATAATTTTCTCCGCCGGGACATAATAAAAAGGCTGAAAAACTTGACAAACCAATCAGCATCAGAATATAAATGAATTTCTTACGGCTGTCTGTCCGTAAGATTGTTACCTTATTTACTATCAACATATAGGATCTTAAGCAGAAATTTCTAAAAATGTCAAAAATGTTGTTATTAAATATGTCATGTCATTTCATGTACGTCGTGTTTTTAAAGCTAAATTTTGTAAAATCGTGTATCAAAAGCAAACAAAGAATGCAGCTACAGTCAAAAACGTTTATCAGATATGTCTCTTCTCTTTTCCTATTTGATTTATATTTTTTCCATCACTTTCAATAAGCAGTATTTCATACCAAGTACACGTCTGCAGTTTAATGAAATGAAAACAAAGATGTCCCTTTTACAAAATAAGTTAACTGAAGAGCTAAATTGTACTTATGCTTATACACTGACCTTTTCATCAGAGTTTTATTGTTTCTGCATACACTCTACAAATTGCAAAATTTAGATTCGGTGTTGAACTGAAACAAGATAAAATACCTACAATGTATTGGTTGTCTAATATGCACAAGACGCCATATAAAGCAGGATTTATTGCTAATTCCTGGGCTTATGCAGCTACTAAATTATCCGTACTCTTAACATCTTGTCTTAGAGCCATAAGATAACATATTATTGGGTTTTGCGGAAACGTTTTTGAAACTACTGGCAACAAACTATTTGGTCTATAAAAAACTAGGGTAACGTATTAAATAAGCTTAATCAAATAATTTCAGGCGTTCTTTTTGTCAAATTTTTGTCAATAATTTTTCTAAATTGTATGCTTCACTTCCTCATAATTTAATAAGAGACAAGCTCACCAGTTACATTGAAAAAAAGATCGTTTGCAAAGCAAGAGACAATAAAATTTATTTCCCTTTTCATGAACATAGAGCATTTTTTACAGATGGTTCTCATGACAATTATACTTTATAGATAATATTTACTTGTTTTTTTATTAACAGGTAGTGGGCATCCCAGTGGGAAATATTTGTGCAACCTTATTGCTGATCTATTTTACACTGCTATGAAAGAGACTTCATGTCATCTCTTTCTAGTAAGCATCATAATGACATTATTACAGCCTTTAACAACACCTCGGAGTATCTTGACTACTTGCTGAATATAGATAATAATTTTTCATCTCACGTCAATGAATTATATCAAAATGAACTCCAGCTTAATAAAGCAAACACTTCAGAAAAACAAGCAAGCTTTCTTGGTCTAAATCTTTCTATCTAAAAAAATTGGTTTCATGACTACTAAAATATACGATAAAAGAGATGATTTTGATTTCAATAATGACAATTATCCATTACTAGATGGTGATATCCCACGTGCACAACTTATCGGGATTATATTTCACATCTTGTTCGCTTTTTAGAACTTGTAACATTTCTAAATATTTCAATAAACGCAATATTTGCATAACATAAAAACTTCTGATACAGGGTATCGGTACCACAAATTAAGAAAAACATTTGTAAGTCTTATCACCGACACCCATAATTAAGTCAAACATACAATTGCAGTTTGAAATAACTACTGCAATAAGGTCTTTCAGAACCAACATTTAATGGATATTTGAATTATTAATTATAAAGAAAATTAAGAGATTAATTTCTCCAAGTTGTTTGTAAAAACCATCTGTAAATTCTAACAGAAGCATACAATTTAGAAAAATTATTGACAAAAATTTGACAAAAAGAACGCCTGAAATTATTTGATTAAGCTTATTTAATACGTTACCCTAGTTTTTTATAGACCAAATAGTTTGTTGCCAGTAGTTTCAAAAACGTTTCCGCAAAACCCAATAATATGTTATCTTATGGCTCTAAGACAAGATGTTAAGAGTACGGATAATTTAGTAGCTGCATAAGCCCAGGAATTAGCAATAAATCCTGCTTTATATGGCGTCTTGTGCATATTAGACAACCAATACATTGTAGGTATTTTATCTTGTTTCAGTTCAACACCGAATCTAAATTTTGCAATTTGTAGAGTGTATGCAGAAACAATAAAACTCTGATGAAAAGGTCAGTGTATAAGCATAAGTACAATTTAGCTCTTCAGTTAACTTATTTTGTAAAAGGGACATCTTTGTTTTCATTTCATTAAACTGCAGACGTGTACTTGGTATGAAATACTGCTTATTGAAAGTGATGGAAAAAATATAAATCAAATAGGAAAAGAGAAGAGACATATCTGATAAACGTTTTTGACTGTAGCTGCATTCTTTATTTTGTTTGCTTTTGATACACGATTTTACAAAATTTAGCTTTAAAAACACGACGTACTTTCCCTATTTGCATTTGGTCACCGTCATGAAATGACATGACATATTTAATAACAACATTTTTGACATTTTTAGAAATTTCTGCTTAAGATCCTATATGTTGATAGTAAATAAGGTAACAATCTTACGGACAGACAGCCGTAAGAAATTCATTTATATTCTGATGCTGATTGGTTTGTCAAGTTTTTCAGCCTTTTTATTATGTCCCGGCGGAGAAAATTATTATTCAAAGCCATTAACACACACAAACCTTTGTTAGAAATAACATTAAAGTTGGTGACAGAAGATATTCTTCCACTTTATTTACTGTAGATAGCGAAGCTAAAATAGCCTAAACGACAACTGCAATGAACAACACATGCACATTTTATGAAAGAAATTAAAGCCGTCACCGAGTCTTCAGTTTCCTGAAAGAAATTAAACGGAAAAGAATTAAATTTTCCAAATCAATGCATTTTCTGCAAGATAAAACCTCAATTTTACATCTGGTTGAGTATAGAATTGTTATGCAGAACTGTTTATAGCGTAGTGAAAGTTTTCGAAGAAGATTACAAAGATGATAGGCATACCAAAACAAGAGCGCAGGTTTGTGATTGCATCTCTCATCTTAAGAACAAAGATTCTTGAACGCGAAAAATACGGGTTAACAATATAATCCACAAAGTGTGTTTTCGTGTCTTTTTTAACAAAGGTTCGGTTCACGCGATGTTTTGCAGAAAGTCATAATATATTTACAAACTCTTGAAGTCTACCGGTTTTGTCCCTCTGTTTGTAATCTATTGCTTGCATCGATTATTGCCATTTTAAAAATGGAATTTGAATTTAAGTAATCAAGACCACAGACGTCAAGAATAGCCTGTTCTCTTCTATAAATTAGGCAAGTTATGGTTACTGAAGAATCAAATATCGACATCTACGTGGATAAGTTCAGTAAGTCACTATTGGTGTCAGAATGATGGGTCTGCGTTGAAAGAGAACGAACAGTCGAAGGAATTCACATGAATGAATCCTGCAAAAGATAACTTTCATGTTACTATTAAATATTTTATCTTTTTATGACTTTATATCAGAGGTGAGAAAAGACATAAAACAGTGGTGAATACTGCAAGTAATTTTCTCAGTAAACATGTGAGTTTTAGAATTTACATTATTTATGCAAATTGTTTGAGATCATATAGAAAATCATGAAATGATTGAAATTAATAAGGTCATAAAAAGTGAACAGGCAATAGGCGTATTATGAACGTAAATTACAAATTTTCCGAGCTTGAATGCAAGCAATAAGGCGTCATTTAGGACACAAATAATACAATATTTAAACGAAAATGTTATCATTTTAGAAATCAGATGCAGGCAAATGTATTTAAATCAATTTAGTTTTATAGTCTCGGGCTCGACTTATATACGACGCAAAACAAGAAAACTACAGTGGCATAGAGGTGACATGTACAACACCTTTCTTAATTGCACTTCTCGTTTTTTATCTCGTTCCCACGAGATACTTACTCGAGGGAACGACTTAGTATGTCGTGATAAGGAGTAACTAAGTCGTAGGAACGAGGTAAAAAAAGAGAATTGCAAATCTGAAACAAGTATTGCATTTGTAGGAAAAGAGTAGCGCAAACAAAAACAAGAATCGTGGTAAACAATAAGAATCCTGCATGTTAGCTATGTCCAGGGAACGACTTACAAACTCGTGTTAACTTCTGTGTAAGATAAACAAGTTTACTCTCTAGCGATAAAACTCTATATTGTCTGGAAGACAATGCCGACATTCTGAAGACGACAAGAAGATATTAGATTGTTTCAAAAGTATTGTTTATTTTATGACACACTGTGAATTGTCGCTCCTGAGTATTCCAAAAATATTCTCTTATTATATTAAACATCATTTCCGTGCAATAAATCGTTTGATTCTGACATTTATTGTAGCAAAATTTCTAGTGTTAGCAAAATTGAAACAGAAATGGCAAATAACTCGGAAACGAATTCGACCAAAATAAAAAGTATGGAAAAAATACGTACTATCATTACTATCATCCTCGAATACAAAGAATACGAGCGTACTTAAAAAAACAAGGCAGTCTGAAGGACCGCTAAATCCCCTTCCGCAGCGGACATTAATGCGTTCTTCTTGACCTTTAACTAACCATGACCTTGATGTTGTGCCATGCATATTATAAGCACATAGTCTCATGATAGTAATTATTTGTGCCAGGTTATTTAAAATGTTCCATAAAGTCAAAATGTTATGGAGAACATTTAACCTTGGCCTTGGGTGTAGCAACCTTGATGTTTGGCTCAGCACATCGTGTCATAGTGGTGATCACTAGTGCAAAGTAATTAAAACACTTTTCGTAAGCCAAGTTAGTAAGTTATAGAGCAGACATGAAATGTGGATATTTGACCTTCAACTGTGACCTTGACCTCGTGGGTAGCAACCCAATTATTGCGCTCTGCACATCGTCACATAATGGTGATCACTTTTGCCAAGTGCCAAGCGGTTTAAAAGTTATGGGGCGGACACGAAGTGTTATGGACGCACAGACGGACGGACGGACGCACAGACAGACGGAGGCCATTCCTATAATCCCCTCCCGCCATTGTGGAAGGGGATCAATGAAAACAGAGACATCATTTTGTTGATTTGAATGGAATTATGCTAGGTTGGGTTAATGTTTAAAAGATTATTCATAAAGATGAACTAAGTCTAGTGTTAGCTCAAAACGAAAATTGCAAAATAATACCGTTCTAAAAATAAGACCTTCTGTTATTGATATATGATGTGTTTCATAATTTGTTATGTTTTGTATGCGTTTTTAATTCACTTAAAACCTAAATGTTTCTTAAGTATATTTGCATATTGGTGGTAAATTATGAAAACTGTGTCTGAATTTTAAACGAATGACTTAATCGAGGGGTGAATACGGAAAAATGCTATCTGCTTCTTTTTTATAGCGCTTACATTTATTTCACATTCCAACATCGGACTGTAAGTTATTGAATCTGTATCCTTTGTTGGCGAAGACTACGGCTGAACTTAAATAATTATAAAATAAAGTCTACAGGTATCCAAATCCATCGTTGTTTATTAATGAAAAAATGTCCGAGTTTTGTCTATCTCAGGAAAAACATTGTTGTTGGTTATGTTTAGATTGATTATTGAGTGTCATATTGAGTGACTTACACGAGCATTTAGTTATGCAGTCCCTAATGTAGCCCTCGGTTATAAAGACAAAATAAAGAGCCTGGATAAGGCTCAGTATGATGTATTGTTATTTACGAAACGGTGTTGGAATGTAATCTTAAATACTCTGCTCTTAAATGAATCAAACTGTAAGTTCTTGTGAGATTGAATAATTTTACAATTGCTTTCATGTAAATGCAAGTTTATTTTCAGATTTTATCAAGATGACGACAGGACAAGATTAAATATTCAGTATTCATTACGTGTTCAGTTTCGTCTAGACAGGAATTCTGGGTATTTCATGACCGTTTTATGTCCAAATATAGATGGGTATAATGTAATTTAAGTATGCACATTTCTACTTTTCCAAATATTTCATTAATCGATTTGGCCACTGTCCCATTGAATTGTAGAAGGTTGTACGGTACCAGGTGATTGGACGGAAAATACTGAGAAAAAATGTCTTTAACAAAAAATAAAATATAAAGTCGATGACCATATATATAGTTTTTTCCATCAACAGGTTCGACAGCTCATCTTAGTTCAAGTTTGTGAGAAATATCGAAACTGGTGAAACATGTTACCGACAAGATCTCTATTTCAATCAAAAATGTTTCTTTTTTAAGAGTAGTTCCTATATTTTGTATTGTAGTGTGAATTAAGGCATTATAGCTAAACGCCTTCCATGCACTTACCATTCGTAAATATGAAAGAAAATGTTTGCAAAGTATTTATAACGAATGACATTTGTGTCAGAAGTGAGACACACGAGTTAGTCAAAACGACGTCTGCTTTCTAAGCGTCTCTTAGTATAGGATAAAACAATCAAGTTTCTTATTTTGACATAATTTTTCTTATTTTTTATCGATATTTGAAGTAATCTTGACGGGAATCAATGCTAGATTAATGCAACGAGTTGGATTCTGATGAGTCGACATGAATAGATAAATCACTCATTCCGTTTAAAAGTGATATGAAACATATTTGTATGTTAATTATGTTTAACAAATACTACAATCTCTGACTTGCAAAAACGACATTTACAGAATTGCCGAGCCATTTTACAGTGTTTCATGGTATAATTGAATTATCTAGACGGTTACTGGTATTGAAATAACTGTCTATTTATTGTGGTATTTTCAGCTGACTATGGACTACTACTTGAACATTTCAAAATTGAGTGCTATATTATCAGATCACCACATTATTGCAAGTTTAAGGAATTTCTTTTTACTTTCTTAAACCAACCGTCTTAAACTAAGAACGCTAACTGAATCTGTTACAAACAAACTACAGAAGAACAATAATTCTTTAGTTAATATAAAGCAAACACTCACTTTGCACGTATGAGACTTTCAAATAATCCTGAAATAACATTACAAATGCCGTAGTAAAATGCAAGAACTGTACAGAACATTTCACTTAACTATTGTCGTTTCAAGAAATTACCAATCATTTAGTACCTACTTTCACTATGTCTCACATTATTTCAAAATCGTAAAAGAGTAAAGCAGATTTACAAACTCATTACAATTTCACAAGATCTACGACAAAGTCTGGCTTGTTGGCAACTGTACAGAATATGGTTTGTAATTTAGAAACATTTAAAGCCATGTTACATGTCAAATAAACATATGTTTGTAGGTGTCTCCAGATTGGGTTGTTCAACTTTTGCCAGGGAAACTAACATATTGAATAAATAACCGAACCATCCAACTGCAATATCTAAGGGTATTACTGGAAGAATTATGAATCCCGACAAAATTTAAGAATAAGGTATAGCGTTACCATTTTGCTTTAGGATTTAATATTTACATTTGAAAGTTTATCTGCTATATATTTATATATATATGTTAACGTAAATAAAAACAAAGACGTATTTATGTCATAAAGAATTTAAGACTTTTCTATTTAGATATTTGATAGCATTTCAACTTCATTTTTTTATAACATCAAAGGAAAATAAAGTTAAAATGTTAATTTCTTGAGCTATAGTTCTGATCATAATGACATTTCTTAAATGCATATTAAAGTCTATTACAGCAGACGGCATAAAAGATAAAGTTATGAAAATTATTCAGCAGTTTAGAACTAAATTGTATGATAATTCTAGCAGAAATAAAACATAGTCAATAAAGAATTTCAAGCTAAGAATGTTTCAAGTAGTGATGAATTTGCCATTTCGGGAAAAGCAAATAATTGCTTAGTACAGTTTTCTGTCTTCAATATGACAATTTCCAAATCTCTCTTGAAATGGGCAGGAGGCTGTTGAAGTAAATGCAAATAATCTAGTATGGTCTGTTACACAAGTCGAGAACCTAGACTTAATGAATCACCTGCTTACATATTATTTTCCCATTTTGACAAATATATTGAAATTATCTAGTTATACTGACAGAAACAAAAGTATGAAGTATTATTCTAAGTAAACCAAAGAGCAAAATGTACCAATAGACTAACAAAATTAAGGCAATGATCAAATTGATTGCTAATGCATGTTGGGTCATCTTTATCACTTTAAATTGCATAAATTTGGGACAAGTTACATTGTCAGTAGGAAATGCAACGGACGACAAATAAGATATCTATCAACATTTTGTCAAGGTTAAAACGCAATACTGAAAAACGTCTTTGAAGTGAAAAATTTCTTCGATACAGTATAAATATAAGGGTTTTTGTATATGTTAGGGTGTTACTATTTTAGGTGTTCTTTGTAAATAAGAAAGCTTAATTGAAGGTGATCGACCTTTTTTCCTAATATGTACATGACTGTATTAATACTGACAGGTAACACATTACGTCACGTCGCCATTTCTTCCATATTTGGACAGTGTTTTAGTCAAGATATCATAATTTAGTAGGAAGGGTTTGCCTCACGGTCACTGACCATGCGCAGTGTGTACTTGTTCGAAGCTAAGAAGTTAGAATGTCGCTTTATGTTTAATGAAGATGAAAGAGCCGAAAAAGTCATTATCATTGATTTGGCAAAAAAGAAGGGTGAGCATTAATTTCTTTTCTGTATGTTCTGTTTTATAAATGGTAATAAAAACGATATGTACTTAGGATTTTTGACAGACATCTAGACATCGGGTAACAATACCCTCTATATCATTCACATTAATATAATTTTGAAAGTAATGGATTGCTTTATTTTTAGAGTATGCCTTTTATGATAATTGCTTCAAGTATATGAAATTTATGGAAATTTATTTACGTTTGTCTGAGTCTCAGCCGATTTCAAGAAAACACGAAAGCTAAAAGAGAAACAAATTGACAAGTACGTACGATTACCAGCCTTGAAGTCACTTAAAGTCAAAACTGTATTACAGCTAACACGTAAATCAGACATAAATTGTTCTGATTGTTGAAACATACAACTTCTCTCGTGTTTTCAATATTTCTAGTGTGACTTCTTAACTACTTGTCAACTCAAAATGGAAAATATGTATTTATCTGACTATCGTTACCAATATTATTCCATTAATTGTTTTTCTTATAAGGTACTGCAGTATTTGTATTCAGTTAAAGGACAGACGTATAAATACCGTTCTGTAATTTGATATTGGCATTCTTTAAAAGAAAATACATGAAAATGATGGCAATGACTATCGATAAAGGTTGCATTAATTTTTGAAAGCTAAGTAAGTTAATAAATATTATTTCTTAAATTTGGAGTTGTATTTGAAAAACGCAATCTTCATAAGCTCTTTCTGCCAACCTCTTGCAAAAAATGGGGGGTAAGTAAGCTATCAACTGTAGAAGGGTTAATCACCAAGTAGGCAGCGCGTGGTAGAATATCATATTGGTAGTTATAGCTATTTTATAGAAAAAGGAAACAACAGCATTTTATCATCCTGATGAAAATTATCATTTCGTTTTTACAAGTCATTCTATAATGCTTTGTTTTAAATCATCTAAATAATTCTATTTTACTCTCGATTATTGACTGTTGTACGTAAATCTACACCATAGATATTAAATGGAAAGAAAACTAATGTCGACACAACATATAATTTCTCTTCTCACCTATCAACGTGACAAGAAATCTCAGGGGTAGGCATATTTTGTAGTTAAAGAAACCTTTGACGCGTTCGCGGAAAATGCAGTGGACAACATAGCATGCTTTATCTGGCTGTCGTCTACACATACTGATTTCTTTCAAAATACTGAGACGAAATAATCTATCAATTTCTATCTTTTCACATATAATTTAGGGAAATGAGATCAGACTATACATATTTCTATCTTCAAGACAGACTATTTATCTTATTCTGCTATATTTGAATTTTCCAGACACTGCACAATTCTTAAATGGTGATGGATATATTACTTAATCAAATGTTGCAACAAAAATGCCAGAATAAACCGAATAATTGCCCTAAAGGACATTTTGTTTTTTACAAAACAGGTTTGAAACACTCCTGATGCACATTTTACTGTCCGTTGCAAATTTCACAATAATTACATTTGAAATATTGTCTTGTAAGTGTTTCCAAGATAAACAGTTAGAATTTCCTCTGTGACCATTTGTATCTAGCCGTCTAGCCAAATTATATTTCTTGTTAAGGTGATTTCTTATACTGTCATTAATTGTACTTAAAATTATAACATTCTGATTCGTACCAAAATACTGTATCGAAGAAATTTTTCACTTCAAAGACGTTTTTCAGTATTGCGTTTTAACCTTGACAAAATGTTGATAGATATCTTATTTGTCGTCCGTTGCATTTCCTACTGACAATGTAACTTGTCCCAAATTTATGCAATTTAAAGTGATAAAGATGACCCAACATGCATTAGCAATCAATTTGATCATTGCCTTAATTTTGTTAGTCTATTGGTACATTTTGCTCTTTGGTTTACTTAGAATAATACTTCATACTTTTGTTTCTGTCAGTATAACTAGATAATTTCAATATATTTGTCAAAATGGGAAAATAATATGTAAGCAGGTGATTCATTACGTCTAGGTTCTCGACTTGTGTAACAGACCATACTAGATTATTTGCATTTACTTCAACAGCCTCCTGCCCATTTCAAGAGAGATTTGGAAATTGTCATATTGAAGACAGAAAACTGTACTAAGCAATTATTTGCTTTTCCCGAAATGGCAAATTCATCACTACTTGAAACATTCTTAGCTTGAAATTCTTTATTGACTATGTTTTATTTCTGCTAGAATTATCATACAATTTAGTTCTAAACTGCTGAATAATTTTCATAACTTTATCTTTTATGCCGTCTGCTGTAATAGACTTTAATATGCATTTAAGAAATGTCATTATGATCAGAACTATAGCTCAAGAAATTAACATTTTAACTTTATTTTCCTTTGATGTTATAAAAAAATGAAGTTGAAATGCTATCAAATATCTAAATAGAAAAGTCTTAAATTCTTTATGACATAAATACGTCTTTGTTTTTATTTACGTTAACATATATATATAAATATATAGCAGATAAACTTTCAAATGTAAATATTAAATCCTAAAGCAAAATGGTAACGCTATACCTTATTCTTAAATTTTGTCGGGATTCATAATTCTTCCAGTAATACCCTTAGATATTGCAGTTGGATGGTTCGGTTATTTATTCAATATGTTAGTTTCCCTGGCAAAAGTTGAACAACCCAATCTGGAGACACCTACAAACATATGTTTATTTGACATGTAACATGGCTTTAAATGTTTCTAAATTACAAACCATATTCTGTACAGTTGCCAACAAGCCAGACTTTGTCGTAGATCTTGTGAAATTGTAATGAGTTTGTAAATCTGCTTTACTCTTTTACGATTTTGAAATAATGTGAGACATAGTGAAAGTAGGTACTAAATGATTGGTAATTTCTTGAAACGACAATAGTTAAGTGAAATGTTCTGTACAGTTCTTGCATTTTACTACGGCATTTGTAATGTTATTTCAGGATTATTTGAAAGTCTCATACGTGCAAAGTGAGTGTTTGCTTTATATTAACTAAAGAATTATTGTTCTTCTGTAGTTTGTTTGTAACAGATTCAGTTAGCGTTCTTAGTTTAAGACGGTTGGTTTAAGAAAGTAAAAAGAAATTCCTTAAACTTGCAATAATGTGGTGATCTGATAATATAGCACTCAATTTTGAAATGTTCAAGTAGTAGTCCATAGTCAGCTGAAAATACCACAATAAATAGACAGTTATTTCAATACCAGTAACCGTCTAGATAATTCAATTATACCATGAAACACTGTAAAATGGCTCGGCAATTCTGTAAATGTCGTTTTTGCAAGTCAGAGATTGTAGTATTTGTTAAACATAATTAACATACAAATATGTTTCATATCACTTTTAAACGGAATGAGTGATTTATCTATTCATGTCGACTCATCAGAATCCAACTCGTTGCATTAATCTAGCATTGATTCCCGTCAAGATTACTTCAAATATCGATAAAAAATAAGAAAAAGTATGTCAAAATAAGAAACTTGATTGTTTTATCCTATACTAAGAGACGCTTAGAAAGCAGACGTCGTTTTGACTAACTCGTGTGTCTCACTTCTGACACAAATGTCATTCGTTATAAATACTTTGCAAACATTTTCTTTCATATTTACGAATGCCGTAATTTACTGTAAGTGCATGGAAGGCGTTTAGCTATAATGCCTTAATTCACACTACAATACAAAATATAGGAACTACTCTTAAAAAAGAAACATTTTTGATTGAAATAGAGATCTTGTCGGTAACATGTTTCACCAGTTTCGATATTTCTCACAAACTTGAACTAAGATGAGCTGTCGAACCTGTTGATGGAAAAAACTATATATATGGTCATCGACTTTATATTTTATTTTTTGTTAAAGACATTTTTTCTCAGTATTTTCCGTCCAATCACCTGGTACCGTACAACCTTCTACAATTCAATGGGACAGTGGCCAAATCGATTAATGAAATATTTGGAAAAGTAGAAATGTGCATACTTAAATTACATTATACCCATCTATATTTGGACATAAAACGGTCATGAAATACCCAGAATTCCTGTCTAGACGAAACTGAACACGTAATGAATACTGAATATTTAATCTTGTCCTGTCGTCATCTTGATAAAATCTGAAAATAAACTTGCATTTACATGAAAGCAATTGTAAAATTATTCAATCTCACAAGAACTTACAGTTTGATTCATTTAAGAGCAGAGTATTTAAGATTACATTCCAACACCGTTTCGTAAATAACAATACATCATACTGAGCCTTATCCAGGCTCTTTATTTTGTCTTTATAACCGAGGGCTACATTAGGGACTGCATAACTAAATGCTCGTGTAAGTCACTCAATATGACACTCAATAATCAATCTAAACATAACCAACAACAATGTTTTTCCTGAGATAGACAAAACTCGGACATTTTTTCATTAATAAACAACGATGGATTTGGATACCTGTAGACTTTATTTTATAATTATTTAAGTTCAGCCGTAGTCTTCGCCAACAAAGGATACAGATTCAATAACTTACAGTCCGATGTTGGAATGTGAAATAAATGTAAGCGCTATAAAAAAGAAGCAGATAGCATTTTTCCGTATTCACCCCTCGATTAAGTCATTCGTTTAAAATTCAGACACAGTTTTCATAATTTACCACCAATATGCAAATATACTTAAGAAACATTTAGGTTTTAAGTGAATTAAAAACGCATACAAAACATAACAAATTATGAAACACATCATATATCAATAACAGAAGGTCTTATTTTTAGAACGGTATTATTTTGCAATTTTCGTTTTGAGCTAACACTAGACTTAGTTCATCTTTATGAATAATCTTTTAAACATTAACCCAACCTAGCATAATTCCATTCAAATCAACAAAATGATGTCTCTGTTTTCATTGATCCCCTTCCACAATGGCGGGAGGGGATTATAGGAATGGCCTCCGTCTGTCTGTGCGTCCGTCCGTCCGTCTGTGCGTCCATAACACTTCGTGTCCGCCCCATAACTTTTAAACCGCTTGGCACTTGGCAAAAGTGATCACCATTATGTGACGATGTGCAGAGCGCAATAATTGGGTTGCTACCCACGAGGTCAAGGTCACAGTTGAAGGTCAAATATCCACATTTCATGTCTGCTCTATAACTTACTAACTTGGCTTACGAAAAGTGTTTTAATTACTTTGCACTAGTGATCACCACTATGACACGATGTGCTGAGCCAAACATCAAGGTTGCTACACCCAAGGCCAAGGTTAAATGTTCTCCATAACATTTTGACTTTATGGAACATTTTAAATAACCTGGCACAAATAATTACTATCATGAGACTATGTGCTTATAATATGCATGGCACAACATCAAGGTCATGGTTAGTTAAAGGTCAAGAAGAACGCATTAATGTCCGCTGCGGAAGGGGATTTAGCGGTCCTTCAGACTGCCTTGTTTTTTTAAGTACGCTCGTATTCTTTGTATTCGAGGATGATAGTAATGATAGTACGTATTTTTTCCATACTTTTTATTTTGGTCGAATTCGTTTCCGAGTTATTTGCCATTTCTGTTTCAATTTTGCTAACACTAGAAATTTTGCTACAATAAATGTCAGAATCAAACGATTTATTGCACGGAAATGATGTTTAATATAATAAGAGAATATTTTTGGAATACTCAGGAGCGACAATTCACAGTGTGTCATAAAATAAACAATACTTTTGAAACAATCTAATATCTTCTTGTCGTCTTCAGAATGTCGGCATTGTCTTCCAGACAATATAGAGTTTTATCGCTAGAGAGTAAACTTGTTTATCTTACACAGAAGTTAACACGAGTTTGTAAGTCGTTCCCTGGACATAGCTAACATGCAGGATTCTTATTGTTTACCACGATTCTTGTTTTTGTTTGCGCTACTCTTTTCCTACAAATGCAATACTTGTTTCAGATTTGCAATTCTCTTTTTTTACCTCGTTCCTACGACTTAGTTACTCCTTATCACGACATACTAAGTCGTTCCCTCGAGTAAGTATCTCGTGGGAACGAGATAAAAAACGAGAAGTGCAATTAAGAAAGGTGTTGTACATGTCACCTCTATGCCACTGTAGTTTTCTTGTTTTGCGTCGTATATAAGTCGAGCCCGAGACTATAAAACTAAATTGATTTAAATACATTTGCCTGCATCTGATTTCTAAAATGATAACATTTTCGTTTAAATATTGTATTATTTGTGTCCTAAATGACGCCTTATTGCTTGCATTCAAGCTCGGAAAATTTGTAATTTACGTTCATAATACGCCTATTGCCTGTTCACTTTTTATGACCTTATTAATTTCAATCATTTCATGATTTTCTATATGATCTCAAACAATTTGCATAAATAATGTAAATTCTAAAACTCACATGTTTACTGAGAAAATTACTTGCAGTATTCACCACTGTTTTATGTCTTTTCTCACCTCTGATATAAAGTCATAAAAAGATAAAATATTTAATAGTAACATGAAAGTTATCTTTTGCAGGATTCATTCATGTGAATTCCTTCGACTGTTCGTTCTCTTTCAACGCAGACCCATCATTCTGACACCAATAGTGACTTACTGAACTTATCCACGTAGATGTCGATATTTGATTCTTCAGTAACCATAACTTGCCTAATTTATAGAAGAGAACAGGCTATTCTTGACGTCTGTGGTCTTGATTACTTAAATTCAAATTCCATTTTTAAAATGGCAATAATCGATGCAAGCAATAGATTACAAACAGAGGGACAAAACCGGTAGACTTCAAGAGTTTGTAAATATATTATGACTTTCTGCAAAACATCGCGTGAACCGAACCTTTGTTAAAAAAGACACGAAAACACACTTTGTGGATTATATTGTTAACCCGTATTTTTCGCGTTCAAGAATCTTTGTTCTTAAGATGAGAGATGCAATCACAAACCTGCGCTCTTGTTTTGGTATGCCTATCATCTTTGTAATCTTCTTCGAAAACTTTCACTACGCTATAAACAGTTCTGCATAACAATTCTATACTCAACCAGATGTAAAATTGAGGTTTTATCTTGCAGAAAATGCATTGATTTGGAAAATTTAATTCTTTTCCGTTTAATTTCTTTCAGGAAACTGAAGACTCGGTGACGGCTTTAATTTCTTTCATAAAATGTGCATGTGTTGTTCATTGCAGTTGTCGTTTAGGCTATTTTAGCTGTGACAACTTATGACTATTGTTAAATTCACATTATATCATGGTTCAACTTGGTTAATTTCTGATTTTTCTTTCACATAATCATACGCCTATAACAAAATGACAGCACAAGTAATGTCAAGACACAACATCGAAGATCAAACAGTCTGTGTAAAATGTTCAGACATACCATTTATGGATCTGATGGAACTAGAAATGCGTTGATCTGGCTCAAATTTTAGTGTTAATTGTGCTCAAACAGAAGCCATGGGGTTATCAATAAAGGAGGACTAGTACTCTCGAAAAACAAGGATTTGTGTTTTATCAAATTTTGCTTTAGCCTCAATACTGTTTAGAGGTTTTTAAACAAGAATTCGTAAGTCATAAATTATAATTTTACTGAACGACGAAGCATTTTTTGTCACATATTCTAAGAATTGGAAAACAAGGGAAGCATAATCCAAAAATATATATAAATGATAGAAAATATTGTTATTCCGTTTTCCTTGTAGCTGTTTAACATTTATGACCAAAAAGGCATGAACTGCTTATTTGTTTAGACTAGCAGTTATCAGAATGTATGTTTCAGGACAACCTACGAAAATCAAAGTAAAGTTTACTGTATATTTTTCTCAACAAGAGTTGATTCTATCTCCAGAACTAAATTTAACTGTACAAAACACGTTTCGATTATATCTGTCAAAATCATAGCATAATAAGGCGGATCCCCAAATCTCAGTGATTTTATCTTGTGAGTGATGTAATTTTTGCGATTCTGTTTTGTCGGCCGTCTATCAACCTTTTCCTGTAGATGTCAAACTTGAAAGAGATATTTTATGATACGAAACAATGTTCTTCTAGTTGTCAGAAAACTTGATTATTACACAAGTCACTCGTAGGTTTGTTGTAAAGCCAATCTATAGTTTTAAGTAATTCACCTGTTAAATAAACAATTAAATCAAATGTTGAAATATTTTAACTTTTTATTTTGTTAACCACGAAGTTGGAGTGTGTACTCATAGGATTGGGAAGTGATTAAATCTACAGCATTTTTCCTTATAGCAATCTTTTTTTCCCTGAAAAGTAATATCCTGACATATCTTTTGGCTTCTGCTGCTCGCAGCCGTTCTGTATTCAAGTGTTCCGCCCTTTGCCTGATCGGTTGTTGATAATACATTTTTTGAATTAACAAAATCAATTATTTGTTTGTAATTTACTATGCAAACACAGGGGTGGTTCAAAGCTGGGAGCAAGAACATTTCTGCGTTTGATCTTTATGTTTGTTTTTGGTATTTTTATGCCTCCCCTCCATCGAAGCATGGGGGAGGGTCATAATATTTTCCAAATGTCGGTCGGTGTGTCGGAAGGGCAGTCGGTCGGTAGACACTTCATTTCCGATCAATATCTAGAGAACCCTTCAACCCACCTTCCTCAAGCTTGGTACGTAGGTTGGAAATGACAAGTAAAATGAAGTTGTTTTAGGTCAACAGGTCAAAAGACAAGGTCACAGTGACCTTGAAAATCAAAACGGTTTCTGATCAATAACCATAGAACGCTTAGGCCCAGGTTCCTCTAACTTGGCATGTAGGTTGGTTATGACCAGTAGATGACCCCTATAGTTTTTCAGATCACCAGATAAAAGGTCAAGGTTACAGTGATCGTGGAAAGCAAAACCCGATCAATAGATATAGAACGCTTAGGCCCAGTTTCCTCAAAGTTGGTATGTATGTTGGGTATGTGCAGTAGATAACCCTTGTAATTTCTCAGGTCACCAGGTCAAAGGTCAAGGTCACAATGGCCATTATAAGCAAAACGGTTTCTGATCAATAACTATAAAACGCTTTGACTTAGGCCCCCAAAAACTTTATAGGCAGGTTGGCCATGATCAATAGATGACCCCTGTAGTTTTTGGGTTATTTGGTCAAAGACCAAAGTTACAGTGACCTTGAAAAATGCTGGTTGATAATGGCCTGTAGATGACTTATATCACTTTTGAGGTCACTTGGTCAAAGTTAGGATCGGAGTAACCATTAACAAAAACCTGTTTCCAATCAATAACTACAGAACCTTTGGGCATTGGCTTCACAGACTTGCTATGAAGGTTGGTCTGTTCAGGAGAATTCCTGTTGAATTTGAGGTCACTAGTTAGAGGTCAAGGTCACGGTGGTCATACAGCCATACACCATTAAGAGGAAAACAAATTCTGATTGATAATTGAAGAACGCTTGGGCCTTGCTTCCTCAAAACCTACTACCTACCTACCCATGCAATTCTTAAACTCTTTCGTGTTCCCCAGTGATTAACTTTATACATTTTATATTCAAAGTGTCATTGACATAATCTACAGTTCCACTCTTTCATCTACTTTCCATGGCCAATAGCTTTTGATATCAGAAGCCCCTGTCATCCTTCTTTTAATGTACTGACAAAAGTCCCTGTCTTCTACATTCCTAACCTTTCATGACTACCTTTAGAGATAAGACCCTAGGGGGGCATAACTGTTTTACAAACATCTCTTGTTTATATATATTTCTTTTATTGTTTTATTTACGTATAGCACGTCAGTTAAGTATAAAGCTAGTTTTATAGAACTAACCGTTCTAGTCTTGCTAATATTACGTATTCAACTTCTCTTACTTCAAACATAATTTAAAACAAGGTAAATACAATGTATATAATTATGTATTTATGGAACCAAACTGGCGAGCACATGCTGACGAAAATGTTACATCATAAGAAAGACTTATTTCAATGTCATTTGATTTATCTAAATGGACTTTTGCAAGTCTTGCTGTGAAATGTTTGATAAATAAATGGGAGACAAATGCGCTACTTAGAAAATGCACTTAGATACGAGGATTTTCATCAAAATTTATCTCAGTAGAAACATTAATCATGTATAAATCCATGTCAAGATTAAATTCCAAGCTTTAAAAAACCGGATATTTGTGAGAGGGCAACAATGTATATACTATTTTTCACATATCTAATAAAACATTGGTGCAAAATGGTGCAATGATTTTCTGTATAATTTTTCAGTGTTTGTATTGGACTACATATACAAACATCTCTGAAATATATCCAGCAGGTAGTCCATCTCCTATTCAAGGATTAAAGATGTCATTCATACCAGGCGTGCATCTCCAAAAGTGCAATTTAGTGGATCCCTTTTATCTTTAAAGCTGCATTTACTTAAATCACTTGGATCCTAGTTGACCTAGTAGTTTTTGAATTTGTTACATTTTCAGAATTATATCACCCTTGAGAACATCGTAGGAGGTCATAATTTTTCGGCGTAGCTGTATTAACATCGATTTTGACCTATGTTCGTAACGAATGAAATTGTTAATTACAAAATCTTCAGCTGGTGAAGGAAGTTTGCCATTCGTTAAAAGTTTTGCTGTTATGAGTTTATTGGGAAGAATTCGTAATTGATAGTTTATTTGCGACTGAAAATAATATATTTAATAATACATGTAATAATAATTACATTTATACAGCAGTTAACTAAATATAAAAACGTTTTAACCATGAATAGTTACACTAAATGGAATACATTTATAATAAATATAATTAGATATTGAATTTATTTCATTGAATATGATATTGACACTTGAAACATTAAATTCAACACTTTTGGTTATAGCCTAAACTGTCAAGAAATTAGAACATTCGATTTATAATTTGCATGTTCAGTATTTGTCAATGTAAGAAAACTATTTTCTGATAGTGGCATTATTTTTGTATTGAATCTACACTGATCATCTATTTAGAAGATATTTCTTGTTTGATCTTATATTTTTCAGTGAGTAAACTGAATTTTGCTGTTTTTCATATTTCAATAACTTAAGATTGCCTTTGACATGTGAGCAATTAAATATAGCCAATATAGCTGTAAATCTTGAATTAATAGAACATCGTCGATCATGTAGTCAATTAAAGACGAAAATCTCCAATAACCTACAAATCAGAGTTTAGGTTACTTGGTGGCCGAGTGGTTTGTGCGTTGGGCTTCGAAGCTAGCGACCCAGGTTCGATTCCGGGTAGCGACCGAGCTACCGACTGATTTTCCAGGACTGGGTAACAACCTAATAAGGTACTGTTTCAAGCAGTATCCGCCTAGACTCGGGAAGAAGACACGCACCGTGAGCTCTTCTGGAAATAAGTTGTTCCATCCACGCAAGGTGGGGACTTTTGTTGACTACCCAAGTTAAATAAGAAACCTTGAATTAACTGTTTATAACAGTGAGTCATCTTTTTTACGTGTCTTTGTATTTTTTTCTTCTTTTTTGTTCTTTTCTTTTGTAATTTAGTTCATTTTTAACACCTAAATCTGTGAAAGTCGTTTTGGTACATCAAAATGATTTTTAATATGTGATAACATGGATTTGAATAGCAAAGGAAATAATGAACTAATAAGCAGTAACTAAGCATCGTTCCTTGGAAGGACCACTACCTGACGTCGAAGGACCACTACCTGATTTCATAAAAAGGTCATTTTCGGTAGGGAGGCTAAAACTAATGGCCTTCAATCAGTGAGTGGTTTAGTGATTATATTGACAGAACCAAAATAGAAAACTGGTATAACTTCTTCAGTTTATAGAAGCTATTCAATGAATTGAAAAAAGTGGAGGTAAGTGTTTCCATTGTCAGGCCTCAACCCAACTGTACAAATGGCTGTTGTGAAACTACACAGTTACTGTATTATGATCTGTAATGTTTCTCAGACGGTGCATGGTGAGCTTTGGTTGTTGTTGTTAAATAGAACACTATCAGTTAGTAAAAGCAGCCAGGAATTTATCAGATAAAATTTTTAAACCAGTTTATTTTATCTACATATAAAGCGGAATAAAACCAATAATGAAAGTTTAATCTCTTTGGTTTAAACAAAAAAACTAAATATTACTTCAAACCCAATTATCTGAAGCTATGAAATGCTCGAGTTTTACTATTAAAACAAAAGCTATTTGATTAACGATAGAACCCATCGACTTTGAAATCGATAAAACAACAGCCATGTTATTGCTATCGCACAATGTTTTTTCTCCTGTCAAGCCTAGATACATTTCTACAAACTAGAAAACCAAAACTTTGTTGTTTTTTCTTTATTTTTTTTTACTTTACCGATTGACTGATAAGGGGAAGTGAGCTAAAGTTCTACAGAATTATTTTTTTTTGCATTCGAATAGATGTTTATGTTTTAGTCAAGTTTAATAAAGAATATGCAAAAAACTGCCCGACGTAATCTATAATGATCAGATTTCTAAATTTTGGGATAACAACAACTAATTGTTCTGTTTGATACCATTGTTCGCTTGAACAGATCTTTCTCACCACGTAGTTTTTTACTAAGATAAATCAAGTTTAAAAGAGTTATAAAACTAAAAACTAAATGATTCTAATAATAAACAAAATTCTTCAAAATAAAAAAAAATTCGAAAAAAGAGTATATTTTAAGATGTTTTGCCCAGTTCGCACAATTCCCTTATTTTTGTAATATCACCAATGTTAAACTTGAAACAGGATTTAAATTGGATACCACATATTATAAAAATACACTGTACAAATCGTCATCTTGTAAGAAGTTCCTGTCGCTTTAATAAAAACTGTCTAGGAGTAAGGCTTTTTAATATTTTTTCCCAAACTAGCAATTTTACTAGCATCTGCGCGAGTACTGGTATTGAACCCAGTAAGCAGTCATCGAGAGCGATTAATATAAGTTGCAACATCTCGCACTTGAATCAATTTAATATAAATAAGTCAAAACTTTCTACCATCTTCTGGAAATCCTATTTGTTTCTGAAGAGATGTGATCGCGTGTGTCAATTTAAAATCTCTTTGAAAATTGAAAGAACAGCATTAAAATAGAAATTCTGTTTAATGTCTTATGAGACACTGTAAAGATTTTTGAAGTCAGTTGACGTCGCTGTCAGTCAATAGTATTTTACATAATTCATCGATAGATGAGATAAAAATTCCGGCACAAAGCAGTAAAACCTACAATGTAAGTACAGACCTTGTCAATTCCGAAAACAAGCATGAAAATAACGAGCATCTTTTTGTCAGGAGAAGTTTTTCGTAAAAAGGTCTATAGAGTTCAACTTCTTGAAATCGATTCAAATTAAATAGTATATGACAAAAAAAAAACAACTAAATCGTTAATCTAACTTTCTTTTTTAAGAAAAGCAAACATTGTACTGTATGTTAAAAGTATTTTCAGTTTTTTAAAATGCTTTTGAAATAAAAGGAATAAGTCTAAAGACTGATTTCAGATATGAAACAGTCAAGTTTTTTCTTTGCTATATACATTCTCTAGTAATTTGTCTGGAAAAAAAACCCTGCGCGAAATGCACCCAGTTGCCTTATATTAACGTGATAGGTAGCTTTCAAAATCTTTTAATACCTATGGTGCTACCGATGATCCATTTTAGTTTCATTGTTCAAGCAGGGTTTTAGAAAACGTTTAAAGAATGCTCTTAGAAACAAGACGGTCAGACTGAAAAACAAATCAAAACAAGATAGTCACAAATTCATGCACGTTCAAACTTAACATAGGCGAACAGATGTTCCGCAGTAGTGTCATCTATTTTGAATAATGATTGATTAAGAAGATCCTTGCCTATACACAATTCTTTAAATAAAAAAAATGTTTTGCCAGACGTTTTATAATATCTTTTGTAGAAGATTTACCTAAAACGCGGCTGTAATTCTCCGGAGCAGTATTATTTTCATTCAAAGAAATTGAACGAAATATCTTTCTCAATTGCATTATGTCTTTCTTTTTTTTTAATGAGCCGCCTTCTACAGTTCAATAAGATGCTTCGTTTTTGTTCAGTTATTTTGAAAACTCAGGTTTCTGAACTGACATATATAGTTAAAAATAAAAGAAAATGAGTTCAGAAACATTTTAACACGAAGGTGGAAATTTGCAAATCTGCAATTAATCATCAAAATATTATAATAAAACAAAGTTTATATGAATCCTGTTTCCATATACTTCAAAATAAATGTTAAGCAAGTGTACTGATTACCTTCTATAAAGACGTTTTTCATTGTCAAAGTCAATTTTGATATATAGTATAGTATTCTTTATTCCCATAGTAAATGTCGTGCTCTGCAATGATTTTTATAACAGAACCTGAAGAAACATGCGATCATTGCATAATTATCTTGTTACGTCACTTCTCCAGTACCAAACATCTTAAACCTTATCGTTTCAAATTTAAAATGTAAATGCATACCATTAAATGGCTGACGTGTATGTTGAGGAGATGATGTGAGGCAGTTCTGGCTGCAGATTGAGGACGCACCAGATACTGACATCATCTGTAGTTTTTCCCTACCGTAACTATGCCTTTCAGTGATAGAATGCTCTTTTGATTTCAACATTTTTCAGTAAAAACTTACATAGAACTGTTGACAATAAACTAATTAAATGGTAGGTACTTGTTTTCATTGAATTAAATTTCACTCTGATATACGGAGTTTCAACTTTCAAACCTGCTAATCTTACATTCATATAAACTGCATAAACTGACGTCTCGGAACATGTCCTATGTTAGTCCTATCAGTGTATTGCAAAATGGAGAAAAAAATGGAACAAATTTGTTTTGGTTTAAACTGTTGCAGTTCTTTTAAAACACAGTTTTGGATACGAGTTTTTGTTTTATATTTTAATCTGAAACTGCTTTGGTTAAGTAAAGAAAATACATGAATACGTCAACAGAAAATCTTCAATTATGATTAAAAATATTATCATTTTCAAAACTAACTAGAATAAATCTGTTGATGCGATTTTCTGATAAACAACTTTAGTCGTGTTCATTTTTTTTTCGAACGACTGTAACATATACAAATAATCTGACAAGCAGGAAGAACAACGTTTCCATATCGTATATTATTTCAATCGAATGTGACGTTTACCGGAATGAAATAGTAACTTGTGGTTGAAAATAATGAAAAAATGCATAACTCACAAGATAAAATCCTGCAGGATTTGGGATCCGCCTTTCTAAAGTATGATTTGACAGATATGATAGGTGCATGAACAGTGTTGATAACTCTATTTTCGGAGAAACAACCAAAGTTGAATTAAAAAAATGATTGTGTAAACATGCCATGCTAATAAAACGTTATGCAATAATGAATTCCGACGATGAATCACCCACCTTTCTTATCGAAGGTCATGCAAATTATACTGTTTAATACAGAATTTAACACTAACGTTTGACAATTTCTTTTGTACGTTATTAACAAAATCAGTTCTTCTAAACCTTGTAAATGATCGGGCTTGCATAAATGGGTATTTCTGAAATTTATCTCTTGTGGGAACTGACACTTTCTGATGTTATTTTACTTTTTCTCATCAGTGCCTCTGTTAGTTTTAATAAACTTCATAAATATTTAATTAACGCTTGTCTGAGTTAACCACAGTTTATTTAAGTTCAAGTTCTTGCTGAAAACATTTTCCTTAACTTACTGGAGAAAAGTTAATAAAATATTTTAAATACCAGTACAAATAACTATTATTGTATATATATTTCGCGCTGATGAAAATAAAATACTAAATTGTTAAGTTTACAGCATTTTAAATGTTAAATACAGTCTAACCTGCCCATCCGACCACATTTCACAAGGGACTCCTTGCCTTATACGACCATAACAAATTCCTCTCGAGCGTTTTTATTCATTAATTTAACTTAGTTAAACGACCCCTGCGAAACGCGACTACCGATCTTTATGTTTCACCACCTTAACGTTGCTATGCGACCGGTAAATGATCAGAAATTTTTTTTTATTGGCTAATATGTCTGCAAAACGGAACGTTTTTACATTAGAAGAACGAATGGCAGTGATAATTAAACTTGAAAAAGGTGTTACTTGTCGCAAAAAACGGATGAAATGGGAGTCGGGAAAACGCAGATTCAATCCATACGTAAATGAAAACTGAAAACTGGAATTTAATGAAAGCAATGTTAGTGGTACAAGAAAGCGGCGTTGTTCTGGACTTACTGAAAACAACGACATTAATGAACTTGTGTATAAATGGTTCCAAGATGCTAGAATGCAAACATAAACATATCTGCACCTTTAATACAGGAACAAGCACACAATTTTATTGTACAAGAAACATTTTAATGTACTGTATATAGTACAGGGTTGAATTTTATTTGTGGAATATTGGCATAAAAAGTCAATGTTATAATTTCCTGTAGTTTTATTCAGATAAAATCATTTTAATGTGCATACATGCAGTATTTACATGTTTTACAATGTACATTAACATTTCAAAACGTACAACATTAAATGCATTGAAAAGAATATGGTGTAATTCAGATAGTAAGGTTGTCATCACCAATCATTAGTTAGGAGACCACCTGTCTTAAGGGACCACATTTCCTTTCTCCCCTGTGTGGTCTCTTAAGACAGGTTAGACTAAATGTATAATGTATCTTCAAACCTTTCATCGAAGTTCTAAACTATTTCAATTAAAAGAACTTGCTTGAACAGAAAAAAGTTTCGACAGCTGTATCGGGTGCTGAGAAAACTGAAAATAACAGAAACAAAGTTTTGTTGCATTATTTGATCCCTGCTTGAGCATTATCGTTACTCTAAATAAAAGATCAACCTAAATAGGTTTTTCTGTCGCCTTATAAAAAAGTAAAAGCAAAACCATGTTAAAATGCTACCAATACCATTTACTGTTACCTAATCATAATGTTTTATTAGAACAATTATTAAACATTAATTCTTTAATGATCAACAACTCGCCTTTTTAACTCTTTATTCTTTAACTAATGATAAAGTCTGTTTGTCGGAATAAAAGGTCTTCGTTAACAATTACAGGATTACTCAAGCCTAATAAATATTTTATTAACGCATGTTTAAGTTAATCACATGTTAAAGTTTATTCAAGTTCTAGTTCTTTCTCAAAACATTTTTCTTAAGTGGAAACAAGTTTATAATATATTTTAAATACCAGTACAAATAACTATTATTGTATACATTTTTCACGCTGATGAAAATAAAATGATAAATTGTTAAGTTTACAGCATTTTATTTGTTAAACGCTATAATGTATCTTCAAATTTATACTTAATATCAGAAAAGTCAAGAGACGCCATCAATATGCTTTTTTCCCTTTCATCGAAGTTCTAAACTATTCCAATTAAAAGAACGTGCTTGAGCAGAGAAAAAGTTTCGACAGCTGTATCGGGTGCTGAGAAATCTTGAAAGCTTGAAAACTGGAAAAAAAACAGATACAAAGTTTTGTTGCATTATTTGGTCCCTACTTGGGCATCCATTATCGTTACATAAAACACTATAAATAAAAGATCAACTAAATAGGTTTTTCTGTCGCCTTATAAAAAAGTGAAAGCCAAGCCGTGTTGAAATGCTAACAATATCATTTACTGTTACCTAATCATAATGTTTTATTAGAACAATTATTAAACATTAATTCTTTAATGATCAACAACTCGCCTTTTTAACTCTTTATTCTTTAACTAATGATAAAGTCTGTTTGTCGGAATAAAAGGTCTTCGTTAACAATTACAGGATTACTCAAGCTTAACATTTCTTTAGTTTACACAGGTGTTAGATTTAACACTATGTGTGAAATATATTCGCAATTAAGACTTCATCTTATGCTGCAAACAGAATTTATAATAAAAAATATATCGTTAGAAATGAATGATTCCGTTTTCCTCAAAACCTCTATTATACAGTAAAATATGTCAATTTTGGTGCAATACCATTTGTTTTGAAATGCAAAATTATTCCAAGGGACTCATAATGTCAAAAACGATTTGCTGAAATAGTCATTTGCTGTAGAGAACTGAAATTAAAGTGATTTTTATGTCACGATGAAACATTGGCGTATTGACTGTTTAACATGCTTCTACCGTTGAATAATAAACACCTGAAGCTATCCCATAGAAACTTATGTAGACAATATATACCATATTTTGAGTGAAAAAAAATCTTGTTTTCTTAATAAGGAGCTTAAAAGCTCTGTTAAAGGACGTGTTATTTTTAGCAACACCTACCTCTATAATGTGTTAAATTGCAGAAAAGCAGACATTTTTGTTGCAGTTTGGAACAAAAAGGAAAGAAAAGTGTTTGTTTATTACAGCGTTTCCCCCGCTGGAAAGGCAAATCTTTCGGGCTTATGAGACGCCACTTCTCGCGTGCATATTTGCTGTCGCTTAATATCCTTGTAAAGAATGTCTTACAATTTTTGTAGAAATTTAACTTGAGTGAGAAATTAAATATGAAGAAACAAGACAATTTTATTTAATCAAATCTTGCTCAGGACTTAAGTTTTAGGAACAAACGATATCGTGATAAACGTTATTACTTTTTCGTTACAGGTAAAATTTATCAAAGTTTGAAAATAACAAAGATAAAATATAATTAAAAGATGAAAGCGAGACTTCTTTGATGTATCGATTTGCTAATAAATTATTTTTAGAAAACAAAATAGTTATTATAAAAGTAAGTTGTTAAAACCGGAAAGTCCTTGTGGCTTGGATCAATACAGATTTATGTTTTCAACGGGAAATAGTATAAAGACAATGACAAAGCAAACTAGAATCGGTAATGAATTGTTTCTGACAGAATACGATGGTTATAAGACCAATAAGTTGTTGAAACTAGGACGGCCTTGAAGAAAGATCAATATAAATGATATAAAAATACCGAAAAAGCAGGAAGAAAAATATATTTAAAAAAAAAAGATTTTTTTAAGACGACACAAGACTGTCAGATGTACGTCAGGTGAGTTCTAAGATATTTTCAAACATAAAAAATGAACTTTTTGCGCATTAACTGCTTCAAGTCAGATATTTACAACAGTAATTTTTCGTATGAAAAAAACATAAACAAGTTGAAAAAAGAAATGAAAAGAATAAAGATAAATAAATATTCAAAATAAAAATATGATATATCGATAAAGAAATAGAGTTGACAGGAGCTGACAAATATTTGTTTATCATTCGTTGGATAGCCAATGTACATTTTTTGGAAAGCACCAGTCTTTGGGACTTTGATTTATTTCATTTAGTTTTGAAAAACGAAAAAAATTGTTTATTCTTCTAGTCGTGTAGATTTTTTTCTAATTGTAATAGTTGTTAACGTCATATTGCAATTTGTAGTTGTATTGCATTTGTAAGCTTTTATCCAAGTGAATTTTTTTACATAAATATTCACAGTATATAATATATTAAAACGGCACCTGATTACTTCTAAACACGCGTGAAATTGCCGGTTAAATTATCCTATTTGAACTGGAGAAAACCGAAGACTGTTGCAAGAAAGATATGTTTCTCTTCATTATTTAGGAGCTGAGATGAGGTAATACTAGTACCTAAATCTCCTGTCAAAAATTTATTTTAATGAACGTAGAGACAACTAGACCTATCGTCTTTGCCGCCAGCTGTCATTATTTCCTTACGGTCGTCAGTATTTGTTGACCGTAATTTTCTGATAGGAATAAATTGTCCCAAGGTGACATTAGGAAGTCTAAGCAACGAGTTGATGTAGATTTATACAATTTTACATTTGTCCTTCGGAAACCTCTAAGAAAAAGACTAGGCAACACAGCAATAAGTTCTATGACACATCTCGTAGCTGCATTGAGCACCCTTAACTGAACCACAACTAACGCTGTATACCTATCTCGATAATAACATCACACTTATTGAACCACCCGCTCACGGAACCCATATTCTAGCACAATTAATCTATCAAACCAACAGCTTGTGAGTTTTATCGTCTATTTTGGAAAATACCCTTCTATAACAGCTTTAACTCCTGTCCTTTAACATTTATTCCTGAACAAGAGAAAGATAAATACAATAATTATGTATGTGTGGAACCAAATTGGCGAGCACATGCTGGCTAAAATGCTACATCATAAGATTATTTCCATGCTAAATAATGCTGCTGCATACTTTTTCGTATTATTCTACAACAGTGAGGCATATTTTCCATCTTTTATTCAGTAAAACTATAACAAACTGAACGGGAACGATATTGTACTCTACATACTTAAACAACGTTTCAATCGACCGCAGGTTTTCGGAACAAACCAGCTACTTCAGAACAAACTAATACTTCTCCCTTTGAAAAAAATACACTCACACCGAATACGTAATAAAAAATTCTCGATTTATATAAACTGTCATAAGTTTCACTTTTTCACTCTATTGTTTTCATTTGCAAAGGAACGTGACTGAAATTGTAGAACATCAAAGTACTTAAAGGTCAATCGATTTATAACAAAGTTTTTACTATTAATGGTATTATTATATCGATACATTTAATATCATTCTTATAATGTCATTTTCTAGATTTCAACGTCTAAAATGCCGTCAGGTAATACATTAAACAGTATTAACAGTCAAAATAAGCTTTTAAAGTATTTGATCGAGTCCATTTTATGTTCAGAAGCGATCAATTATACCAATAATTTAAAAGGGAAACATTAATTTGTACACGAAAATGAACGTATTTTATGATAAATCATAAAGATTTAAATTCAATGTCAATATTTTCTCCTGTTCACCAAAATTAAACTGAATACAGAATAATGCAAAACTTATGATTTTTCAGGGAACCTACTTCTTTTAAGTAAATGATGTTGTCATTGATAAAGTAAATGATGTTGTCATTAATAAAGTAAATGATGTTGTCATTGATCTGAACTTAATATGTATTTGCATCTTTTTGTCATGTTAAAAGATTACAGACGGATTTCTTTTGTCGATTGCTTTATGCTGTCGTCATATTAAGGAAACAAAGAGCATGTGAAAATAAACAAGTTTCTTGCAAAAGATGTAATGAAGTGATTTCAAAGTAACAATTGTGTGATACTGAAATGTGTCCGTTTTAGTTGTCTTTTTGTGAATCTTATCATTTACGTTTTTTAGTTTCGATAGTAGTTTGATTATTTCGTATTAAAAATGTATGCAACATTAAATCGGTAGGATAGTAACTAAATGTAATTGATTTTTAACATTTTCAAAAAACACATTTTCATAAAAATACAAGTTATTTAAGTTATTTTTCCACCGATTGGTTAATTTCTTCTGTTTTTTGTTTTGCATGTAGAACATTAGTGAAAATGCGGAATAATATGTCTCTATTATACAATAAATGTTGTTACATGTAATAGTTTTCTAAACTGAGCAAACCTTTTTTGTAAATATGTTGATCTTTGTTGCATTTCTAGAATGCAGTTACAGAGAATTAAGAATTTCTCTGGTTTCAACAAGTCCTAAAAAAAATATTTTATACAGTGTCTAATGGACTATCACTGAACTATTTCATCACATTCCCACACACAAAGTAACACCAATGCAAATGTTTTGATTGCACAAAAAGGTACAAGGCTGGTTTTGATAGTATAATGCCTATCCTTGAAACAATACTTGACGTCGGTAGAGTAAACAAGCGTCTGGAAACTTCTGTACAGTTGATGAAATTACAAAATAAACGTCTGACTCAGTTTATTAATTGTTTTACACTGCCTACTCACTAGTGGCAGTTATAAACAACGTCTGTGACTGGGAATGTCAGAATAGAATGATATATTGTGTTGAAAATTCGCTCTTTATAGAACGAAATATAATGGATAATATCTTCTGTTACCAACATTAATATTATTTCTAAGAAAGGATTGTGTGTGTTAATGGCTTTGAATAATAATTTTCTCCGTGGTGAACAGGCTTAAAAACTTGATATACCCTCGCACATATATGAACATTTTAGTTAAATTTTGCAAATATTTACAATTTATACAATTTATAATACTGAAAGAGGACCAGAAAGATTTTTTTTAAATATCTATTTCATGCACCAATTATTTGACCATTTTTTCTCACAAACCGCCCAGCAGAATTAAAATGAAGTTCTTACTACGATCTGCCCGTAAGATTGTTACCTTAATTATTATCAAAATTCAGGAGCTTAAAAGAAACTTCTTAAATCATGTAAATGTCAAAAAGATTTTATTCAAGATATACTATTCCCATCTTTGCAAAAAACAAACATTTTTATTGCAGAAATTACTTGATATCTAGGCAGTTCCTACTGAATATGTCCAATTAGGCTACTAGAATACACTCACTATGTATGGGAAGCTGCATTTCACTATTACAGGTGATGTTATATTGGAGCTTTCTTAAAAACTTTTAAATGACACTACATATTTATACTGTGTTTACCTATAGTGTGTGAGTTTTTAACGTAACATATCTACTCTGTGTGTACTCAAACATGTTTATTTTATTTTTACATAGAAAAGGTGTAGTAGTTATTTGTATCTGAAACTTGAGCATAATATATTTAAGTCATATAATATGTATAAGTCATGTAATGTCATGACGGTGACCATACCTTGAGGTACCTTTTCATACTATTTACTGTGAAACACTTAAAAACAATGTTTTTATGTTTTTTTTCTTATTACCAATTTTCTTTAATTTGAAACTTTTCTTTTCAGAGATAAATACAAATGAAAAGTGGACAAGCCGACACCTCCTTTGCTATTTCTTGAAAGTCACTTGACACTCATGTGACGTGTAATGTGATCCACAAATAAATAATTCACTGTTTAGCAAGGTGTACTTGTTAGCTCATTATGGTGTAGCTTTTAGAAATAGCTTTTAAAATTATAGTTTTTTGGGGTATGTTATGTTTTATATGTTTATTTTTTCCACAGAAACCTAAAGTCAAGTGCAGGAATTATTCTCCAACTTCAAATGACAAAGGCTTATTTGAAATGCAGAGAGACTAGAGCAACTATAAGAACAACAACTCGTCAATATGGAGTCCCAGAGGCAACACTGAGACACAAACTCAGTGGCAATTAATCCAGAGGTTGTTCGTTCAGGACCTTCACCTTAATTTACGCAGAAGGAGGACGCATTGCCAGTGGAGCAACTTAAGTTCACGGCTTCTGTGGGTTATGGCTACAGAAGGTTGGTGTTTTGGCATTATCTTAAGCTGTTGAATGTCCTGAAATCTTGAAATGTGTATTGAAGTTATATCTACTTTTTTTTACTTTTTTTTGAGTTATAGTAATTGATGTCACACACCTGAAATGATAATTTATTTCAGGAAAGAAGTTATTGACATTGCCACAGAGTTTGCTGTAGCCCCTGGACACAGACAACCAGAGGAAACTTTATCTGTTGGTTGGTTTGTTCTCCAGAAGACTCGGTGGCCAGAACTGAAGATCTTTGCTCCAAGACACCTTGAACTTAAACGGGCAAAGGCGGCATGAAAGGAATGTGTGGAGAATTATTATAAGGAATTTGCACACATACTTGATAAATATCAGTTACTTGATCGCCCAGAGAGACTTAATGTAAATGAAAATGGATAAAGCACCAGACATAAGCCTCCACCTGTTGTCTCTGAACAAATTAAATCTCAGGCTGTAGTGTCAGCCAGTAGAATAAATGTTACAGTTTTAGGTATTCGTATGAATTCATCCTTGTTAAAGAAAAGCACTCGTGGGGCTGATAGTACTGTTTCAGAAAGTTGTTGGAGGAATAGTGAAATCTTTAAACACTCTCTCCAATCACATTTGGTAAAGTACCTTCCGAAAAGGTCTGAGTCTTGCCCGCTTAATTTTTATTGATTGGTATAGATCTCACGTCAATTTGAGTATTGTTCAATGGGCCAGCCAAAAAACATAATTTTAGTTATTCTACCTGTTCATACACCCCATGTACTACAGCCCATGGATGTATGATGTTTCGGGCCTTTTGAAAAAAAAATCAATAGGTGCGGACATAACTTGATGAGGGAGGAATGTGGAAGGTCAATTACTAAATTTGATGTAAGCTGACGTGCAGTGCTTATTCTAAAGCGCTGTCGCTCGAGAACTTGCAGTCTGCTTTCCAAAAGTCTGGAATTTTCCCTCGACCCTAATACTGTAAATCAGTCATACTTTCTCCCATCCACTGCTTTACAGCAGGAGAAATATCAGTCAGAACCATCCAGCCAGCCAGGATTCGAACCATCTACCATGCCAGGATATAACCATTTATCAAGCCTGACATTGAACCATGCATTGAGTCTGATACTGTACCACTTGTATCTCAAACAACTGTGTCTCCCACTTCTTTTTTCTTGAACAAAGAAACCTCACTAACAAGTAAAAAGCCACCTACTAAGAAAAGAAAAATATTTAAGTACAATTGTTAATGGTAGATTATTAAATTACAGAGGATAATATGTTTGATGCCATTAAATAACATGAATCTGCTCGCAAGCATCCTAGCACAAAAAAGTCAGATCCTGTCCCCAGTACTTCTGTCATCAGAAAGCAGACTGAAGTTCTTAGAAATCATGATGATGATGATGATGGTGATGACTCTATTGCTGATCCTGAAAAATGTTGTGTGTGCAACAAATTTACTTCTGATGAAGTCAGTAAAAGTGTTTCATTGGTATTCACTAAGTGGGTGCAGTGTGACAAATGCGGACACTGGACACACCTCAAGTATTGAATAAATATTGTTGTTGTTGTTAGAAGAGGTGACCAGTCTTTCTGTAAACATTGCAGTCCAAAAGAATGAATTATGTTGAAAATTTATGTAATTGTTGATTTTATATTGCTAAAATGAATATTAGGTATGTTTGAATTCAGTTCACTGAAGATTGCAAATCTTGTAAAAACATTGGAACATCACTGATGCACATTTTGCTGTACAAGAGAAACAATTAGAAATCCCTCTGTGACCATTTGTATCTAGGCGTCTTGCAAATGTTATTTTTTTTTTTATTTCAAATTAAATTTTATGACAAAGCCGTCTTTCAGTATTACGTTAATAAGTTTCAAACCTAGAAACACTAGTAATGAATTCGCTGAATACTTCAGATCATACACTGATAAGAGCTTCATTCGAGGTGAAAGTGAAAAGAAATAAACAACAGAAAAAGTCTAAAACAATTATGATTAAGCCAAACTGGGAAAAGTGAAACTTGGATATAATAAAAGAAAACATTTTGTTTAACCTAGCTGAAACCTTGCTGAAAAGAAAATTGTGTGTAAAATAATGTAAAAAAGCAAATGGAAACTTTTTTTGGATCTTGAAAAAGTAAGAAATGGGTGTTCATTGAAGTGTAAATGGATTAACAGTGGATGTGTTATTATTGTATTGTGTATACAATCAAGTATGTTGGACTAAAAGTAAGTGGACAGTGTACAAACAACGGGTAACATTTGTACTTATTCAGACATTTTCAATCTGTTTTTTACACATTAAAGTTGGTATAGCAAAACTTTAAACGTTTGTAAAATGAAAAAATTGTGAATAATTACAATTTTTGACCTTATTGACAAAATAAGTAAAAATAACCAAACATTATATCATTCAAAATGGAGGAAGTTAAGATGAAAAAAAGAGCACATAGCGAACTCAGCAGCGTGAGTGAAAATGACTCCAGTATAAACATAACCCCCACCAAAAATCCAAAAAAAAAACAGAATAAACAAAAAAAGCAAGAGGAGTCATCGAGACCAGATTTAAACGAAGACGCCATAAAAGACATTCAAAAACAGTTGAAGCAAATAAATGATAAAATGGCTAATGTTATGACAAAAAATGATGAAAGTTTCAGAATACTGATTAAAGAAACTGTTAAACAAATGAAAGAAGAACTACTAGTTTCCGTAGAAAACAGAATTGAAATTTTAGAAAGCAAATTATTTGACAAAGAAAATGAGAATGATCAGTTGAAAGAAGAAGTCCAAAAATTGCGTCAAGAAATTAAAGAAAAGAGCAAAGAGAATGAAAACATGGAACACGCACTTAGACAAAGTGAACGAAAAACAGACGAATTTCTAAATAATCAAGAACAGTACAGTAGAATCAACAATATCAGAGTGAGTGGAATTCCCGAAGAATTGTTTCCAAAGATCGTTGTAAAATATGTAAAAAAAGACACAGGGAACAAGATCCAAAAAACCGATGAACAAAAAGAAACAGAAACAACATCACCAAAACAAGTTGAAACAGAGAAAGAAAAGTCTAATTTAAAAACATATGCAAATATAACACAAAAAGATTCTGATGATAAAACAAACTCAGACGAACAAGTGCCTGAAAATGCTGAACAAACTACGATGATTTTCATAAAGAAAATAAATTTACATATACCCGGTCTAAACCTGAAACCAGAAGACATTGACATCAGCCACCGTATTGGCAAGAAAAGTGATAAACCTAGACCAATTTTAGTAAAATTTGTTTCCAGGTTAGTCAAGGACAAAATAATGAGAAATCGATCTCTGCTGCCAAAAACTATCATCGTCATGGATGACCTCACATCACAAAACTATAAAGCCTTTCAATCTGTTCGATATAAGAAACCCGAAGCAGTTAAGTCATCATGGATCAGAAATGGCAAAATCTTTTATAAGACACATCAAGGATTTGTCCACGAAGTTAAATACAACAACTATAAAGCCTGGATAAATACACCTTGGCCTGAAAAAGCAAAACAATCGTCAACAAAACCTTTTTGAAGGATATGAACTAACTTTCGAATGCAAGTTGAAAAATTGCTCCAGGAAAATTACAGTGTATAACATAGCATAAAAGAATGTGGCTTTTTTGGAAAAAAAAAGACTCCTTTAAATAGTTTAAATAGCTAAATCAGAAAATGTCTCCCTAAAACCTTGTATTGATCTTTGCATTTCGTTTTGTTATATTTTTTTTCGTGAATCTGTAAAGGTCAAATAAGTCAGGGTTTTTTTCCCTTGCATAAAGAAAACAAGTATGGGAAAACACAAATCTGTAAGTAACGATGTTATTATAACCATTATCCTTTTTGAATACGTTCCTTGTTTGCATAAAGTATTTTGACTAACCTTCAACGCATAGTGAAAAGAATAGTATATTTTTAACAGTAAATAGATAAACCCAGCCTGGAAATGGCTTTATTTGTATTAGTCTGTTTTTCTTTTCACCTCTAGAACAGTTATCAAGAGTTGTGACGAAAAAGGCATGTAAAAGTATATTAAATTACTTAAATTACAGCTGGGTAGTGTTAACTTAAACACTGAGTAAAAACACAACAATACTTTGATCAGATTAAAAAATTCTTTGAATATTTAAAGATTATATATACCTATTACCCTTGTATCAGAATAGTGTCAAAAAAGCTTAAAATAATACCAATACGTGGTATTGTATTGTATACATTGTATTGTTTTTAAACTTTTTTTGCATACTAACATTTATCGGCAGTGAAAAAAAAAGGGCAAAGCATACCAATACTAGTAATAAATAAACAAAGCTGATAGAAACATTTTCTATTTATCTAGATTTTTATGTTTCACGTTTTGCCTTGCATGCTTAAATGCATCTTTTTCTGTCATCCTCATACGTAAAATATTATAAAGTTTGTTTGTTGATTTTTTTTTTTTAGAAAAATAGAGCTGACTTTGATACTGATCACACTAGATTACAAAAGCGTAGAAACAATGACAGAATCTTATAGTCAATTTTGAAACATATCGAACTTGTGTCCATGAATATATTAAAATTGGACATAAGTATTCCTTCATATTTTTGTTAACCAAAGACTTAAAATGCTTTAAAAAGCTGAACTAGATAACATCAAAAAAATGTGTATGTGTAAACATGTTTGTATAATTTATCACCAATAAATGTAGTTTTTTTTAAAGGTTTTCATGTTGATCATCTGCTTGTAGATCATGTTAATTACACAGTATTGATGTCGAATTATATTAGATGGAAAACATGTACTATATACATACTTATTGTCAAATCTGTTGTCTTTTCCCGCTTTATGCTGAATTGTTTATTTTTTATGTTTAATTGTTGCATTTTATGTTAGAAATTTCAAATAACAAAACTTTAAAAATTGGCAAAATAATTAAGATATCAGTATTTAGTCACTTTTATTTTTCGCATTATTCATGTTTTTGTTTTCAATCTTGACATGTATATATTATCTATGCAATATAAAAAGCATAAATTTAGTATATAACTACTTCTATTTCAATGCGCATTTTAGGCAGAATACACCAAAAAAAAAAAGAAAACTAACTGAAACATCCTTAAGATTTAATAGCTTATTCTTCATGAAAGACCAGCTTATTATAGACTTTGTTTTTATGTAGACCTGAAGAAGTACTTTTCAAATTGGAAATGTTAACTTTTTGAAAAATTTTGTCATATATTCATATAAATATGTTTTTTTTGTTTTCTCTACTTTTTATCATACGTCAGAAAGAAATAGTGTTCAGCATATAAATTATTATGTTCAACGCATAGAAATTTCCCTGTTACCCTTTTTCTACTACATAATATGTAGTTAATATATACTTGTACACCCATTAGCCTTTTTCAGATAGTAAACTATCAACTTTTTCCCAAAACAAATGATCGTTTCCAAAAACTTAATGATATGCATTCTTGCAATCCCACCATTATGGATACAGTTATATGCTCTTTAAATGTAAGGGGTCTAATGAATACCCAAAAAAGAAAACAAGTCTTCCAATGGTTAATAGAAAAAAAATATTCAATTTGTCTGTTACAAGAAACACATTTAACTAAGAAAAACACTGATAAATGGATTAAAGACTGGAATGGAAAAGCTTTCTTTAGTGTCAACGAAAGTAACCGAGAAGGAGTAGCCATATTATTAAGTAATAATCAAACATACAAAATTTCGAATTACACAGAAATTATTCAAGGGCGACTTATTGCAATAGACATTGAAATAGACAGTAATGAATGTACAATTATAAATATCTATGGTCCAAACAATGATGATACTCAACTTTTCTTAAAATTAGAAGATTATGTTAATGAAAATGATGATAAAAATTTCATAATAGCCGGCGACTTTAATACCGTATTAGATGTAAAAAAAGATAAGCAAAATGGTAGACAAGATACACATAAAAAATGCAGAAAAAAATTAAATAATCTAATTGAACAAGCAAACTTAATTGACATATGGCGTCATACTCACAAAAATAAATGCGAGTTCACATGGCGATCTAACAAAAATCCTCCAATACTAAGTAGACTTGACTACTTTCTTATCACAAATTTTTTGACCAATATTACAAAGTCATGTGAAATTAAACCTGGTTTTAAAACGGATCATGCTTTAATAACTCTAAACATCAATTTTACAAAAATAAATAAAGGTCCGGGATATTTCAAAATAAACAATAGTTTGCTCTTAGAAGAAGATTTCCAAGTGATGATTAGAAATTCAATAAAAGAAACAGTGAATTTAAACAATGAAACAAATCCAAACACAATGTGGGAACTTATAAAAGGAAATATAAGAAATGAAACTATTAAATATTCAATATACAAAAATAAAAAAAATAAAGAATTAGAAACAAAACTTGAAAAAGAAATAGAAAAGTTAAAAAATAAATTATATGGATCGGATAATAAAATGGAAGAATATAAACAGGAAATTATACAAAAAGAAGAAAAACTAAATGAAATATACGAAAAAAAGATAAATGGCATACTTCTAAGAACAAAGGCGATCAGAATTGAAGGGAATGAAAAAAATTCGAAATATTTTTCCAACTTAGAAAGAAAAAATGCAGAAAAAAAGAATATAAATAACTCATAATAAATGACAGAGAAATAACAAACTCAACAGAAATATTAAATGAAGAAAAAAACTTTTTTCAACATTTGTACCAAAAAAAAGAACAGCAACCAGCATCAATAAACTTTTTTGGAAATAACGGTAGTAATCTTTCTGAAAATGAATCTAGTCTATGTGATGGCTTACTTACTGATTATGAATGTTCTCAGGCCTTATTAAACATGAAAAATAATAAAAGTCCAGGATCCGATGGTTTTACTACAGAATTCTATAAAATTTTTTGGCAAGACTTAAAAACCTACTATTTGAAATCAATAAACTACTCTTATGCAAGTGGCGAACTGACCCAACTTCAAAAACAGGGGATCATCTCACTACTGCCAAAACCTGGAAAAGATTTAAATTCTTTATCAAATTGGCGTCCCATTAGTTTGCTTAATGTAGATTATAAAATTGCCACTAAAGCCATAGCAAATAGAATTAAAAAAGTATTACCTGTTCTTATCAATCATGAACAAACAGGCTTTATGAAATCTCGATATATTGGTGAAAACATTAGGTTAATTTTTGAAACAATGGATTACTTAGAAAAGCATAAACTTCCAGGAATTCTTTTTTTTGCTGATTATGAAAAAGCTTTCGACAGTTTAAATCATGATTTTATATTCCAGTGTCTTCGCCATTTTAACTTTGGGGAATCTTTCGTAAGATGGATACAACTTTTTTATTTTGATATCAATAGTATTATCATTAACAATGGCTACTTGTCTGAAAGTTTTCAGATAAAACAAGGAGTTAGACAAGGATGTCCCTTTTTCCTCCATTTTTATAATTTGTATGGAACTTTTATCAAGATATATTAATGATGATAAAAGAATTGAAGGTATACAGATAGGAGAAACAGAAATTAAACAGACTTTATTTGCAGATGATGCTACATATTTAACAAATGGTAAACAAAAATCTTTCGAGCGATTAATTGAAGTAATTACTGAATATAGCAAAATTTCTGGACTCAGACTTAATATACAAAAATCAGTAGTTCTAAAAGTAGGGTCATTAAGAAATAAACAAATAAAATATTCTAAGAATAAAGAATTCATATGGACATCAGAATATGCGAAAACACTCGGAATAATTTTTCATACAAATACCAGTCTAGCTTATGAACTGAATTTAAAACCAAAGATAATTGACTTCCAAAACTGCTTAAAACAATGGCAACATCGTAAACTCACGCTTATGGGGAAAATCATAGTTGTAAAAACCTTTGCTTTACCAAAACTAGTATATCCTTTTACAGTATTACCAAACCCACCAGATTCTGTAATAAAGGACATTAATAAAGGAATTTATAGTTTTATCTGGGATAACAAACCAGACAAAATAAAACGGAACATTATTACAAAGGACTATAACATGGGAGGTTTAAAACTAACAGATGTAGAAAGTTTTCTTTACTCAATAAAATCTTGCTGGGTTAAAATATTAACATCTACTCAAAATAAAGGTAATTGGAAACTGTTCTATGATAGGATTTTAAATAATTTAGGAAAGGAAATTATATTTAACTGTAATCTTAACAGCAAAATTATTGATCAAATAATAAAAGACAATGTGTTCCTTAAAGATGTCTTAAAATCTTGGTGTTCAATAAATAATTGCTATATAACAGAAAAAAAGATTGGTATCTCTCATGTAATATGGAATAATGCAGATATAAAGGTATTAGGTAAAACATTTTTTTGGAAAGAATGGCATGAAAAAGGTATAAATTATATTGAACATTTATTTGACTTTAGAACTGGCAACTTTTATAAATTTCATGTTTTTAAAGATATATATGGTCTACATGAAAAAGATTTCTTGAAATATAACTCTTTGATCAATTCGATACCTCTAAAGTATAAAAAAAATATAGATCAAAATTTTATTACTAGCACCAATGCCAGGAAACAGACATTACTAGACAAAATAAAAAACATAACCAAGACAAACCAATACCTTTACAAAATTAGTATGAATAGTAAGAAATCTGATCAACCTCCTTCAGAAAACAAATGGAATCAACAGTTTAACGACAACCAGTTAGAATGGAAAAAAATTTATCAAATGATATATCTTACATCAATTGATACCACTCTTAGAAATTTTCAATATAAATTTTTGATGCGTCTTATCCCTACTAACAAATACCTCCTAAGGTGTAAATTATCTTCATCCAATCTTTGTGATTTCTGCAACATGAATATAGAAACGACAAAACACCTATTCTGGGAATGCCAGTATGTACAGAATTTCTGGACAGAATTTAATCAATTTCTAAATTTAAAAAATATAAATTACACAATTAATTTTAAGGATATATCTTTTGGAATAATGGATAACTTTTTACAAAATGATACACTAGCAACTAATTTTATAATCATGCTAGCTAAATATTTTATTTTCAAGATGAAACTAAAAAATATCATTCCACATATAGAACAATTTAAAAACTATTTAAATCAAAGGATTACAACAGAGAGAGAAATAGCAATATTTAAAAATAAGCTAGATAAACATAATTTGAAATGGTTAAAATTCATTAGAGCATAACATACCTAATCTGAAAAGATCAAAAATTCATTAGAGCATAAAGATACCTAATGTACAGAAAAAAAATGTATTCCTTATTTTTGGAAGCTATTACTATCCCCCTTTTCTATTTTTTTTTCTCGAACGAGCATTTAAATTTAAATATTTGACATCACTCCCCCTACTTTTCAATTTTATTATAAAATCCACTTGATATACATAAATATTTTTAAAAACAGACAAAAACACTTAAAATATAAAAAAAATATTCAAGTTTACACATGTAAACAATAACCGATGTAACAAATGATAAATTATAATGTTTTTTTTTTTTTGTGGTTTGTTTTTCTTTAAATAGCATAATGTACAATAGCATATGTTATATGTATTATGTGTATTGTGGAATAAACGGGGTTACCCGTATGGGGCCTCAAAAAAAAAAAAAAAAAAAAAAAAAACTGGGAAAAGTGTGATAAGGAGGCATACAGAGAAACAACTAAGAATAATTAACAGTCGGTAGAAGAAAAGAAGAAGACAGACGAGATTATCAAAACACTGACAGAACTGCTACATACAGCAGGAAGAAGATCTATTTCACATTATCGAAAACTTAAGACTTTGAAAACATAAGGTAAACGAATGTGGAATGGAAATATCGGTGCTGCAATGAAGGAGTCGAAGAATCTGTTCAGAAAGTGGAAAGATACTGGCAGAAAGTGTCTAGATATAAAGGCTGAGATGAAGAAAGCGACGAAACTGAAACGACTGAAACGAGGCCGTGGCAGACTCAAAAAGAAAGTACATTAACAGACTTATGGAAGGTTCTGAATATGACAAGAAGACATTTTATCAGATAAATAAGGCCCAGAGAGATGGTAACTCTAGTAACAGAACTTCATCACTTATCATAGATAATACTGAAATATCCAAACCGGAAGAAGTGCTAAAAGAATGGAAGAAACACTTTGAACAACTAGCAACACCAAAAGCCTCAACTATTGAAGACCCTAACTTTATAAAACTACAGAATCAGTTCATTGCAGAGAAAGAAATGCTCCATGGGCAACCTCTAGAGAAAGTAACAATAGAACAGGCTGACAAAGCAATTAGAAACCTGAACACGGGCAAGGCTGCTGATGAGAATGAAATAGCTGCGGAACATTTACGAGCTGGTCACAAAGAATTTGCACCAACTATAGCAAACATTATAAACCATCTTTTCAGTGACCTAGTTGTATCAACTGAGATGGAAAGTGGAATATTGATACCAGTGCATAAAAAAGGAAAAGACAAATCGAAACCTGGAACTTATCGAGTAATAGTTGTCACCGATACATTTATGAAAATCTTAGAGAGCATTCTGAAGAGTAGAATAAATGAAGTGTTTGACAAACAACAAAATTCGCTACAGCGATGGTTTACCTCTAATAGCTCCTCGATTAATCCAGCTTATATCATCTCAGAAGCAGTCACGAGTGTGTCAGACCCGGAAACGCTTATCCTGGCCAGTCTTGATGCCAAAAAGCCTTTGATACTGTCGATCATGAAGTATTATTTCAATAAAATGTACCATCAGGGAATACAAGGCCACTTATGGCCTCTGTTGAGAAATCTCTACCGGAATACCGGTCAAAAATGTAAAACAAATAATCGGCTTTCAGAAAACTTCCCTTTGTTACAAGGCACAAAACAAGGGGCGAAACTGTCAACAACCGTTTACAAAATCTATAACAACAGTACTTTAGATTACATTTCAAGGAGAATCTGGGAGCCACTATTGGTAATGTTGATGTCTCGGTACCAGCCTATGCAGATGACACCGCTCTCCTAGCAGAAACGCCAGAAAACCTAAAAGTCATGCACAGCATTGTAGAGTACTGCTCCCATAAGGATAAAGTAACAATAAACCCAGAACAAATCAGAAAAACTTGCAATAAACACAAAAAGCAATGAACCTTTATATCTTTATATCTATGGTAAAAAAGTCAAAAGTACTGAATGCCTGAAACACCTTGGTATAGTCAGAACAAGAAAAAACATAGTAAACATAGATGATAGATTAAAAGTTACACAACAAACAGCTTACGCATTGATGTGACCTGGAATGAATGCCAGAAAGGGACTCTCGTCAAAGGTAGCGATGAAACTCTGGAAAACATCTGTAATACCCCGATCGCTGTATGGCATCGAAGTCTTACAAATAAAGAAGACAAGCATATAACAACTTGAAAAACAACAGAGAAAAATCCTAAATCACTTTAAAGGTCTCCCGGAACGTACTGCAACAGTGGAAGCCCACATTCTGATGGTAGCAGAACCCATAGAATCCATACTGAATTATGGATACAGTTATATGCTCTTTAAATGTAAGGGGTCTAATGAATACCCAAAAAAGAAAACAAGTCTTCCAATGGTTAATAGAAAAAAAATATTCAATTTGTCTGTTACAAGAAACACATTTAACTAAGAAAAACACTGATAAATGGATTAAAGACTGGAATGGAAAAGCTTTCTTTAGTGTCAACGAAAGTAACCGAGAAGGAGTAGCCATATTATTAAGTAATAATCAAACATACAAAATTTCGAATTACACAGAAATTATTCAAGGGCGACTTATTGCAATAGACATTGAAATAGACAGTAATGAATGTACAATTATAAATATCTATGGTCCAAACAATGATGATACTCAACTTTTCTTAAAATTAGAAGATTATGTTAATGAAAATGATGATAAAAATTTCATAATAGCCGGCGACTTTAATACCGTATTAGATGTAAAAAAAGATAAGCAAAATGGTAGACAAGATACACATAAAAAATGCAGAAAAAAATTAAATAATCTAATTGAACAAGCAAACTTAATTGACATATGGCGTCATACTCACAAAAATAAATGCGAGTTCACATGGCGATCTAACAAAAATCCTCCAATACTAAGTAGACTTGACTACTTTCTTATCACAAATTTTTTGACCAATATTACAAAGTCATGTGAAATTAAACCTGGTTTTAAAACGGATCATGCTTTAATAACTCTAAACATCAATTTTACAAAAATAAATAAAGGTCCGGGATATTTCAAAATAAACAATAGTTTGCTCTTAGAAGAAGATTTCCAAGTGATGATTAGAAATTCAATAAAAGAAACAGTGAATTTAAACAATGAAACAAATCCAAACACAATGTGGGAACTTATAAAAGGAAATATAAGAAATGAAACTATTAAATATTCAATATACAAAAATAAAAAAAATAAAGAATTAGAAACAAAACTTGAAAAAGAAATAGAAAAGTTAAAAAATAAATTATATGGATCGGATAATAAAATGGAAGAATATAAACAGGAAATTATACAAAAAGAAGAAAAACTAAATGAAATATACGAAAAAAAGATAAATGGCATACTTCTAAGAACAAAGGCGATCAGAATTGAAGGGAATGAAAAAAATTCGAAATATTTTTCCAACTTAGAAAGAAAAAATGCAGAAAAAAAGAATATAAATAACTCATAATAAATGACAGAGAAATAACAAACTCAACAGAAATATTAAATGAAGAAAAAAACTTTTTTCAACATTTGTACCAAAAAAAAGAACAGCAACCAGCATCAATAAACTTTTTTGGAAATAACGGTAGTAATCTTTCTGAAAATGAATCTAGTCTATGTGATGGCTTACTTACTGATTATGAATGTTCTCAGGCCTTATTAAACATGAAAAATAATAAAAGTCCAGGATCCGATGGTTTTACTACAGAATTCTATAAAATTTTTTGGCAAGACTTAAAAACCTACTATTTGAAATCAATAAACTACTCTTATGCAAGTGGCGAACTGACCCAACTTCAAAAACAGGGGATCATCTCACTACTGCCAAAACCTGGAAAAGATTTAAATTCTTTATCAAATTGGCGTCCCATTAGTTTGCTTAATGTAGATTATAAAATTGCCACTAAAGCCATAGCAAATAGAATTAAAAAAGTATTACCTGTTCTTATCAATCATGAACAAACAGGCTTTATGAAATCTCGATATATTGGTGAAAACATTAGGTTAATTTTTGAAACAATGGATTACTTAGAAAAGCATAAACTTCCAGGAATTCTTTTTTTTGCTGATTATGAAAAAGCTTTCGACAGTTTAAATCATGATTTTATATTCCAGTGTCTTCGCCATTTTAACTTTGGGGAATCTTTCGTAAGATGGATACAACTTTTTTATTTTGATATCAATAGTATTATCATTAACAATGGCTACTTGTCTGAAAGTTTTCAGATAAAACAAGGAGTTAGACAAGGATGTCCCTTTTTCCTCCATTTTTATAATTTGTATGGAACTTTTATCAAGATATATTAATGATGATAAAAGAATTGAAGGTATACAGATAGGAGAAACAGAAATTAAACAGACTTTATTTGCAGATGATGCTACATATTTAACAAATGGTAAACAAAAATCTTTCGAGCGATTAATTGAAGTAATTACTGAATATAGCAAAATTTCTGGACTCAGACTTAATATACAAAAATCAGTAGTTCTAAAAGTAGGGTCATTAAGAAATAAACAAATAAAATATTCTAAGAATAAAGAATTCATATGGACATCAGAATATGCGAAAACACTCGGAATAATTTTTCATACAAATACCAGTCTAGCTTATGAACTGAATTTAAAACCAAAGATAATTGACTTCCAAAACTGCTTAAAACAATGGCAACATCGTAAACTCACGCTTATGGGGAAAATCATAGTTGTAAAAACCTTTGCTTTACCAAAACTAGTATATCCTTTTACAGTATTACCAAACCCACCAGATTCTGTAATAAAGGACATTAATAAAGGAATTTATAGTTTTATCTGGGATAACAAACCAGACAAAATAAAACGGAACATTATTACAAAGGACTATAACATGGGAGGTTTAAAACTAACAGATGTAGAAAGTTTTCTTTACTCAATAAAATCTTGCTGGGTTAAAATATTAACATCTACTCAAAATAAAGGTAATTGGAAACTGTTCTATGATAGGATTTTAAATAATTTAGGAAAGGAAATTATATTTAACTGTAATCTTAACAGCAAAATTATTGATCAAATAATAAAAGACAATGTGTTCCTTAAAGATGTCTTAAAATCTTGGTGTTCAATAAATAATTGCTATATAACAGAAAAAAAGATTGGTATCTCTCATGTAATATGGAATAATGCAGATATAAAGGTATTAGGTAAAACATTTTTTTGGAAAGAATGGCATGAAAAAGGTATAAATTATATTGAACATTTATTTGACTTTAGAACTGGCAACTTTTATAAATTTCATGTTTTTAAAGATATATATGGTCTACATGAAAAAGATTTCTTGAAATATAACTCTTTGATCAATTCGATACCTCTAAAGTATAAAAAAAATATAGATCAAAATTTTATTACTAGCACCAATGCCAGGAAACAGACATTACTAGACAAAATAAAAAACATAACCAAGACAAACCAATACCTTTACAAAATTAGTATGAATAGTAAGAAATCTGATCAACCTCCTTCAGAAAACAAATGGAATCAACAGTTTAACGACAACCAGTTAGAATGGAAAAAAATTTATCAAATGATATATCTTACATCAATTGATACCACTCTTAGAAATTTTCAATATAAATTTTTGATGCGTCTTATCCCTACTAACAAATACCTCCTAAGGTGTAAATTATCTTCATCCAATCTTTGTGATTTCTGCAACATGAATATAGAAACGACAAAACACCTATTCTGGGAATGCCAGTATGTACAGAATTTCTGGACAGAATTTAATCAATTTCTAAATTTAAAAAATATAAATTACACAATTAATTTTAAGGATATATCTTTTGGAATAATGGATAACTTTTTACAAAATGATACACTAGCAACTAATTTTATAATCATGCTAGCTAAATATTTTATTTTCAAGATGAAACTAAAAAATATCATTCCACATATAGAACAATTTAAAAACTATTTAAATCAAAGGATTACAACAGAGAGAGAAATAGCAATATTTAAAAATAAGCTAGATAAACATAATTTGAAATGGTTAAAATTCATTAGAGCATAACATACCTAATCTGAAAAGATCAAAAATTCATTAGAGCATAAAGATACCTAATGTACAGAAAAAAAATGTATTCCTTATTTTTGGAAGCTATTACTATCCCCCTTTTCTATTTTTTTTTCTCGAACGAGCATTTAAATTTAAATATTTGACATCACTCCCCCTACTTTTCAATTTTATTATAAAATCCACTTGATATACATAAATATTTTTAAAAACAGACAAAAACACTTAAAATATAAAAAAAATATTCAAGTTTACACATGTAAACAATAACCGATGTAACAAATGATAAATTATAATGTTTTTTTTTTTTTGTGGTTTGTTTTTCTTTAAATAGCATAATGTACAATAGCATATGTTATATGTATTATGTGTATTGTGGAATAAACGGGGTTACCCGTATGGGGCCTCAAAAAAAAAAAAAAAAAAAAAAAAAACTGGGAAAAGTGTGATAAGGAGGCATACAGAGAAACAACTAAGAATAATTAACAGTCGGTAGAAGAAAAGAAGAAGACAGACGAGATTATCAAAACACTGACAGAACTGCTACATACAGCAGGAAGAAGATCTATTTCACATTATCGAAAACTTAAGACTTTGAAAACATAAGGTAAACGAATGTGGAATGGAAATATCGGTGCTGCAATGAAGGAGTCGAAGAATCTGTTCAGAAAGTGGAAAGATACTGGCAGAAAGTGTCTAGATATAAAGGCTGAGATGAAGAAAGCGACGAAACTGAAACGACTGAAACGAGGCCGTGGCAGACTCAAAAAGAAAGTACATTAACAGACTTATGGAAGGTTCTGAATATGACAAGAAGACATTTTATCAGATAAATAAGGCCCAGAGAGATGGTAACTCTAGTAACAGAACTTCATCACTTATCATAGATAATACTGAAATATCCAAACCGGAAGAAGTGCTAAAAGAATGGAAGAAACACTTTGAACAACTAGCAACACCAAAAGCCTCAACTATTGAAGACCCTAACTTTATAAAACTACAGAATCAGTTCATTGCAGAGAAAGAAATGCTCCATGGGCAACCTCTAGAGAAAGTAACAATAGAACAGGCTGACAAAGCAATTAGAAACCTGAACACGGGCAAGGCTGCTGATGAGAATGAAATAGCTGCGGAACATTTACGAGCTGGTCACAAAGAATTTGCACCAACTATAGCAAACATTATAAACCATCTTTTCAGTGACCTAGTTGTATCAACTGAGATGGAAAGTGGAATATTGATACCAGTGCATAAAAAAGGAAAAGACAAATCGAAACCTGGAACTTATCGAGTAATAGTTGTCACCGATACATTTATGAAAATCTTAGAGAGCATTCTGAAGAGTAGAATAAATGAAGTGTTTGACAAACAACAAAATTCGCTACAGCGATGGTTTACCTCTAATAGCTCCTCGATTAATCCAGCTTATATCATCTCAGAAGCAGTCACGAGTGTGTCAGACCCGGAAACGCTTATCCTGGCCAGTCTTGATGCCAAAAAGCCTTTGATACTGTCGATCATGAAGTATTATTTCAATAAAATGTACCATCAGGGAATACAAGGCCACTTATGGCCTCTGTTGAGAAATCTCTACCGGAATACCGGTCAAAAATGTAAAACAAATAATCGGCTTTCAGAAAACTTCCCTTTGTTACAAGGCACAAAACAAGGGGCGAAACTGTCAACAACCGTTTACAAAATCTATAACAACAGTACTTTAGATTACATTTCAAGGAGAATCTGGGAGCCACTATTGGTAATGTTGATGTCTCGGTACCAGCCTATGCAGATGACACCGCTCTCCTAGCAGAAACGCCAGAAAACCTAAAAGTCATGCACAGCATTGTAGAGTACTGCTCCCATAAGGATAAAGTAACAATAAACCCAGAACAAATCAGAAAAACTTGCAATAAACACAAAAAGCAATGAACCTTTATATCTTTATATCTATGGTAAAAAAGTCAAAAGTACTGAATGCCTGAAACACCTTGGTATAGTCAGAACAAGAAAAAACATAGTAAACATAGATGATAGATTAAAAGTTACACAACAAACAGCTTACGCATTGATGTGACCTGGAATGAATGCCAGAAAGGGACTCTCGTCAAAGGTAGCGATGAAACTCTGGAAAACATCTGTAATACCCCGATCGCTGTATGGCATCGAAGTCTTACAAATAAAGAAGACAAGCATATAACAACTTGAAAAACAACAGAGAAAAATCCTAAATCACTTTAAAGGTCTCCCGGAACGTACTGCAACAGTGGAAGCCCACATTCTGATGGTAGCAGAACCCATAGAATCCATACTGAATAAAAACCAGTTGTCACTCTTCATAAACATATGGCTTAAGACCTCAATAGAACATCAAATACTCTTAAGACAACATGCTATGTCAACATCAAAGTCATTCTCAACTAATACCAAACAAGTACTAAATAAATACTCTTTACCAAATGCCCAAACCCTCCTTAGTGACCCTATCCCAAAATTAAGATGGAAGACAATGGTGGACAATGCTGTATCCAATTATTGGTACACAGAATTGACGGTTGAGGTCCACCCTCAAATACCTGCAGATACCGGATAAAGAATGTTCACAACATCTGGCAAGCAGTCCGCCCAAGAGAGCACGAGGTCAAATAGGGTGAGATCAAGTCGAGACTGGTGACAGGCACTTATGTCCTACAAACAAATGTGGCCAAATTCAACCAGGCTGAAGTACCCAAAACCTGTCCGATGTGCAATGACATTGACGAAACCTTGAAGCATTTCTTCCTGGAATGTAAAGCGCTTAAAAAACCCAGATCTAGAGGCATGAACAGCATTGAAACAATTCTAAATAGGATCTACCCAATGGGCTACGAGACGATAAAATACTCAAACAGACTCCTGCAATTGGTGATGGACTGCACACACAAAGACATCGCAGAAGTTATGCACATCAAAAGACAAGACTTTAGTTTACAATTAGACTTTGAACGTAGTACACAAGCGTTATGCTTCCACCTCCACAACATTCGATTGCTCAAACTTACAACTAGCTCAACTAATTAAATACTCCATGTCGCGTACCACTTAGACCATATTTAAGATTAACTTATCATAGTTACGCTGAGTATTGAAAAAGCTAAACTTAAAAATGTTGTTATACTGTTATATAAATAAGACTTTTCAATCTCTCCGTTTTTTTAACGCCGGAAGTGACTTTTCGTGTATTAAATGTATTTTTTCGATATCTTTGTTCTTTTCAACTGAAAATAACATAGTGGTATTAAAGGGACAATGCGGAGTAGTGTAAGCTTAGCTTACTTTAGCTTACTGGATACGCGTGAATTATAGCAGGTGCATGATGTAAATAAATTGAAAGTTTCTTGGATTTACTGTTCTTGTACATACTGTGAATAAGTGGATGTATACAACATGTCAGCAGATCAACTGACAGTGCCAATATAAAGATTGGGAAACTACCTTTAAAGCAAGCATGCAAATTCCCAAACTTGACAAAATATCGATAAATATTCCTTGCATTTCCTTTGAGCGATATTTACAATATAAAATGTCTCAAACTTACGCGAGTTAGAGTAATAACGATGGCTCTACATACATTTGCAATTCATGAGATACTAGTGTTTAAATTGTTTCAGTCTACTGGCTACATTTTGGCTCTTTTTGGCTCACACAATTATACTTCATAATTTTGTGTCTAAGTGACAGTATAACTGGATAATTTCAACATATTTGTCTAAATGGGAAAAGAGTATGTAAGCAGGCAATTCATTGCGTGTAGGTTCTTGATTTGTGTAACAAACTATAGATCATTTGCATTTACTTCAAGATAACAGCCTCCTGCTCATTCCAATAGAGATTTGGATATTGTCATATTGAAGACAGAAACCTTTACTCAGACACTGGCAATTATTTGCTTTTTTATTCCCCCGCCAAAGGCGAAGGGGATATTAGAAATGCCCTTCGTCCGTCCGTGCGTCTGTGCGTCCGAAACAATTTTGTCCGGAGCATAGCTCCAAAACAGACAGAGCACATTGGTAGGTAGTGCAGTGTGCAAGTGCGATAACTCTACCTTGCCTTTTTTTAGAGTTATTCCGCTTTATCAGATTTACTTGATACATTTGGCCTTGAGCATAACTCCAAAACTGCTAAAGGGATTTTATTCAATCTTCATACACTGACAGAGCACATTGATAGGTAATGCAGTGTGCAAGTTATTCCCCTTTATCAGAATTAGTTGATAAATTTTGTCCGGAGCATAACTCCAAAACTACTTGAGGGATTTTATTCAAACTTCATACACTGACAGAGCACATTGGTAGGTAGTGCAGTGAGCAAGAACAATAACTCTACCTTGCCTATTTTTAGAGTTATTCCCCTTTATCAGAATTACTTGAAAAATTTTGTTCGGAGCATAACTCCAAAACTAGTTGAGGGATTTTATTCAAATTTCATACACTGACTGAGCACATTGGTAGGTAGTGCAGTGTGCAAGTCATATAACTCTTCCTTGCCCATTTTTAGAGTTATTCCCCTTTATCAGATTTACCGGAGCATAACTCCAAAAGTACTTGAGTGATTTTCTTCAAACTTCATATACTGAAAGAGCACATTTGGAGGAGGTGCAGTGTGTAAGAATAATAACTCTACCTTGCCTACTTTTAGAATTATTCCCCTTTATCAGATATAATTGAAAAACTTTGTCCGAAGCATAACTCCAAAAGTGCTTGAGCTATTTTCTTCAAACTTAATACACTGACATAGCACATTGGTAGGAAGTGCAGTTTGCAAGAACAATAACTCTACCTTGCCTATTTTTGTGGGATTTTCTTCAAACATTATTACATTGAGTGTTTGAAAGTACAACCTTCAGGTAGCTTCCTCCTGGCGGGGGGATTAACCATGTGTAACATGGCTCTTGTTCCAAAATGGCAAACTCATCACTACTTGACGCATTCTAAACGGAACTGTTTATTGACTGAGTATTTTTTTATTTCTGCTTGATTTATTAACAAAATGAGTTCTAAACTGCTGAATAAATTTCATTACTTTATATTCTATGTCGTTTTCTCTGAATGACATTAATACATATTTAAAAATGTCGTTATGACCAAATTTATCGCTCAAGATATTAACATTTCAACATTATGTTTTCCTTTATGTTACAAAAAAAAAAGAATGAAATTATATTAAATAATGAAATTAAAAAGTCTTTAATTCCTTAATGGCATAAATACGTCTTTGTTTTTCACTAACGCGAATATATATAGCAGATAAATTTTCATATATAAATATTCACTTCTAAAGCAAAATAGTAGTCCTTTGACTCATACCTAATTTTAGTCGGGATTCCATTATTCTTCCCGTATTATCCTTAGATTTTGCAATTGGGAATTGCTGTTATTTACCTGATGTGTTAGTGTCCCTGGCAACAGGTAAAGAACCCAATCTGAAGACATCTACAAACATATGGTTATATGGTTATAAAAATACGACAATAAATGGACAGTTATTTCAATACAAATACTGTAAAATCAGAAATTTACGCTTTTAACTTTCGCTTTATTAACAAGTTCAATAAATTTGCGAAATGTCATCCTCGCGTATATTTTACCTTTATAGAAGCTGAAAAAATGCTGGAATTCAACGACCGTGTTCCACCATTACGTCAGCCATTACGAGATATTCGGGACTGTTTTGCTTTTACCTTCAAACTTTATGATAGATATTCACGAAGTAATTGATTTATTGTTGTAATAACTTTTATTGAACATGTAATCGTTTAATTTTAAATTAACTTATATACAGTGGTTCATTCATATACTACTACAAGTCAAGCATGTACAGTACTAGATATATTATTGTCCTTTCTATTTTTCATATATACCGCAATTAATGAATGCTTGGATTATTACTTTTTGTCACATTTAACTTTCTCAAATGCTTTCATTATCCATCTAGCGTGGATTGGCTTTATTGTTGGTTATCTGATATTTTGATTTAGGCGAACATTTACCTCGCGAACCACTTCAGACTTAAAGGTTCGTAAAATTTTAGCCTCGCGTAAATATCTGATTTTACAGTAAACGTCTGGATAACTCATTTGTATAAGGAAACATTGTCAGGTAGGCTCGGCAATTCTGTAAATGTCTTTTTTTTTTGCAAGTCAGAGATTGTAGTATTTGATGATAAAAAGATCAAACAAATATGATTCAAATCACTTTTTAAACAAAAGAAGTGATTCATATATAAAACAAGAAATCGGTAAAACCGATGGATGCTCCCCGAATAAATGCCAATTCCAAAAGGGCTATTGTTTAATATGTTTTTTTAAAGTATGAGAAATAACAAACGGCAATAACTCCCAAATTATGCAAAATAGAGTAACGATTCTTGCACGCTGCACTTCTCCTCATAGAGATCTATCTATCAATGAAGTTTCAAATTAAATCTCTTATACTTTGTGAGATATGCCCCGGACAAAAAAAAGTATGAGAAATTTCAAAAGGCAATAACTCAAAAATTAAAAAAGCAAGAGTTATGGTTCTTGTGCACTGCACTGCTCATCAATGAGATCTATCTACTTATAAAGTTTTAAGTTGATAACTCTTATACTTTGTGAGATACGTCCCGGACAAAAAATAAGTATGAGCGATTTTAAAGGGCAATAACTCAAAAAGTAATGAAGCAAGAGTTATGGTTCTTGTGCACTGCACTGCTCCTTAATGAGATCTAACTACCTGTGAAGTTTGGTCTTGATATCTCTCACAGTTTTTGTGTTTTGCTCCGGACAAAATTATGACGGACGGACGACGAACGGACGGACGGGACGGACAAAGCGGCAACTATATGCTCGCCCTTCGGGGAGCATAAATATGTAGAGTAATCAGAATCCAACTCGTTGCATTACTCTAGCACAGATACCCGTCAATATTAAAACCGACTGAAAATACCGATAAGAATCAGAATAAGCTAGGAGAAAATTATAAAAAAATGATATAATTTTTAACGAGGAGATGCTTAGATTAAAAGAGAGCAGAGTCGTTTTGATTTGACTTATATATAAAACCCTTGTGTCTCAGATTTGACAGAAATGGCATTCGTTAAACATACTTTGCAAACATTTTCTTTCATATATATGACTAGCATAGTTTACTGATAAGTGCATAGGAGGCATTTAGGTACATTTTCTATATTCTTAATAAAATATTAGGAAAACGTAATAACATACATACTTATACAACATTATAGCCATCTAGATTTGGACACATAAAAGCTAAAAACGGTAATGATATTCCTCGGATTCTGGCGTAGACGAAACCGAATACTAATGAATACTGAATATTCATTTTGTCCTGTCGTTACCATTGTCTAATTCGAAAATAAACTTGCATTTACAGGAAGGCAACTGTAAAATCAGTCAACCTTCAGCAACTTACAGTTCAGTTCATCTCAGAGCAGATCATTTTATGATTACCTTCCATTACCAATTCGTAAAGATACAATACATCATAATGCGTCCCATCCTGGCTGTTATTGGTCTTTACAACCGAAGCCTAATTTATGGGCAACAGAAGTACCTGTTCGCGTATGCAAAACAATACGTTCAGTAATAAGCCTCAATATGACTAACAACAGAGATATTTCTGAGATGAAAAAAGAAGATATTTTTCTTTGATGAACCACGATGATTTGGATACATTTAGGTTTTATTTCATTACTATTTTAGTTCAGCTGTAGCATTAACAATCTGTAGGAACAGATAATACACCATTTATTTCGATGGCGAATTGCTATAAAATAAAGAAGCAGAAAGCACGCTTGCTATTCACGTTTGCTATCTAAAATGGAAACAAAGTGTTGTAAATATACTACTCATGATAAAACAAATGTAAATAAGAAATAATAAGGAGATAAGTGAATTAAAATACATAAAATACATTATCAATTTAGGAGCAAATCACAGCTATTTTATGGAACAGTATTAAATCATTTAGGACTCCTGATTGCTTGCTTTACGGCTCGGTTATTTTTTAATTTACTTTCAGTAATAAGTATATTGCCTGTTCACATTGACACATGAAACTTTTCGTAACTTTATTAATTTTAATCATCTGTTGATTTTTCTAAATGATCCAAAATAATTTACATTTTTAATAAAAAAGTATCAAAAACACGTTTACTATGAAAGCTGCTTTGCAGTATTGACCAAAGTTGTATCTGCTATTAGGTCATAAAATGTTAAAATATCCAATAGTGGCATGAAACTTGTCTTCTGTATAATTCTAGCAATTTTTAATTCATGTATATCCCTCCGACGATTCGTCCTCTTTGAACGTGGCGCCATCCAGACACCAATAGAGACTTTGTGTAGTTATCCACGTAGATGTCGATATTTGATTCTTTGGTAACCATAACTAGCCCAATTTATAGAGGAGAATAAATTATTATGGACGTCTGTGTTATTTATAACTTGCATTCAAATTCCAGTTGTAAAATGCCACTGTTCTGTGCAAGCAATAGATTACAAATCGAGGGTCGAAACCGGGAGACTTCAAGATGTTGTAAATAAAATATAACTTTCCACACAACTGCACATAAACCGAACATTAAAAAAAGACCCGAAAACTCACTTCGTTGATTATATTGTTAATCCGTAAATTTTGCTTTCAAGAATCTTTGTTTTTAAAATGAGAAGTGTAATCACAAACATGCGCTCTTGTTTTGGTATGCTTATCGTCACAACGCCACAGTCAGTTCTGAGTAACAATTTTATATTCAACCAGATGTAAAATTGGTGTCTTATCTTGTAGAAAATGCAACGATTTGGAAAATTTCTTTCTTTTCTGTTAAATTTCTTTCAGGAAATTGAAGACTTGGTGGCGGCTCTAATTTCTTTCATCATAATAATGTACTTTTGTAGTTCATTGCAGTTCTCTTCAAGGCTATTGCCTAGTTTAACCATTGCACTCTGTAGTTTTAATACTCAAAACTTTTGTTAAATTTGCATTATATCATGTTTGGTTAACTTCTTATTTCACGCAAAACAAATGGACTAAAAGTAATGTCAAAATACAACAGTAAAGATCAAACTACTTACTTCCTTGTAAAATGTTCAGATTTTTTATAAATGGATCTGATGGTACATGTACTTGAAAAGTGTTAATTCTGCTAAAACAGAAGCCATGGGCTTATCAGTAAGGGTGAATTAGTACGGAGGAGAAACAAGGGTTTTAGTTTTATCGACGTTTGCCTTAACTTGAGTTTTTTAAGCCATATATAATAATTTTACTGACAGACAAAGCATTATTAATCACATATTCTTAGAATTAGTAAACAATGGAAGCACAAAACAAAAAGATACGAAAATGAACGAAAAAGTTGTTGTTTTCTACAAAGCAGGTTTTTTGCCTTGTAGGCGCTTATTATTTATGACCAAAAAGACTTAACTGCTGTTCGCTTACTTAGTTTTCTTTTAGTTTTTTATTCTTTTTTCTGATTTAACAAAAAATTAAAGGAACTTTTGTCTTAGTTTTGAAAAAACGAAAAAGTGTTTACTCCAAAACATTATAATCTCCATAGTCTAGGTAATCAAAAACTATATTCAAATTGGCAACAAACGTATTTTGTCTGTTCAACATTTGTTTCATTTGTGAAGGATTGTTTTTGCATTGTGTCCACAGATTTATGAAAAAATGCCATCTTTCAAATCTTTTTTATATTCGATCGAAATATTTTTTCATCATTTCTTTTCTCAATAAATCATAAATTTGAAAAAACGGCGGTATTTCATATGGTCTTGGTCTTATTGTCCAAAGTTATCAGAACATACGTTTTATAATAAAACTACGAAATTCAATGTAAAGTTAACAGTACATTTTTGCGAGAAGAAAAGTTGGTTCTATTCTCCAGAAATAAATTTAACTGACATAACACGTTTAGATCATATCTGTCAAAATCATATCATAATAAGGCGGATTCCTAAATCTCTGTGATTTTATCTTGTGAGTGATGTCATTCTTGCTATTCAGTTTTGTCGGCAGGTTACCACCCTTTTCCTGTAAATGTCAAACTCGTAAGAGATATTTTACGATACAAAACAATGCTCTTCCTGTTTATTAGAAAACTTGATTATTACGACAGTCAGTCGTTGTTTTGTAAAGCAAATCTACAGTTTCTAGTAAATCACGTGTAAAATAAACAAGGATTGAAAACGAGCAAATTAAATGTATATTGAAATGTTTAAAATTTTGTCGTTTGCTTTCTAAAAAGAAGGAGTGTGTACTCATAGAATCGTTAAAAATCATAAGGTTTTCTTTCACAGCAATCATTTTTTTCTATTCTTTTTGAACAAGTATACATCGTGCCTTACATTTGTGTTAGCTTCTCTGTTTCTTGCATCCGTTGTGTATTCAGTAGCTAAGTCTTTGTATGATCGGCTGTTAATCATGCAAGTTTTTAAGTTAATAAAGGGAACTTTTATGAATTGTTTGTAAATTATGATACATTCGCGGGAAGGGGTGGTTCAAGAAGCAAGAACGTTTTTTACGTATAGCAATTATGTTAAGCATAAAGCTAGTATTATTATAGAACAAAATGTTTTAATCTTGCTGAATTAAATAATAAAGTCCTCTTACTTTAAACATACTTTTAAACAGATAAATACATAATGATGTATGTGTGGAACCAAACTGACCACATGTTGGCAAGAATGCAACATCATAGTAAATACTTATTTCCATGTCATTTGATATATCTAAATGGACTTGTACATTTGAAAAAAAAAACGCAGCATTTCTACGCCTGTTTTTGCAAGTCTTGCTGTGATATACTTGATAAATAAATGGGAGACAAATGCGTTACCTAGGAAATGCACTTGGATACAAGGATTTTCATCAAAATTTATCTCAGTAGAAACTCCTGGTTGACATAGTAGGTTTTGCATTTTTTGCTGTGTTTTATATCTTGATAACTAATTAATCACTTCGATAAATGAGCAATTAAATATTGCTCTATATCTTAAAGAAGTAGAGTAAAGAAGGAAACCATCGATCACGTAGTCAATTAATCAAGAAAATCTCTCATAATTTACAAATGAGAGTTAATGAAATGTTCATAATGGCGTTAGTCAGCCTCTTTTCTTTTCTTTTTTTTTTTTTTTTGGCTTTGTAAAAAGTTCATTTTAAAATTCCTCAATCTGCGTTATCATTCAAACCAAAAGAAGTAATGCTTGTTCTTCATATCTGCTTTAGACTTTTCAAATTAAAAGGGCGAAAATAGAAAGTCAGTATTTTTTTCATTATTATTCAGTATGATCCCAAAATGTTTGTTTTTCCATACAAATTATTTCACAATAGTTTAGTAAAGGTAAGTGGTTTCGCTGAATCGAAATAATTTTTAATATGTGATTAAATGAATTTGAATAGCAGAGAAAATAATTAAAACTAGGTTTAGCTTTCTTTTGTTCAGATTAACGCCCACTTACAGATAAAAATCATATCGGGCGAGCATTAACAAACCATCGTTCCTGGGAAAGACCAGTACCAGACTTCTGTAAGAAACGTCCAACTTTCTCACATAAAAGACCATATTTGGTAGTTGGGCTCAACTCATGGCCTTCAATTAGTGGGAGGTTTAGTGATAAACAATTTATGAACATAACGATACGGCTTATATAACTTCATCACTTAAAAACAGCTAGTACTTGAACTGTAAAATTTGCAGCATTTTGTCTAGCGTTGTGGAGGGAAGTGTTCTCATGGTCAGGCCTCCATCCCACTGTATGAATGGCTGTTGTAAAATTAAACATTTTTACTGTATTAAGAACTGTAATGAAATTTTCACAGACGGTGACTGAGCTTTTTTTCTTTTTCATAACAGCCAGGAATTTATAAGATAAGATTTTTAAACCAATTTATTTCATGGGCTTTTGTCCAAATTAAAACGGAAATTATTTGCTTGAAATATACACCTTTCTCAGTACACATTTTTTTACTGCGAAAGAATTGTAAAACTAAAAATTAATTATTTTTATCATAAACAAAATTCTTCCAAAAAATCAATGTTGAATTCATTCTTAGAAAATAATGAATATTTTACAATGCTTTTGCCTCGTTTTCCATAGTGTCCTAATTGTGTGATAATAATGAGCAAACGGGAATAAAACGTGCACTTTATATTAATCCACTATACAAATTGTCATTCGTAAAGAGGTTTCGGCCGCTTTGAGAAAATATCTAAAGAATAAGGCTTTTTTTAACTTTTTATTACTAGCTGTCGATATAAATAGCATCTGCGCGAGTACTAGTTTCAATCTAAGAACAGTCATCGAAAGGATTCATAAGTTGGCAGAGCTTGCTCTTTAAGTGATGTGAAATAAATAGGTTTAAACATACTATTATCTTCTGAAAATCCTATTTATTCAGAAGACATGTGATCGCGTGTGTCAATTTAAGATCCCTCTAAAAGTTTGAAAACTGATAGAGTGTCGTTAAAATAGAAACTATTCTGATTAATGCGTTCTGACAGCCTGTCGAGATTTTGGCGTCACTTGACGTCATTGTCGGTCAACTGACATATGCCTAACAGCAAAACACTATCAGTTAGGGAATAGTATTTTACAGAATTCAACGACAAGGTTTTCTTACAGATGAGACAGAAATTCAGACACATATCAATAAAACATAAGTACGAAAATTGTCAATTCCAAAGACAAGCATCAGGAGTCTTATTCCTACAAGTCCTATAGCGTTGAATTTCTAGAAATCGATTAAATTAAATGGTACATGAAATAAAAGGACAACAAAATTGTTGAATAAAAGTAACTGTCTTTTTGAAAAAAAAATGAAACATGTTACTATATTTAAAAGTATTTTCAGTTTGTTAAATTATTTTGTAAAACTTTACTCTACAATAAAGGATTTAGTCTAAAAACTGAATACAGATATTATACAGTAATGTGTTCTCTTTGGTATAAGCATTCCATAGAAATTTGTCTGCACGAAATCTTGCTATATTGAAATGCACCCAAATGGCCTATATACAAGACAATATAGATTTTAAAATGTGGTGCAACCATAAACCGTTCTCAATTTTATTGTACAAATAGGGTTTTAGAAACCGTTAAAAAATAAATGATGTTCTTAGAAACAAGTCTATCAAACTGAACGATGAAAAGATTAAAAAGGATACAGTCACGCAATTGATCCACGTTATTACTGAACAGACAAGCATAAGATAGGCAAGAAATGTTATGAAGTTCTATTTTGAATAATGATATGTTTCATCGATATATAAAGAAATACATGCATATCTTTTGCAAGAATGTTACTTAAATCTTGTATAGAAGTTTTACCCGAAAACTGTTGTAATTTTCCTGTGCCGTATTATTTAATTCAAAGAAATCGAATCATTTTTTCAAGTACATTACGTCTTTCTTTTCTCATTAATGAGCCTTCTAAAATTCAATAACATTGTTTCTTTCAGTAATTTAGAAAATTCCTCAGGTTATCGAACTGGCATTACATTTTAAGAAAAATGAGAACACAAACATTTTTACACCGTAGAAATTTGCAAATCCGCAATTAGTCATCAAAATGTTGTAATAAAACATAGTTTGTTTGAATACTGTGTACATATACTACAAAATTAATATAACACACGTGTAGTGAATTACCAACTATGATTTGTTTTTATTGATAGAGTCAAATTTGATATATGATATTGCACGCGTAATTTTATAGTCACAAACGTGGTCAAAATTGTTTTTACATCTAAGACAATGCAGTAAATGTTGAACTCTGCAATGTTTATTATAATAGTATGCTGAAGGAACTTGCGATCATTGCCATAATTATCTACAAAGCTGCAACATTTTGCGTTATTTCTCCAGTACCCACGCATCTAAAACCTTGTCGTTTCAAACGCAAAATGCATTATAAACTTCTCTTTTATCATTACACAAAGCTCTTTGGAAACAGCTGCTATTAACTATGTGAGTACTCCTTATAGAGGTCACATGCACTCAAGTTCCAGTTCCTATTTTCACCTCTTTCACATGAGTGAGTGTCAAATATTTTATCAGAAAACGTTAAAATGCATCATCATTGACTTATCTTGACACAGTCAGTGATGCAAAAACACTACACTCCCTGCTATTCTAAAAGAAAAACAGACATACAAATTCAAGAAAATATCAGTTTGTAAAATGTTTTCTCCGTCAAAATGTAATAGCGTTAATGGCTGAACCTTACTTGTAGTCATTCTCTCTTTTACTTTTTTTTTTTTTTTTTTTTGCTTTTATCTCTTCTTTTGTAGGGGCGTGAGCTGAAATTCACAATTGAATTGGCTTTAAGAAATTCGAAATCATTACAGTTTTGACAAGCATTCAACTATTCAGTAAGTGAAAAATTATGAGCCTTTTAAGTGTTTGGGCCTGTATCTATTGTCATTAAATAAACTCTTTACAGTTACAATAAATCTTAAGATAAAAACACGAATAAGAAACTGGGTTTGATTTTGAGCGGAATTTTTTTATATACCTATAAAATAACCGTTCACTTTTTATCATTTTAATGGATCCGAATAAAACAAAACGAAGGAATTACATTCATTCTTACTAAGCAATATTGCTGTTTTGGGGGCTTTTTCAACAGAAATGTCTTTGATATGTCTGAAGAAGATATGTGTACAAAATATTGACTTCTTAAGCTCACTTCTAAATTGTCACTTTTCGCATTATTTCAATCACTTTTATTTTTAAAAAGCCATACAGTGTAAAACGTGTTATGCGTATAACTGGAATAGCACGACTTGTTTTGAGAAAGATAAATTTGCGCATTCTTCAAACAGCATTTTTCGTTATCTAAACATTCAGACATCTCAAGTGCAAGTGAACCACCTACTTTTATTCTCTATGATACAACTATTAAAGTGATAATGATTTTTTTTGAGATGCAGGATAGATAGTATCTTTCACTGAATGTTATTTGATATGAAGTCACATTTTCATTTAATATATATTGATAGATACATGTGTAAGTGTGATACCGTTAGTTTGATGTAACTCTTAATATTCAATACCATCAAATTTTTCTAGCATCATTTTAATGATTAACTTTTTAGTTCTTAAACAACTACTATTATTGGATTCCAGAAATCGATTCGTTATGACTTTGGTTTTTACGTTTTGATTATTTGTTTTAGTACCATCACAATTTTTCTGAATTCAAAGTTAATAGAACGAATAAGTTATAAAAAGGTGGAATTTCATACGGTCTCAACATTTCTTGTTTATAGTTATCAGGACGAATGTTTCTGGTCTGAACGTACAATTTTGCAACAAAAGTTGATTCTATTCTCTAGAACTACAGAACAAAATCTAATTGCACAAAACACGTTCAGATCATATCATTCAAAATCATATCATGATAAGGATGATCCCTAAATCTCTGTGATTTTATCTGTAAATGATGTCGGTTCTGCTATTCAGTTTTGTCGGCAGGCTACCATCCTTTTCCTGTAAAAGTCAAATTTGTAAGAGATAGTTTACGATACAGAACAATGTTCTCCTTGTTTATAGGAAAACTATTATTACGCAAGTCAGTCGTTGGTTTGTTGTAAAGCCATTCTATGAGTTTTTCGTACAGTTTCTAGTAATTCATGTGTTAAATAAACAAGGATTGAAAATAAATGAATAAATAAATTAAATGTTTAAACTTTTTTGCCGTTTCCTTACTATTACATTAGTGACCTTTGTTTACTTAATTTCTGATAAAAAGATTTATTTACATTGATAGGACTATGTTTTGCAGTAATCTGTTCATTAAATACCTACAACAGTTAAACTGCTTTCGACATTCCACCTGCCTCTTCTTAGCCGTCTGCGTGTGATCTTGTGTCAACATTGAGCATGGCGGGCCATCTGTGTCCCATTGAAATATTTCTAGTTTAAACAACAAAAGTCTTATTTATGATTTCTTCGTAATTTACAACGCAAACACGATCAAGTGGGTGGTTCAAAGCTCGGATCAAGAACATATCTGTGTGTGATCTCTAATGATTTTTTTGTTTATAGTATGTCAGTAAAGTATGGGACTAAACCTTTTAACCTAACAAACATATATTATTAAAATCCGCTTACTTCAAAAATAGCGATCACATGCTTGCAAAAATGCACCACCATACGAAAGACTTAATTCCATATTATTTGATTTATTTCAATGGACCTGTACATTTAAGAGACTCGACATTTCTATGGCTGTTTTGCAAGTCTTTCTGTGAAATATTTGATAAATTAATCGGAGACAAGTGCACTACAGAAACTTATAAAATGCACTTGGATACGAGGATTTTCATCAAGATTTATCTCAGTAAGAACATTAACATCATGCATAAATCCTTTTCAAGATTAAATTCCGTGCTAGAAAGCATCCATATATATGTGAGAGAGCAATACTGAATATACTGTTTGTCACATCTGATAAAACATGGGTACAAAATGGTGCAATGGTTTACTGTATAATTTTTCAGTATTGTTATTGGACTAGAAATACAAATATCATCAAAAATTTATGAAGCAACTAACCCATCTCCTATTGAAGGATTAAATAAGTCAGTCATACCAGGCGAACATCTAAAAATGCATTTTACATCTTTAAAAACCTGCATTTACTTTGTTTACTTGGATCCTAGTTGATCTAGTTTTTTTACTTTATTAAGCTGCCATATTTATTTAACCCTTGAGAACTCCAGACGACGTCATTTATTAATCTGATAAGTAAGTAAGTAAGTAAGTTAATATTTTATAATCGTGACATGTGCATACCTATTACAATACATATTTACAAAAAAAAAACATAGCACCCCGCCCAGTGGGCCTATAAGTCATCAGAAATCATATAATTATAATAAATAACAGTCATATATTAACATTTATGTTGTGATTTGTTTTTTCAGATACAATTTGCGTCTGATTTGTATATTGTTCACAATAAAACTTAAAAAAAGGTCTGTTTGCTTGAACGACTCATAAATAAAACCAATGCATCTTTATTACAGAACAGAATAACTTAATGAATATGTTTTTTTAGTCTTTTTTTTGTATTTTTTTTCCTTTTTGAGATTGTTTATAGCAAGTACCAATTATTTTGCTGATAAGTGTATAAATGAGCCCATCATCATATATTTATTGAATATATGTTTCAGTGTGAGTAAACTGAATTTTGCTTATTGGAGAGGTCCTCTCCACAGTGTTGGCTTTAATTGCTGGCGGCATCCATTTTTGCGTATCAAATTTTAGTTAATGATCTCGTATTAAGCCTAAAATCATGAAAACCAGTCTACAAAGATAGTTATGCGCATGCACCGAATCAAAATACGAATTTATTTAAACGAAACCAAAATTTAACATCGGGTCAAAACGGCCCATGGTTAAAACGGTCCATTATGAACAGAACGTACAGAATAATTTTGTATTAATTTTGTGAGCGACTGACTCAGAGATGAGCCGACGATGAAAAAAAAAAGAAAATGTTCTTACATCTTGAAATTTTTGCTGCAATTGTGAAGAACATATTTAAAGTAAGTTACTGATTCATTTTATAAAGTTTACACACTTTTATCGGTAAAAAATTTACCCCGTTAGTCACGGGGTGGATACTTCAGTTATAAAATTAATTTTGACGCATCTTTATAAGTAAGCGTTGTGGCTCAGTGGTCTAGATTGACGCATTTTATTTTACTGACCGAAAGGTCGTGGGTTCGAATCCTGGTTATGTCAAAACTTTTTTTTCAGTTTTCATGGCGTATAGAAGCATAATATTGTTTTTTTCCGTAGTATATTAAATTCTCTTAAATTGTAAAGAAAAAAAAATTCAGCAAAATTCTGTGAGTCAGTCGCTTTAACTAAACACAAAAAATACAATTATAGGGATGCATTTCTTATAATGCATGCTACTTTTTAAAAACTACAAATTCTAAAATGCATTTTTTTTTTCTGAGAAACTCATCAGCCTGATCAACAAATTAATATTTAGCCATGGTCATGAAAAAATGGTAAATATTTTTTACGAATTTCAGACGATTTTTGACAAGTCCATTTCCTCGATTTGGATCAAATTTACGCCCTTTTAATATTAAGTTCAGCTTAACAGATACTATCGCTGATTATTTTGTAAAATATTTGGACTAAGAAAGGTGTAATTAAAGCTTGAAAGGGAAAACAAAACTTAATGAGCCTAAAAAAGCAGCAGTTTAACATGGGAGTTCTGGCTTCAACAACTGCATGCATTGTTGTAAAAGAGGGGGGAGTAAAGCCTTAGGTGCTTATAAGAAGATCCCCAAGATTCTACATGGTATGAAATACATGAGGTTATCTTAATTTGTTTCATTTATTTAAGTGATAGATACGCCACTATAAAAACATTTGAAATAACTAAATTATAGTCAGTTTCGGTCATTTTGCCTAATAAGGTATTTTAACTATTAATAATAGTTAGGTTACTAGTTTTTATAATTATTCAAGTCACAGAACGTTTAAAAAATTCAAAATGATCTTGGAAACAAGAAGATTAATTCTTTCAGTGACGACAGCTGCTGACCTCTCTTTGGTTTACTTTTTAAAGGAAGCCAACTTGTCTTTATTTAGATTGCCTTCGAGAAATGAGCAATTACGGAAGAAAAGAAAGTCAGAAGGTTTTCCTTTATAGATACCCAAAAATGTTTCTGTTTTTTCCCGAAACAAATTATTTCATAACAGTTTGTAAAGATAAGTCGTTTCGCTACATCGAGATAATTTGAATATATGATGAAATGAATTGAATAGCAGAGACAATAATGAAACATTGATTTAGCTTTCTTTAGTTCAGTTAAACACCCACTTACAGACAAAAGTCTAATTATTCGAGCAGTAACTAACCATCGTTCCTTGGAAGGACCAGTATCACACTTATGTAAGTTAACCAACTTTCTCACATAAAAGACCATAATCGGTAGCTGTGCTCTATCTCATGGCCTTACATAAGTGAGAGGTTTAGTGATAAGTAATTAACAAACGAAAAGAGACGTCTAGTATATCTTCTTCTCTTTACAACAGTTATAAATTAAATTGTAAAACTTACAGCATTATTGTCTAAAGTAGTGGAGGGAAGTGTTTATATTATCAGTTCTCCATCCTAGGAATGACTGTTGTGCAAGTACACAGCATTTGTCATATATATGGTTGTTATAGTTATTACACTGAAAGGAATGAACAATTGCTGCCCAATCGTACTCTGCATACATGCTATAATGTATATATGCTATATATGAGCAACGGTAATAACAGGGGTATATCTAACACGATACATCTAAGTACAGCTTTATACAACTTACAGTATTTTACAGCATTCAGAACTGCAGACGGTAAGCTATGTTTTTAAATAGAGTACTTTTAAAGGAATTTATCAGAACCAATTTATTGTATGGGTTTTTTTCTGTATGAAAAGCTACATAAAACCAGTAATGCAAGTTTAATATCACTTGTTTAAACAAAAAAAATAATATTACTTCAAACCCAGTTATCTACAGATATGAAATGCTCGGCTTTTACCATTAAAACAAAAGCTATTTAGTTAACGATAAAACAAATCGACTTTGAGATCGGTTAAACAACAGCCCTGTTGTTGCTGTCGTACAATGTTTTCTTACTAAGATACAATGCGTGGTTACAAACTAGAAAACCAAAACTTTGATTTTATCTTGAATTATTCATTTTACCGATTCACTAATTAAGGGACATGTACAAATACTTTACAGATATTTTGATAAACATAACAATGATGCCAATCACTTATGTTTTAAATAACATTTATATTATCAAAAAGATGTTTTCTGCATTTAAATAGCTATGCATGCTTTATTCAAGTTAAATAAAGATTATGAAAAAAAAAAAACACTGTCCGACGTAATCTAAATATAAATTCAGACTTTAGGTTTATGATTTCGGAAGAACAACATCTAATTGTTCTGTCTGATTCGTTTGTTCGCTTGAACAGATGGAACTTTTCATAGTATACAGTTTTTCTACAATGGTAAAGTAGGTTAGAAAGAGTTGTAAAACTAAAAAATACATCATTTTTATAATAAACAAAATTCTTCAAAAACATCACTGCTTAATTCAATTGATATTTTAATAGTGCTTTTTAGCCTCATTTGCCATAGTACCCTAATTTTGATATATACTAATTCAAACTTGAAACAGGTATAAACGTAATATCTCGTATTATGTTAATACATTGTACGAATCGTCGTCTTTCAAGAGGTCCCTGTCGCTTTGATAAAATATCTTTAGGAATAAGATTTATTTTTTTTACACAAACTAGAGATTTGACTAGCATCCACGCGAATACTGGTTTGAATCTAGGAAGCAGTCATCAAGAGATATTAATGTAAGTTGCAAGAACTCATTTTTCAATCGATGTAATATAAATAGGTTTAAACTAATTATTATCTGAATATTCTATTTGTTAGAAGACATGTAATCGCGTGTGTCAATTTAAAATTCCTCTAAAACTTTTAAAATTGATAGAACGTCATTTAAATAGAAATTTTGATTAATGCCTTCTGACACACTGTCGAGACTTTTGACGTCAAATGACGTCACTGTCAGTCAACTGACAAACACCATCAAGAAGTGTATAGTATTTTATTTTATTAATTCATTGACTTTTTCTGGAACTTCTTAGAGATGAAAGAAAAATTAAGACACATACCAATAAAATATAAATATAGAACTTGTTACTTCCGAACACAAGCATGAAAATAAGAAGCATCTTGATGTCAAGGGAACATTTTCGCTCAATTCTATTTTTACGAACATGAAAGTCCGTAACAGAAAGATGCAATGCATCTTGGAATACACAACCCAGAGCGGGATTGGAACTCTGATGTTAGCGCATCGAAGGTCAACACTAACCACTGAGCCAAAGAATTTTCAGTTTTGTAAATAAAACTCTACTGAACAATAAAGGATTAGTCTAAAAACTGGTCTTAGATATTAAACAGTCAAGTGTTTTTAGTCATTTGTCAGGAAATATAAACTGCACGAAATCTTGCTATGTTGAAACGCAGCCTGTTGCCTTATTACATGTACATGACAAGGTAGATTTAAAAATCTTTTAATATTTATGGTGCAAGCAATATTCCATTCGCAATTATTTTTATTGTCCAAACATGGTTTTAGAACCGTGTAAAAACAAATGATGCTCTTAGAAACAAGACTGTCAGACAGTTAAGAAATTCATGCACGCTCTAACTTAAAAGCCTAGCAAAGACAGGTCGAAGGGGTGCTATGCGGTTGTATAATCTATTTTGAATAATGATTTTTCATTTCAAAGATGGATTTAAAGATTCTTAGGTATCCAATTCAAAGAAATTGAATGAGACATCTTTCTCAAGTTTGTAATGTCTTTCTTTTTTATATAACGAGCCTTCTTAAATTAAAAAAAATACATCGTTTTTTCTAGTGATTTTGAAAGCTGCTTAGGTTTTTTTAACTGACGTGTATAGTTAAATTTTAAGAAAAATTAGAACAAAAACTTCTTTACACGAAGAAATCCGCAATGAATCACCAAAATAATGTAATAAAAATACATTGTAGTTTGAATAAATACTGCTAACATATAGTAAATATTTTAATATTTCAACAAATGCTGATACACGTTCTACTTTCATTGATAGCGTAAAATTTGATAAATAATATTGCATGCGTATTTTCTGCGGCCATGAACGTAGTTAAATGGGGACAATGCAGTAAATATCGTGCTCTGCAATGTTTCTTATATCAATGTCCTGAAGGAACTTGCGATCGTTGTCATGATTATATATAAAGTTGTAACATTTTATGTTACTTCTCTAAACCAGACATCTCATACTATATCGCTTCAAACTCAAAATACAATATAGCTTCTCTTTTATCTCTTTCTTGACATAGCGATGTGTGTGTGTGTTTCTATGTATACAGGTCACATGCACTCACGTTCCAAAATCCAATTTTCACCTCTTTCACATGAGTGAGTGTCAAATATTTTAACAGAAAACGTAAATATTCATCATCATTGACTTATCTTGACACAGTCAGTGATGCAAAAACACTGCGCTCCATGCTATCGAGAAACAGAGACAAAAAATCAAGAAAATTTCCGTTCGTAAAATGTTTTCTCAGTCAAAATATATTAGTTTTAATGGCTGAACCTACAACTAAAAGCAGTCTCTCTCTAGATATGAACTCATTACATTTTGACAGGTATTAAATTGAATTCGGTAAGTGTAGAGTTATGAGTCTACTGAATGTTTGTGTCTATATTTATTATCAATAAAAGAACCTTTAACAGTTATAGTAAATTGTAAAACCAAAACAGGAAAAAGAACACTGGTTTTCATTTGGTATTGAATTTATATATTATATATTTCTAAAACTAGCATAAACATTTTAATGGGTCTGAATGAAACAAAACGAAAGAAATACATCTATTTTATCTTACAAATGCTACGTTTTTTTTCAATGGAAATATCATTGATATGTCTGGAGAAAATGTGTTTGCAAAATATTGACCTTTTAGGTTCACTTTTAACTGTAAATTGTCACTTCTCGTTCGATTTCAATCAAGTCAAGTCAAGTCAAGTCAAACATTTTATTGGCATAAACATTTACATGTTTCTTGCCAAAAACTTAGTTTGGCAGGTTGTTTTAACAAAACTCAATGAAAAGTATGATTAAACATGGATAGTGGCTATATGTTTACAAAGGAATTTACAGTAATAATTTATAAGAATGTCATAAGTTTATAGGTATGAAGTATTTCTACATATATATATATATATATATATATATATATATATATATATATATATACATACATATACATATCAAGAGTCACTACCGTGATTTCATTGCCAGATAAATAAATTTTGCTAGCTTAACAATTACAAATTTTTGTTGATTAGACATGAGTTGCCTAAATTTTGTCATGTTAGGCCATGTATAATAATATCTGCTCAAAAATTTAATCCTAAATTCTCTGTAAAATGGACAAATTAACAAAAAATGAAAATCAGATTCTACTTGATTCATATTACATTTGGTACAAAGTCTATCATGTCTGGGTATATTTCTTTGACGTCCTACTTCTATTTCTAATTTGTGTGATGAGCAACGAAATTTCGTAAGTTCCTTCCTATGAGAATCATTTTTGATTACAGTTAAATATCTCTCTTGCATAAAGTTTACTTTATATTGCTTATAGTAACCTAGTCTGTTCACTATTATTTTTAAAAGCCCTACAGTGTAAAACGTGTTATGCGTATAATTGTAACAGCATGACTTGTTTTGAGAAAGACAAATTTGCACTTTTTTCAAACAGCACTTTTCGTTATCTCAAGCCACTTTCTTTTATTTTCTGTGTTACCACTTTCTAAGTGATATTGAATTTTTTGGTCTGAAATGCAGGACTGGTAGTATCTTTCACTGAAATATTATTTGATATGAAGTCACACTCTCTTTTGATATATATTGATAAATACATTTGTGACACAGTGTGGTTTAATTTTTAACATTCAATACCATCAAATTTTTCTGGCATCGTTATAAAAAATTACTTTGTTAATACTTAAACAACTTCTGTCATTGGGTTCCAGAAATCGATTCGTTATCACTTTTGTTTTGACCTCTTTATTATGTGTTTTGGACCGTCACTTTTTTTCTGAAATTAAAAATGTTATCACATTTGCGAGCCGTGTGTGATCAGACTGTCGTTAAACTATAAAGATTCATTGCTTAAACTGGATAACAAACAAATTCACAATCCTTTCAAAGGAGATATGATACCAGTGACTAAAATATTAATTTTTTAAATATTCAGATATAAAAAATGGCGTCTCTGAACATGACATATTTAATAACTGGCAAGAAATTCCAAACGGGACAAAACTGGAACAATTCTGTTTTGGACTGAATTGATGCAGTTGATTCAACAGAATAAAAAGTGTCCTTTGTTTGAATTTGTTTTGATCATAGAATTCTCTATCCAGAATTAAGTAGAATTATTAGATATGTCTCTCCAAAACATATTTTATGACACATTTCAGGATCTTGGAACAAGAAAAAAGGGTGCAGATATATATTTGTTGTATATTCAAGTTTTTTTGTTTTCACACAAATAGGTCCGTCTGTCTAACCATATTTTTATTCAAGAAACGCCATTTCTGATTCTATTTCTATTAGTGCGATTCAACAAGACTCTTCTAAAGCATGGTTTTGCAGACGAGTTTGTTTTTTATTTGATGTTATACAATCCTTTCTCTCTGATCACTAAACTAATCTCTTCTAAAATGAAAAGATTTCCTAAATCAATTGGAAAGGGCAGCTGAAATTCTGTTCATACTATCCCTTTCAAAATTTGCTATAGATTAACTTATAAAATGATGCTAGTTTACAAATTTTATCGTCTGCTAGATAACACCGATGAAACATATAGAAACGGAAAGCTTATTAATCAGACGCCTCTTCTCTGTGGTACATTATACTTCTCAACTATTGTTTGCTATGAAGAAGTCATGCATTATTAATTTCTGAGAGACTATTAAACTGTCTAGTATTAAAATGTGAGTTAATCTTTTACTGAGTGAAATAACGTTACACTTAAATGTATTTTTTGTATTGTACAACCCAGTAAGCTATTAACTAGTCTATTCTATTATACTACAGATTCTTACAATTATATAACGTTTTGCGTATATTTTATCGGACGTGCTTACTTGCATTTATTCAGATAACACTTTCACTTTATCTCAACCTTGCAGACGTCTCAAGTGCAGGGGAACCACCTCCTGTGCTTCTCTTCAATGCCATTAACTGAATAATTTTCATACAAACTTGATACGAGATGCAGGAGATGGAAATAGCTCTCACTGAAAAGAAATATAAGCAAACATAAACTCAGTCCGTTAAAGGTAGACTGTTGAATGATTAACATGTAATAACCCATCTTCACCCATAACCGTTACCATGTTAAATATTAAAATGAACGTGTCCATTTTTGAGTCTGGACAGATCCATTAATTGTTTTATGGGCGTGCTTATTGAAAATTTACTGACTGAATGTGGAAAAGTGCAGACCATGATCAGACTGCACTGATGATGCAGGCTGATCATAGTCTGCTACACTTGTCGCAAAGGCAGAGTCAATTACCTTCAGCAGGATAAGGGTTAAAGTCAAGGTGTAGCAAGACAGTATAGCGAAACACATTACAATGTAACAATAACAAACCTTTCTACCATTTATATGATTTTGTTTTGTTCGTTCATGATGCAGGAGTATCTGAAATAAAAAAAATGAATCTCTAATACGCCCATATTGTCTATCATTTCATCACATAACATTAAAGTCATTTTTGTTCTGTGATACAACGCTTTCCTGTAGCCATTTCACTCTTTAGATTTCAAATTCACATTTTACTTCTGAACAGTGTGCTATTTAATTGTCAATTATAATGACGTTGTTCTAAAAAGCCTGCACATTTGCATAACCCAGCAAACATTACAAATCGGTCCGACATCGGCCCGATATAGTTTGCAATGTCGGTCCGATGTCGGCATGTACATCGGCCCGATATCGGATGTGCAACCCGGCTCGATATCGGTCCGATATTGGCTGTATATCTGGCAACAGATCATGAGCCGATGTAATTCCTACATTGCTTTTATACAGTATTTAATTAGAGATGGCTTACCCTTAAATATATAAACAACAAAACTATTTTAAATTTATCATTGTTTCTTTAATTCTCAAGATTCATCACAATGAAATTCAGTCTGAGTACAGAGAGAGATGACTTCTTGTGACTAGATGCTGGATAAGTTTAAAAATCACATACATGCATATTATTATATAAAAATGAAGAAAACAAATGCAATAAAAGTACAAAAGAGAATGTTAAAATTCCTCAAACTTTTACCATAAAATGCAGTAAACATCTCTGTATAACACTTATTTTTAAAACAAAGTGGAACAGAAAATTAACAAAACCTTGAAATGAACAAATTATAATTAGTATAAAAGATTCAGTAATAAGCAAAAGTTAAATGCATGTATATATAAACAAATGACAGTGTAAAAAAATGTGTATTTTGCACACTTCAAAAAAACAATCAGAGTAACAAAAGTAAATTGAGTAATTCAATTAGTAGCAAGTTGTTTCAACAAACTGAAGTTTCACTGAGGGTCCCATCCTGGCAAGAATTTATCAAGTTCCTAACACATTCTAAACTGATTGTCCAATAGAACGGTCAACCTAAGTAGAAATTTACAATTCGGACTGAATGTAAGAAACGTCATTCCCGCTTGTTTCTAATGGAGAAGCCTTTTGACGTGTCTTGAAGTTACCATCTTGGTCGGTGGCAAGACGAAACCACTCCCAGAACTGAAACTGTGCATTTTTTGCTTTTCATTTAAGCATCTGAAAAAGACACATATACAACATCTTATTAGGGTAGAAAGAAATCTAGTTGTAATAATTCAATATTAACCAATTTATACAAAAAAAAACATTAAATTTGACACAATCTCTTCTAGACTAGAGTAGTATTTAAAGAATAATTTCATGCAACCCATTTAAAACTGACAAAACCAAAACAGTCGCGAAATTACATTACTTTAACAGTATGAATCCTGCATCGAGTGCAAAGCAAAATACAAACATGTCAGTACTAATTCAAAATAAAATAGACTTTGATATGAATCTATAACTGAACAAATTAATTACACAAATCGATGTTTTTATAACTTGCTTACTTGTTTGGCTTATTTGCCGCGAAAGTTTCTAAATTCAAGTCTCCGGATGTAGCCGGTGTACATGTAGAATTAAGACACGTAAAATGATTCTAGTAGTATTTCTACAAGTCAGAAATAGGCCGTAGTCCTAAAAATTTCGCAATTTACGCGGCACTTTTTTCATTAAAGTCCACATGACAAAAATCGAGTTTTAAAGAATAAAGCAGGGTCTTTCATATCGAAATTTGAAAGACCCTGAATAAAGTCAATATCGGGCCGATGTCGGTACGATATCAAAAAGCGACGCCGATATTCCATCATTTACCCGATATCGGTCCGATATGGGTATGTTTGCTGGGAAGGTTGAGACTTAATTCATTGTTTAGTGAACATTTACAAAGACTTGTCCAGATATGCCACTGAGGTCAGTTTTTGCTATAGCAGGTGGTCAAATATTTTACAAAAAAAAAAAAAACTATTTACAATATTCAAATAAAAATTCCAAAACTACCGCTTGGAGTTGAACTGTTTTTCACTAATTTGTTTTAGGTTATTTTGCAATGCAGAAACTTTCTAAAGCTTGCCTGAAATGCTCTGCAACATCACCAAGGATGGAACCAGTCACTGGATAGAATAGACTAGTGTTAACTTATGTTGCTGTTTCTTTTCACAGCCGGGCGGACTGAGCCTTCGGGTATCTTGTGCCATTCGATTGCGGGGACTAACGAACGAAAGACACCCTTACGATGCACTGTTTAGGACTGTGTCTTGAAACTGTTTTCATTTTTATAATCAAACCCGGATAATTAATATAATTTAACGCTTACACTATGATTTTTTGAAAAAATCCACGATATTCCGTAAAAAGTTAAAAAAATCTGAACACAAATGGCTTTTTGGATGAATTCTATCATTTGACATGTCTTTCATAGCACTTTTGCTGTGATTAAAATAAGGTGATTTGACTTTGTCTGTCTAAGAAATTGTTTAGTTTGTGAAAGCTAGGGTATTGTACTCCCTAATAACTAAAAAGAAATACAAACAAAAATTGGCAAGAAAATCAAGAAATATTCACGATTTATCAGTATCCAAATACCACTAAATAGTTAAGTAGCTGGAAGAATTTTAAAAAAAAAACTTTAGTTTAACAACTATCAAAAAACATATTAAAAAAATCAATGGCGCCAAAAAGCATTTATAACCTCTGAAAATTTATAGATCCTAACATTTTCGTTCGCCTCCTTGGTTCAGTGATTAGATAACAAATAAATAGAGTTTTTGTTTTCAACAACACTCGATTTTAATTATTTCATGCGTCACATGTGCAGAGGGAACTACTTCCAATAATTCTTTGATATTATTGATTTAATCATTGGGGACAAATCTAATTTTAGTCACAGGTATGGCAGAAGTGTTATTAGTCACTGCCTGAATCCAGTTCACTTTTTTCTTTTGTTTTACTTCTTCAGCTTGAGTCACTATACTTTTGTTCTTTAAAATTTAAATTGTTGCTTCTATTACGAAGCAGGGTACCATCAAGTTGTCATAAAATTACTACCATTTTCTTCTTGAATTTAAAACCATGTAATTCGCCATGAATTACACTAGTAATGACTTAATCATTCTGCAAACAATCAGTGCATTACTATTGCTTTGACATCAAAAAAGGTCGAATACACTCCATCCTATCCCATTTTAAATTATTTCTCATCTGTCATTGCTGAGCAAACATAGTTAAGACAAGAGGACTTATTCTTCAAGACTGAACTATCAATCTATAATCAGAACATTGCTCTCCCTGCTGAGCAAATAGGTGGGTGAAGAAAAACTTAGATAACATCGGTCTGTCTCATTCGTTTTCCCAGTTATAACACTTTTTATGCTCATGATAAATGCTTGTTACATTAAAACCATGCGTGATCTGGTCTTTACTACCACTCAATCTTTATAGTGGCAATTTTTAGAAAAAAAAAACAAACAAACAAAATTTTAACCTGTCAATTTTAAGTCAGGCAAACAGGATTCCATTTTTTCTATTCTTTTTTGTAATTTTAATTTTATTGAATAAAAAAGGTAAAAAAAAAAAAAAAAAAAGGAAAAAATTCAAACGGCAACTACAATTGATGTTCTCGAACGTGTTAGTCTGAAAGTATTTTTGTCCTTATTTACAATGTGATTTACACCTTCGAAATGCTTAAACCTTTTCGAGTAAAATGATAATGGCGCCGATAATTAATGTTGTTAATTAAGAAGAAATATTCTTTGTATCTTGTCCTTGAGCTTCTCTGTTTTAAGGCTGAAACCAGAGACGTATATATGTAATCTACGTCTCTGCTGATTCTAAGCATTCTCGATTATTCTTTGAATTCTAAAACGTGTTGTTCCATGTGAAGAACGCACACTTTGTTGCCTCGGCAAGAAACATTTTAAGAGATGCAGTTATCTGTACTGGTAGCTTTTATTCTAGTTTGTTAGTTTTAACAAAGACAGAAAGGGTGTACATTTAAAGCGTATCTTTGTTTGCAGCATGAAGAAATCAGCAAATGATGCTATTGCGCAGGCAGTCAAGAAAGATAGAAGTGAAAAGAAATGGCTGAGCCCACTGGTTTATCATATACAATAAAAATGATAAGCAATGAGATCATAGTATCACTTAAAACAGAAACGCAATTGCTATTTTTCAAACTTGTTTCTGCATTCAAAACCCAGTTTTAACCCGTGCGTATGCAAATGTTGACTAAAAATGACAATAAATAATGAAAGAATCTACGACTTTACAAGCGTTTAATAGATTAGTTGTGTTACTATCCGACAATGCTAAAAAAGTCTCTGGTACTTCAAAAACGTTTCTACTATATTATAAAGATGTTATTTACATTATGTGAAGTAAATTTAGGGTTAAAACTGAATTATGTTTTAAATCTCACCGGCTAGGAGGGCCTCTTGTAATTCCACGATTCCTACGGTAATTCAGTACATATTCTTGCTCTGAGAAAAGCCTTTTGATATTTCTTTTGAAAGAAAGAAACAAAACGAATGTGCTATATTTTAAGGTATCGCACAGAAAAATAAGTTTTTTTCATTGTTGTTCATAAAGAGATGATTTACAGTGCTTGCAAGTATTTTGTTTCAGTAAATTGTTTCTGAGTTATTCATAAGTAACAAGGAACCATCTTGGTTGAAACGATAATAAATAAAATCTAATTTCAGTAAGTAAAAAAGATGTTGACTTTTAAAGTTAAATCATTAAGAAACCGTTGTCGTATAAATTTATGAAACAGCTAAATTTTGGCAACCAAGGAGTGGTTAATTTGATATGTCTATTATGTCGTTAATTTGTCATACGCTGTGGAAACCAGTGTTCATTTCAAGCTCACATGAACACAAGATAATCGTAACTGACCTTTGCCTGTCAACAATTACCTCAAATAAACATCTTCCCCCAAGAGTTTGAAGAAATCATTAATATACAGAACTAGGAGCTATGGCGACTAGAATGAAAAAAACTTAAGGTATCTTCTTGACTAAAACCACACAGCTCTTGCATGGAGCATTTCAGTGAACTTCTACCAATATTATTTTCCCTTGGGTCAATACTGGCCCCGTCCGAGAAGTCACGGGAGTTTTACATAATATTATGGAAAAATATTCAAAATTATTCTCGTCTGTAACCACAGAGCCAAGAGTTCTAAATTTTGCATGATCCATAGTTTTGTCTTGTGAACATATAACAAGTTTGTTCAAACTAAACACATGGGGTCAAAAGTTTCGCGAAGAGAATATTTCAAACACTTCCTGTATGAAACCACAAAGCCTGAAGTTTTTAAATTTTTTACGAAACATTGCCTGGAGGGTTTACACTGAAACAGACAGAAATTTTTAAAGAACAAAATAGCTATATGAACTTGACTCATGCCATCTTATGTGTTTTGTTTTTTATTCTTTTTTATCAATTTAATGCAACGAATAAACTACAGCTATCACTAAATGTGATTAATATCCCCACAAGACCGCTTCGGAACTGAGGAAGTTATAAGTAACAGATTACTTTGTAAAAAAACTGAAAAAGAGTTATGGTTGTGGGCAATTGAAGATAGTTGTGGTTCTTGTACATTGCATTTCCTGACATTGTGCTTGACCATTGTATGAAGTTGCACTGAATTCCAACCAGTAGTTTTCAAGTTATGCTCTGGACAAGGAAAACCAACAAAGGGCAATAACTGTGCAAATACTGAAGATGGTGTTATAGCTCTTATATAGTACACTTCCTGCCATTGTGCTTGACCATTGTATGAAGTGTCATTGACTTCCAACCAATAGTTTTCAAGTTATTCTCCAGAAAAGGAAAACCAACAAAGGACAATAACTCTGCAAATAGTGAAGACAGAGTTATAGCTCTTGTACAGTGCATATCCACTCATTGTGCTTGAATATTGTATGAAGTTGCACTGAATCCCAACCAGTAGTTTTCAAGTTATGCTCAAGACAAGGAAAACCAACAAAGGGCAATATCTTTGCACATAAAGAAGATGGAGTTATGATTCTTAAACACTACACTTCCTCTCATTGTGCTTGACCGCTGTATGAAGTTGCACTGAATTCCAACCAGTAGTTTTCAAGTTATGCTCCAGACAAGAAAAACCAATAAAAAGCAATAATTCTGCAAATAGTGAAGATGGACTTGTGGCTATTGTACACAGCACTTTCTGTCAGTGTGCTTGATCACTGTATGAAGTTGCAATGAATTCCAACCAGTAGTTTTCAAGTTATGCTCAGGACAAGGAAAACCAATAAAGAGCAATAATTCTGTAAATAGTGAAGATGGAGTTATGATTCTTAGACACAGCACTTCCGCTCATTGTGCTTCACCATTGTATGAAGTTGCACTGAATTCCAACCAGTAGTTTTCAAGTAATGCTCCAGACAAGGAGAACAATAAAGGGCAATAACTCTGCAAATAGTGATGATGGAGTTATAATTCTTGAACACTGCACTTCCTCTTATTATGCTTGACCATTGTATGAAGTTGCAATGAATTCCAACCAGTAGTTTTTAAGTTATGCTCCGGTCAAGGAAATCCAATAAAGGGCAATAACTCTGCAAATAGTGAAGATAGATTTATGATCCTTCGACAGTGCACTTTCACTCATTGTTCTTGAACATTGTATGAAGTTGCACTGAATTCCAAACAGTATTTTTCAAGTTATTCTCCGGACAAGGTACAGCCTGACCGACCAACCAATCACCGGATGACTCCTATATACCCCCCAAACTTTGTCTTGGGGGTATAAAAAGAGGACAAGATTATGTTCACTTAGCATTCTCAATCTTTTTCTTTGAATTCTAAAGTCAACTGTTGCTCCATGTGCAGAACATAAATTTTGTTGCTGGACAGAAAACATTTTAATTTATGAAATATACATGTATATACACTGGTACTTTTTATTCTAAATAGTTTTAGCTTGACTTAGATGCAACTGCTAATTTTCCAGCTTGTAGTTGCTCTAGAAACCCAGTTTAGGAAAACCTTTGTCTGAAAGCACAAGGCCGTGTGTTCTAAAATGATGCAGGAAGCAATGTCTTGTGAACCTCTACCAAGACTGTTCAAATTATAACCCTGGAGTCCTCGTTTGCTCCATGGGTGGTCTAGTTTTACACTAAAAATCTTTATAACTTATCTGAAACTACTAGGTCCAAAGTTATTAAATTTAACATAAAACACTGCTTAGTGGACTGATACAAAGACTGTTCAAATCATGTCCCTGGGTTCATTATTTGCACCAACACAGAAGTCAAGTGTTCCATATTGAAATTAAAATACACAAACGTTTCTGAAAATCTTTTGGCCTCAAACCATTAACCTGAGCTTTCTAAAATTGTAGGACACATCCTCTTGTGAACCTTAACAAAACTGAATAAATAATGCCCCTGAGGTCATCAAAGCTTTAAAGGAGTCACAGGTTTTAAAAAGAAATATATAACAAACCTTTTGGAACTTTTTTTTTCATATCCCAGTTTTCCAAAAGATTTAATATTCAGAATGTTGCAGTGTCATTCCTTTTTTATCAAATTATAAATCTTAACATTACATGTCGTTAGTTCAAACCTATTAATTTTACATCGATCAGGAAACAAGTTCTTGCAACTTATATTTATCCCTCTCAATGACTGCTTCCTAGGTTTAAACCAGTACTCGCGCCGAAGGCAAAGAATGCAGAAGCCACTGTTGACTCTCAGCCCTTGTGGGATTCGAACCAGCGACCTTTTATCCCTTGGCCACTCCTCTTCCTCTTTGCATGTTATTTTCATCAGATATATTCAGGTTGGCGATTTAGAGCATCATAACCTTTTTGTTTGAATTTTTGCGTGTTGTGATGTTTGCCTGCTCTCAGGTTTGTGTGACCATTACGACTTATACTTTTTAAATTGTTCATTTACTTGCAAAAAAGCAGACGGGTCAAATCCCCATTTTTCTAGAAATGGGAAACAACTGAAAGAAGTTTAATAATCCTAAAACATGTCAACTTTTAGAACTAGGAAGATTATATTTTATGTTGGTCAGTTCTATTTTTGACAACCCTGAACCCATTATTCAATGAATTAACAGATTATTTAATTGTATTTACGAATTCTTTCAAGTGCAGACATATAACATTTTCTTTAAGTAATCCTTACATCTAACCCTATTATTTCAAGCCATATGATGTAACTAATGTCCTAAAATGTTTATTTCTGCATGAAAAAACGCTATTAGTAGGCCATTATTTTACATTTCTGCAACCCACAGAAGTTTATTATATCTTTGTTAAAGTCAAGGTAAAGGAGTATCTAAAACATGACTTTCCTATTTTTCATTTAATGATTTTGTTTGGCAATTCTAATATTTTTATCTGCCTAAACTATTTCACTATGTTTTTATTAATATAAAATTCTGGTTAAGAAAACGATCAAAATGGGTTTGAAACGTCTCTTAACTTTCAATAGTTGCCACACCGTAATCTGAAGGAAGACAAATTTGAAAATGATAAACGTCTTCCATTTCTTTGTCTTTATATATTTCTAGCATGCCTATTACATTTTTTCCACATCCTGAATCAACAACTCTTTTAATTTTCTTAAAGGTAAATAGTTTTAATACACCTGGCTTCTCTACAGTTTCTTTATTTTTAGTTTATGTCTGTGTTATCATTGCAACCTTTCATCAACAATTTTTTTCTTAGCATGCTTCAGCACAGAATGAAATTTCTTCTACAACTTCTCTAAAGTAGCTAACTTTTCTACAGCTTTCTTTTCTCTCCATGGTTCTTCAGAATTAGACTTTCCTGATCCCTCTTCAATAGTTAACGGAATGTCAACTACGCAGTTTTAAAATTCGTTTGAAAATTCAATTTCTTTTCCTCTAGCTTTTTCTACAGTTTCTTGTCATATGTCTTCTTTATCCTCTTTTTCTCTTTCAGGCGCTGTCTCGTCTGTCAACTCACTTTCTTCAACTGTTTCTGTTTTTTCTATTTCCTTCTCCTCAGGGCTTCCACTACCACCTGACAAGTCTTCTGTTACTTCTCCTTCTACCCCATCTAAAGTTCCCGCAACTCCTACCACATTTCCTGCCTCTTTTGTGACTACATTTTCTGAAATGTCTACCATATCTTTAACTTCCCCATCATCTACGATTTCTTCTTCCTCACCATCAAGCACCAGTTCTCCATAGTATGCAGTTATTGTTTTCAGTTTCTTGTTAAGAAAATTTTGTTCCATCTCCATCTTTCCTCCTGGGCCTGCTATGCTTGTTAGCTGCAAAGAGAGAAAAAAACACACAAACTATGCTTTTTTAATTATTGTAAAACTGACAACTCATTAGAAACCTACATTTATTAATCCATGTTTTTTAAGAAGCTCTCTATGATTGATATTTCAAGCTTATAAAGTTGGGGGTAAATTTCTAAAATAACTCTACCCCTCTTTCAATAAGGAGAGGGAGACCTTTTGAACAAGTTGAAGTGACAGACAAGGTGACCAAAGCTATACATATATAAACACAAACAGTAATAATAGTTAGTGGAGTTGTAATCCAAGACCATTAATCCTTGAGAAGTCATGACTAAACAATTAGACGATAACGGTGGAACACTGATTGTAGTGGGAAGTGTAGAATTTACGGTAGTTCAATAGTCAGTTCTAACTTGGTGCAGATCAAACTTTCCATTTAAACTTCATAACTTCTTGAGATTCTGAACGACTTCAGACCCACTTTTTCCATAACATTTATGACTTCTTACTTACAAGCATTTTTAAATGACTTCTTGTGACCAGAACTGCATTAGTTTTTCTATTATTAAATTTCAGTTCAGTTAAAAGTGATACAAATCAAAACTTAACATCTGTGCACTGGCTGTAGAAATAAATAATCTGTAGCTGGCTTATTAATTATACTTCTATCTTACTCTAGCAGTTTCTAATTCTGACAAAAAACGTCCCAAGTTATCTCAAGGCTTGATAATAGACATGCAATTAAGCAGTCTAAAATATTTATAATAAGTTATGAAATCTAGAAATATTTATAGCAACCTCTGGTATCTAGGACAGCCATCTTACCTGGTCTATGTTAGTATTCCTGGGCACAAACAATGCTATATTGTTTGAAATTGACCTGGTTACCCTCACAATCTCAAATGTGAATCATAGTTAAGGAATGTTGCGAGAATGAAAACAAAAGAAGCAATGTTATAAGAAGACTTTAAACAATTTCACAGCATAATTATATTCTTAGTTTAAACTAATACAAACTGATTTCATTACGACTGCAGATTGGGTAAGTTCAACTGAGTTTAATGCCCTCAACAAGTCAGATCAGGCAGGCAATTTATCAAGCTGTCAACCAGGACCAGACCCCCACCCTATGTAAGAAACTTGCCACTTTCTCACAATCCATGACTTTTATTAACCATAAGATTTTAAGTAGTGAAGTAGTGACTAAATGTAGAAGAAAGGGTTGCAACTTCATAAAATCATCTCTATGAATACTTATTATGTTTTAACCCATACTCAACTGAAACAAGATATACAGAAGCTACAGTCAAACACAGAAGACAAGGATTCAAACCTTCCTTCAGTCCTCTTATTCATGATCTTAAAGACAAACCTTAATGTTGCATGCATTTCAATACCTTTTAAAACCATAAAATATATGTACATATAAAATGTGTACTTGAATTAGAGTATTCTGAGTATTTCAAACAATGGGGGACATTAGTGGATTTTCTACCCTGAATACTCTGATATTACATTGGTCCTTCCATTTGGATTCCTCTGCTTTTATTGCTATTTTCTCTTTTGGTATGGTGATAATTAAGCCAAATTGTTTGCAACAATGGTAGTCAGATTACACATTAAGTTTCGCAACATTGTTTTGTTAACACCATTATTTTTGTTTTTTGATAATCCCTTTATTTAATATATAAGTGCCATTTTCACAACTAAAAGTCAAGACAATCACAATTAGAAACAAGGATAAAGCTAGAGGATTCCAACTGAAAGGACCAATGTGCTATTTGGTTTACCTTTGATGTTATCTTAGTAAGAGAGATAATTTGTTATCAGGAATGTCCCTCATTAATAACATAACCACTGGTTACACTGTAATATCGGTATCTAAGTGTGCAGCTGTTGTGCTACAATTCTGATACTATGACCTGTTTATAAGTGCAGTACAGGAATTAAATGACTATGGTCTCTAGCAGGACTAAAACCTTCAACCAGTGTGAAGCTAAGTGATTACAAGTCAGTGACTAAACCACTAGACCTCAGTAATGGAACACTGATTGTATAGAGAAATGTGGCTGAAATACAAAATTAAAAGATATGTTCGTTTTGAAAATAGCACCCAGTTACATATGTGATTATTTTACAGACAGAAGCCCCTAAATGAACTAACCATTTAATGCCTGTACTGCAAAAATTGGACCCACAGAAAAAATAATAAACAACATTTAGATATACTGAGCAGAAAAAAAGACATGTTTTTATATATGATTCATTTACAGTGCTCCATAAATATGAATGTCATGTTCGGCAGATGCCGTTATCTTTGCAATCATGGCCATAAATAACTTTTATTTACAGAAAGCTTTCAATGCAGAGTACATTGCAATTATTTATTGGATGCAAATGGCATGAACATGTTGTGATACGTCTTGTTTATCACCAATTAGAAAATATTTTTTATCACACCTGCCAGCTATCTACATCAGAGAAATACTAAAACTTTCAGCGGGAAAAGAATAAGGGAAAGAATGTCAGTTAGTTTCCAGTAATCTCCCCTGACAGTAAAAGATAGTAATGGCTTCTCAATTTTCAGTCATGATTATGGAACATTTCCACATAACCAGCCCTATGTCTAGATTAGCCAAGGTTTCAGTCCTACACGTGAAAAGGTTTTGGCATTTCCAAAAGAAAAAAAAAATACTTGTATTAGTCCTATGAGGTTAATGAAGAGGGGTTTATCTTTTTATATTATGTGTCAAACTGAACTTTCTTTGCTTTCAAAAATAAAAAGGATATGTATTTAAAGCCACCATTGTTTCAAGATCGAACACTTCAGCACTGAGATACTGGGGCCCGCCCCAGGGTGGACTCAGAAACACAACATCAGCCTGTAGGTGGGTAGCCAGCTTCATGTAGTCACCAACAATAAACTCAATCCTGTCCTCGACTCCATACACCCTTGCATTGTGACGGGCTAACTCTACTTTTGTTGGATCAATATCAATAGCGATAACTGTAAAATAATTATAAGTAGTATCACAGGAAATGCAGGAAAATCTTACAGTATTCATTACAATGATTTAAAAATATGCAAGTATTAAAGAACGGGTTTGCAATTTTTTTTATGTAGTGTGGTTATTAAACATATTTTTATTAAATATGTTTGTTTTTGTTTTTTTTTTTGAAAAGAGCAAGAAAGTTCTAATTTTAAGTCATTTGATTATCTTCTTTCAAAAAATTTGCTGTATTTGTAGATAACTGGAAAGAGTATAAACCAATGAAAGGATACATTTTAATTTTACATGGCAATATTACGCTAGGCAATTATTCTTGTTACTTGTACTGATTATAAAATACAACATGATAAATACATTTATAAAGAAAATTATACATAAATGTTTACCTCTTTCACAAGTGAAAGCAAACTGTATAGTGTTGCCTCCAACACCACAGAATGCATCCACAATGACGTCACACCGGCACCTGTCTGCTATATGCTCCGCTATCTTTTCGGGTGTCACAGAAAACCAGCCCTCTGTGAAAAATACAAGACTGATATTTATGAAGACTTACATGATCAATAAGGTTGTTTGTATGAAGTCTGTTTCAACCACACAAAAGAAAATCTCATCCAAACTAAATGTTTAATATTAAAAATTACTCTTTCAAACCCAGTTTTCACAAAATAAGTACAATGTATTAAAATATAACCTCTATCTAGTCTAACTCCTTCATCAAACTTTGAGAAAAGCCTGTAACGCTGCCCCCAGTATTTTTTCAGCTCAGGATCTTCTGCTATCTCCTGAGGCATTGGATTACCTCCCTTCTTTTTTCTTTTCTTCTTTGGCCTTATTTTCTTTCTCTCACTTTCCTTCTCAAAATGTTTGTCCGTTCTATCCTCCCAAAGTTCAAGGTCATATTCTACAGCTTGTCTTTCATTGTCAGAAACATCTTTTATAAACTCACTTTCCATTCCTATTCCTGAAAACTCAAACACTTCGGAATTTTCAAAGCCTTCTTCAGAAAAACCTGAACCATTTTTAGTCTCATCATGAAAATTAAAACCCATTGTTTCATCAATATTCATTTTCCAATTTTTAATACTGTCAGATTTCTCTGCCAAGTCTCTGCCAACTATCTTTTCTTCAGTTTCTATTGGCAAACCAGATTCCATCATCTCTCCATGTAACTCTACTTCATCTGCTTTCGTCTCATCTCTAATCTCTTCAGTGTTTTCTCCTAAATTCTCATTCCTTTTTGGGCCACTGGCACCAAGTATATCCTTTATCTCTTCAGGAAAGGTATCACTTTCTTTACTTTCAACTTTATCAATTTTACCAAGGAAGTTTTTCACTTTGTTTAATGTTCTACTTCGTTTTGCCACCAACTCTTTCCCATCTTTGTCAAATCGTATGTGAACTGCCTTCTTGCCCATGTTTAAATTTTTAGATTTGGCATGAATGTTTCTGGTTTTGTATTTCACATTGCCCCCTGATATTTTAGGCTTCTTTTCACTTGGACTGATAAAGATAAAATAAAAATAATCCTAAAGCATACACATGTATGTTTTGTGGATAAATAACAAACATGTTATAAAATCTAACAATGTCATTTTCATTATACATGTATCTAAACAAAAAACTGATAAAAACCTTAGAAAAGGGCCAACTCCTGAATAATGGCACGTCAGATAAAGATGAAGATTTTAAACTGAATTTCCATTTTTATTTTGTAAATATTGCACCACATTTATAGATACATGTATGTAGAAAAAAGTACTGAGAAATATTCAACATAAAAAAGTTCTGATAATTAGTCCAACCATCATGTTCAAGGAAGAGAAGCCAGTTACTGGTACCCTTTCACATCTAAGAATGAAACCCCTCCTGCTTCTGGCTGGTATTTCAATCCAAGACCCTCCGAACCAAGGACAAAAGTCCTAACCACTGAGCTATCAAGAAGCCACATGAGGTTTAATTAATGATCAGTGTCTAAAGTGAGATGTACGTGTTGGAGCAACTTGAAATGCAAAAAGAGCACAAATAATTTTTTTACAGTATAGTTTAAAGAATCGTTCTTAAAGCAATTGACTCACAGATGGGTTGATGATGCATGAAAAGGAAAATGTTCATACATATAGAAATTCTGGTTGTAATTGTGAAGAAACATATCTAAGCTAAGTTACTCTCTCATGTTTTGTTTCAGAAACACATCATAATATAAAGTTTTACACACTTTTATCGATAAAAAATTCACCCCTTTAGTCACGGGGAAGAAACTTTGTTTATATTGTTAAATTTGACCACTGACACTAACAAGTGACTGTGGCTCAGTGGCTAGCTCACTACTCTAGCTTACTGACGGAAACGGGATGGGTTCGAATCCTATTGAAATCAAATTCTTTTTTCTTCAGTTTTTATAATGTATAGTAGCACAAAATTATGTTTTTACACAGTAGATTAGCTTCTCTTTAATTTTAAAGAAAAACATTTTGAAGCTAAATTCTATGAGTCAGTTGCTTTAATAGCAGACCCTTTTTTGTTCTAAATTCAAGATTCTGAAATAATATATATGGTCTTAGTAGCAGAATTTTACTGTAAAGATAAATGAAATGGAATCTATCCTTAACATTGGCATGCAACTGCATGGCCCTAGTCTTGACCACTCACCAGTCTGCCACAACTGGAACAGAGAAACCCAACATTACCAGTGCTGCTCTGGCATCTAAAACCTGCTCTCCAGGTACAGGCTCTAACTCATCCACCTCATGACTGGAAATACAATAATAAAATAAGGTCTATTTATTTAAACACTAACTGCATAATTATTTTCATTGAAAATATTGTATTATCTGTTGTTATGAACTTGTAACCTAGCAAAATAAAGGCATTTTGTACTGAAAGCCATTGGAGTGAAGCCACTGAAACCCTAAATTTGCAGTAGGAAAATTAAATATGTTGTTGCCTTGTTGTTTCTTTTCCATTTTGTAATGGCATGTACACGTAACAGACATTACCATCTCACAAAATAAATTTCTGGTTTTGATTAAATGAAATTTTCTTGCATCTTGAACTAGACAGCAGGGTTTATATAAGTACCCCTAAAGCACCCCTCTTCTCTTGAATTTTCTATGCGCCCTGGATGCTCAATGGGGCAAATACAGTATTTACTTTTGGCCTACATTCCTCAAATTTCTAGGTCTTAATCAGTTACACAGAAGTACTATAGACATTTTTTATATCTGAAGTTGCTACCTTACTACAAATAAAGCCACAATATTTTATTCAGAATTATCCATTTTCATAACATCAAAATTAACATTTGACATGGGTATATAATTTTACCCTCATATATTAGGAATCCCAGCCAGACCATGCAACTTGGACTTTGTACAGCGGCCCTATAACCACACACACATCTTTTCTTGTGTGTCTACAAGTAATTATATGCTCCTAAGTGATTTGTTTTGTCAATGGTATCTTGTTTGTGTGTTGCATCAAAATGGAATAACTTTTACTCATCAACAAAAACGTAAAGTATACAAGGGCCATTCCATTCAACCAGATATCCCACCCCAGGAAGGCACTTGCAAAATGGACCAACCCACTTCAGAAGTTTGTTAAATAAAGACACCTCATATATAAACACCACCCTAGACAGAATTTCTTTATTCTTCCTTCATTCTGTTTTAATGGAATGGTCCTACGTAACTACCTGTGTGGCAGCTGCACTGGCCTTCCTTCAGGTGGATCATCGCCATCGCCACCTGACCCACCAAGTCTCGATGGAACACCTGACCCTAATAGTAATTCAACTCTCATGATTAATTCTATATTTTTCACATATTTCAATATTTCATTCAATCTGTATGAACATACAATTTTATGAGACCCACAGTTGAGAAACTTTTTATCCAAAATCAAGGAAAAACAAAGCTGATGTAAGTAGGAATTATATTGTACAGATAAGAAACATCTGTCTGTCAAGTCACAAATAAGCCTTAAGTCTAGCACATATTCTGTTTGCATTGAAAAAAAGTTTCTTTCAAAATGATAAGATATAACTGACATGAAAGACTGATTAACATTCCTTACTTACAACCCAGGTATTTTTTTACTCCCAATCAAGAATTTTGAGACATGGGTATTTAGTCTAAAATGATTCTGTTACCACTCTTTTAAAATACAAATCTAACCAAAAATTTGAATAAACCTATCCTCAGTTCTGTCAGGAAGTTACCTGATCCCTGATTCCGATCGAGACCACTTGACATCTGCCCCGTTCCAGAGTCCTGTTGCTGGTTCCATCGTTCTCTTTGTTTCCTCTTCTTCCTGCTCCCATCAACTGGTTCCTGGTCCATGCCATCACAATCAATGTCTCCTTTATCCCCTTCATCAAACTGCTCCTTATTGTTACCACTGTTTTCTGTATCAAAACTTTGTTTGCAAACCTTTCCTTCAATATCTCCAGAATATTTCTCTCCATCAGTTTTGATCGCTAAATATTCACAGTTATTTACAGAATCTGTATTTCCTTTTTCAACCACTTTTTCAGTCTTTTGATCAGTTTCCAAAGTGTGACTATTTATCTGAACACCATTCAATATAGCTGCAATACTTTCCATGTCTAAGTCATTCACATTTGACCCATCTTCATTTTGTATCAAATAAATCACATCACCACTACCTTCCTCTCCATTATCAACAACAAAAAATGTCTCTCCATTACAAGACTGACTACCAGCAGTCTCATTCTCAGCATTTAAATTCAGCTCAGCAACTTTAACACTTCCCTCTGTCTCTTCAATCTGGTCTTCCTTAGAACTATATTCTGTCATATCATTAAAAACTTCGAGTTCACCTTTTTTATTAACAACAGCAATCCCTTCAGTAACAGTGGAATCATTAACCATTTTCACACCACCTTGCACAATGTTATTAAATTTTTCTGCAAACTGATTGAAATAATACCAATAACTTTCTGTATAATGCTCATTCCAAAGCTCCTCCCAGGCCTTACTGAAGTCTTCTTCAGTTAGGTTTTCATTCTCTTCCATGTTGTTATCTGAAATTGAGTTATTCAAAGCTTCATTTTTGACTTCTGTCTCTGGATTTTCAGAACAGCCAGTTTGAGAATGATGACTTGAATAGGAATGCATCATGTGAACCATTTCCGTTCTTTCATTGGCTAAGTTTTCGGCATCAGATTCAGTATCACAGTTTTCAACATTGTCTACATCTGAACTAGCTACTTCTGTTCTTTTCTGTAAAGTGGATATAATGTCTTCACCATTAATACATTTAAAGATTGGAGACAAATACTGCATTGGTGAGCAGGGATTTATATATTCCTGATCTGTTTTTTCAAAAGCTTTTTCAGTGTTTTCAACAGTCGTTTTACTCTTCTTTGCTGTATGAACAGCATCTGAGATCAAATCTCCACACTCAGATGCCTTCTGTTGATTTTCAAATTCATTTCTTGTATCTCCTTCAGAATCTGCTTGTGCATCTTTTGATTCAGTTGTTTCATTTTCCAGTAAGTCATTCTCTTTGTTCACTTCTTCTGTTACTCTGTTATTACTCTCAGCCTCACATTCCACCTCTACTTCTGCAATAGCTGGCACTGCTTGTAACTTCTCAAAGTCAATCTGATCAGGATATTTAGCAACCCACCCTTCCCAGACAAGATATTCCCCATATTTCCCCCAGTAATCTTGCCAAACAGTGTCAAGGTCAATTCCAGCTAAATTTAGATTTACCCCATTCCTAGGTGTACTTCCTGACAATCTATTTTCTACAGAAACTAAAGTATCAGAGATGGTGCTGTCGTCTAATTCAATTCTGTTAACCGAATTCCCTCCCTTCGTCTGTTCACATTCGTCTGTTTCCATATATTTCTGTCTGCTTCTCTGCCTCTTCTTCTTTTTCTTATGTCCATGATTTTTGCTACCCTGTTAAAATAGCATTTGACATTTTCTACATTTTGTGCTATTGCATTGTAGGCTATGATCAGTCTGCACACCAACTTGATCTGTCTAAACCGAATGACAGACAAAACCAGCTAAGAAATTTCGCAGAGTTAATGTTACAAGACCTTATTACTGCAGGGCTTTTTTCTCACAGGTAGGGGAAGGGGCCCTTCCCTTAAATTTGGGAAAAATTAACACTGTATTTTTGCAAAAGGGGAAGAAAAAATTTGATATAAATTGAATTTTAGAGGAAAACTGTGTAATTTTAAAGAATTTTCCGGAGGGGAAGATGCCTGTAAACGGCCCATGCTATAGAAGGAAAAATATTTATTACCAAATTACTTTTCCATAGCAATCATTTGAGAATATAATGAACATCAAAAGAATCAGTTAGTTTTAAGAAAATGTTCAAGAATCAAAGACAGAAAGAACAAGTTACAGAAAATCTTGCAAAAGGCTGACATGTTTCTTGTGCCCTTGTCTTCAATAAGCAGATATTTATGAAATTATAATATTACACTCAAATGTTCTCCACTTGCCTTGTCATGTAACAAATGGAGTGAAGTGGCTAAGAATATCTGTTTCTTGGGTAATTTCATGAAAAAGGTTTAAGTCAAAATGCTTCTTTTCTTTAATGGCAATGATCTATTTTTTGCTCTATACCTATAATTGAAACAAGGGCCAAAATTGTGATTCAGTCATTTAAGACCTTCATAGTTGGATTTTCTGATTCCCTTGAAAACCTAAGTCAAAATGCAGTAGGTCTAACAATTATGTGTAACTGAGAAAATATTCTTAATCAGTTTGTAACTGTGCAAGAAACAAATGCATACTTTTTTCTTCTTTTCTTTTTTTCCAAAGGAAAACTGCACTGGCAAACCCATCTTTTTCATCATCTCTATTTCTGCAAGCTGTTCTTCAGAAAGTACTAATTCATCATCATCATCATCATCATCCTCATCTTTGTCTTCCGGACATCTGTTACTGTTTCCTTCTTCAGTGGGTTCGGGACTTGTGACTGCAACTTGATCATCCTTGTCATAGCCTAAGATAATCATGTTTTACAGATTTCAGAAAAGGATTTAAGACAACATCATATTTCAAAATGTCATTATATACATGTATATAGTGTCCTATTTCTGGACTTGCATAAAGTAGAGCTCCATAGCATGTTCTTAAAATATGGTTGCTGCAATCAATCTGTGAGAAGCAGTGATAACTTAAATAACCTTAACAAATAGACCACTGTGCCCTCAGTGTGGGCTAAGATGACCCAAAACAACCAGGTATGTTAAAGTCAGAGGCTAAATAGAAAAATTAAAACAATACAAAACACCAAAAGGAGAGAGCATAGTGCTTGACTGTGTGTTCAATACTGTTTCATTTTATCTGTTTAAACTCTTATTGTCTGAAATCTTCAAGTTATTTCTTCAGTGTCTTCTTCTTAAGTTCAAAAAAGAACTTTAAACTTACCTAGATTTATAGAAAATAGAATGGTAAAAATTCAAATGACTGCACCTTCCCATTGGATGAAAATGTAGGACTAACACTAAGAATTACCCAGTACATAGGATCAAAAAAAATAATTTGTTTCATTGGGATATTTTTGCCATGGTGACGTCTTTGTCATATAACACAGGTTTCAGAAGTATTAGATGTCTAACCATTTGACTTTTACAACAAACTTCCCATAGTCAAAAATGACATTAAACAACAATAACTGTTTTAACAAAGTTAGGACAAATAATTTACCAGTTTGATCAACATAACCATCAGCTGACATAGCAGATGATGCTGTTTCATAAGACACTTGTTTTTCAGTATAATCCACCTCTCTATCACCTGCATCATCAAGTTCTTCCTCACTTTCATCAGCACCATCTTCATACAAATCTTGCAGACCGAGTTTGTAAAGGTAACCATCTCTGGTAAAACAGTACACAAGAATCATTTTAACAAAATTCAGAACCAAATCATTCCAGATAAAACAATAATGCATAAATCCGCACAGACCTTAGACAATAAGCAATAGTGTTTGACTATTAACCAGAAATCCATTGGATTTCAGTCCTGTCAGCTAACTTGACTGTGACAATTAAAATGACAATGAAAATTTCTGCTTTCAATGTCGTGTATTTGATGGTCAAAACTCTTGAAAAGATTGTCAGATTTGTAAGAAATCTCACTGCAATTTTGACTTAACCTTCAGGTATATGTAATAACCCTCTCCATAGTCCATACTAATACCTGCAGCAGCTACACGTGAAAAGCACAGTGCAGTAGCTCCATTTCTTTCTAAACCAATGAAGTAAAACAAAATAGGTTTTTCTTTAATATAACTGAACCAGTCCTGACACAACTGTCCATCTGGTATACTATTAAGCCTGACCTTTTTCAAACAGTGTTTGTTTTCCTTCCTTTGGGTCTGGTAAAGGGACCCATTCCCAATGGCTAGAAATTCTATTTTTTCCCAAAATGAAGTCAAAAGTTCCCAATGACAAAATTGTTCATCTTCTAGTTTGACTCTATTCTGAAAAACTGAGCTCCTTAAATCCTAGAAACAGAGAGCTGATGTTGTAAAAGCCAACAAAAATGTGTTTTATTATTTGTTGTTCATTTAATAATAATTCAACATTCCCAAAAATTATGGGTGTCATTTCAATATTTTTCCCAATTTCTATATTTTCCAACTGATAACTTCCCAACTGCACGGATCTGGAACTGTTCCCAAAGGGTTTGAAAAAAAACAAAAAAAAACAAAAAACTGTAAAAGTTTGCAGCCATTTAAGATACAAACCCAATGAAAGCTCTTGTACAATGGCATTTTACTGCAGTATCTGTCTCGTCTTGGGACAACTGTAACTGCAATTCTGCCAAGTGATTCCATCTGTAACACATCTTTGTTGTCTTCAAACCTTTGACCACATCCAAGAAACTAATAAGAATTTATATACTTGTATAAAAGACCACATAGAAAGCATGTTTGAATAAAATAATATGGCAACAGAAAAACATCATACAAGGTTCCTTCAGTTTTAACAATTTTTTCCTGAAAATAAATTCTCAAAACTTGATCTTATTTATCCCATTTGTTATTGCTTTCTGCATTCAATCTAGTACTAATGCCATACCTGTGAATCAAGAAAAGGCAGTGGAAACTCACAAACACACATAGGTCAAACTCATATGATGGAAATTTTGAGCTAATTTTGTGTTGTTAATATCTCGATTTGTGTTAGTTTGAAAGACCAAAATAATGAAGTACTTTTGCAATAGGATTATTATTGCTATGTTGGAAGTGAAGATGATTTCACAACTATGAGTAAAACTTGATAAAACTGACACAGATCGAGAGGAAAACCATTTATCTTTCAAAATATGACAAGTTTAAGTGATACATTGAAAATTACTCATTTTAGGGTTGGAGAAATTCACACTGTCTACACATTACAAAAGAAATGTGTCCACTGATAAATTTATAAGTAGCACTGCAGGATTTTAACAACTGTTTTGGTCCTATCAATTTTCAATGGTAACAGATTCAACTTATTACTGCCAAAAGTCAATACTGACTATACTACGCAGAAAATTATGTCTGAAATACCTGAAAAAATATTCATCTAAAATACGTATCTTTATTCAAAAATTTACTCTCAGAGAATCAATAATGCAATCTTCGGCATTACTCATCTGAAATCATTAAAAGCTCTGTTTTAATAAACTAAACTAAAATATCAAATGGAAAAAGCAGCTGAACTTCGTATGGGGTCGTTCGCGAAATCATATGATAAATAATGTTATAAACTCGTTCAAAAGAACATAATCTAGCTTAAACTTGCAGTCATCTTCTATTTAAAAATTATGTTGGTGTCACGTTTTCTTTACCGACTTTTCATTCAAATATGTATAAACTGCTTGATTTTCTCGAATGTTTGTCGTTTTCTAAAGCATGTATACAGACGCTTGGTTAATTTAGGTTACACTCAACTAAATTAGATACTACTGCGTTCTCATTGTCGAGCCCTAGTCTCATTTAATTTGCTTCTGAAAGTTACCCTTTATTTTATACCAAATTTATTTTAGTTTGATTGTGTAGGAAGCTTTTAGCTTACAGACACACTCTCAAATCCGTTCCTGGAACTAACCAGTACTAAGCAATGAGTGTAAAGTTTCTTGCTCAAGGAAACAACGGCTTGCCCCTGACTGGGTTTGAACCCTTGCGGCTAGCAATCCTTTGACTACTAGTCCGACGCGTTAACCACTCGGCCACGCCGCCTATGAATGGCATCAAAATTGTTTGTGCATTTTTTGAATTTTCACGTTTTTCACTTCAATCCCTACCGATATTGTAAAAAATTGTTACATTTTTATAACAAAATTCTTGCTTAATCATATCGAGTGTCAGACATTTAGACCCCTTGTCACCGAGACCCTTTAAATTTTAAATTGAAGATGACACTTAGATCCCTTGAAGAAACTTAGACCCCTATTTTTGGAGGCACTTTGACCCCTTATTTTGGATTTATGTTTAATGATTTCTTTCTCATATTTGTTTGAAATAAAATTTTTGTCAGGGAATGTATATTTTTATCAGTTTGATGATTGAAGCAATAAAAATATACAATAAATTGGTATTCAAAGAAAAAAAAAACAATCAACACTGAATCCTTATTCATTATATTACATTGATATATTTTATTTTTTTGTCTATAACAATACAACAATGAAAAAAGTACATGAATAATAGATATGCAACAAATATAGCATGACGTCATAAAAAATGTTGAAATTAATGAAAAAATAAAAATAAGTTTTAAATATGCAATTGGCTTAGACATATTATAAGCAACAAATGTAGCAGATTGAAAAAAAAAATATTAAAAACACTTAAATGAAAGTATTTATTCTTGTATGTGATTCATAATTCTGATAAAAAACGTTAAATTGCATTATTTCATCAATTTATATGGTATGTACATTTTAAATATATTGATTTTTTAACAAATATTCTTCTATATGTTTTGATTTTTTTCAACGAATCACCTCTCTTGATAGTTTTTTTCCCCATGAAATTACGTTTCTCTTTGTTCTTGGTCCCTTTCAATCAAATTTTACAAAAAATCATTACTTTATTGCTATAAATATCAAATAATGATATCAAGTATAACAATAATTATAATAAAATCAATCTCATGGCTAAATCGATTTAATGAAACGTTACTTAAATAAGGGGTCTGAGTCTTTAAAAAATTAAATCGGGGGTCAAGGTGTCTTAGGGGGTCTAAGTGTCATCTAAAATTGAAAGAGATTTTATTTTCAAGGGGTCTAACTGTCTTGCTCCCATCATATCGAGTGTTTCCTGAAATTTTGTTACAAATGATCAGCCCTTAGAAAATTATTATGTCTTCTTGACAAATTAAAAACCTGCTTGGAAAAAAACGTGTTTACTATCTGAAATTAATTTACACAGTATTTGTGTCTATAACAACAGTTCACAACTATACAGTTCACAACTATAACAATTCTGTAACCTTTTTATATATATATTGTCACATTTGGATCTGGAGAATACATTTTTATCGGTATCTGTGGCTGAGAGGATGCTTTAGTGTTTCATTAAGAAAATAGTATCAGTGGATGCTCTAAGTCCTATTCGGATTTCTATAATTGCTTGAAATGTAACAGCTGTATAAATTTATTCTATTCATAATGATTTGAATGAAGACATGTGAAAAAGAGACTTCTTTAAACAAAAGTTTTACATCGATTTAATGGTTGTCAGTCAAAACGGTCCATCCCCAAAACGGCCGTCGAAACGAATGAGAATTCAAAAACAAAACGTCCCACTTTTACCAGTCAAAGCGGTCCAGATAAGAAAATGTTTAAGTTTTGTTGTTACTCTTATAGAAAATTCAATAAATGCCAAAACGGCCCATAAAGCAAATTATGTTTTATTGTAATTCATATAGAATTTTTAACAAGAGATAATTGCCTCAAAAAACTGTACTTTGGCCTGCTATTTTTTTGTAGTGCTTGATATTTATGTCGTTTCACACAAAAACAGAAATATGTATTTTTGTTATATTTTCTTTTATTTTTATTTTCTTTTTTTATAAAAAGCAATAAAGGCTAAAAAACAATATATTCTGATGATCTTTCAATTTGTTAAAATATCATAAATTATTACAAGAATATCAGCATTAATTTTTCAATTGTAAACCTACATTAGCCATTTGGTAATAGAAAAAGAACGAACAAATTAACTCATATTTTTTTTCCAATTCAATCTGAAATCAAATTATTTCCCTCCAATTGAAACGAGTTTAAAGGTTTTTTGGTCATCTGCATGTTTCAACTTTAAGAGTGTTACTTTTTTATTGTATTTTTTTTACTTGAAATGTGGGCCGGTTTGACTTGAAATGCGGACCGTTCTGACTTGAAATGTGGTCCGTTTTGACCGGCCCGTTTGGGTTTTGGACCGGTTAGACCTGTATTCGATTTAACTGGATCATATGCATATCACATTATGGGCTATGGTGGACATGTGCGTCATATTATTCAACATTTCTCGATAAAACTTCCGACTTATGCATAAAACACCAAAAAGTGAAAGATGCGCAACCGTGACTTTGTCCTTTATAAAGCTAACAAAAGGCTTAGATCAACTTGCCCATGAAGTTTAAATCAGTTACACTAGAAGGACAGCTTGGACATGAATACTGCTATTGTGAAACATATCTGAAACATAGTAAGAAACCTTAAATCTGTGTAGGAAAAGCAAGTCACTTGATATGATATTTCCTAGTACTTCATCTTATTCACGAGATTTTACAGGTTTCCAGTTTTGTCAAAACCCAGTCGGATCATATTTGATAGATAAGTCTTGCCATACTTTGAACGCTTCCCATGCGTTTTCTCTCAAATCCAGCCGGTGTTTGTTGAAAAATATCTTGTACAAGACAGATTTATCAATAGAAGTTACTTTTTGTCAATGGATGGTTTTGAATATTGACAGCTGAATTATTAGAAATTAATTTCTGAAAAAATATCTTTTATGTTCAAACGCAAATGTTACGGAATATTTAGACTAAGTGACCGTAAAATGCATAACAAGAATAGTCCAAAACATGATAAGGATAGTCTACATAAGCAGCACGTTCGACAGTTGTCTGCATGACATCACACTGGAAGTCTTTTGTTATGTAGATTATTACTTCTATTTCACACTTAAAGTGTTGTTTTGTGTAATTTCTTTACCAGAAGTCTGAATTTCTCTGACAAGATACATAGGAAGGCTAATGTGTTATTTGGCTGGTCCAATTATTTTGTAGTTTTTACAATCAGAAATATTTCAGAACTACAGTTCTGGTATAGGCGATGCAGGTAGTCAATTTTGTAATTCAGTATTCCCGGTCACAAAGGTAGTTCCCATCCATAAATGATAATGTGATGAAACTTGAAATTATTATAAATCATCATTTTCAGCGTAATTTTTTATATTAGTTACCTTGAAGTAGTGTAACCTTTGTTATCAGAAATTCAGTAAAATATCTAGACATGAATGTGTCTGAAATACAGTCTGTGGAATTAACAATAATGGGAAGCAACCGTGTTTCAAAGTTTGTATATTATTAGCGGTTTTTAACCTTACGATCAGAGTCATTAAGACGCATTACATCTTTTTTGAGACGTTGCCTGTGATTGGTCGTTTCAGTTTGGTTGACCTTTGGCATGACATATGTACATAATTAGAAATGTAAGGTGAATGTGACAGAAAGTGATAAATAAGGTTTTCGTCAAGATATGGGTACTTACAGGCCAGGTAATTTTTAACATTTTCATGCAGTAACAGACGTTCTATTTCTCCCAGCGTGTCCCCACATTCATTCTGAAATGATGTGAAATTGGTAGTTTTTCATGATGTCTAGCATATGATTACAGCTAAAATAAGTGATCAAAATTGTTAATTTAGACCCACTCTATATCCGATCGTTCAAAGCACTGTCAGTTCCTGTGGCATTTTTAGATATGTCGAGGCAGTTTGTTTGGCTCTTGTTCACTTCATTTGGTAGTGTGATACTCAGTTGAACAGGAGTCTGTAAATGGTACATGTACATGTAGTTACTTGAGATACCAGTCATGAGTGGTATTGTCTGTTCTGAATGTTTTTTTACAATAGAATTTAATGATGCACTTTTTAAAAAAAATAGCTGAAAGATCTTTCAGAGAAAATCGTTTATCTTGTCAGGGTGGCGCAGGACTTAACTTACATTGTGGGGTGGTGGGGTGTGTTTAAACACCAAATAGCTTGAATGGTATGCAGGACTGGTTTAGTAGTTCATATCAGATGATAACAGTAGTGGAGCAACTGTTCAAATACAGTGAGGTACCAGAGACTGCACTAAGTAACCCGTTGCTTAATTCAAGTCATAGTGTATGCTTTAAGTTCTGACACCAGCGACTGCCACAGTGAATGACCAATAGCAATGAAGATCACAGGAATTATGTATGTAGAACAGAAAATAACAGCATTTAGTTGTCTTAATTTTATGTTAGTCTTTTTGATTGTCAAACATATTTTCCAAATATTGTTTAATTATGGTCAGCATTCCAGTAACTGGATAGCACAGCAAACTGGATCTCTTGTTGAAATTATTTGATTATAGAGTTGGTCTAGGGTATTCCCATAAGTAAACATTTTTTAAGCAAATTTTGGTCCACTGAAGGCTAGCCACATCCCTAAATAAAACTATGGGATGGATATAGCTGGTACCGTAGACTACACATTTAGGTTTTGCATTGTATCAAAGTGTTGCAGGTGCTGTTGTATGAAGGTTCTGGATGTTATAATAACTCTTCTTTGAATTTTTCTAATATTTTCTGAATCTTTCACTTTTATAGTGTTTCAAGGAAAAGATATTTGGAAAAAAGTTTTCATTCTTAACAATTTATCAATCAATGATTTTATAAACACTTTCCATAGTTGTTACATAAATAGCACATAAATTCAGCATCACTACACATGTTCAGTCATATACATGCAGCATGTAAAGGGAGAGAAATACTGACAACCAAACAACATGTTGGGACTATGCATGTTCACAAAATTGCTCTCTTTTGGATTAACAATGTCCTCAGATATTTGTCATGTTTGTAATAAAGTTGGATCTGCTGAAGGCCTCCTTACTATCCTCTTGGCCATAGTTGATTTGCATTTAGTTGTTGACATTGTCACTGAAACTGCTAGTGCCTTTTTAATGTTTGAAGGTATGAGGTTGTATTTAGCTGTTTGAGTTTTGGAAATGCACCTTTGAAGAATAGTTGTAACTTGGAACATATTAATATGTATATCCAGTTATTTTGGTATATTTCATTTTTATGCCCCTGGAGGGAGCATATTGTTTTTGGTCTGTCTGTCTGTTTGTTTGTGTGTCTGTCACAAAACTTTAACCTTGATCAAAACACAGAAGACCTTCCACCTACAGCCTCCAGACTTCACAGGACAGAAGCTCTATAGACTTCCTTTCAAAAGGTCCATGTTTTGAAACCCAGTAGGATTGAGAGACTCTGGTGACTTGCTGCATTCTGTACTCTTGGTGCAAGTACTTGTTTGAAGCAGTCATCAAACTGGATTGATGTATTATTTAAGTTGCAAGAACTTGTTTAAAATTGATATAAAATGAATTGGCTTAAACTGAAATTATTGTACCCAAAAGTATAGAGATTGGTTAAGAATATACTCTGACCTGCTTGAAGTCTTGAACCTTTTCTAATGTAAATGTGTAGTGTTAGAAAAAATAATCAGTAAAAAATATTACTTGAACTGAAATGTCTGTGCTCACATCTTATCACAGTGAATACGAGGACACCATGTCAGAGCAGTGTCACTGTTTTCATTTATATACCGTTTATTCTCGCTTATAAGACGCATTTTTAGGAATCATATTATAAGGTTGTCGAGGGGGGAGCGTCTTATAAGCGCGTCCTTCAAGAGAAAAAAAAATCCCAACAAGAATCTGGCTTCTACAGTCAAGATTTTGGCAACCGTTATGTGCTGCAAACTGTTCAGTAACTTACCGGGGCTAAACAAAAAATAACAAGGCAAAAAATTACCATTCCTGTAGAAATTGATCAACGACTTTTAATTAGTATTAAAAGTATTGCTAGATCATAGATGTTCTTGTTTTGGTCTAATAAAGGCTTTTTTCTCCTTTTTAGACAGCGTCAGCGTTACTTTCATTTCAACATCAGCCATTTTGCTAGGAGTGCTAAAGCGCATCCCGGGCCGTACCGCACTGTATTAAATTATGCTCAATCGGCGTATACTACTCGTTCTTTCTTTAACATTATTTTATGTTTTTAAATAAAAGAATGTTTGGCAATAAGTTAATATTTAATTCTTTTTTTTTTCAATTAAAACATCACTTTAAAAACTGTAAATCGCAATTGTTGCTTCTTCAAGTCACGCTAACAATAATGTTAAATTCTCACATTTAAAAAACTGTGAAATTTAGTAAAGGGGTCTCACTAATGAACAGACTGTTATTTCAATGATTCGCAGGAATTGATAGCTGAGACCCTTTTACTGTTAATTGTCTGGCATTGTAATTATACGCCAATCAGATGCAAATTTTCAGCAATTTCTTATCGAAGAACGTAATTGTTGTATAAACACTACCAGCTTGTGATTGCCTAATTGTGTCTTCTATTGATTGGTTTGAATTTGCTGATTGACAGTTCAGTATGCATGACTACCTTCTCAGACCGCAACATGATTGGATAATATATCGATATGGGCATGTTTTATTGCTGATAATGCAGTTGGCGTTAGTGAGAAAACGTTTTGTGACTGGCAATCCAAACAAAGATAATTGATGAATGTGACAGCGCCGTCGGTAAAAAAAAAATTGCGGTTGAAGTTAAAAGTAAAAGACTCGGTAAATGATACGGGAAATAGTTGACCGATCATGACTACCTGCTCAGACTGCAACATGATTGGATAATATATCGATATGGGCATGTTTTATTGCTGATACTGCCGTTGGCGTTAGTGAGAAAATGGTTCGTGACTGGCAATCCAAACAGAGTTAATTGATGAATGTGATAGCGCCGTCGGTAAAAAAATGACGCGGTTGAAATTAAAGTGAAAGACTCGATAAATGATACGAGAAATAGTTGACCGATCATTACTTGTGCTACAATACGATTAAGGGCATTTCAGCTTGCCAAATTTTAACTGTGAAGTAGTGAAACCAATTAATTGTCATTGTTATAATTGGTAATTATGGCAATGTGATGAATTGTTAGTGCTACGGCTTGTATGATCATACCTTTAGGTAATTAAGTATTAAAAAATAATTAAAATACGGTACCGGATGTATACAGTTGCTGTTAATGAATGGATGTCACTGTATTTGTAGAAAGTTTTTCTTGGGGTTTAAGAAATGAAATTAATTCAGACCTTGTCAAAAATTAAATAAAATATGTTAAAATTAATTTTGTTTAAATATTTTCAAAATACCAAAAACAAATACAGCAGTTGGGTTTCCAAGTGAAAGTTCAAAACACGAACCCCGTGACCTCGGATGATGTGAAAATCTGACCGCGTCTTATAAGAGGGTCAATGCAAAAAGTACATATTTTCAACTCAAAGTTAGGGTTGCGTCTTATAAGCGAGAGCGTCTTATAAGCGAGTATATACGGTACATGTAGATAGTATTTTACTAAGTCTTAATTGTAATGAAATGAAAAATAATTGATTCAATATGTAGAGAAAGTATCACCAAAAAATTTCCTTAAGACAAATAGACAGACTCTCAGACTGTGCTCATTACCAATAATTCGCTATTCACCTTAAAAGTGTACAGCAACTCTTTATAAAGAAAGATGTTGATACATTCAGTTTACCCATTGTACTTGAAATTTTTGTCCAACACCTTGAAGTTGGGTAATGATTCCTTCAGTATCATTCACATTTATATGGTTTTGAAGGAAATGAAACATCTTAGATTTTAATGTAGGCCTAATTTTGCCCCTTTAAATGACAGACTAATGTGGTCAGCCAGATGTCCAGGTAATATACAGTCGAACACTTAGTCATGTAGAAACACGGCTGTTTACTGATAACTGGTATTTTGACAGGGGAAATAATCTTTGTTTCTTGGATGCAGAAGATTGCCTAGACAATTTCTGATTGAACACAAACTATTATAGGAGCAGTGGTGAAGGATAAGAGCCAATAACTGTTGATTCGGAGGTTGTTGGTTTGAATCACACCAGTGGTGATGATCTCCAGAACCCTAGAGCAAGTTGTTGAGACGGATTAATATGAATTACAGAGACTTTTGAGGCATAGAGGTTAAAAAATAAACATAACTAAGTAAAACTATCAATACTTACGTTTATAAGCATCATACCATGCCACTCTGAATAATCCTGCCTGGACAGTTCCATGAAAGAGTTACGAAAGTCATTTAGTTCAATCATTGATGACTTCTGGGTTTCTCTACCATTTTATATTGTATTCAATTTATTTTGAGTATACAAAAATGTAGCTTTTCATTCTGTAAGAAGTCAGATGTTAGTTTAGTGTGTCCTGTTGCACTCAAGATCGTTAATTTCGGTAAAAGAGTATTTATTATAAAAAGGCTGTCATGAAGAAAAGAGTTACATTCAATTTGATTGAATTTCTACTCAGTTCTGCTCACAGTTTCTGTGAGCATGTCATACCGTCGTGAAAGTGGGATTCATACTCTAACGAAAATTGTAGATGTTAAAGTCTGCACATTGATTGCTTCAGTGCTTTTGGTGAATACTAATCTCTTTAGCTTGATTAGAAATTGTAACTTTTTCTAACCAAGACTCATTACACTCCAGACACTGTCCATGATTGATCGAGTCTCAGCAGAGGAAAAGAGCTGGCAATTTTCTGTAGTACCGTTACCTTTTTTACAGCTAATGATGAATCAAGACAAACGTTGTAATCACGACTATTAGGAACGTTGCAGTTAGGTAACGAGATCGGTGGATAATTTCAGTTATGAGAAACTTTTGGAGACGTCATTAGGTTATAGTCAATGAAGAATGATTTTGTCATCATCTAGAGGTCATGAAACATCTATATGAACCATTTTCATTAGTCATATTTCTTACTTAAGAATACTGCTAGCAGTTCTAGAATGAGGAGGATTAAGATCGGGGTTGTTTAAATGTAATTTCAGTAGTCTCGATTAGATACATTATGTAAACTTATAAACTTGATCATGGACGTGTTTAATCATGACAGGAACTTCTGTCAGGATAGAATTAATATGATTAATAAATTGAACAAATGATGGTTAGGACTTATTGAATATATATGCACCCATATGTACAGTATCATTAATCAGTATTCATAATAAAAATGTTGTGGGATCATACAGTCTTCCACTCATGATTAGGTGATGGTAATGTCATGATCAGTTTCCTTGCATATTGGTCAGTACCAGATTGCAGTGAAATCAAGGTTAGAGGTGTAAGTTGTGAGGCAGTGTACATTAAGACTGTTTTGTACTAAGTACACTATCAGAAATCTAACTGTTGTCCAACAAATGTTACTTTTGATTGAAGGTCAGGCGATTGTGAAAATGATAGATTTAGGAAATAGATTTTAAGTTTGAGTGATATACTGTCTGATATATCACGGTGTCGAGTTCAGATGCGTAGTAATTTAATCACGAAGGCCGTAGGCCTGAGTGATTAAATAATTACGCATATGAACGAGAAACCGTGATATATACGACGGTAGATCACGAAAATGTTAAAATCTATTTCCATTCTAACACGTACGTATATTTATAAAGGACGTAAGTATGTGCACTATTTAACAGTGGCGTTCTCAGTGACGTCAGCGGGCGCGCGCTTGTATTCAGCGTGCTATACTGCCTGATATATAACGCTCAATTCCTTCTTTGTTTATTGTCAGCAAATTGCGGATAGTGTTAGAATGTTTTATACATATAGAACGAACATGTTGTAACGTTGTCAGTAATTTGGAATTTATTGGTTTGTGTTGACCAGCACCTAAGCAGATATTATATTGATTTCTTGTATCTTGTTCTAGAAATCTATACTCTGTTTTATGAGCATGGAGGTAGATGTATATATTTAGAATTACAGTACACTTGAATACATTGTCGTAGAACTGTGTTATTGAACTTTTGATTAGGCATTTAAACTTCGGGTGATTGACATTCTGTTTAGCCTACATGCTGTGGCCACAGGTAATGTGTATATGGGGCTTTGAAGGCAAATAATGTGTATGAAATCTTTGAATTAATCTACAAATTCATGTTCCGAGTGACCAGCCAGGATTTAGTTTTCCCAGACACTATGATTGTTTATACATTTGTATAGTACAGGCAGAAGTCTACATTTTACAGGAGAATTCAGTTGACCACATTCCAGTAGCCATTGAAATACTATTTTTCTTTAATAAATTATTCAGAACTCATGTAACGGTTCAGCAAGATTTGATATTAAAATATTACAACTTTTATGATGCCATAATGTTTTGACATTTTAGAAAATTAAACCAGTTAACCCATATTGCATGATTCAGTCATTCTATTCACATTGATTAAAACATGTAAGGAAATAAAGCAATTGTAGAAAACTGCCAGTTTATTTTGTTTATTTGTAGAAATTCTTTGGAAACCCCGGATACTGAAGCATTTAAATTTTGTTTCGAACATACTCAATAAAATGCTTTCAGATGCACATGTGTAAATTGCATCTATGAATTGACAGATACCTGTAATTCCTGATTTCTTCTGTGATTAAATTAGATAAAGGGAAGATTCTAATCTGGTTTAACAAGACTATTGCACCTTGTGATAGGATGAATGTTTGTGCTGGTTGAATTTTTATTCTGTTTTTTTGTTTGATTACACATGTGTCTGCTAAGACCAGAATTATATTTCTCTTGTGAAATAGCAGCTTTCATGATTGTGAGAAATACAAGTTTTGTTCAGCTTTGAGGGTCGATTGTTATATAACATAGGTGGTTAAAACTATTCCGTCAGTGTGCACTTGAGCAATGATAAGCAGTATGAATTTAGTTGTGTTACACCTCTAACCTGAATCCCTAAATAACTCATATATTATGTTATCAGGGGCTGTGGAGTTTATAGGTTTAAGATAACTAAATTTCAAAAGTTGACGAAGTGCCAGTGCTTTTGCATATCTTTTGGTAAACCCTATTTTTGGCTTGTATTTTATGGGATGGGCAGGCAAGGCTGATAGGGGTCACCTGGGTTGATCAAATTGTTTTCTTTGAAATTCAGTCCAAAATTTGTGAACATTGCTTTTTTTTTCTAGAAAACATTTTATTGAGTGTTGTTCAGATAAGTTTTAAACTTATGTAAAATAGTGAGATTTAAACGTATTGTATAAATAATAAAATAAAGTATGAATCTATTCTAGTAGCTAAAATTTTAACTGCATAATGAGGTTTTTCGTATTGTCGAATAAAGACTTAATGATAATGAATAATGTTCTCATCAGATTAGCAATTCTGATCTTGAATGTATAAACAGCTGTTCATCTTTTAACAGAATGTCAAACGGTAATCATGTAATTTAAATGTTAAAATTGTCCCTTAAGAGGAAATTACTACAATTTTTCCAAAGTTCATGCAATCGTTTTGTTGAGATTTTACTGTTTTTAATGAAACTGTCAGTTGTTTTGAGGAATGAACCTGTCACAGAAACAAACACTGTTTATTTTCTGTCTTATTCTGGTTTTGTAAAATAATGCATCATTGAAACAAACACACAGTTCTGTTTTGTTTGTTTGGCAGTGATGGGCAAAAAAGGAATCATTTTCTCATATTTCTCCAGTTATTACAGAGGTCGGCTTCAGTTCAGTAATTACTGTGGGGGAAAATGACAACCGAAAAATTGCAACATCTGCCAAAACCTGTAAATGCATTGTTCATTTACATATTGTCCTTACTTTTAAAGATTTCTCTACATGCCTGAAGATTTATGAATAAATGAATGGAATTTATGTCATTTTCACACAGTTTAAAGTGTGATTGAAATTATTGTTTTGTGGAAATTGGTTAATTTAGGAGGTAAATGTTGACAAAATATACCTTGCTACAGTACACGCAACGCGGACTTTGACAACGAACACCCGTCCCCGCGATTTTACTGTCCGCGTTGAGGACTAAAATGACCACCGCGTCGAGTGTTCAGTCGTATAAAACTCGGTGGTCAGCGCAGCCATTCGCGGTGTTCAGTACCACGGCGTGTCGCGGCGTCGGATCGCAGGGTTTGCAGTGTCCGACAAAATAAAGCCACAACTTAATTTTACTTTCCCAAAATTTGTTTTTTTTTTTCAAAATAGTTACAAAGTACACGTAATTATTACCAGTTGAAGTTCTTTTTTTTAATACCCCATCAGGTTTAATTTTTGTTTGTTGACGATCGATGTTTGGTTGTATAATTGAGGGTATTTGTAGAAAAGTAACAGCCGATAATGAATAGATTTACACACCTACATGACATCTTGTTAATAAACTTTAATTGCTGCAATTAATTTATTTCAAGTCTTTAATCGGTGCCGTGTTTGCGTTAATCCACTCGCAATTAAATTACAAATGATAACCAAACTGCGAAAAGTTAATAGATCTAATTTAAAGAGTCAAAATTCGAACAAATCCTCTCTAATTCCGATGCATTTGTGTACAAACGCTCCTATCTGTTACACAAAAAAGACAATGCAAAGCAGTTATTTCCATAAAAAGTTGATCCTATTTTCAGAAAATGAATCAACACGTGTTTAACTGCTTTCAACTTCTGTATCATTTAGGCGCTTGGCAAAATTATTGATCGATTTGGCTATATAATAACAAGCGTTTTTCAATTCCAAAAACAAAAGTACTCAATAAACATACACCGGAAATGTATTTGAAATTTGGTTTTAATTTGACCAACTGAAGTTGGCCACAAAATAGATGTAAGTAAAATAATTATGAGTAAAATGAAAACCACGTACAAATACTATACGCACAGTATGTTTAAATGCAGTAATCTCCAAGTCAAAACATCCCGGGGACGCGCGGCGTTCCATCACCGCGACACGCGGTGTTCATACCCTTCGGGGGTTGTCGCGGTGGTCATTTTAGCGGACACCCGAAATTTCGGGTGTTAAGTCCACCGCGACTGGCCACCCGGAGACGATACCGGCCCCCGCGACAATGTTAACAACGTCAAAGTCCGCGCTGCGTATACTGTATATACCTTGCTACCGTCTCCGTGGCCTAGTGGTTAAGGTGTCTGGGAGGTTGAAGGTTCGAGTCCTGTCAGGGGCTTGTTCTGATGCGGCCAGTTGGTGAGCCACCAGCTAGTTAAAGAATGGTTACCGATTGCCTGTCCACCTGGCATCTGGCACATACATGTAGGATAAGGAATCGGGGAGTAAATGTATACACTAATAGAGTTGTCTCATAAGCCCAGGAGGCTGGCCCTTTCAGTAGGGATGACACTATAATAAACAAGCACTTAACTACTTTACTGAAGAGAAAGTAAATATCACAGACTGGGGGAAGTGGGTCTTCTTTTTAGCTCACCTTTGGGTCATTTTTGACTCAAATCTGGGGAGAAGAGATTTAAGTACATAGGATTATGTAGAAAAACTCCTTCTTGTCAAGAACCTCAAAGCTTAGACTTAAGAAAATATTCTGTATAGCTTTGTTTAGTGGACCTTTATCAAGTTTGTTCAGATTATGTCTTTCAGGTTACTGTTAGAAGGGGTCACATATTTTTTCATAGAAATATAGATGAACTATTATTTTGATCAAGTATTATCTGTTCAAACTTTTTTCCTCGAGTCATTTTTGGCTCCACCCTTTTCTTGACATGTTTTGCAGTATATGCACAGACTTATATAGAATCAATAAACTCTTTAAATATTTTTTTGGTCGGAAGCGGCTCTGTGCTGAGATATCAGAAATTTGGCTTGAAGCATAGCCAAGTGGACCAGTCCAGTGACTAACCAATATTGTTCAAATTATGCCACTTGTCTAGTTCTTTCTTTTTCATTTTGATGATAAATCTTTATGTGGCATTTATACTCAGGTGAGCACTTTAGAGCTATCATGACCCTCTTGTTTTCTTAAATAGAGAAATTAAACATGAGATACAAAATCAATTACTAGTACTTAACAACTTAACACTGTTGGAGGCAGTACTGCCCTTGTTTGTCAAATTTTGAGATGATATGTAAATAGATTTAGATTGACAATTTTCTGCTGTTCAAATAAATGATTTCTGACTGGTGAATGGAAGCATTGTAATGTTTTTATTTTATTCAAACCCGTGTATCTGCTAAAATATTGACCATTCTTTTGTTTGTTTAACTTATTTGTGCTCAGTAACACTTGCTTAAGAGTAAATTGCTACGCTCATGTTTTCAGACATTTCCGACAGGATTCAAGTGTTACTGGTTAGCAATTTTTTTATACAGGCCTGGACATCAAAAAAAAATAAAAACTGAGCTGGTTTCTTCTTTGTTTGTCGTACATTGTATTTCTGTACTTGATTAATACCAGTTGGGTATATGATTGACTCTGCATTAAAAAATCAGTTACAGTATTACTAGTATAAGTTTTGCAGACAGTGCTATATATAAAGAAAGCATATATCCCAGCTACCTAAGTGTCCTAAATTAAAACTCAGGAACTTTTTGAGATACATGTAAATTACTGTTCTGTTCAAAACAGTATGTACATGAACTTATCTAAACAATTTGTTGAATTCACATTCATAGGAATAGTCAAATAATGGATATTTTTATTTTACCTATTTTTTTATTGATAATTTTTATCTTGAATTACGCAAGACAGAAATATTCTTGTTTACAAACACATCTGTGATGGAAATAACATCATACCCCACCCACCCATTCCTGCATTACCTTGTCAGTACCACTGATAAAAAACATCTATGGGCAAGTGGTCAGCATATAGATTGACCAAACTAATATCTGCTGTCATAGAATAAGTCTGTAAGTGACAGATAGAGATTATTTTTGTCTTCAGCTGACAGTAACAGCTTTTAGCTAGATGATATTTTTCAATTTCCATCTTGCCTGTTGAATTCAGATGTTGACAGAAGTGCTTAACAGTAAAACATATTACCAAGAATTGCAGAATACTTGTTGTACATGGGCCATAAATTGTTAGTGCCAGGGATCGAACCCTCGTCTTGACAGATGTGGCAAAACTACTTACTGGTATTCAGAATCAAGGACTCTTTTAAAGCAAGCCAATTTTCCAAGAGAAAGCCTACTTCAGTGTCTGTGGAAGGAAAATATTGCTTGACCTTTAGCTGGTGTTCCCAGTCTTGGCACTCTGTACCAGAAGAGTTGATGATGGGAAATTAAGATTAATGGATGAACATTTATCTTTCATTCTCACTTGCAGAGACATTTTGCGCAATGCTAAACAGACTGTTCTAGGAGAGATTTTTTAGTTGCGTTAATTTGAAATCAATGAATCTTAACAGAAAGCAAAAAGAGTAAATGAGATTTTTGGATAATGGCTTTAATTTATCTGGGAAATCTTTATCAAGTTTAAACTGAATGTGCGAGAAGTGAATAGAAGGTATGTGGGAGGTCCCTTGTGAAGGTTTGCTCCTCAGAAATGCTCTTTATATAATTTGATCAGTTGAATTTATTAATTGCAATTAATTGATTCTTTAGTCCATTATGAATGCAGAGTCTGGAATATTTTCAAATGGATATTCTTCTGTTCCTTTTGTGACCAATATTTTCGAAGCAAGAGATGAACATTACATTTAATCAAAGTTTAATTCTGGTTTTTACATGTAATTTGTGCGATGCTATTTTTACGATTGTCGGCTCTCAAACTGAAGGTAGTATGTTGTTTTGTCCGTCATCCACAATTATTTTCAAACAACATATACTCCAGTGGGCCAGTGACAACTTCAAACTTCACAGCAAATGTCCTTGTATGGTCACCTTTCAAAATTATATAAAAAGTTGGATTCATGCAGAACTCCAGTTACCATGGCAACTGAAAGGAAAAACTTTAAAATCCTCCTGTCTGCAACCACAAGGCCTAGAGCTTATATGTTTGGTTTATAGCATCAACTAGTGGACCTCTACCAAAATCTTTTAAATCATGGCTGATGGGTCAGAATTGGCCCTGTCCCAGGGGTCACTTTATATTATATACACTTATATAAGAAAAATTTGAAATTCTTCTTGTCAGAAACTATAAGGCCTAGACTTCAGATGTTTGGTGTGTACCATGGTTGTCTGGTGGAGCTCTACCAAAATCGTATAAATCACGGCCCCTGGATCTAAATTGTCCCTGCCTCAGGGATCACTTGATTTTACATGAGTTATAATTGGGAAAAATCTTCTTGTCTGAAATCACTAGATCTAGAGCTTAGATATTTGGTTTGTAGTATCATCTAGTTGACTTCTACCAAAATCTTCCAAATCATGGCTCTAGAGTCAGAATTGGCCCCAACCCAGGGGTCACTTCATTTTATATAGACTTGTATTGGAAAAACTTAAAAAATCTTCCTGACAGAAACCATTAGGTCCTAGAACTATGATATTTCATACACTTTTGAAGGAAAAACTTTAAAATCTTCTTGTCAGAAACCGTAAAGCCTAAAGTTTAGGTATTTGCTGTGTATAGCATGTGTATAGCATGGCCTAGTGGAGCTCTACCATGTTTATACAAATCATGGCTGCTGGGTCAAAATTGATTTTATATAGAGGAAAAAATTAGACCCCCCCATCCCCCTCCCACCTGGATACCCCCTCTCTTCACACACACAATTATTTGATAGTCCATTTTCAGGTGAGCTACCCAGGACCATTTGGTCCTTTTGTATCCCTGTAGTGTCTCCCTGCTAATATCCTGCAAAAGGTGTAAGGAACCCTAAATGGAATATATATGGAATATAATATAAATGAATGATAGCACATTAAGACACATAAGGTTTTAAAAATGTGTTGAAAAACAGTATTATTTATTCTCTAGGGAAAGAAGTTGAGTTGTTTGTCTGAAAAGTCAGTGTTAATTATTGACGATTGTTGTCTGAAGTTGAGGTAACATGATTATGGTTTGAAATAAGGCAAGTTCATGGTCTCCAGGGAAAGGCTTGTCCTTGCTTTATTTTACTCAGTTTTTAGGCATATTAAACTTTTACAGCAGTTGTCTTTCCTAATATTTCTGTTGTTATTACAAGCCGCCCTGGAGGCAGCGTGTATATTGGAATGCAGTAAGAAAATTTTCCATGGGGTGATGTAACTCCTTTTAGACTGTAAACTGATTTCGCAGTGTGTTCTTTGTTACAAGCGGTCTTTTGATTTAAGATCGCGAACCAGTCTAAATTTTACGGAAATAGCCAGTTTTTAAATGAATGACTATGATGTTATTTCTAGTAAGAATGCGACAGTCAAACATGTAGTTTCAAGCATGGGTTCGAATTAATTTTTTTTTTTCCGAAATAGTTTTTTCCATAGTTACGTGAACTGTAAAGAATAAGCAAATTTATATTTTAGAATTACAGAGGTAGGAAAACAAAAAATATTATCTTTTGATTAGGTCAATGATTTCTGTTTAATTCCACTCCCTTAATAAAAAAAAGCATAATGTGACAGCAGCCAATTTCCGTACAGAGCAAACAGTGCCTATAGACTTGACGTAGAATGATCTTTTTTAGCATTAAACATTAACAAATATAAGCCATATACAAAATTAGAGTGCAAAAAGATTAGATTTGATTAACCACCATACATTTAATCCAACATTACTAATTATCACAACCCCCACTCCATTTGGCGGCATTCAAACATTTGACTGTAGTAAGTTTATACTGCAGTTATAGTTAAATCTTAAAGGATGTCTTGATATTTGATGCCGAAAGCATTATTGTCTCCCGCCATCTCCTCTGGAGGAGACATATTGTTTTTGCACTGTCTGTAAGTTTGTCTGTCACTCTTTGTTTCCATTGGATAACTAGAGTAACTTTTGACCTAGAGTCTTCAAACTTCATTGGTTGATTGCCCTTATTGTGTTACAGAAGAATATTGTTTTAAGGATATGTAGGTCAAAGTTCAAGGTCACAGTGACCTTAAATGTGAAATTGGTTTATGCTCAATAACTAGAGTTCTATTTAGTCCCCTACCGGTTTAACCGGACTTTAGGTTTACCCTCCGTCCGTCCGACCGTCAGTCCGTCCACCGTCTGTCCATCCGTCACAAAAACTGCTGGATCCCGTGATAACGCAAAAAGTACTGAAAATATTTTAATGAAACTTGAAATATGGGTAGATGGCAGTCTGGAGATTATGCACATCTTTCTTTTTCTTCATATGTTGAAAATTTTGGTTGCTATAGCAACAAATATACTTAAAATACATGATTGTATGGCAAGTATAACAATATTTGTGATAACTCAAAAAGTTGTAAGAATAATTCTATGAAACATAAAATATGGATAGGTGATAGTATGGAAATAATGCACCTCAAGGTTCACAACTCTAGCACCAAAATTATTAGATTTATCCCCCCTTGAACTTAGAATTTTCATGAAAAAAATGTGTTTTTTTGTAAAACTCAAAAAGTACTGAAAATATTTTTGGGAAACATGAAGTATGGATAGGTTACGGTAGGAAGATAATGCAACTCAAGGTTCACAACTCTAGCTCCAAAATTATTAGATTTATCCCCCTTGAACTTAGAATTATCATGAAAAAGTGTGTTTTTTTGTATATAACTTCATTATTTCTTAATGTACTTCAAACTTTAAATATTGGTTTCTTATCATCACCCACATCATATGTGACAAGGTTCATAATTCTAGCACCTAAATTGTCAGAATTATCATCCTTGAACTTTGAATTTTTTCATCCTTTGTTGAAAAATTTGGTACATTAGTCTTTCCCTAAAAACTGTATCCAGTGAAATGTGGATAAATGGCAGTATGGAGAATATCCACCTCATTTTTTTATGAACCTAAAGGAGGAACTGTCCGTCCGTTTATCAGTCATTTCCTCTATAAACTTTACCATTGACATATTTTCCTTACTACTGAATGGAATTACTTCAAACTTGGCCGCAACAATACCTTGGACAAGACCATTCCAATGAAGTACATTTCTGTGACCTTGACTTCTGAATGACCTTGACCTTTAAAGTTTTCTTGTCCAAAAACTATAAGTTTGACCATAATTTCCTTATTTCTGAACAGAATTACTTCAAACTTGGTTACTACAACCCCTTCGATAAGACCTTCTCAACAACATATATTTCTTTGACCTTAACCTCTAAATGACCTTGACCTATGACATTTTCTTCTTTTATGATACTTTGTACATGGATAGAGGATCATATGGAGATTATGCATGTCTAAGACAAATTCTTTAGTCAATTTCCACATATGGGTTGGAGTTAGGGAGATGGACATTGCACCGGTAGGGGACTGTTGCTTTGTCTTTGACAAGCTCTTGTTGACCTAGTTTCTTCAAACTTCTTAGGATTAGACTCTCTATTGACTTGAAACTTCCTAGGTGGATAAAGCTCATTGAGACGGAGTGCAGTGCACAAGAACCATCACTCTGCACTTGTTGATTTTGGAGTTATTTCCCTTTGTTTAATTTTCTTGTCTGGAGCATAACTCCAACACTATCAAAGCTATTAACTTGAAACTTCATAGGTGGATAGATCTCATTGAGATGGAGTGCAAAAAAACACAAGAACCATCACTCTGCACTTCATGATTTTGGAGTTATTCCCCTTTGCTTAATTTTCTTGTTCTGAGCATAACTCCAACACTATCAAAGCTATTGACTTGAAACTTCATACATACAAATGTAGATAGGTCTTATTGAGACAAAGTGCAATGCACAAGAGCCATCACTCTGCACTTCTTGATTTTGGAGTTATTCCCCTTTGTTTTATTTTCTTGTCTGGAAGATAACTCATACATTATCAAAGCTATTGATTTGAAACTTGATACATAAGCCTTATTGAAACAAAAGTGCATTGCACTGGAACCGTAACCCTGTACTTCATGATTTTGGAGTTATTTCCCCTTGTTCAATTTTCTTTTCCGGAGCAGAACTCCAACACTGTCAAAGCTGTTGTTTTGAAACTTCACAGGTGGATAGATCTCATTTAGACAATCACTGTACACTTCATGATTATGGAGTTATTCCCCTTAGTTCAGTTTTCGTACTTGATGTTTGTCTGGAACACACTCGTGCATTATCAAAGCTATTGACTTGAAACTTAATAGGTGGATAGATGTTATTGAAACAAATTGCTCAATTGACGGGCGTATTTTGCTCAGCCTTGCAGCACTCTTGTTTGAACTGCAGTTGTGTGGCTGCATGAAAAATGAGGTATGAGTACTCTTGTTTATTACTAAAGTTATGAGATTATATTGACAGCAGTGAACTAATCCACTTGCTTTGGGACACTGACTCTCTTTGGGAGAGTGGCAGGACATTTATTTGTCTATGATATAGGAATCTGATTATTTCAGCAGGAGACAGTAAGTGGCATATCTGTAAGTTTATAGGTTCAATATGGAGGAATATTTGGTGCTCTGGCTGTCTCACAGTGAGAACAATTTTTCATTGAGGGATTTTTCTCGTGTTTGATCTATAGGCTCACAAGTAATCTGTGTTGTTTTCCCTATATAAAATACTGTTGAAACACTCTTTCAATTTTAAAGAATCATGGCAAATATAAAGCTAAAACATAATGACTACTTGTCAGGTATTGATTTTATTATTCCTCCACCCCATATTTTTTAGGACTTTCAGCACTTTGATTTCAGAATAATTTCCATTGCATTTAAATTTTAAGTGATTCTTATCCTGTTTTAATTTATCTGAAATGGTATCTATGAAGCATTCTTTATAATTAATACAAATAATTTTACTTTTTTGTGGGAAAAGCTATATGATTAATGCCTTACCCAAATGATACTTGTAAAAATATAACTGTAATTTGTACTCTGTTAAGATCTGGAAGGTGGCACCTGTTAAACTTTAGTAGATTTGCTTAGATCCTGGATTATTTTGATGTCTTGAATATTTTACTTTGAATTGCTTTTTGGGATAAAATGAATGGTTAATTTCAGTCTGTAAACTTTTTATGAGAGTTACTTACCTCAAGGGAAAAAATACATCCAGCTGCCTTTGAAAGTTTTTATACTAGCGTGTGATTTTAGAATCTCCTGTAAGATAAGATGTAGATTTGAAATGTCTTTATATTAAATGATTGCTTATTAATTGTTTGTTATGTAAAAACTTCTGAGCAACATACCTTACTGGTTGCTCACCTATTAATATAGATTTATTTTTTCAAATCACTTAGCCCCTTTCAAAGATTGAACAGCATTTTTAAAAAATAACACAGTGTTCAAGAAATAAAATACCGTAGAAATTAAAAAATGTAATTTTTTGTATTGAAGTTATGATCATGTACTATTAAGTGAGGGAAAGATTTGTTTTTATGTGAGGTGGAAGAGGTTTTTTTCTTTTTCATATGAATTTATTATTGTTGAATATTTTGATAATTTTCCCTGTAAGCGGAGTTATTGCTCTTGGCTGAAAACAGTTATTTGCCCTTTATTAATCAGAAAATGGTTGGCTTAACAGTTGGATTGTTTTTTTACATTAAGAGCGTTGCTCAGTAAGCCTGATAAAATGTATGGGTTGTCTATGAAATTGCATACAGTAAGATTAATTTAGAGTCTTACCTTGCTGTTATTTATTGGGGCAATTAAGTTGCCCTAATGAGATACTCGTATATGTTTTGAAAAACTATCAAGGACAAATGTATTCTTATGTCATTGAAATTTGATAAAAACACATTGATTGATTACACACAAAAAAGCTATTGAAAGAACAAAAGTCGAAAAGGATAGAATTGAATAATTATGTGAAAGCGAAAAGATTTTTCCTGCTTCTTTATTCAGTCAAGAACTTACAAGGTCATTTTACTTTCATCCTGCAGGGTAAGGTCCGATATTGAGACAAATTTCTTAGACTATTTTAAGACATTTTTCTGTTTTTTAGTGGCTTTTCTTTTGGAGAATCTTGCTATGTTCTGTTTCTTCGAGTTTGTTTCTGCAAGTTTTGTGTTAAAAATGTTAAATTCTATCTAGGGTCTGTTTTTCCGACAGCACTGTTTTCCAATCTGAAGAGTGGCTAATTAAGCTTAGAAATTTCATGGTTTTATTTTGATTCTCGCAGAGATCTGAGATAAAAAGCTCCACTGTACTTATGTATTTAGGGTTTGGAGAAAATTGGTTTACAAACTACATTAGCACCTGTGATTTCATGTTGTGTGATGAGTAGATTTTGATAAAATACAGTAAAAACAGTGTTAGTTGTGAGTCTTGTCAATCACTTTGTTGTTGTTGTTGCTTTCAGATACAAACATCAGAATTGTTATTAAATTGCTATTCAATTTTTTTCAGTTTCAGTTTAAATGAATTGATACTGGTTAAATGTAAAAAATGAAATGACTCATATGATTCTTACTTCTTCCTATGGACTTGTTTCAGCTCACCCGAGTCTGAAGCCATAGTTTACTGTGAACATTTTTTGTATGGTGATTTAAATACCCTTGACACGTTATGTTGAAAAAATTCAAGTTTGTTTTTTATATACATAATTTTGTCTTAATTTTCCATAAGAAGATCTGGAAACTTTTGCTAAAGAAAAAGAGATCATTTAGAAGAAATTGATAGTGTTTAAGCCAGGATTGTTGGTTATCATGAAAATTTTTCATCTTAGACTTTCATTTCTCAAAAACACACAAAAATGAGAAGTGAAGCACATTCTATGTCATCCATTTCTAATTAAGCACTCTCAGGTGAGCAGTGTATCATATTTTGGTAATTCATTCCCATGTAGCACACTCAGGTGAGCATCATGCATATCACATCTTGGTTATTAATCCTCTGTAGACTCTCAGGTGAGCAGTGTATCACTTCTTCGTCATTCATTCCTTTGTAGTGGCACTCTCAGGTGAGCAGTGTGTCACATCTTCGTCGTTCATTCCTTTGTAGTAGCACTCTCAGGTGAGCAGTGTGTCACATCTTCGTCATTCACTCCTTTGTAGTAGCACTCTCAGGTGAGCAGTGTGTCACATCTGCGTCATTCATTCCTTTGTAGTAGCACTCTCAGGTGAGCAGTGTGTCACATCTTCGTCATTCACTCCTTTGTAGTAGCACTCTCAGGTGAGCAGTGTGTCACATCTTCGCATTCATTCCTTTGTAGTAGCACTCTCAGGTGAGCAGTGTGTCACATCTGCGTCATTCATTCCTTTGTAGTAGCACTCTCAGGTGAGCAGTGTATCACTTCTTCGTCATTCATTCCTTTGTAGTGGCACTCTCAGGTGAGCAGTGTGTCACATCTTCGTCGTTCATTCCTTTGTAGTAGCACTCTCAGGTGAGCAGTGTGTCACATCTGCGTCATTCATTCCTTTGTAGTAGCACTCTCAGGTGAGCAGTGTGTCACATCTTCGTCATTCACTCCTTTGTAGTAGCACTCTCAGGTGAGCAGTGTGTCACATCTTCGCATTCATTCCTTTGTAGTAGCACTCTCAGGTGAGCAGTGTGTCACATCTGCGTCATTCATTCCTTTGTTGTAGCACTCTCAGGTGAGCAGTGTATCACTTCTTCGTCATTCATTCCTTTGTAGTGGCACTCTCAGGTGAGCAGTGTGTCACATCTTCGTCGTTCATTCCTTTGTAGTAGCACTCTCAGGTGAGCAGTGTGTCACATCTTCGTCATTCACTCCTTTGTAGTAGCACTCTCAGGTGAGCAGTGTGTCACATCTGCGTCATTCATTCCTTTGTAGTAGCACTCTCAGGTGAGCAGTGTGTCACATCTTCGTCATTCATTCCTTTGTAGTAGCACTCTCAGGTGAGCAGTGTGTCACATCTTCGCATTCATTCCTTTGTAGTAGCACTCTCAGGTGAGCAGTATAGGACCAACAAAGCAGGTAATCAATTAGATGTAGATGATTTATTAAATCATTGAAAGGAAATTTTTTTAAGATCTTTTTTGTATGATTGATCACTTATAGTTGTGCAAATTTCAATATATTTCTCTTCTTTTTTATTGCTTGCGGATACAGAAATCTTATGGATATTATGACATTCAAACAGCTTTAAGATAACAGTAGATATTTTTTTGGTTGGAAATAAGGGCCAGTTAACCCCAAGCAAAAATGTTCAATACAGAGAACCTAGCTCAAAACCAACTGAAATTTGCTAATGTGATACAAAATATCAACCGTGAATTGCAAGAAAAAGGTACCTGGTGTGCTTTCAAAGACAGCTGAGAATACCTGGGTTTATCTTAAGATGCTTATAATTAGAATGTCGTATGTTATATTCTTAGTTGCCCAAAAAAATGATTGACATCTGACAACCTTTCCAGTAGTTGTATTTACAGAATGAATTAGCAAGAACAATGTGATTTTTAATAAGGCCTGTGAGTGCAATATTATCAAATATACAAGAAAAAATGACATCAAATTACCTAATGGAAAGGTCAGAAAATGCCTGCTGTGCTATAGCTGACAATTCTTGCAGTTATAGCATGGCTTGTAAAGCTGAAGGGTATATCGGAAATAAACACAGTTGATGAACAAAGAAAATGGCTTAAAACATTTTAGGCAGTCATTGTTTTACATTGAAAAATTGTCAGTACAAATTGTATAATGTTCCTAACAAAAGGGGAATTCTCAGCTGCATTTTGAAGGCACTGATAGTGTAAAGTTGTATGGTACTATTAATGGTTTTAATGTTGTTCTGTGTCAAAAGCATGTGTCTAGTTGTTGTGTCAGTGAGTTTATTTCAAAAATATGTATAAGCCCTATAAATGCCCCTTGGGGCCATACAGTTTTCTAAATTTTGATTCCAAACAACATCAAGGCCAATCTGAAACCTCATATTTACATATCCTTCAGTGTTCAGATGTAATGATTGGAGACAGAAATACTGTAGTTCTGTTCATGAAACATTGTGTCTGAAGGTCAGTTGTCCCTCATCTCTGATTCAAGTGAGGAAACATCTCAGACTCTTGTGGAGAGGTTAGCTAAAGGAAACTGGTTGTGTACTCAGGAACACTAGTTAGCTAGATGGACTGACCATTGGTATATCAACCATATTAAAGAAGTTGAAACTGGCGTAAAACAAACAAGCAAACAAATCCATTCATGAAAACGATTTTACCATATACATGTATTTATTGAAGTTTACTGAATGATTACAAAAACATTATTTTCAACAGTCTTGAATTATTTCTTTAAAAAAAATCTTTTAAACATATCAGAAGAAAAAATTTAATGTTTACCTCGTGCGTTAAATGTACTCTTTTGTCTAAGAGATTGTGCATGACTTGTAAATTTTGCGAGCACATTTTATCATAGATCAGTGTATTTCTTACTGCCATGAAATATTCATTACACAGCCATTTTATAGCTCTGCAAATGATAGATAATATCATGTTCCACTTTAGTTCCCTAAATTCGAAGTTGCTTTTCTCTGTATAATCCATTTAGAAAGTCACATGTAATGAGTTTATTATGCCAGAATTTCTTTGATACTTGATCAACAGTACACATGTCTAGAAAACATTTTGTATTAAACTTGTCAACAAGAGGTAACTGTGGACTGTAGGTTTATTTATTTCATTTAGTTTAGACATTGCATGGTTATTATGTAAGAAATAGCACACATCACCTAAGGACTTCCGTGCCTCTCTGTTTGAGTTTATTTATCATCAGTACCAGTTGTCCAAATGATCCATACCCTCAGAAGAGTTTAGATATTTTAAGCTGTAGGGGATAGTGCAAGATACATGAAAGCATCCCAGTCTGGAGGCATGCCTTGTTCTTTAGCTTGCTCAGTGTGCAACACTGATACATGGAACCTTGGTTTAATATCTCATCCAGAAGACAATTCTTAATGTTACTGGAGGAGCTTGAAAGTGAACTTGCAACCCCTGGATATACATGTAACTATAGTCCATGTGTGTCCGGAGGGACCCTGGCAGTTTTGTTTGCTATTTGTTAACCAATCAGTTAATGAACAATGTCCAAGACCAGTGTTGGAGGATGAGGTCCATTCAATGTTTGTATTGGCTGGAATGGAAAGACACTTTACCAGGACATCTAAAGTGATGTGTGCTATTTCTTGTACCATACTGTAGGTTTTTATTTCATAGCTTTGACATATTTTTTCACATTTTGTGAAAAAAAGTAAAAAAAAGAATTGGTATTGATAGAACATGACTTACTTCAGAACTACTTGAAAAAGAACCTATTGTGGGAATTATTTGAAAAAAGAACTGTAAGAATTATTTATAGGTTTCACATGCCTAATTTTCAGTTGGCAGCTGTACTGAATACTGACCTCTGTGAACCACACCCATAACAGAAATTTAACCAACTGATTTAAGGTCCCACTTAAGTATTCAGAATAGTTCAGTACAGGCTAAGAATGGGCCGGGTACCGTGTTTTGCGTTTACAGCTTGATAATACTTTAATTAGTACCCAGATTTCCAAAACAAGGTTTTTATAAGCCTAATCTGCCTCTTTGTACTAGCTGTTTCTCTTAAAATTTGTCTCATTTAACATTTCTTGAAACATCCTTGAAATGTGTTTGATCACATTAAGTAGAGATTCAGAACCCTTAGCAACTAAGTCGACCACTTTGAGAACACTTTCAGACCAGTTCAGAATTCAGTTTAAGAGACTTGACATATTTCTTGAACTGTTCTTAAAAATTTCAACAAGATACCCCTCTCTGTGCCGATCTTAATGCGAGAACGTCAGGGTTTTTTTTACGTAAGGGTCAGAGTCTTGTTCAGTCGTTGTGTTGGCAAAAATACGTTCTTTAACTTCTACACAAAGACTGCGTCAATTCAGTTAGTGTAAGTCCTTTCGTAACATGTTTGCCTGATGTCCTAGAAATAGAATCATTGGTGAAGCACTAAGATAAGTGATATGCTTTCGAAAGATCAGTTTCTTGTTTATATTTTTGTTATAAAGTCTTTGTGACATATTTTAGGGTTTGTGCGAGATGGTGGTGTGGACTCTGGTCTGGAGGACATGAGTCCTACACAACAGAAACTCATAGGAAACAGACAACTTATAACAGACATGAGTAAGTACACTAACAGTTTCAAAATAACAAACGTCACTTACATGATTTAGTTTACAAACATTTAAATGATAAAATAAACAGTGCTCATCACAGTCAAAAAATAACAGGTGGCACTTTGCATTTCTGTATGATTCAATTCAGAGACATCCTGAAAGAACAGACATTTTGTTCATTTATTCACAGAATAGAGAAGAATTTGCTTAAAGGATTAAGTCTATAAATCAAGTAAGTTCACAGTCAGGTAATAATAGTTGAAGAAATCATAATTTATAAAGAGGTTGATTGAATTAGTAATTCATAGGGGTATATTCAAACATTCATGATTAAGTTGAATGTGAATCAATGGGACTTGGTGCTGTATAATTTTGTCTCCTTGTGTTATATGTACTAAAAATAGTTTTCCACTGATCTCACGGATGCTATGTTTTATTTTCAGTTACAAGCATAGGTTTAAAGGCGTTAAAGTGTTTTGTTAAAAATATCATAAAGATTTGATTCTTTTTTCAACTCTTACTTATAAAAAAATCCTGAAAAGTGCATCTTAAATTTGCAAATTCAGTAACTGTTGAAAAGTAGGAAAAACACGGATATAGCATTACTGAAAATAGCTGTTTGTGTTTTCTCTTATTTTCAGCAGACAAAATTTACTACAAAAATTGTTACCAAAGGGGTTTTCCAATGACTAATTTTAAGTGCAGAATGGTTTCTTTATTTCAGGGGCACAGAATTTTGATGTGATACGATTTGCCACCTATCGGACAGCCTGCAAGCTTCGATACATACAGAAGAAAACTAACTGTAAGATTTATCTCCATTCACTTTTCTTCCATTCTCATAGGTTAATTGAAAGCTAAAAAAATAACAGTTCAGTACTATTGTAAACTGGTTCTGATGTTAGATAGATACATTTGGCTAGTCTCTTGACCATATATCCCTGTCAGTTTAAGATTATTATACCCCCACCACAAAATGTGGGGGGGGCTATAATGGATTCGCTTTGTCGCGTCCGTCGGTCGGTCGGTCGGTCGGTCCGTCCGTCTCCATTATCGTGTTCGCTCTATAAATCCTATACCAATTGAAGGATTTCTTCAGACTTGGCTGAAATGTTCACCTCAACAAGGGGATGTGCAGAACCCATGTTGCCCATTTGTCAGCTCAAGGTCAAGGTCACAATTGAAAGTCAAATATCAAACAATCAAATATTAGACATTATGTCGTGTCCGCTCTGTAAGTCCTACACTAATTGAAAGATTTTCTTTAATCTTGGCTCAAATGTTCACCTCAACAAGGGGATGTGCAGAACCCATGTTACCCTTTTGCCAGCTTAAGGTCAAGGTCACACTTAAAGGTAAAAAATTGACTTAGAAAATGTTCTTAAATTTTAACATGTATTTGAATATTTCTGAAACTAGAAAACGTATTTGCTTGAAACTTAAAATATATATGAAGTGTCACAATTAGGATATGCAGGTCAAGTTTCAAAACTCTGTAATGCATTTTGACAAAGTTATGCCCCTTTTTAAGTCTTCAAATTTACATACAATCAAATATTAGACAATATGTCGTGTCCGCTCTATAAATCCTATACTAATAGAAGAAATTTCTTCAAACTTTACTCAAATGTTCACCTCAACAAGGGGATGTGCAGAACCCATGTTACCTTTGTGCCGGCTTAAGGTCAAGGTCACACTTGAAGGTCAAAATTGACTTAGAAAATGTTCTTAAATTTTAACATGTACTTGAATATTTCTGAAACTAGAAAACGTATTTGCTTGAAACTTAAAAGATATATGAGGTATCACAAGTAAGATATGCAGGTCAAGTTTCATAACTCTGTATTGCATTTTGACAAAGTTATGCCCCTTTTTAAGTTTTTTAATTTACTTACAATCAATACTAGACAATATGTCGTGTCCGCTCTATAAATTCTATACTAATGGAAGGATTTTCTTCAAACTTGACTCAAATATTCACCCCAACTGGGCAATGTGCAGAACCCATCTTACCCTTGTGTAAGCTTAAGGTCAAGGCCACACTTGAAGGTCAAAAATTGACTTAGAAAATGTTCTGAAATTTTAACATGTACTTGAATATTTCTAAAACTAGAACAAGTAAGCTCAGTATGCAAATTTTTTCCACTCTTAATTACATTTTGACATAATTATGCTATTTTCTTAACTTCACTGCTTTTGTTTGTTTTAGTACATTGGGAAAATGAAAGGTAATTTGTAACTGTTTCAAACATGATTTGACAATATATATTTATACTATTACCTGTACAATTGTTTGTTTTTTTTACCAGAGATAATTTCTTTTTATGTATATGTATTTGTGCCACTAAAGTTATTCCCTTAACCACCTTTCCATGTCGTCTTCTGTCAAGGACATTGGTGGGGGTATGAATCGCATTCAGCGATAGTTCTAGTTATTATTATTACATTTTTGTATTAATTTGATAAAAATGCACAAATTATTAACTTACATCAAAGATTTGTGTGTTTTGATTGACCAGAGTATACTGGTAAACTAAGCAGTGTGCAAGTAAGGGTAGTTTCATTTAAATGTTTAAATTGGACACCTTTCATGGTATTTGTCTGCTTTAAGCAATCTTGACCAGGAGCCATTGTTGAAGTTGGCCTATTCTCGCATGTGTAAGCCTAAAAAATTAAGACAGGTCTTTAATGATCAGTGAAATTTGGGCTGTTTTATTGGCTAGAAATCTGTAGGATTATATTTGTTTGCTTCTGCATTCAGTGTAGCAAAGTATCGTATTGATATGAATCCAATGGTGCTGGTTGCACCAATGAATTTGCAGAATTATCTTGTAATTGCTGAAATGACACACATTAAATAGATAAAAAAAAACACACAAATAGTAATAATTATAGAACTTTTCAGATTGTGAAATCTGTTTTCCATTTTGGCTTTCATCCTCTGTTCAATTAAGAATTTTATAAGCAGAAAAAATTGCTCCTTTTGAACTGTTACAAAATTTCTTTTGAAGTTGTACCAAAATTCACACACAAATAAAGAAGAGTTTTATCAGTGTTCTGTAAATAGCATCCTTATATTTTTTTTTATGAGAGAAAAATTTTCACTTTATTTTCACTTTTATTTTTTGTTGCCGAACAATATTACTCCTGATATAATGATCAAAGTCAAGCATTATGTTTTACTGTAATTTAACAGTTAGATATGACAGGTTTTTCAAAGGGGCTATTTTTTTGCTAGCTTTGCATTAACTACACCATGGTTCTCTTATGGAAATTTATTGCCAGATTGATATTTCCTTTTCTTGAAATTATCTCTTATCCAGAAGAAGTTTTTTTCGTGTAAAAAACTTAAGATTTGTTTAATTACTTTGGAAACGCCATCAAAAAGATTCCTTTGAAAATCGTGGTGCTTTGGTGAAGGTGAAACATGATGAAATGTTATTTCCCCAAAAATGCAGAAAAAACTACTGTTTGCAAATGTATCATATTTCAATCTCTAGAATATTAAAACAAATTATGCTTCAAGGTCAGTAACATAGCAATACAGTGGAAATTTTATAATTCTATTTACCAAGTTGCCATGCTGATGGATGGTTGAATACCAGTTTGAAATGATGATGTCACTTCATATCACCACCAAAATGTTTGTGGCATTTATGTTAGGCTGCTGTTGTTGGTCCTTTTCGCGCATATAGATTCTCATCATGTCACTGAGTGCATAAATTGTTATGCTGTTTTTGATTGAACACAATAAGAACGATTGAAAATTTGATAATTTTTCTAAGTTTCAGGTTTTGATATTGACGATGTAAATATTCAGTATGCTATGGTATGATGGTATTATATGTTTGAAATTGATTACGCTTAATTCTATGTTTTGTCTCTGCTTCAGTGGATATGGTGGACATATGGAACATAATAGAGTGTTTTAGGGAGAATGGATTGAACACACTTGAAGCTGACACGGAACTGAATGCTTCAAGGGTTGAAGCCATTTTGACGAGTATATATCTGCAGCTGAACAAACGGGTACCAGTGTCACGACAAGTTGATGTTAAACTCTGCGTTAATATGTTGTTGAATTGGCTGATCAGTGCTTATGATGGGTAGGTCAGAATGTAGAGCAGAAACACCAAAATTTATATAATTTAGGCCATTATTTTTATATTTTTTGGTTTACTGACCCGCCGACCCTGTATTTTGGAAAATGAAAAAAAAAAAAAAATTTTTTCAGGAAAAAAAAAATTCTGAACGCCGATTTTACGGAAAATGTACCGTATGAAAGGCTCATTTTCCTTGGTTTCTTCACAGTAAAGACTGAATACATTATTAAAATATTCATATATACAGTATTCAGGAATAAATAGAAATAAGAAGACTTTCAAATGTTTTTTTTTTTTTTTTCAAGATTTTTTTTTGTTTTTTTTCCCTCCTCCTTTTTTTGAAAAAAATCAGTAAACCAAAATTTAAAAAAAAAATGGCCTTAGTGTGTTCTGAAAGTATTGCTTAGAGTATGAAATCTTAGCTTGTTTGAATTCATAGTTTGGTACAAACTGTATTTCAAAACATACAACGTCTTTTTACAAAAGCTTTTTTCACAAAAAATGTTCTCTTTGACTCAAAGAAAGTGCTAACACCTTATGAAATTATTAGGATTGTCATTGTATGCCAGAAGTTTATGAAGGTTACCGAGATTTCAAGTGACTGTACCACAGTATAAACTATGGTATTAATCCTTTCAAATTGATATATTTTTAATGATTCAGTTGAATATTTTATTTTCATTTTGTATTTTAACCCAGAGTGCTCCAAAATAACCCTTTTAGCCTTTTTTAGCTCATCTGAGCACAGCTCTCGGTGAGCTTTTAGTATTGTTGGGTGTCCGGTGTCCAACTTCCACAACTGGTTCGTTAACACTCTAGAGGTTACAGTTTTTACCTAATTATCATGAAACTTGATCAGAGTGATTGTTTCAATAAGATCTTGGACAAGTTTGAATATGGTCATGTCAGACTGAAAACTAGGTCACAAGGCCAAATCAAAGAAAAACTTTGTTAACACTCTAGAGGCCACATTATTTGTTCAAATGACATCAGAAGTTGTCAGAATGTTTTTCTTGATGATATCTAGATCAAGTACAAATATGGGTCGTCTTGGGTCAAAAACTAGGTCACAGGGACAAAACTTAGAAAAATCTTGTTAAAACTCTAGAGCACACATTTTTTTTCTTCAAATGCAATGAAAACCTGTCAGAATATTTGTCTTGAGGATATCTAGGTCAGGTTGGAATATATGACTTCAGGGGTCAAAAACTAAGTCATCGGGTCTAAATACCGATATACCTTGTTATCACTCTAGAGGCCAATTTTTTTTGTCCAGATGGCTTGAAAACTTGTCAGAATGTTTGTCTTGATGATCTCTAGGTCAAATGTGAATATGGGTCATCTCGTTTCCTGAACCAGCCTCATCCTATCAATGGTTTCAGAGTTATCGCTCCTTAGCCATATGATTCAGGTGAGTGATTAAAGGCCATCATGGCCCTCTTATTTGGGCGCAGTTTTGTAGTCACAAATGCTGCCATCAGCCATGTTGTTTATTTTTGACTCCTTGTGGGGAATGCTTGGATACATTGTAAACATTGAGAAAACAAGTGCCTATTAGAATGGGGCTTGTAATTTTCTTGGAAAAACTTGACTGGGCCACACTTCTTTTCAAATGATTTTACAAATAAGATATATGAACGCTTTTACCACCAAAAAGCTGTATGCCGACATTGTTCTGGCACACATAATGATTTTGCTGTGTACACTGGTTTACTGGTATATAGAGAATAATAGGTAAGTGTCTTAATATGAGAAAGTTTATCTGGCAAGGCGTAGAAATTTATCAGGTGAGCCGAAGGCTCACCTGATAAATTCCGCAGCCGAGCCGGATAAACTTTCTCATTTAAGACACTAACCTATTATTCTATTTATCCTGTCTCAGTAAATTACTAGGATATTGAAAACCTATCTTTAAAGTGTTTCAAATGTCAAGGTTATCTGCCAGGTGAACATATACACAAAAAATAGTTCCAAAATTTCGATATTTTTTTCCTTAAATGATCATGCTATATTATAAGATCTAGATATTGAAATGTTTAATTTTTATTCAAGTAGTCTCTGTTTGTAATAACAACCATTTAATCACTTCCTTCTGATTATAAACACAAATTAAAGTAGTCCATGACGTAGCATGTGCCGTATAAAGCAAAATTTATACGACCCCATTTATCAGGTCGGATATGAAATAATTGGCAGGATAATTCAGTATATTGTGACACTGTTAAAAAATATGCAGTTGGTTGTACCAATATAACCAAAGTGGTATGAAATGCATGTAATCAGCTTTTTAGTCCATCAGTTTTTCTTCACTGGTGCATAACTTTAAGTCTGCTTGAAGGTATCTAAAATAACTTTGAATACATATTCAAAATGTTCAACAGAACCTCACTGTGCCTTATGCATAACACCAAGGTCAGATGGGTCAAGTTCAAGGTCACACATTGACATCTTTCTCAATTTTAGGACAAAACATTGAATGCTTCCATTACTGAAAGTTCTATCTTTCCACTGACAAATCATAGTGAGGGAATAAATCAAAGCCAGCATAGCTGAAGATTGTTTTCACTGTTCATAATTCAGATAGGTGACTCACAGTTCATTAGTTACCACATAAAAGGACAGAAATAATAATAAAGTAGCTTATATTTAGTTGAGCTGTTGCTAGGCCTAAAAAGAAAGAGTCATAAAAGAAATGTAATATAATATTTTATTGTTGTTTTCTTATTTTAGAAATAACACTGATATCCATGAGAAATTATTTTGCTAATATAAAGAATGAAAAGAACTTAATTGTACTTTGGACACATGTATAGCGTATTTCATGACAGTTTTATAATATTTATAAAACATTTTTTCTTTATATGTTTTTTTTTTTCAATTACTTATTCTTATGACTGTATAAAGTGATAAAAGATAACGTTAAGAAAAAGGCAAATTGACAAAGAAACTACATAAAATTGCTGAATTCTTTAATAAAGAAATATGTTTCTATGAAACTTTATGACCATAAATAGTAAGTAGTGTTGTACATGATAAGATGGCACTGTATTGTAGTAATTAGTCATGATCAGATGGCACAGAATAGCAGGCCATGATCAGATGGCACAGAATAGCATGTCATAATCAGATGGCACAGAATAGCAGGCCATGCTCAGATGGCACAGATTTGCAGGTCATGATCAGATGGCACAGAATAGCAGGTCTTATGATCACATAGCACCATAGTGCAGGTCATGATCAGATGGAATAGTAATACAAGTCATGATCAGATGGCAAAGAAGTGCAGGTCATGACCAGATGGCACAGCAGTTCAGGTCATGACCAGATGGTAATGTTGTGCAGGTCTTATGATGGCATAGTAGTGCAGTTCATACTGAAGTCATGATTAGATGGTTCAGAAGTGTGATCATGATCAGATGGTACAGAATTGCAGGTCATGTTATGATGGCATAGTAGAGCAGAATATATTCAGATGACACAAGTGCAAGACATGATCAGATGGCATGGAAGTACAGGTCATGATCAGATGGCACTGTAGTGGACATCTTGATTATTGGCACAATAGTTCAGGTCATAGATGGCACAGTAGTTCAGGTCATAGATGGCACAGTAGGTAAGGCCATAGATTGCACAGCAAGTTAGGTTATATATGGCACAGAAGGTCAGGTCATAAATGGCACAGAATTTCAGGCCATAGATGGCACAGCAGTTCAGGTCATAGATGGCACAGAAGTTGAGGTCACAGATGGCACAGCAGTTCAGGTCATAGATGACACTGTAGTTCAGGTCATAGATGGCACAGTAGGTAAGGCCATAGATTGCACAGCAGGTTAGGTCATATATGGCTCAGAAGTACATGTCATTATCAGGTGGCACAAATGAGCTTATTGGCGTCAAGGCAGAAACATGTTTATTTTGAAATTTTTTATTGTGTGCATGAATAAATTAAATGAATAAAAGATATATAAGGAGAAATCAGGTTTGCTATTAAGAACAATTAATTACAGTAATAGTGTTAGACACATGTAGTTACCTTGTTTGTGAAGCTATTGTTTTGTTATTGTTTTTCAGATTTGGTTACGGAAGGATCAAAGTGTTTTCTCTGAAAGTAGCACTGTCACATTTATGCTCGGGAAAACTTATTGATAAGCTCAGATGTAAGTTAATACTTTAAACAAACCATTTAGTGAAATCAGTTACTGTGCAGGCCTTATCTATTGATATTGTTTCCTTTGCACCTTTATATAGAATTTGAGTGGGCATTTCTCGATTAAACTATTGAATTTTGCAGACATGTGTATCAGAGTGTTGCTGTTCTTTTTTCTCAAAACAGAAATGATCATTTTCACATCGCCTCTGTAAAGATTGTTCTAATTTCTGTATTATTATTTTATTTTGGCTACATTTTTTTTGCTGTGATGCCGTTTTTGTAGACATGTACAATTGTTACAAAGAAAAAATTATGCTCCTTTCAGGAAAATCAAAACAATAAACAAATCCAAAATATTAGGATTTTAGAAAGGGGTAGTAATAAAAGATGTGAGTTTGTCAAGGTCTCATCGGTTTCACATGTACAACAGCATGAGTTCATTTTTTAAAGCATGACCCTAACCATAAGCATAAATTTTCAAAGTTAGGTCATTTATTTAGATGATCTGCTGCTAAATAGTTACTGTTCACTGTCAGAAATATGACTTTAATTGCAGCTTCAAAATTCAAGATATGGTTACATATTTAGATCAGTCTGAGATAGCAAGTGGCACTGATATTTGTCAGACCTACTTATAGTGACCTAGACATGGTTGCTATGATGTTTGTGTGTGCATATTAGTGTATGTCTGTATTCATCCAATTAATCTTATCTTAGCAGTAACTTTGTTACATCATAAATCTGCTTTTCAATGATGAAATATGTTGCTGAATTATAAAACTAATCTTGGTCAAGGTCATAGAGGTCAAAAGTTTAGAATGGGTTTTCAGGGTCATAACTTTGTCATGCATTGATATATTATAGAATTTGTTCTGAGACAGTTTTTAAAAAAAGTCCAAAAAATAATGTAATAGTCTTATACATTACCCTTCTGGTAGACAGACTGAAGTGAGACAAACCAAACAATAAGAGAGGGTTATTTATATTACTGGGCCTGTTATCCGAAACAAAGTTTAGTTAACAAGCAAGTGCCTTAGATAGCTGGCATCTGTCATTGTATTGTCTTCCAATAGTAGATCTGGAATTGTTTAGCTTAAATGAGGTGAAAAGTTTCCAGACAAAATATTTCATGCAACATTAGATGCATTCATTTCCCATCAGTGAGTCATAACTGTGCACAAGGTTCTGTTTAAAATCTAGAATTTGTACAGTGCAATGAATTATGTTCGGAAAAAAATTTACATTTTGTATTTTTGTGGTACAGGTGGCTTGTAGTTGGAGTGCATACTTCAGATAATGACTTGCTGTAGAAACATTCTTTTTCACAGTGATTTTTTAAAAATGTTTTACATGATAAATTAGGCATCCATTTAATTCTAGGTGGTTCAGTAAAGGTGAATTTTGGTATGTTTTAGAAAGCATAAATTTTTGAAATCAAGACTTGTAATTTTTTTTTCTAGTGAAAATTGTCCCCCAGTTAATATTGATAGTTCTACAGTATATTGTCTTGCTAGATACTAAAGTGTAGTGATATTAAACAAGTGATTGTTTTCTGAAACAGCGAGAGAATGATTTGTTTTACAATACCAATAGCCTTTTATTACTTCATGACTTATGAATAAATGATAGCTTGTCCTCACCTTCATGAAATAATATTGTTACTTATACAGACGTGAACAAACATGTATGAAATTATTTGGACCTGGATGGAGAAATCCTGAATATTAGCGGATGTTTAATTTTCTTGGATTTTGTTTATTAATAGTTTTTTCCCATTACCACCAAAACTCGTCACTTTTTCTGCCTGTTATGGTAAATCTCACATTTTTTGACACATGAAATTATGCAAATTTACTTGCTTTGATAAAGACACCATTTTATGGTAAATCAGATATTTTGCTAGAGACGAGTAAGATTCCGCTGTAATTCAGTTATGTTTCAGTATGGTGAATTTAATGTTGCTTTTATACTTTTCACAGATATTTTCACGCAGATATCAGATTCAAGTGGTTTACTAGTGAGACAGAAGTTTGAGCAGTATTTGCAAGCCGTTCTTGCTTTACCAACCGCAGTATTTGAAGGCCCTTCCTTCGGATACAACGAAACGGCTGTCAGAGCTTGCTTTGATCTGGTAATGTTAGAAATTTGTTGAGCAGTCTACACAAAGTATAGCTAATCATGAGTTGATTTAACAGAAGTGTGGCCAAAAATGAGAAGTGATCATTTGTGGGATACAAATAAACATCTATTCTTGTCTGGGCTGGTTGGAATTACATGCAACTTTATAGCAAGCCTCCGTACCAAGAGGAGATGCACATATTGCTAGCACAATCCAACTTGATTATTTATCATTCAGCATGATTTGAGAGGATAATCATGCTTCTAGGGGATTTCTATGAAATGCGGAATGCATATTAGATGACAATTTAAGGCAACTTTTAAAGGCATACACATTCCTTCTCCTCTTATTTACCATCGTCGGTGACCCCTGATACATATTCCGCACAACTACATTATGTACCGTGGGATAAGTGACTGCAGATTATTCGTTTTCATGAATATTTATTAGCAAAGGGAAGTAACTCCTCGTCAAATGAGATTCCGCAATACAAATAGATACTCTTCAGTGTGAAGAGTATGAATAATGACAAGTTACTTAAAATAGACGTAATTCTCAAGATTTAAACATGGGCGCGAAAGGCAAATTGTAACGAGTACTTTCATTGGCTGAGATTGCGCAAGGGAAATCTTTCGGAAACCAATGAAAGTGGATAATGAATTATTCATGAGTACCAAAATTTTTACCAACCAATTGTCCCACGGTAGATAAATAGAGTGAAATGGAATAAATCGAACTTGGGTTTCTGATGATGCTTATTTACTGAAAAATCCATGTCTTAGACCAGTCTATGCTTCAGGGAGCATCCATTGTTTCCAACATTTTCTTGTATTTTGGTTGTGAGTGATCCTATAGCTGTGTGTATTTTGTGGGCAAGATTTGTAAATACTTGGTAACAAATGTTTACAAAATGAGCATTGACAAATATGGTCCATTTTTTTTAAATAATACTTGCAGAAATGTCTGCTATAAATTTATAAAATTTAAAGAAATATAGTTTCTGTCATTTTCAGAGAAGTGGTGTGAATATCAACAACTTCTTGAATGTTTTGATTTCGGACCCTGGTCCCCAGTGTCTTATGTGGCTGCCTATCTTACACAGGATGATACAAGTGGAAAATGGTAAACATTTCTGATAAAATGCTTGTAGTATTTACATTTGTGCACAATAAACTGTTTAATGTTGTCTGGCTTTCAAATCATTGTTTATAGAATCTTTTGGCAAATTTTTGCAGTTAATATTTATTGTATATGATTTTGAAAAATGTAAAACATAAGTAAGCCAAAAAAACTCCCGTAAGATACAGTATTCCCCAAAACCCCATTAGTTCCTTGTCACTCCCAGTTTGGGGAGATATTGTTATACAGTAAAGATACAGACTTTTAGCTGGTGAATATGATATGATATGTGCCTAAAAAATTAATATTGGTCAAGGCGATAGCCCAGGTCAATATTTACTTTTTAGGTACATATCACATCACATTTACCAGATAAAAAGTCCATTTTTGTTTTATTATATAATCTATAAATAGCTTTTATATGGCACATTTTGTTCTTATATCGCTGTCAAATGAAGGCAACAGAAACGTCATAATTCACAACATCCTGTCAGGTGGCACATTCGACGGAATTTACTGAAATGGCCTTCGTCATTTCCCAAACGTAAATCATTTTGCATGAAATGTCCAAATTATAAAACAGATGTGGGGGATTTCCAGGAAATCTATTTTTGAAAAAAAACAAAAATGGTCAATATGCTCTAATATTTTCAGTAACTGTTATCTTTTTCACAAAAAGTTACACCTGAATCAATCAGAGAAAGGCATTTCAAAGCTGTTTATAGGTTATATAATAAATGTATATATATCCCTGTTGTGGTAAGCACTGAAATTCCTCAAGACCTCTTTTTTCCCCCCGTGTTTTATATACCTGTGGGAACTTGGAGTTGATATTATAGTATCTGCATATATGTATAAATATTTTAGTGTTTGATAAACTTAATCTAAAAAGAAACTAATGGATTTTCTCTGGATTGAGACATTGCAGGATTTGAAGCTACCATTGTAGACCTATTGGCATAATTTTTCTATCATAATCTAGAACTCTGCTGTATTTTACAGTATTCCACCCAGTTCAGTGTGATGGTTGTCACCGTGAGTCATTCATGGGTTTCAGGTACAGGTGTCAGCGTTGTCACAACTACCAGCTATGCCAAGACTGTTTCTGGCGAGGTCGTACCTCTGGAAACCACAGTCCAGACCACCAGATGAAGGAGTATCTCTCTTATGTAATTAACAAAATCAGTATGCTTTGGGGGTTGAAATCATTACCATAACTTAGTATTCTGGTACTCAAAAAAACTTTGATCAGTTAAACAATTACTTGTTAGTTTGATATAATGTTGAAAAAAAATGCAGTTCTACAATGTTTTACAGGATTCTTGAAAGGGTGGTAATTCAGATAAAAAAAACCCTGATCCTGTTATCTTAATTCACTTGAAATATTTATTAAATGTTGTTTTTATCATCATGATTAATAACATTTAAAATTGTAGAAATGTTAAAAGTGAAATATTTCTTTTTTTAAATGATGTGTTTTGGAACCATATTCTTTGTTTTTGTGAAAAACATTCTGCCATTTAATCTATGATTGCTAGAGATTAAAACATGTGCAGAGAATGACTGACTTACATATTCAGTTTATACTCATGATTAAACTTTATACATGAAAAAGATAAAAATCTTTGACAAACACATGCATTACGTTAATTAAAAGATTTGTTTGAACATAAGTTTTCATTATCAATAGCAAAAATAACTCGTCAATTCAATAATTCAATTGAATTATCTTTTGAAACACATGTAAAACTCTGATTATTGCAAAAATGTAAACTTTTTCACACCTTATTGTCTGTGTAAAAGATAATGGTGGAGGAGGTTTAAGCTGTTAATTTACTTTTAAATAACATTTGATACACCCAAAATGACAATGTCTGTATGATACTTTTTAAATCTATTTGATTTCTGTAACTGGATATCGGTTCACCAGTGCAGTCAAAGGTTAACCAGGTACAGATTGATATTCCTTGTATGCTTGCATCTTATGATCTGCAGATACTTACTTTTTTATAAAATCAAGTATCATGAAACCTTTTGACTCTATATAATTATATGGGCATCATGGAGTCTGCATTTCAGTCTTCTGATTGGTCATGAATGAATGGCTGATGACTGATTTGCATGGATTTTTCAAGTAAGAATATTCCTTAGATACCCAAATAATGAAACAAACATACAAGCCAAACAGAATAAAAAAATCTGTAGGGTGCTCCCAATCAGGGCCGGCAAAATTTCTCCAATTGATGTCAGACAATGCGTCTATAGGTCATTTGTCACTCACCTCTGAAGCAAGTGAGGAAGTAGTCAGTCACTTGCGGAGAAATTGGTTATTAAACTGGTTGGATACCCAGGAACACTGGTTAGGTGGACTGACCGCCGGGATATGACCTTAGCAGTTGAAACTGGCATTAAACCCAAATAAAACCAAACCTGTTTGTAGGTGTACAAAGGCCAAAAAATATAAATCATTGGCCCTTTTTCTTTGTGTTTGAGACCTTTTCTTTCATATGCTTTTACCTCCTGATTCCTGTCATATGCCAGACTTTTGATGGAAAGCAAAAAAATTGATATCCGTTCTTCAACAACCTGTACCTACTGACTCACCACCAGCTCTCTCGGAACAAGGACTTTTAATGCTTTGGTCATGTGATCATATGTACATGTACTTATTTTTTGAGGACTTTCATCTGTACGTATATTTACAAACAAAAAATGGATATAAATGAAATAAACTTTTTCATTAATTAGAATTTTCTCTTGTGTTACATTTTAGAAATCCCCTGCCAAGCAAATAGGTCATTCCATAAAGAAATCATTCCACTGTGTTCCGAGTAAATCTTTAGATGAGGCCCCACCGAGTTTTCCCGAACAGCCAGAAAAAACTGTTGACCTGTCATATATTGTGTGAGTATTGTGTGTAATTTTTGTTATTCTTATTGATTAATTCATTGCACTTACACAGTGTACATATGCACACAGTATTTACTGTTACATGTTTTTCCCCCCTTTCTGTTAGAAGGGAGGTAATTTTGATGGTTTAATTTTGGTAAGCTATGTGAAGGTACAGTCTCTTAGTGGTTTTTTTGTACAAAGACTTTAAAAAACAGATTCTTTTTTCTTTTTTTTGACATTTTGATAAAGATTAAACTGAGAAAAGTTTCTACTGGTTTTGATTAGCAGTTTTTTTTTTTTAAATTCCATTCATATTAGCAAATTGATCGACTGGTTCAAGATAAGTAGTAGATATAAACTAAAGGTACCAGTTTTTTAATGAAATAATGATAAGATTTAAAACTGTAGTCAAAGTAGTTTTTACCATTATGACTTTATGAGTGGGTGGTAGAAATTTTCCTTATTTTAATTTTCTTCCTTGAAAAGTAAAACACCCTTTCCTTGAATAGTTGAAAATATTATCAGCAGAAATTAGAGTATTCACAGTTTCTGTACATAGTAGTTTACTTTGTTTACCTAGGTTGAAAAATATTTAGGCACTCCTTTAGACTAGAGCTAACCATGTTACCAATGGACAAATTTGAGACGCTCTGCTTCAGTAAATTTCTTCACATTTAAACTGGAAACATTGCGTAATTTTTATCATTAATAATATTGAAGTCATTGATGTTTTCAGAGAAAAACTGTTTGACTGTTGAGTTTGTTTGGTAAACCAAAGGTCAACTTCATTGCAACATTTTCACTTACCTCAGTTCAGTAAGAATTATGAATTTGCATTCGAAGTTAGGATGCAGTTTTTAAAAAAAAGCCAAAAGCCACTGAGGTAACATGGTTAACTAGTTATCTTTCTCTCCCTTTTGTCATTTCATCATGCAGATTTTATATTGTAGTGCTACTTTGTTTTGCAGTCGAGACTCGTCTGATGAGTGCCTTCCAATGTTAGTGATGTATATCTTCTATTTAATGTTGCAGGCTTCCTGAACCTGTGTCTCGATATGTCATACATTTCTTTCAACATTTGATAATTTTTTGTCACATTAGGATACAGTTTTCCTGTTTAAGATATTTACGTAAAAAACTTGTTCTGCCTGGGTAGTGTTGTATAGCTGAAATAATGCAATGTGTGTACATTTCCCATGCAATACATAACATGTTTGAAATCACCAATTTAAATCAAAGCAGTGGAATGCATTTCTCAGGTTTCTATCCGCTTACATCATATAATGGCTAAATACAACCAAAATCTTCATAAGGTTTTACTAATTGGAAGATACATCAAAAGATTTAAATTAGCTTTGGACATGTGAGTTGTCATGAGACCTCAGATAGATCTTAATTTGTAGCTAACATATCAAATGTGTAAGGGCTTAGTAAAAGGTAAAAGAGGAGAAATGACAGTGTGCATAGTCTCAGCGCCTTTAATTTGATTGGCCAGCAACATTTGAACTGAATGGAATGGATTAAAATCAACGTTAATGAGATATAAATAGAACAAAATGGTGAATGTGAAAAGGAGAAATAATTAATAGAGCAGTGTGAAAAGGGGAAATAATACTATCAATTGTTAATTGTTAAAACTACATGTTTTGCAGTTAAACACTGTATAATACCTGAAAATGTCATTTTGAATTTAAAGAAGAGCTATACCAACATTTTGAGCCTCGAAAGATGAACTTATTTGATGGATAAAATTTTTTTTATATCATGTATGATAGTCGTGCAGGTTTTCAGGGAGCCTGGTCTTGCCTGCATTTCATAAAACCAAAGTTGTTTACACATTGTTAAAGTTCTTGTAATATGGCAATGCCCTACAAATTAGCCGACAGAGAGACACACACGAAATGTCACAAATAATAATAATTTGTTTTGTATTCTTTCTGTTTATCTTCTGTCTGTCGTAGACTTGTTAGAAAGAAAAGAAATAAATATTTTTGTAAATGATAAGTCACCTTGCCTGGAAAACACAAGTAAGATATTGATAGAAAGTATATGAATTCTGTTATACTGTGTGGGAAATGGCAATTTTGATTACAAGAACTTTCACAGCATATTATAGTGACAATATTTAGAATGAATTGTCAATCATCCAGCATTGTATAGTTATACACAGAGCTATGGCTGCAAGGAGGGTTCACTCATTAAGTAGTGTTATATAACCATGAAAATTCTGTTTGAAGCTATTGTCAGTACCTGTTTCCAATATGATTGACACCTCCAGAACATGTTATTCAGTTTAGGTTGCAGGGCATAATCCAAGATACCGAATAAATCCCATTCCAGAGAGACATTTCTTGTTCTTTTAATGTGCTCTGTGTAAAGGACCCAGAGGTGGAGCCTGGGTAAAATGTCTCATTCGAATGAACATTATTAGTGTAAATGGTGGATCAAAACTCACGACCCCTGGGGTGCAAGTCCTGTGTGTTTCTTCTTGACCACTGGTTTGCCCCAATTGTAGTTCTGGGGTCTTTCTGGTGCAAAACTTGTAGAGAAATTGACCAGGTTATAATTACAGCAATAATATAGGGGATTTTTAAAAGAGGAGGTAATTATTAAAGAGGAGGTTATTATTTAAGAGGAGGTAACTGATTTTTAGATTGTAAAATTAATAAGTAAATAAATAAGGAAATCATTTCTGTTAAAAGGGGAGGTAACTGTTTTTTTGGGTTTTTTTTACAAAATAAATTTCATGTTAAATTATACAGATAAGAACAAAGGTAGTACAAATTTAGCCCTCCTTGTGTAGACATGATCATGTTTGTAACAAAAAGTAGAACATTTAACTAGCATGTTAGTCTTCAGAAATGCATGATATGTTTTGGTGGTCACTTAAGAATGAAGTTATATAATCATTGTTATACTACTTATATTTAGCTGTACAGAGGTTTAGTTGATCTAAATATTATTATTTTCTAAGAATCTCCATCCTGCATGAGTGTTCCAGACATAGATTTGTGATCATTTTATATTCCATTAATCATATACACTATTATGCATTTTGTTACAAGTTAAGAAATCAGTACTAGTATGGAAAGATTTTGACCAGTCTATCCATTAGAGTTTATTTATCATTGGTATGAGTGATGTCCCCTGAAGAGAAGGGGAAAGTGCAAGATACATGAAGTATACAGCACTTATATATGGGAACTCATATGAATGACAATTAGTAATTGGAGGAGCAGGGTATCAATCTTGCAACCCCTGGATTACCAGTCCAGCATGTTTCCAATGGACTTCTGATCCACTTCCTTTTGATCAGTGAGCTGTATATGATTATTAAATGCAGTTAGATACAGATTACAGGGGCAGATCCAGGGTTTCAAATCAGGATGGGCATATTGTCATGGCTAGGGTTGGGGATGAAGGGTCTAATGCTAAAATATTTTTTAGAACATCTATATCTGTCTTTGGTAAAGTTTGGGTGGTAACTTTGTCATAGTTGGAAGGGTTTTAAAAAACTTTTTACATTGGTAAAATGAAGTGTTGCATTTAAAAAGCTGTTCTGTTGCCTAAAGGTCTAGGTCTCATTTAGATGTCAAAGGTAAAACTTTGTCATGCTTGGAGGAATTTTAAAACAACTTCACACAAATATTTATAAAGGCTAAGAGTTGCTTGTGAAAGTCAGGTTGATTGTCAGGTTGATTGTGCAATGGTCAAGGTGACACTGAGAGATCAAATACAGTTTTTAGCTTGTCCAGGCTTGTCCAGACTTGTTTAATAGTATTATACAGACTTTAGTAAATATGTCACATGTTAAAGGTCAAGGTCACAGTATTAATGTTTTTTGTACAGTCAAGGTTACTGTAGAAAATTAAAACACTGCACAATTGTTGATATGTGCAATAATACGTACTTGCCAGAAAGGATTTCAGAATAGCTCGCACAAAATTGGTAAGTACTCTTCGGGAAAATAACTCATTCAGACACATTGTGGGCAGAAAAGTGTTGCCCTTTTGATGATTAAGAAATGTTTGCATTATAAACAAATACAAAAAGAATTTTCAGGACAGAGTAGGCGACAGCCTTAATTAATTATTATTGAACAAGTTTGTGGTCCAAATTGTTATCTTGGAATGGCAGGGCTAAGATAAGTACATGTAAATGAGAGTCTGAATAATTATCTTCTTTACAGTTCTGATCAATTCTTGTGTCTTTTTTTCGGAAATATCAGAAACCATATAAGTGTTACAACAAATGATGTCTTCTCTTGTAAGGTGTCTGTAGTTCTGTGATATCTCAGTTTTCATTTTTTTTCTCCACATCATGTTATATTGGCGTAACATATTGGAGTGAACTTTTGCCTATTGTCTTTATATTGGTATAACTTATACGAATGAATTTATCCCTCCGATTATTATATCGTCGTAACATATTTGAATAAACAAAGTTTTGTAATCAGCTGTAACCTTTAGATCAGATTGATGTTCCATGAATATGGAAATTTTTATCTGCGATTTTCCTAATGACAATATGACGGCAGCAGACATGAAATTTACAAAAATGCCACTGGAACAATTTATAAGGAATTATTTTCTGTTGAATGGCCACAGAAGAAGTAAATGAACTAGAGTGTATTGACAGAAATGGCCTTTTGCTATTGGCATATTTAGGTTACGCTATGTATTTCTCTACAGGTATAAAAAGGGATGTTAAGCAAGATTTTTGTTTTCAATCTTTTATCAAAGATTCATGAGTACTAATTAAAAAAGAAAATCAATCTTACATTGAAAGATTTATCTTTTTTTAGTCAGCATAATCAGTAATGGGGATGCAACTTAATGTACACCTTAAAGAATGATTTTGTAAGTAATCAGAAATTGTAATACATAAAGTTAATCTTAAATTATGCATTTATGCAACCTTTTACCACACCAACAGTATGTTCTTTAAATTAATGACCTTTTATTGTACCTTAATTCTAAATTATAAGGTTAAAATAACTAGAAATAAGAGATACCATTTAATTCATGCACTTGAAAATCTAGATGCATCTTATAAGAGGATTAACACTAATCCTCTAGATAATTAGTCAGTTGAAGGGGTAGGTCTTTGGCATGGATACATCTTACTTCAGGGACGAAAGTTTATTATCTTTGGGTATCTGGGCATATGAATGTGTTTGAAGAACACAGTAGGTTTATTCAGTAGCAATTCATTCAGTCAGGGTTACACTGTATTGTAGTTCTGTCTCTGTAATCAGGGTTCAGCCAGATTGAGTCTAGTCTCAGAGAAGTTCCAGGAAAACAAACATATGATGGGTTGTCTTTATTCTTTTTGCTTACATTTAAATAGATTTTTTTTTTTTTTTGTTCAGATTGATTTGTATGGAAAAGCTAGACGACGAACTGCATTTAAAAAGCTTATACTGAAATTTACCTCTCCTGTTGACAGCTTTGCATTTGTTATGCAGAGATAATAATACCCGTTCAAGTATATTTAGACAGACGGTATTTAGGATGTTAATAGCATGGTTCCTATTGTTTCAGAATGTCTTAAATTTAACGATAATGGCAGCTTACTGTGACTGACATTTTAAATATTTCTTAGCTTAAATGTGCTGCCAAGGTTTTACATTGTTAGCAGCCTGAATGTAGCATCTGTTTAAAGATTTTCCTCTGTCAGTTTAACTGCCAAGAATTGACTGGTTTGAACAGTTTTATGGTAATACATTTTAATCTTTACCCAGCTGCCGAGAGCACTGTTGTTTCTGTAGGTCAAGTATGAAAATTATTCAAATAAAATATCAGAAACAAAGCCATATATTAGTTGGCAGAAAATACTTAAGTGTTCCTAAAGATACAAATGTTGATTGGCCATTCAATAGTCTAACAGGAGGAGCAGTTGTCAATGGAATAGCAGACTTCCTATCCAGAGGTTGCTGGTTTGAATCCTACCAGGGATGAGAACCTCTAGTGACATGCATTCTACACTCATTGTGCAAGTACATGTACTGGTTAGAATCCAAGAAGCAGTCATAGAGAGGGATTAGTATCTGTTACAAGAACTTGTTTCCCAATCTGTTTAAAGTAAATTGGTTCAAACTTTTTAGTAAACCAATAGTCTTATTTAGTGATGGAATAATGGCCTACTTCAGCAGCCTAAAAGGTAGATTTTGATGTCAAAATACAAGCTTAACATTGACCTCTTTTTCGTATTAACAATTGAATAAGTGGAAAATCAGTTAATGTTGCAGATCCTTATTGAAATATAAAGAAATATGAAAAGTTCAAGTGACCTCTTCAGTTTTGGTCAAATTGTAAAGAAAAATAATCAGGACTTTGGATATGTGAATGAACATTTCAGTATTGGCTCATAAATGCAACTTTATTATGATAATTCTCCTGTCCTAAGAATATCATAAGAAGTAGATTTTATCACATTATATTGCTGACAATTCTAGCATTGTGTTGATTTCAGACCGGCTACTCCAAGCACAGTACGGAATGGTTTTCGTGACATCTCCCCAGATCTCAGCTCCATAGGTAGTAGTCCACAAATTCACAGAAGGTAAACATGGTTTCTCTTTGTGTCTAAGATAAGTTTTAGATTCATCATCCCATTCAATTTCAATAATTTGTATTGGATTTCAAGAAATAAAAATGTATAAAATCTGTATTTCAAATAAAAATCGACCTTTTCACATAAATTATTTCTTGCATCGTAAGGTTGATGAATTTACTCAAACTAAAATATTAGCTGGAGGAACATTTTGCCATTTAGTCCATCAGCAAAAGGATCTAATGGTTACTTGCATTATAGACTTAAGTATTTTTTTTTTAGTCCCGGCAAGCAAAGCATTATGGGTATACGGTCACAGTCTACAGATGATGAACACAGACTGATTGCAAGATATGCTGCTCGGCTTGCTGCAGACGTAAAAAATGCGGTAAATATTGTTTTTGTGGTGTAATGCTTTGCTGTGCTTCTGATTACAGATATTATAATCAAGGAAAGCTGTGTGTTTATTGCACTTTGTTTATCATTCCTTTTACTGTCTTCACAGTTTCATCCTCTCACTAAGTCCTTGTATTGAAAATAGTTTATGGATTAATTATCTTCAAAGTCAGTATGAATTGAAAGATTAAACTTTACATTGGCAGTGAACTTTCTGATCAGATTTTAGTAATTGCTTTACCAATCTTTTCTGACTTTACTCACAGGTCTATTTTCTGTAAAAGCTACTCAAAATGACCACTTTAGGTCAGTTGTGAAGACACATTGTTATATGTTGTTTACACTGGACAAATACCAATTTTCTGATAGTCCTATTTTTGTTAAGACAGAGAGTTTCTTGTTCAGAAGGTAATTTCTAATTAATGAACTGCCTTTACAAGAAAAGAAACTTCTCAGAAACAATACAGTCTGGACATCTGAATTTTTTTTTGCTGTTATACTGTTCGAAAATTTATTGATATTAGCTGACCAGTTATACAAGTAACATCTTATTATGAAAGCCTGTGATTCAGTTAGTCGACCAGCTTAGATGTCTCCAAGGATAAAACCTAAAATCATCTAAATGAGGCATAAAGTGTCTGGTATGTGTGTTGAGCTGTGATAGGAGGAGTTTAGTTTGCACATCATAAATTTTCTGGGATCGTATCACTGAATACTGATAGACAGGCAATATTAATGGTGCAAAATAATCCTAGATTGCAGTTCAGAACAATTTACGATTTCACAGATCGTAATTTTGAAGCATTATGTTGAGACATCATGATTAAATTTTTATCTTTTTCCTGTAAAGGTTATTTTAAACAGCAGAATGACAGCTGGCAAATGGCATGTTAGCTGTTGTTATACTATTTCTGTCTCTCTGTTTGAATGCATTATCATTGGTCCTCATAACCAGTATGTCACATAGTCTAAAATGATTCAAATATTTCAGAGTTTAAGGATGTTGCAAAATTCAGAAAGTGTTGGATAGCTCTATAATATGGATCTGTTTGCAAATTGTTGTTCTTCTTTATGCCTCTAAATGGTGGCATATAGTAGTGACTAAGTTACACTGTCCCTCCATCTGTCTGTCCATCTTCTGTGGGCAGCTCTTCCTACAATTCCCATTTAATTTTTACCAAACTTTCACTCAATGATCATTATCAAGTGCCACAGCATATATACTCAAACTTTTTTGATTAGTTTATTTTTGGCATAGTTATTGGCCTTTGTTAAATTATACATAATTTTGCTTCTCTGCATTACTCCTCTGCCAGCAATGCAAGTAGATAATGGACATAATAATAATCTTTCCCCTGGATGTATAGGTACTTTGGTCAGTTCACAGATTGCAAACAATTTTGGCACAAATGCTCAAGGTAACATTAAGTTGTAAGCTGCTGTGACTGTGACCATTGCCAGGTTTGGGGGGGGGGGCATAAGCTTCTGTGACACATTTCTTGTTTATTACAAGAGGGCCATTAGTAGGTTGCCCACAGGTATTAAATGTGATATTCATAGATGCTTTGTAATGCTGTCAACACCCTCTAGCCAAATAGGTCAAACAAGAAGAAGTTTATCAACAGAATAACCCCCTGCCCCACCCCCACCCCCCACTCTTTAAAAATGAAAAGCTAGGTCTACAAAAAACTTGCATTCTTTATGATCATTGAGTAGCTCTGGTACATGGGTCCTAAGGTTTCTTAGTACCAGAGAGCAATTAGTAATGGCCCATAGGTATCAAACATGGATTATTAAGTACCATTAGACCAGGATGTTTTTTCTGGAAGCTTTAAGTCTTTCCGTCAGCATAAACTGTGATGTTGACAAAACTGTCTTCAAAACAACTAGTATGCTAATAAAGAAAACACAAGCAAACAGCAACTGTTACAAAAAAGTATACAAAAAGTCTTTTAGAGGACATTATTGAAGTTTAAAACTGTTAAATTCACAGTGTGCCAGAATGTACCATGACAGTTTGATCAGCTTGACAGATAATGGCTGTAATATTTCTGTTGTGAGAGACATGCTGACAGATCCACATTTTATAGAGCTTCAGTTTTACTTTATTACTTCACTTTGACAGATCTGTCTGGAAAATTACACAGATAATGCTATGTTTGTCATCAGCAGAAGTTTAACTATAAATATTCAATCAAACTATAGCAACAGGACACTTTTTTTGACGAGCCCACTTGCGGATAGCTCAACATAGTCGTCATATTTGGTACCACAGTTCGGTGTATGTACGTGCGTGTATGCATGCGTCCATCCAGATTGCCTTGTCTGGGCCATAACTTCTCTGTGCATGGAAGGATTTTGAAATACCTTAGCACAATTAATCTCCCTGATGAGATGGTGTGCTGCGTGCAAGACCCAGATTCCTTAGCTCAGATTGAGCTATTGTGATCACCCAAGTTCAGGGTCGCAATGCCAGGACAAAGGTCCAAAATTTTGATGATAGACATTGTCCGGGCCATAACTTCTCCCTGCATGGAAGGATTTTCAAATACCTTGGCACATTTGTTCACCTTGATGAGATGGTGTGTTGCGTGCAAGACCCAGATTCCTAGCTCAGAGTGAGCTATTGTGATCACCCCGAGTCCGGCGTCTGCCGTCTGTCATCAACATTTTAATTCAAATGACATCTCCTCCTAAACCACAAGGCTATTTTTAACCAAACTTTATAGAAATGTTCCTTATATTACCCTTTTCTAAAATTTCTCAAACTGTTCCGCTCCATAGCACAAGATAAAAATATAAAAAAAAATCAAACAACATCTCCACCTAAACAGCTAGGTGATTTTCCACCAAATTTCGCAGAAATGTTCCTTACATAGCCCTCTATTAAAATTGCTTAAATGGTTTCACTCCATTGAACAAAATTGCTGCCAGAGCTAAAAATAGACTTTCATTAATATATGGCTTCAAATGACATCTCCTCCAAAACCACTCGTCCATTTTAAACCAAATGTTCTTTATATTGCCCTTTTCTAAAATTGCTCCAACCTTTCTGCTCCATTGCACAAAGGGCTGCAAAAGCTAAAAATAGAAAAAAAATCAAACAACATCTCCTACACAGCTTGGTGATTTTGTACCAAATTTCACAGAAATGTTCCTTTCAAAGCCCTCTATTAAAATTGCTAAAACGGTTCCACTCCATTGAACAAAATGGCCACCAGAGCTACAAATAGATTTTCATCAATATTTTGCTTCAAATGACATCTCCTCACAAGCTGCTATCTCAAAATTGCCTCTGTCCCATGGGTTTTATTTGTATAAAATATGAGATTTTTGAAAATCTTCACTTAGAAAATGTAATGTTGCATCTGATGTTTTCTTAACAGCAGACCCTCAGCCAAAGTACTCAGGTGAGCAATCCAGGGCCATCATGGCCCTCTTGTTTTGTTTTGTTTGTTAAATCGCATTTTTCATTTGTTTTGCATCTATCATTCCTAGCAAAGAGTTTTCTTGTACATTGTAAACTCATTCTTTTGAAATCAGTTGATCATATTTCAGCTGCGTTTTATCCCCAAAAACTATTATTCTGACAGTGTGTCTTTTTTCCCCTAAATAAGCTGTTTAAGAACCCACTAGAGTGTGCCAAAGAAATGTCCTGAAATTGCTGACAGAACTGTTTATTACAGCCTTATAAATTATTTTTTCCGTCAGTACAGCTAAATATTGCTTCTCTGTGAAAAGATGACATTTATGTGGGGCTACATGTGAAAGTGACATATTCTCTTGACATTTACTGGAACTGCCACAAAATCTGTAATAAATGCCCCTGTGGGCGTTTCTTATAAAAGTAAGCAGTATGTAATAGATACAATAGGAGTTTTTCTTTAAAGGTGTCTTCTTACAGACATTAAGAAGGCAACTGGCTGGGACAAACAACAATAGTTGTACAAGGCAAAGCCAGGGGAAAATTGTTGTTTGTCCTAGCAAACCACCTTCTTAACATCTGTGAAGGAATTACGAGAAAATGTAGCAGATTTATACGATGATAAAGTGTAAAGAATAGATAATTTGCAACATTGACTGCAGTTGGTCTACGTGGAAGTTAACAGTTTTTAAAAAGTGTCTCTTACAAACATATTAAGAAGATACTTATAGGTCTGCTGGTGATATAGTCGTATATTTATTTGATAAGCAAGGATGTTTCCTCATTTGTAATAGAAAATGTATGAGAATATAGCTTTTGATAATTATGCCATGGATTTACACATCTGAGGAGCTCATTTTTTGTAGGGAGGTTGTTAAGAAATAGGGGAGGGCATTCAGTAAAGTTCATATGGTATTAAATAAGACAAAGTATGTTCTGTTCAATAATGATACAGGGGAAATCATTAGATATGCCATGGTTGAATCTTGTCATAAAAAACATTTCTCTAAAGGATATTATGTTGTGATTGAATCAGCCTTTCTAGAATACATTTACAGAAAAGATATCCTTGAAATTTAGACAGTTTGAAATACACAACTGTATCTTTCTACAAACTGGGTAAAATCTGTTGACATTTAGCTAGTTAAAAAAAAACTTGACTGAATCTTTACTCAAACTGTGCAAGTCTGTTTGAAATTAAGATAGCTATCTTTACCTCAGCTGTGTGACCAAGTTCTCTCCTTTCTTTGTTGTAAATTTAGATTTGTCAAATTTTAATTGAAGGGACATTTTTTTCTAAAATCTCAAGGCCAGAATAATTGAGACCTTAAAAAGAGTAATTGATATCTTAATCTGTAATTAATAGCAATAGATGTCATGTTGCCATGGCAACCTTAAGATTTTTTTTTATAGAAAATGATCCTGTCTTCACTGTTTTAATATGGTATTTTAAGTTCTCGCCTAGTTACTGGGACAAAAATGATTTGTACGAATGAAAAAGATGCCTGGGATAGTGCTGTTTTTGCTGTGTCTTTGTTATGTACAAAATTTTGCTAAGAATTTTTCCATGCCTGTCACATTGATTTTAGTGCCATGTGTTTTCTGAAACTGTTTCAAAACAGTAACTATTAAAAAAAGTTTCCTGATTGACTCGATGGTAATCTGTTTTCAAATGATGTTTATTTATTTTTTCTTTTAATCATTACTTCAAAAAAGGCAGATGGTTAATTAGTTATATGTCTATAAAGTTTTTTTCCCATATAAATAAAGTCATAAAAACCAGTCTTAGGTTATTTAAAGGAAATATTTGTTTAATGATTACTTTTTGACCAATTTTTAAATTATTTTGTATTTTTGATTTATGGTAGAACTCTTCAAGAATTTTTTTCAAAGAATAAAGGGCCGTCATGGCTTTCCATATACAGTCTGATGATTTATAATATGTATTATCTGGTAAGTGAAAAGCATTTTAGATCACTTTATAAATCATTTGAACAATATACTGTAAATTTTCACAGAGGATAATTGTGCTGAAATATTAATGCAAGGGTCACATGGGATATTGACTGAATGTTAAAAGTTTTCAACTGGAATATAATGGAAATGAAGAGAAATGGAAGTTTTTGTTAAAATGTTTAAAAGGGGAAACCATTGAAGTGAAAGATGCCATTGCAATGTTTTCTAAATGGAATTGTTAAATTTGCTGTGAATATCTAAAGCTGAAAGAAAATTGTGAATAGGAAATTTAATGGCTAGAGATGTTACCAGATTCATTCCCCCCCCACCATAATTTTCTATCAGAAATTTTAAAGGAGGTGAGACATCTTTTGACTGCATAAAACCAATGACATTTTAGAGATATTTAAAGAACACTGAATATTGCTATGTTATTTCAGAGTTAAGAATTTCACAATACTGCTGCCTTGCATTTCCATCTTCTTTATGTCTTTTCTATTATTTTGTCTTTTTAGCTCACCTGAGCAGAAGATGCTTCAGGTGAGAGTCTGTGATGAGTCTTGGTTTATCTTTCACAGTCATGTGACATGTGTCATTAGCATTTGAGGTTTCAACAACATCACTTAAACCACTTTAAAGAAGTTGAAACTTTTTTGGCAGGGATGTTACTTGCATTAAGGTCTACCAAGAGTTTTATGCCCCCACCACTTTACATCCTTTGTTTTTAGATGTCTGTCCGTCTGGCTGTCATGCTGTCCAGACAAAGACTAGTTTGTGTCGCATGTAACTCCAAACGCATAACAGCTAGAGTCATGAAACTTTCTAAAAATAGTTGTCGGCGTGTGGATATTTTGCACAAATTTATTGGAGATCAGCAGACTAATGCCCCCTGATTAAGCAAAAAGTAGCATTTTTAGACTTGTGTTGAGTGCAACTCCAAATGTGTAACTGCTAAGGCCATGAAACTTTCTAACAAAAGTTGTCACCATGTCAAGTTTCGCACCTGGGTATTTTGACACAAATTCATTGGAGATGGCATAGTTATGCCACCTAATAAAGCTAAATATTGCAAGAATTAAAGAATTAACACATGATAAAAGCACATTTTGAGCATATTTTTTGGCTGCCATCATACAAGATTAAATTAGGGTCCTTCACTAGATTGCTCGGACTGAGAAATTTGTACAGGTGACATTGTATGACAGACTATAATTAAGAGGATGTTTAAAATATGAATAATGAAAGTCTTTTTTCCATTTATATTATTGATTTTTTTTTATATTATTGACATTATTGCTCAGACTAATTATGTTCTCATCATTATATTCTCATAATTATTTCATTTAACATTAATTTAATGTTTTGTAATGATATTATATTGAATAAAGGTGTGCAACAACATTTATTTTAATTATTAACTGGTGACAAGGACACTAATTTTAACTGCATGTACAATGTGTACAATTTCAACTATGTAATTTTAATGAAGTGTCCAAACAATAATGCGCTGGCAAAGATGCGAAAATATTCCCTTATTAATAGCGCCTTCGACTTGCCATAGGTAAATTAGGTGTGAAAAAGGCCAGTCAGGACCACAGGTGTTCCTCTAGTTAATGAGTTAATGAAGTTTGAGTTATTGAAATCAAAGAGAAAATGCTGGGACCACGGAGGTAGCTGGAGTTATCCTGTGTTCTCAAGTTATTGATGCTCGAGTAAACAAAGTTTTACTCTACTTGTTTAACATGTAGATAATTATGTGGGAAGATCTCGAGAGATTGTCAAAGAGCTTGTCATATTTGCCACATAGTTTTGTCTAGTAGACAGCTGCTTAGATTGATAACAGTATGCTTTTAGGGTTATCAATGGCCTAGCTCCCATAGAGATCTGAACATGTTACTAAATAGTACAGTTTTCTAGTTATGCCCCACCACTTTCGGGGAGTAGGGGTGAGGGGCATATAGATTCATCCTTGTCTGTCCATCTGCTCTCAAGCTGTCAGTACATAGACTGATTTGTGTCGCATATAACTCCCTTATCTAACTTATTACTGCTAGAGCTATGCAACTTTCTAAGAATAGTTGTCAGCATGTGAACTTATGCACCTTGATATTTTGATGCAAATTTATTGGAGATCTGCAGACTTAAGCCACCTGATTAAGCAAAAAGTAGCATTTTTAGACTTGTGTCGCATGTAACTCCAAACTTATAACTGCTAGAGCCAGGAAACTTTCCAAGAATAGTAATTTGTCAGCATGTGAACTTATGCACCTGGGTATTTTGACGCATATTAATTGGAGATCGGAACAGTTATGACCCCTCATTATGCTAGACTTGTGTCGCATGTAACTCCAAACTTGTAACTGGCAGAGCCATGAAACTTTCTAAGAAGTTGACAGCTTCTGAACTTATGCTCATAGGTATTTTGACACAAATATTTGACATAAAGAAATGAAATAGTTACGGGTAATTTTCTATTTTCAAGCAGAGCCAATGTTTACAGTTTTGTCTTGGTTTTGATGCCTTTAGTGACGTCACAGTCATGTGGTATTGCTGCACTGTAATAGCTATGATCTGCCCAGAAATGGTACAAGACTAATATTAATTATGCCCCCACTTCAAAGAAGAGGGGGTATATTGCTTTGCAATTGTCTGTCTGTCGGTCGGTCCGTAGACCAAATGGTTTCCGACCAATAACTAAAGAATGCTTAGGCCTAGGAACTTCAAACTTGGTAGGATGATTGTCCATCACCAGTAGATGACCCCTATTGATTTTGGGGTCAAGGGGTCAAAGGTCAAGGTCACATTGACCTTGTAGGTAGAAACCGTTTCCGACCAATAACTAAAGAACGCTTAGGCCTAGAAACTTCAAACTTGGTAGGATGATTGTCCATCACTAGTAGATGACCCCTATTGATTTTGGGGTCAAAGGTCAAGCTCACAGGGACCTTCATCCTAAAAACGGTTTCCGATCAATAACTAGAGAACGCTTTGACCTAGGTTCACCAAACTTGGTATGCTGGTTGGTCATCACTAGTAGATGATCCCTATTGACTTTGAGGTCATTAGGTCAAAGGTCAAGATCACAGAGACTTTCATCCTTAAAACGGTTTCCGATCAATAACTAGAGAACGCTTTGACCTAGGTTCACCAAACTTGGTATGCTGGTTGATCATCACCAGTAGATGACCCCTATTGACTTTGAGGTCATTAGGTCAAAGGCCAAGATCACAGAGACTTTCATCTTAAAAACGGTTTCCGATCAATAACTAGAGAACTCTTAGGCCTAGAAACTTCAAACTTGGTAGGATGATTGTACATCACCAGCAGATGACCCCTATTGATTTTGGGGTCAAGGGGTCAAAGGTCAAGGTCATATTGACCTTGTAGGTAAAAAATGGTTTCCAATCAATAACTTAACAACCCATGCGCCGTTGACCCTCAAACTTCATATCTGCATTTGTCTTGGCCAGTAGATGACCCCTATTGATTTTGGGGTCAAAGGTCAAGGTCACATGTATGTCAAAACAATTCAGACCAATAACTTGGCTACCAAATGGCATCGGGTTTTGTGGACTGTGAGACTTACATTTTAGATAACATGTATATTTGGTCACTAGGTCAAAAGTCAGTCACAATAATCTGGCCACATGACTAATTGGCTGCCGATAGGGGGCATACATGTTTTACAAACATATCTTGTTCATTTAGTTTTCCTGTTGTACTAATAACTATCTGACAGACACCTTGACATGGTAATAATCAATATAATATCATTCAGATTACATGATTTTGAAGAAAATGGAGTACCGTAATCGCCCATGTATAGGTCACAGCTGTGTAAAAGTCACAGTAGAAAAATAGCTCAAGAAATCGAAGAAAAAAAGTTTTTTTTCGTATATAACACGCACCCGAAAAGACAAATCCATGCAAAACTTTTCTTATCAGCAGCCATTTTGCTGTCTCAACTGATCTCAAAATGTCAACACCTTCTCATGCTCAACGCCTTCTCAAACTTCTCAAACATCTCATCACGCGTAATTAAAGAGACACAAATGAAAATTAAAAGGGCTTTTGACACCTCATTACTGTTTGCAAAACTTGCAAATATTGGTTACATTTTATCTATTTATCCTCTAATACATATTTTTTAAACAAACATACTTGTTTACTGTTTTTTTATTGTTTTGCAAACTTTTAAGATTAGGAGAAATTATTTGATTAAACCTAGTCACTCAACAAACTGACCGGTATGAAATACGATATGGCATGAGTAGCTTTAAACCCAGTAATCATAATGCAGTAATTTCCCTTTATTTCTATTTCTCCATTTATACAATTTTCATGTCATGTAAACATGAACAACTGATGGAATTTTTAAATTAATTTACTTGTTTTGAGATGGAAGGTAAAGTATAATTATTATTTACGGCTTGAATATTCTTGCCTATCTAAGCCTTTTAGGGCAAAATTTACTTATTCTGTGCCATATATCGGTCATTTGGCCTTCAGGAAAAAACCCACTTGATCGCCAATACCATGTATAGGACGCACATGGCCTAGAAACAGAATTTTTGAGTAAAAAAAGTGCGTCTTATACATAGGCAATTATGATATTCTACATTTTAAGGGTACACCTTTTTAATATTTTATCAGAAGAAGCTGTTATTACCAGTGAATATAGTACTGGTTGTGCATTAAGACAAACCTTATGACATGACAGCAGAAAATATTATGTTTTACCCATATGATTGTTGAAAATTGTGTCCCTGTCTGACATGAAACATTTATGCTATAGTGTCCTTGGAGAATCGGAAAGATTACTGAAGTCTTTGACAACGAGTAATTGATATAAACGTGATTTTGGAATAGAGCAATCTGCTGGCTTCACTGTGTTATCTTGCTGTATTTTAATTTCTCTACTGGTGGTGATCATTTAGTTCTGACTGTCATAGGAATATAATGCTTGGAAATGGATAATGGTTTATATTTAGTTTTGATTGTCACTTGAATACATTTTGGCATTAAATAAAGTTTATTTTTAGGTTTAATTCTCTAAGAATAGAGCAGGAGATAGCATTATTGTTAGCTAAGAGGGAGTGAAATATTGCACAAGGATATTTATTTGTCAGTGTTGTTTGAACAATAGCTTGGAAAACTGAAAAAGACGTTCTTTAAAAGGACAATTATAGGAACTCTCGATCACACGAGGTTTATTGCTGTGAAATGTTCAGTTGATTAATATAATTATACAACAGAGATTTAATGATTTTTTATTTTAGAATATGGAAGTGTAGATTTAATTATAACAAGGATTTTATAGATGAAAAATGCATCTGTGTGAATGCATGAGTATTTGTCAGCAGTGGAGAATAAGAATGAAATCTGCTGCTGAGTACTGACTGTGAATGTAAATGAACCTTTTTACTGCTGAAATTGGAAAGGACAAAAATAGTTTTTGTTTGCTGCTGAAAGAGTAGTGAAAATTTTGCTCTTATTTATCCACATGTTGATCATTTGGTCATACTTAGAGCACTTGTGTCTGAGAATATTAAAGAATCACAAAACCTGTTTTCAGCAGTTACTTTGGTAAAGACGTTTTACTGCTGAAAATTGATTGTAAGAGTAGGAAATGAAATAAAGACAATATTCAGACATTTTATAGATAGTAAGAAGTTTTGCTGCTGAAAAGTGATTGGAAAGAATTAGATAAAATAATAACATTTTATTGCTTTTTTACTTTGTATTTTTTTTTTTTTTGGACATAATTTTAGATATGATTTGTTAAACATCAAAATATTATTTATATAATGCAGCTGAAATATGAAACATTCCTGTAAACAGCTACAATGAGATATATGAGATTATATGTATTAGAACAGTATATACCTTGGCATTTATTTATATCATTATTATTTGTTACCGAGTACGCAGTAGAGCTTGTGGTCAGTAGACAATACGGAAAAGCAGAGGTAAAGATTGTACATGTATACAGAACATTTATTGCTGTGAATATAATATCATTGGAAGTATTGTGTTGCTGAGACTTAAATGATTGGTGTTGCGAGAAAGCTTAGGATAATTTTCATTGCAGATGAATTAAAACTGAAAAGTAGTATTGTATGTGTATAATATGAAATAAATGAAGACAATGAGGAAATATGATATTATTATGGATTTGGGACAGAGAAAATTGAGTTAAAGTTTTGATAAACAAATGAATTATGGAGTATCATTGTCATTGTGATAGATGTCTGCAGGTAAGACACTTTAAAGTTTTTTTTTCCTTCTCACCCCGGTAAAAAAATCACAATTATTTGTCTGTTTTGTTTCCATAATGAATAATTTGGAAAGTAATTATGACATTATTAACCATCCATACACTTTGTTTTAGCTAGGGGACAATAAAATAGCAGTCCTGTCTGACTCATCAGTTTAAAAGGCTTATGCTAGTTTAATTCCATTGCCCATCATAATTTTTATAAAATTTGTTATCTTAGTTAATAAAAATATCAAAATAAATCTGGTAAAATAACTTGCCTTAGAGTGTATACCATGTAAGAGTTGTTGCCTTTATAGAAATAAAGCCAATAGAATAAAAGAATAAATCTCCAAGGTCAAGGTCACACTTAGAGGTCAAGTGAAGCCGTATTAAATCCTCAACACTAAAAGTATCAAGTTAAAAGTAACAATACAGAGATGAAGTTCATTAGACAATTAATGCTTCAAATATTTGTCCAAGTTGATGTATGGGAAGGAACTTACATATGTTAAGCTGGGGAGAGACATCTTTTGTTTGGTTCAAAAACAAACTCTCATTTAACAGTTTAACCTGAGAAGATTACTATCAAACTGTATTGTTTTCAGTCTAAATATTGCCCTTGAAATACAGAAATAATGTCAGAAATGGCCTCTATTAAACCAGAAATTATTATCTAAACTTCTTGATAATTAATGGATTTTACGCATGATATAATATTATAGCATTCATTTCAAAGCAAAAGTCTGCTAATAATTGACTGTTCAGCTTTTCTAATTAATTATCCAAACTCTGGATATTTGTTGATCAATATAAATTCAAGATTTCTGATTACCTTTGTAAAATAATGAAAACATAAATGATGAAAATGTTTAATAATCAGTACCCATGAGATCTGTCGGGGTAATTTGCCGTCAAGAGGTTTTCATTGAAGAGCGTGTCTCATATAAAGCTAGGATAGTCTGGTTCCTGTCATACTGCTCACCGATACGTAGTGTAAGGGGCAGGTAATCCAGACTTTAGCGAGGAGTATATCAAAATAATGATTTAATTAGAAAGATTTGATTCCCTCTCGGCTGACGTATCAAGGTATTTAAAGTAATTTAAAGAGTGGTAGCTGGGTATTAAGTAATATTAGTGTCCTTTGTTCTGTAAATTACCATTTTGTTATGAATATCAAGATTGGGAGGTATCATGTCCTGAAATTATTCCATTATTTACGTATCAGTTGTAGATTGATTCATTAGTCAGATTTATTTGATTGGATCTTGTGAAATATTTAGCCATTTTTGTGTGTGGCAATATCGTTACTTGCCTCAAAGAATGCAAAGGGGAAGAAAATAAATTGTTGGGACTTACTCAGTTGTTACATCTACTGGCAAACTCAGTCTTACCAGAAGCTGTTGATTAACAAATGATTATATTTTTGTTAAAGACCTTTGCCTGTAAATTACTAAACATTGCAACAAATTTTACCTCAAATTCATATATAGTTTCATTAAAACAGAATGAAAAATGTCATTTATAATATCTCTTCTAATCCTGCAAAAGCTTTGGATACAGTGTTTTTACAAAAACTTTAATAATATTATTACTTGTATATATTTCAAAGAAATTTGACTTGACTTGACTTGCTAAGTTCTAAATGACTCACTCTCCCCATTTTAAACAAAGAGTTAGCATAACGAGTTAGCATTTTGTACCGCTATATGCCATTGAACTTAAGAGTTCTCATGGGAAATTTAATTATTTAAACGGGTGATAAAACTGTTTTAACTGAAATTTATATCATTAGAAACATTGTGTATCTAAATTGTAGTATTTGCAGATGTAATTTCAGGGAAAAAAATGCTCTGGGAAAAGGTGTAGTTAGAGCATGATATAAATAGATCACTTTGACGTATTTGAAATATTATCTTATTGGTCAGGCGGTCTTGACAAAGATCTTGTGTTTCCGTTTTTTGAACACTTGTGTCAGCTTTGATGAAAGACGTCATAGCATTTCATATTTCTCGGGTTCAGAAAAAGTATTTCATAGTGTTGAAACTTACGGGTATCTGACACCTGTGCTTGCAGATGCCTATAAACAATAAGATTCTGTTTCTTTATAGTGTCAGTTGTCCACAAGATTATTTGAACGATTAAGTGGACTTCTAGCTTGTTGAATTTGACTTAATGTGCTTAGGGTTTTTGTTGTTGTTGTTGTTGATTTTTTCAGTTATGAAGTTGTGGCTTGTTTATCTCATACACTTTGTCGGCACAGTTAATATTTCAATTTTTAAAGCTTCTTTTGTAAGCAAGATGCTTTACAAGTGTATTTTCTATATTCCAGGCCCGCAGCCCACAGGAGATGAACTTCACCCTAGACACAAACAAAGCCCAGAGAGAACTTATTGCTCAACTTGAACTAAAGAACAGGTGAGGGCCAGTTTTCTGTTAGATGTAATAAACCATAACCCTCCTGCTGGCAACTGTTTTGTGATTGTGACTAAGGCATACAATCAGGGAGAGGATCAGTGGTCCAGTGTTGATGTGCTGGACTGGTAACCCTGGGGTCCCGAAATCGATCCTCCGGTCCTCCGCTAACATTACTAATTGTCTTTTGGATGAGATATTAAACCGAGGTCCCATGCATCAGTGCTGTACACTGAGCATGCAAAAGAACCAGGGGTGTCTCTGTGATGCTCTCTGTATCTTGCACTACAACCTACAACATAAAATAACTTATCTCTGCAGGGAGCATTGGTCATATGGGCAACTTGTACCGATGATAAATTAACTCAGATAGATAACATAGACATAACATGATCAGTTAGCTAGCATATCCGTGCAGTCTGGTCATGATCTGTACTGTTCAGTTAGCTTTCAGTTGATAGTTAACTTGACTCTATATACAAAAAAATGGAACTGTCTAAAATCAAGTGATTAAAAGGTTAATTTTAGAAATTTACTAGAGTAATGGTTAATCTGATTCATTTTATTGCAGAAACAACTTTAAAGAACATTTATGATTAGTGACTGCCTACTTGTTTTCTGACCAATGTTTGTACTGAAGAAAGTGATTGATCTGGTCAAGGTCAAATTTTACTGTAGAGTTTCAAACCTGTGACCTTCACTTTCATGCAGACAACTGTCATGCTCTGTCTGCTCCATAGCTATTTATTTTCACCTAAGCATTAGTAATGGGGATTGAAAGCAAGTGAGCATTTATGGTAAAGCTAATAGTGAGCTTTAGAACTTTTAAATCCCAACTATCATTCAGCTTAAATGTTTCTGCCTGAAGTGAAATATTGCTCCCAAACAAGGCTCTCAAGTATCAAATGGAGCTAATCAGTACAGATCAACAGGCACTATTCCTGTGATGAACATAACCCACAAAGCCTCCAACCTCAAAGCAGAGTTACTTCCCATTATCATCGGTAACAGGACTGAGGATAGGTAATTCGATAACTTAGGCAGTACCTTGGTTCTGATGAATTGTAGAACTCGTGACACACAACACATTCAAACCTGACCCTGCTGAAAATTTTAGATGGTCTTTTCCATCATTCAGCTTTGACCTTTTATCATTTATGAAGTGATTTATTGATAAGTTGGCTGATAAAATCATCATTTCTATCCATGATGTATGGATGAACTAGCTATAATCATGGGCTGCAGTGGTTTAGAGGGGAAAAAAAACTTTTCAAAGGTGAAAGCGATTAAGTTCCTGATGCTATAAAATGAAATAAACAGATAAGCTTTTTTCACATTTGTCCAAGGATTTTGCTGCAGGGTTAAGGTGAAGGTCACTTTCATAAGTTAGCCTTATATAGGGAACCTTAAGAAATAATGAATGTGCTGTTACTATGGATACATTCTGATGTTAAACTCATTATAACAGATGCAATATAAAGCATCTATGTTAACTTACCTCAAAAATGATCAATATTATTTGTCATTATTTTATGACACATTATTAGCAAACCATCTGTTTCTATTGTGCTGTTTCTGCTAGTAATAGATAGATTTCTTACATCATAATCAGTTTTATACACATAGGTTTGACAGTGCTATAGTAAGAGCATAGTGAACAGTCTTTTTTTCAGTGTAATAAATTAGTGTTGCTGTAACAATTGTTACGTATTTCCACAAATACATGTTTATTTGAGGTAACAATTATGATATGCTTTAGTTTTTTTCTTTTAAAAAAATTTAACTTTTTTATTGTTGCAATCTGATTCTAGCAAAAAGTGGTTGTATACCAAATTTACATGATTTATGGGAAAACTCAGCATGGCCACCTGTAGAATTGATGGACCAGTATCCTTCCATATTGATTTAACAATGAAATATGATAGTTTTATTAGTTTGGATAAAGCTATTTATTTAGTACAGTTTACATTAATCATCCATTTTAATGTATGCTGTTGGTTGTTGACTGTTGCAGAGAAATTATGAGAGAGATACAGAGACTGCGAATGGAACAAGAAGCAAATGCAAAGACAACAGCAAATGCACAATATAATCCAACACTGATGGCGGAGTTAAGGTTATTGAGGCAACGAAAAGACGAGTTGGAAAATCGTATGACGGCTTTACAGGATAGTAGGAAAGATCTGGTGATGCAGCTGGAAGCGTTAATGAAATTATTAAAGGTACTTATATTTCAGTTAATGATAATGTACTTGCCCTTTACAGCTTGTGAAGAACAGCTTAGTTAGAACAAATTGAATGGCTTATGTTGGTTATTGGTCTGTTTGAACTATAGTGTCAGACTTAATTTTGTGGTTTAGTGGTATCATAATAATGATTCTTAATCACATGTTGGACTGACATTTTATTTTTACGATGTCAGTATTTTTAGATTAATTGTTATTTAGTTTACAACTTTTCATTTAAGTTTAGAATTCAACAAGAAGAATTCAGCTGACAAAATTTTTAATTATTATATTTTTGATTCTCATTAAGGTTTCTTTTGATCAAGAAAATTTTCTTCGACAATCAAAAACAATAAATGTAAAACAGTACTGTAGCATTTTGATTAAAATTATCAACTTCTGGCTCGATTTTTCACTAGTTCAGTGTGTTACAAAAATTTGAATTGTAAAATAAGCGATAAATCAAATGAAGTTGCCTTTAAAGTTAAATTCAGTTGTTTGTAGTAATGCATATAGATAAACCAATCAATAAGTATTTATTATGCCCCCTCTTCAAAGAAGTGGGGGTATATTGCTTTGCATTTGTCTGTCTGTCGGTCGGTCCGTAGACCAAATGGTTTCCGACCAATAACTAAAAAATGCTAAGGCCTAGGAACTTCAAACTTGGTAGGATGATTGTCCATCACCAGTAGATGACCCCTATTGATTTTGGGGTCAAAGGGTCAAAGGTCAAGGTCACATTGACCTTGTAGGTAGAAACGGTTTCCGACCAATAACTAAAGAACGTTTAGGCCTAGGAACTTCAAACTTGTTCAAACTTGGTAGGATGATTGTCCATCACCGGTAGATGACCCCTATTGATTTTGATGTCAAGGGGTCAAAGGTCAAGGTCACATTGACCTTGTAGGTAGAAACGGTTTCCGACCAATAACAAGAGAACGCTTTGACCAAGGTTCACCAAACTTGGTGTGCTGGTTGGTTATCACCAGTATATGACCTCTATTTATTTTGAGGTCATTAGGTCAAAGGTCAAGCTCACAGGGACCTTCATCCTAAAAACGGTTTCTGATCAATAACTAGAGAATGCTTTGATCTAGGTTCACCAAACTTAGTGTACTGGTTGGTCATCACCAGTAGATGACCCCTATTGACTTTGAGGTCATTAGGTCAAAGGTCAAGATCACAGAGACTTTCATCTTAAAAACGGTTTCCGATCAATAACTAGAGAATGCTTTGACCTAGGTTCACCAAACTTGGTATGCTGATTGGTCATCACCAGTAGATGACCCTCTATTGATTTTGAGGTCATTATATCAAAGGTCAAGCTCACAGAGACTTTGACTCTAAAAACGGTTTCCGACAATAACTAGAGAATGCTTTGACCTAGGTTCACCAAACTTGGTGTGCTGGTTGGTCATGACCAGTGAATGACTCCTATTGATTTTGAGGTCATTAGGTCAAAGGTCAAGGCCACAGGGACCTTGATCCAAAAAACGGTTTCTGATCAATAACTAGAGAACGCTTTGGCCCAACCACAAGCAATTAGGTGCTGCCGGGGGGCATTTATGTTTTACAAACATTTCTTGTCTAAACAGTAAATCAGTGATACTGACTAGCACTTGATAAAAGAAAGACGTACAAAACGTCTCTAGTGTCAGCACATTTTGTATCTGGATTATAAGACAGGGATTGATTTTATCATCAAAATGTATCTAATCCGTTGACACTGTAGTCACCTTACAGGTAAATTATGATTGACGACTCAAACAATTACTGTGAGAGTGGGTGCTTGATTACAAAATCATTGAACCCAGATATGTAAACAGATATCATTTACAACATTCTAAAAACTAAATCAATATTTCCACAACAATTTTGATATTTTCCTTCAGTTTTGTAGATCACAGATGTGTATATTACTTACTACTCTAAAAATATTTTTGGTTTTTGAATAGTGCTAACAGTTTGTCATTTCCCTTTCATTTCACATGGATGGAGAATAATGTTACTTCTATGTATCTGTTACATGTCTGGTTGGCTTGTAGATGCTAATGATGGATAATGTCTAGGACTTTGTCTCTGGTACTGATATATTACTTTTGCACAATGAAGATTTTCAGAAATATCGTAGTAGTGAAATCTTAATAATACAACAACAACATTTTTGAAGGTCAATTCTCATAATTTCTCTTGTCTTGTCAGATGGTTATGTTGCCCAGTCAAGAATGCCTTTGTGATGCCTTTAGACAAAAAAGTGTCAATATAAGAACTGTCTGTTTTTTATCAGAATTTTAGATCACCTTATCACAATAAGCTCAAGGTGAGATGTTGTGATCACCCCGATTGTCTGTTGTGCGACGTGTGTATCAGACTTTATCAACTTTAGATTTTTCATGAATCATCCTTAATCAACATTTTCATTCAAATAACATCTTTTCCAAAACCACTAGGCCAATTTTAACTGAACTTCACAGGAATGTTCCTCAATTGGCCCTTTTTCAAATTCTTAAAAAATAAATTCTTCCATACAGAACTCTGGTTGCTATGGCAACCATAAAGAAAAAATTGAAAATCTCCGCAGAAACCACTTGCCTGATTTCAAAATAGTTTAAAAATAATTGTTCCTTAGTTTGTCCTTAATCAAATTACTTCCAGGCATTTAAAATACAGGTTACAGAGGCCAGGGCCTGTTTTCACTACATGACTTTGAAAAACTTTGAAAATCTGCTCCTCAGAAGCTGCTGGCACAAATATAAAAATAATTTTACAGCAATAAATCTTACGTGGCTCTTTGATAATCAAATTCCTTCACGCCATATTGGTCCTTAAAAAACAGCCTACAGAGGGTGGGGCCTGTTTTCACTTTATGGCTTAATGGAAAACTTTGAAAATTTTCTCCTCAGAAATTGTTAGCTCAATTACAAAATAATTCCAGAAATGTTTTTGAGGTGGTTCCTTATAAAGATACCTTTGAGTTATTTGGGTTTGTAAAAAGACTTGGCTGAGAAGGAGCAGGGAAAGTTTTCAGTGTATATTGAAAAGTTGAGAACCTTCTCCTGAGAAACCTCTGGCCTATTGTTGAAATAGTTTCAAAGAAATGTTCCTTTGGTGGCCCTTAATCAAATTCCTTCAAGCCATGTTGGTTCTCAGGTGAGTGATATAGGGCCATTATGGCCCTCTTATTATACAGTAAAAAATCTTTATAATTCTTTCTGTATGAAACCACAAGGCCCCAGAGTTCCTAAATTTTGCACTAAGTATAATCTAGTCAGTCTCGACCAAGATTGTTCCAGCCTTTTCCTTTGGATCATTTTTGGCTCAGCCCTGGAGTCAGATATTGTACATAGACTTATATAGACAAAATCTTTAAAAAAGAATCTTCTTGTTAGAACAAATGGATAGAGACTTCTGAAAATAGGTATGCAGGATATTTTTATGAACCTTTACCAAGATTGTTCAAATTATGCCTCTTGGATCATTTTTGCTCAAACATGTGGTCACATATTAAACCAAAAAGCAATAAGAAAATTTGAAAGACACATGGAAGCCTTTTTTATGTCTTTTTTCCTAAACTATGTGGCCAAAAGCTTTGATATTGACATGCAGAAGTTCTTTTTTGTACTTAGATAATACATTCACTTGGTCATTTTTGCAGTTATAAACAGGTGAGCGATATAAGGCCATTATGGCCCTCTTGTTTTGTTTAAATGTCAGTTATATGTAAATGGATGCATATTAAACTTTGAGTTTTTGTTATGTTTAAATGAGAGCAAAAACATTTCAGAACTATCATATTATTATTGAAGACACACCCAAAAATGTGCACAGTGTAAATGAAAGGTAATGAAATTGGAGTTTATGTACAAAGATTATTTCATAAATGACATGATTTAGTTTTGTTCATGTGGCAGAATTGTTTCCGTGAATAAAATAAGGCAGTTTTGTGGATGTAACAGACTTAATTCTGTGAATACCATTAGTCAGTTTGTCCATGCAGGAGACTTGTTTCCATGAATTAGATGAGAGAGGTTTGTTTATCTTATAGATATTTACTTGGGAAGTAACATTCTAAAAATAGTTTTATTAATTGTCTTTTCAGAACCAGCCTACCTCTCCTCGAGCCACGCCTCCTGAAAGTTACCATAGTTACAGTGCCTCTTCTCCCTCCTTCTCTACCCTTAACTCTACCCAAGGGCGGTCTAGTGCTCATACAGGCACACCCAACACACCCAGTGATTCTTATTCCAGCAGTTTACCCTACCCACATGGACGTTCAAGTGTTCCGTTAATGTCACAGACTGGTTACTATTCAGACTCTAGTGTTAGTACAAACGGCTACAGTCATGGTCGACTAAGTGCACCTATTGTGAGCCCTTCAAATGAAAAACCAAACACTATTCCAAATACCCCTGGCCTTGAATCAACCACCCTGTCGGGTTTGGAGGGCGATGTGCAGCTTGCATTTAGCCAACCATCAAGTTCGGGCCTAATGGTACGCAACCTGAGGAATGATTTATTATCAGCAGCAGACAGTATAACAGGAGCAATGTCATCTCTGGTCAAAGAACTTAATTCCGGTAAGTGCGAGAAATTGGTAACTGCTTCTTATAAATGTCACTGATGAAAAGTTTTTGAATAAATCACAAATTAATGCAACAAAATTACTATGTACTAAGGAATATTCTTTGGTCCCTATGGTACCATTTGCTGTAAAGGAAAGATGCCAAGAAAGGGTCAGGTTGTTCACCAATTCAGCAAGTCATGTTCTGACTGTATTTGTTAAATGATTTTTTTACCCCAATGTTTGTTTAAATGTATTTTTTGTATGGAATCACAACTTTGGAAGCAGTTGAACAATGCTTTGACTAAAATTCCTGGCTTTTAAGCTATTTTTAATGCAATCTAGATGAAAAGAACATAATTTTTTTTTTTAAGCCAAGTTAGGAAGTGTTCTAAAACTGCATTCCGTATTAGTAATTGTCAAAAAATTTAGTTATTGCTTCACAGAGATCTGAAGAAAAGCTTTCAGTCTAAAAATTGTAAATGGTGAAAATTTGAAGTTACTGAAAGGATAGGGAAAAAGAAATAGCTGCAAAGATTATGTTCTGGTAATTAGATAAAACAAAATCTGAAGTTAAAAAATATAATAGGAAACGGCTCTGAAAATGGAAATTTTATTGTGAAAAATTACACAAAAAGTCAGAAGAGAAAAAGGACTCTGTTCCGTGTGAAAAGATATGAGAATTATAAATTTTTGTGGTTGTTTTTTTCAGATCACAGTGGAAGTGAGGATGAAGAAGATAACATCAATGGTAAGGCTGTAGATTATTGTAAAACAATATTTCATGAAATGTACCACTTCAAAAGAGTACCAGGACTAAGGGTACCATTTTGCAGGAAGTGTACCACAGATAATTATTGATATAGAAAATAATATTGGTTTGTAACATGCACTTAGTGTAATGATTATTAAGTACAAAAAACATTGTAAGAATTACGGTATGATTTCAAATAATGATGGAAATCTTATGTCAAACTTTATGTTTAAGATATGCAGAAATAGTTATTTAAAATGTTCGTAAAAGTTGCTTTGTGGTAAGAATTCTTTTCAAGAAACATAAATGTTTTCTTAATATAAACTTCATCTCGATGGCTCAGCGCAAAACTAGGCTAACTCAGTATTTTGCCAAAGTTGGGTTTTTCAGAGATTCTGAATCCTTAGCTAACTCCCCTATATCCCTCAAAAGATTTTGAAAATATTCTCTGTATTTATAAAGATATTTAAATTTTAAAAAAGTATGCAAAGTCAAACTGTTCATTTTTATAGTTCAAAACTAAGTCTAAGTAGAGATAGCTTTGGTTTTGCACTGACAATTTCATTAGTAACAAGAAAAATGTTAGTGCAAAACTAATGCTAACTAGACTTGGATACAGTTTTGCACTGTGAAATCTTATGCAAAAAATCTTTTTTAAGTATTTTTTTTTTATTCTTTAATGTATGGAGTATAATAATGCAATATATAAATTAAGCTACTTCTCATTTGTCGCAAAAAAGGAAAAGTTTGTACATATCCTTGACCTTCAGCTCCATTTCTGAAGTTTTTTACCTCCAAATTTTGAATTTCAAAGAAGAAAATAATACATTTAGAAAGGTACGTACCATCAAATTATTATTGTTTAAGTAAGATATTATAAATAAATACCTGATACACATATTTGTGAATGAATTTGTCCGTATAATGTGCTTAATTCCTTTATGAAGGTTAAAAAGCACATGCTTTCCTGTAAAAAATGAGTGGGTGGGGTGTTTATAAAAAAAAATTAAATTTGGGCCAAATTTTTCTATTTTACCCCCCAAATAACTGTTTGAGTTCTTAAGACTGCAAAAGCAATTCAAGAATTCTAATTTATGAAAGAATCCATGCCAAATTGTTTTCAATTTAATCCCCCAAAAATGACTGTCACAGTTTAATCCCCAAAAAATGACAGTTAATATTGCCCAGAATTTTTAGCCATTATAATAGAATGTTGAATCCATGCCACTAATTTTTTCCATTTTACACAGAAATGTATGACATTTTATTGTCAAGAAAGTTTTGCCACATGAATATGCTCTGCTATAGAGGAATCCCTGCCAAACATTTTCATTGTAACCCAGGCAGTGAGAGTATGGCACAGAGTTTTACAGACAGTATAGAATGCTGTTTGCTTGAGAATCCAAGCAATTTTTTCAGTTATTAAAACCCAAAAAGGACAGCATTATGTGTCCAGAAGTTTAGCAACTTTTTGTTTCCCAATTTTGTTTGGTTTTCACTCAAAAAATGAGAATTATTATTGTCTAGAACTAATCGTCAATTTAGATTTCTATACTAAAAGTATATATATTACAAAGCCATGCCAAAGTTAATATTTAACCCCAAGGAAAGTTTGGCAAACTTTTCAAATAAACCCAAATGACTTCCATGCCAAAGGTATTTCCAAAATCTGACAAAATTTTCATTTGGAGGTACCAGCAATGTTTATCCAGCATGGACCATTGTGACCATTGCAAATTCAAATGATTATATGATGCAGCTGTGCAAGCTGATTAGGGTCTTAACTGTTTTTTTGTTTTAATGGGGTTTAACACCACTTTCAACATTATTTCATTCATATCAAAACTATCCATTGGTCTATGTGGCAATCATTTCATCAGAAATAGTGAAGACTTTGACCATCTAGCTGATTAGGGTCTTAACTGTTTTTTGTTTTAATGGGGTTTAACACCACTTTCAACATTATTTCAGCACAAATTCATGCTGGTGGTTGAATTGGGACATATTTAGTGTTAAAAGACAGTACCTTTTGAAGTATTCAGCCCCGCAAAGGGAAAAAAACTAAGACAATATCTAGTGACAGTTGCAAAAGGGAAAATTCTTTCATGTGGACATTCCCTTTAAATGGTATTCCAGTCAGAGTATGTAAGACCTTTTTTCTTCATACCTTGAATATTTCTCCCCAGAGAGTCCAGACTGCTTTAAAAAAGTACGAAAGTCTAACTGGTACTGTTGAGTTTGATTTGAGAGGCTGCCACACTAACAGACCAAACAAAACTGATCAAGAGCAGTTTGATTTTGTGATTGCTCACATAAGTTCCTTTCCAGTTGTTGAAAGCCATTATTGTAGGAAAGACACTGCAAAAATGTATCTAGGGCCAGACTTGTCTGTAGCAAAAATGTACCACCTGTACTTACAGGAGTGTGCAAAAAGTGAAAATATGTCTCCAGTTTCGTTAAGCATGTACAGACAAATATTGAACACAAAATTCAACTTCCAAAAGCCTGTGAAAGACAGATGTGAAAGTGCTGTCTTTGATTTTATTGGTAGAAATGTCTAAAATGGGGAAGAAAAACTTTGTTTTCTATTCTGATAATTGTGGTGCACAAAACAAGAATAAATATTATGTCTCAATGCTATGGTACACCATACAAAAATTTAATTTAGAATCAGTGGAACAAAAGTACCTTGAAAAGGGCCACACGCAAAATGAGAATGATTCAGTCCATGCTTGTATTGAAAGAGCAAGCCGACCTATTTGTGTTTATACAAGTGCTCAATGGGCCACTGTCATAAGCACTGCTCGCCGTAAAAACCCATACCATGTTAAGGAAATGGATTTGCCTGATTTTTTTTATTTCAAGTCTGTATCAAAAATGTTAAAAAGTTTTGACCTTGATTCAGAAAGGAACAAAATACATTGGACAGATGTGAGATCATTCAAAATAGAATCCAGCAACCCAAATACTGTAGCCATCAAGTATGATTACAATGGTCCGGTGCACTATCTTGATTTAGCTCAGAGGTTAAGAAGGTCACATGCTCTTCTGAACGTGAATGATATTGTCCTGGAAAGACTACATTTCGAATATCCTAGAATTTCATATGAGAAGTACAGAGATCTAATTTTCTTATGCAGGTCTGGTGTGATCCCTCCTTCACATCACATGTTCTATGCAATTCTTCCTCACGAGATTCCCAACTGACTAATGGTATCATATTAGTGTTTGTTACCAGTTAATACTTAAAAAGCTACAAAATATTTTGTATGTTGTAATCGTGTGTTTTCAGTATGATGAGCAAGTGCTATGTCCTGAACATTTTCAGAGATGCTTTACTGTGACTTAGAAAATACTTGTGTGATTTGTACTGACTGGCCATTATTTTCCAATGTTTCTAACCACTAAATAGCTAGAAATGCATTGTATTAATTTTCTACTTCATTCAGCATGAAATTTGAAAATTGCTAAAATATTTCCTAGTCTACAGTAATCTTTCTAGTTGAAAGATAACAAGAAAAATTCAAATGGACTTGAGTTCATTTGAGTGTACGGTTTTTACTGTATTTTTAAGGAACCTAAATCTACAGCACTCTATTTTGTTTGCAGATGCCAAATAATGAAATTTAACATGTATCTTTAAAATGGAGTCCTGTCTGTTCAGGCATATTATAACTAAGGTAATGCACATTTTTTGAAGAACAACAACTACATATTATTCCATATATTTTATTTCCATATATCTCTTGATATTAATGGTGATAATTATGATACTGAAACTTAGTTTGTTTTGTTAAGTAACAAAATAACATGAATTTCATGGAATAACATGCTTGAACAGAATAACAAACATGCTTGAACAGAATAACAAATATACTTGTAATATCAATGATGATAATAAACTATGACCATGCTTTGATTACTTTGATATAATTCAACATAAAGACCAGTTGAGACACAGTCACGGTCGTAGCAAAGTACGACTGGGAACCAGACAGAATTTTTAATTTTAGATAACTTCTTCGTGAGCTGAATGCTATTATTTGAAAACAGTAAACATAAACATTTATCATTTTACATCATTTGAAGGCTCTTTAAATTTATATTTTGAAAATATAAGCAGATTTGAAATTTTTGCTTTTAAAAAAGAAAACTAAATTAATATATACTTGTCGTTTTAGCATTTCTCTAGCAGCTAAGATGCACTAAGTTTAACCATTTACAAAAAAGAAAAAACGTTTTGACAATTATTTTTTTAAATATGTAGGCCCTAAAATATGAGATTACAGACCTTTCAAATGATATGAAATACTGAATTGTTTAATGAAAAATGACTTTCAAACGATAATTACAAAATTACTATGTTTTGTATTGTTATCAACCGCCATAGTTTTGCCAACCTTCAAAAAGTTACGTTATCTCTTATCAGTTACTTGTTATTGTTACTATTAATAGATTTCAAAACAATGAGATCCAATGTTCCTACACAATATTACCAGACAGTCACGTGATTTTCTCCGAGGATTTCCGGAATAACACAACTTCACAAATCGATTCAACAGGTAGCACATCGTAAAAATACGTAATGCTTCGGCAATAATCGGATCTTCTAACAGCCAATCAAAACATAGAATTACATAATATTGGATAACACTAACCCCGCTCCTATTGTACATATAGGAATATAATACTGGCAATTTTCCGTACAGAAAAAATCCATATATAATATTGATTGTGATCATTGTGCCTGAATCAAAAGTTTAACCACTTCAGTGCCAGTGTGGTCATTTGTAAACCACATAGATTCAGATTAGTCAGCACATCTGGACTGTCTGATCAGAATCTACACTGTTTCCCGATAAGAAGAAAAACCCGTCCAACTGGAAATGGACATGGCCAAATTTAAAGATGGAATGTTCCATCTTAATAATTTGGAAGTGAAAGGGTTAAATAAAAAAGTCTGCATTAAAATATGCAGTAACTGTAGATCAACTACTCAATGTTCTTGGGATCATGTTTTTGAACTGCAGGTAAATGTTTTGAGCAGTTTCTGTTAACATTTGTTTTTGTAATACAATAACTGTTTTGCAGTTTATTTGATGAGTTGGTTCATCCGCTGGTTAAAAATAAAATTCTATTCTGTTCTGTGATGTTCACTTTTTTTTTTTAATTCTGGGAAAAGTATGAATTCATACTGCTAAACTATATCTAACTTGACTTAGACCATTTAGTTGATTTAATTTTCAATGCAAAACTATTACTAACTGGACCTAGCTATAGTTTTGCACTGTGATTTTTTCAAACAATCCCTGATTTTAAGTGCAAAACTACCCCTAACTCAAAAAAATACTTTTTCACTGTTTAGAATACATTTCATAAAAAAATGACCTCAACCATAGGTTTCCATACATTTAAAAGCACATGAAACAGAAAAAATATTTAAGATATATCAAAAGAGAAAAAATTAGAACAGTTTTTTCACTCTCTTGTAAAATTTCTGAAAATGGAGTTAGCCTAGTTTTGCGCTGAGCCATCGATCTGTGTAGATTGATTAGATGTTTTGTTCTTTATGCTTTTACTCATGTTTGTGTAATCTGATCTTGGTCATAATATTGCTGATTTAAATCATAAAAACTTGTTAAGAGATTATTGTCAGTGTGTTAGAATGCAGACAATTTCTTTATATAAGTGCAATTGTCGTGTATTCAGTATGTGATAATATATCCACCATAGTTATATACTGTACTTTTTCATTTTTGATATGGTTCACTTTTGCACTGGTACACTTCTGTAATGTTACACTTGATCTGTCACCTGTTGTAAACCATGGTAAAGCTTTTCTTGGTTAGCCATGTTAAGGTTTTGGATTTTGTTGGCCGTGATCAGGTTGTTGGTTATTGTTAGTCATGGGAAGGTTGTTGGTTTTTGTTAGCCATGGTAAGGTTGTTGATGGTAAGGTTGTTTGTTATAGTTAGTCATGATAAGGTTGTTTGTTATTGTTAGCCATGGAAAGGTTGTTGATTATTGTTAGTAGGGATGTCAACGAATACCTAAATTGGTATCCGGATATCCGTATAGACTAATAAATAATAGTATTCGGATACTGTCCTGATACTCGTATAAAATCGCCGACTATATGATCTCAATGTTCCAGTTCCTATGCCAAACATTACATTTGACGTCTGTTTTACATATTGTTCCGGTAATCCTATTACATGTGTTAAGACAGTTTTACGAAAATAATAACTGTCATCACGTGTAAATAAAGGTAATAAAACAAAGACATGTTGTTTACTGTTTTTATTTTCCTCGTGTCTCTTGAAGTATATTTTCCCGCCAATACACACTTGCGTAAAGTCTTAGTGTCACACGGAAACGATATGCGTCCGTTTTTTGTTTTTGTTCTAGTGGCATGGTCTGTCTTTGTTTTTCTTTTAAAAAATAAACTATGTAATTTAAAAATATCATTTAAAATCACCGTAGATCAAAACCCTGTTTTATTTGTATCCTCAAGTCTATGGCACATTATTGGTTTTGTATACCGTAACATGTATTTATGCAGCTTACGTGACTGTGTGAGCGCCAACAAAATATCAAAAAACAAAGATTTCAAATGTGTCAGAAGTTTTAAATGGGTTTAATATTTTTGAATGGTTCAAAGTTTTTAATGCCAATGCTTGAGCAAAGAATGATTGTTTGATTTATTAAAATCATAATGCTTGTTTTAGCAAATCGTTGATTGGATACATCATTTGAGTAATCACATTTTGATAGGACATTCTTTTATTAGTCTTGCGTTAAAACTATCATAGAATCATTTGCGGAAGTTACCGTGAAACACTTTTAATTGGCATGTTTGACACTGCTAATTGATTAACAAAGGGGCAAGATAGGTTATATAAACACCATGGATTAAAGTAATTGCTACACAATGGGCTGTCGCATTAGGTCCCAGCATTTTGCAAGACGAATAAAAACATAAATGGCGTGCGACAGATAGACGCTTTATCAAGATATGCCACTGGCGGTAAATAGAGGCGATTATGTTTAGCGTTATGAAATTGCAAAATTAATTTTCACAGTTGTTTTTTTTTTTCATTTTGTATACGAATATTTGTATACCAAATTTGTATCCGGATACCAACATAGTATCCGGATATCCGAGTACTCGGATACTCGTTGACATCCGTAATTGTTAGCCATGGTAAGGTTGTTTGTTATTGTTAGCCATGGTAAGGTTGTTTGTTATTGTTAGCCATGGTAAGGTTGTTTGTTATTTTTATACCCCCAAAAAGAGTTTGGGGGTATATAGGAGTCACCCGGTGGTTGGTCGGTTGGTCGGTCGGGGTTTACCTTCTCTGGAGCATAACTTGAAAACTACTGGTTGGAATTCAATGCACCTTCATACAATGGTCAAGCACAATGAGAGGAAGTGCAGTGTCCAAGAATCATAACTCCATCTTCACTATTTTCAGAGTAATTGCCCTTTATTGGTTTTCCTTGTCCGGAGCATAACTTAAAAACTACTAGTTGGAATTCAATGCAACTACATACAATGGTCAAGCACAATGAGAGGAAGTGCAGTGTCCAAGAATCATAACTCCATCTTCACTATTTTCAGAGTTGTTGCCCTTTATTGTTTTGTTTTTTTGTCTAGAGCAAAACTTGAAAACTACTGGTTGGAATTCAGTGCAACTACATACAATGGTCAAGCACAATGAGAGGAAGTGCAGTGTCCAATAATCATAACTCTATCTTCATTATTCTCAGAGTTATTGCCCTTTATTGGTTTTCCTTATCCGGAGCAAAACTTGAAAACTACTGGTTTGAATTCAGTGCAACTTCATACAGTGGTCAAGCACAATGAGAGGAAGTGCAGTGTCCAAGAATCTTAACTCCATGTTCACTATTTGCAGAGTTATTGCCCTTTGTTGGTTTTCCTTTGTATGGAGCAAAACATGAAAACTACTGGTTGGAATTCATTGCAACTTCACACATTGGTCAGTCACAATGAGAGGAAGTGCATGGTCCAAGAATCATAACTCCATCTTCACTATTTTTAAGTTATTGCCCTTAATTGGTTTTCTGTCCTTGTCCGGAGCATAACTTGAAAACTACTTGTTGGGATTCAATGCAACTACATACAATGGTCAAGCACAATGAGAGGAAGTGCAGTGTCTGAGAATCATACCTCCATGTTCACTTTTTGCAGAGTTATTGCCCTTTGTTGTTTTCCTTTGTATGGAGGATAACTTGAAAACTACTAGTTTGAATTCAATGCAACTTCATACAATGGTCAAGCACAATGAGAGGAAGTGCAATGTCCAAGAATCATAACTTCATGTTCATGATTTGCAGAGTTATTAACCTTTGTTTTCTTGATTTGATGCATAACTTGAAAACTACTGATTGGAATTCAATGCAACTTCATACAATGATCAAGCACAATGAGAGAAAGTGCATTATTTAAGAGCTATAACTCCATCTTCACTATTTGCAGAGTAATTGCCCTTCCTTGGATTTCCTTTTCCAGAATATAATTTGGAAACTCGACATTGGAATTCAGTGCAACTTCATACAATGGTCAAGCACATTGAGTGGATGTGCAATGTACAAGAGCTATAACTCTGTCTTCACTGTTTGCACAGTTATTGCCCTTTGTTAGTTTTCTTTGTCTAAAGAATAACTTGAAAACAATTTTTTGGGAATTCAGTGCAACTTCATACAATGGTCAAGCGCAATGAGAGGAAATGCCATGTACAAGAACCACAACTATCTTTTGCCCACAACCATTACTCTTTTTCAATTTTTTACAAAGTATTCTGTAACTAAACTGATAACTTCCTCTGTTCTGTAGTGGTGTTTTGGGGGTATTAATCACATTTAGTGATAGCTCTAGTTAGGTATGGTATGGTTGTTTGTTATTGTTAGGTATGGTATGGTTACTCATTCTTGTTAACCATGGTTAAGTACATGAACCAAATTAACTTCACTTATATTGTCAGTTTGTTTGAGTTGTTTGTAATTGGTACTGGTTGCCTATATGACTGACACGCTTTGTAGGGTTCAGTTATTTCAGGCTGTAGGGGAATATACAAGATGCAGAAATTGATTTTTTTACATGCTTATTATGTAGAGCTGATAAAATGACCTCAGTTCAAAACAGTTCATTAAAAGTTTTTAGTAATATTATTGAAGCAGTGGAGATCAAACTTGCAACCGCTGGATTACAAGAATGCAGCAGCGGTGCAATGGATTTTCTCCTTGGCCTTACTTTTAGAAAATCAGCATATTAATGCCCACACAAACAAGGCAGTCTGAAGGACATCTAAATCCCCTTCTGCAGCAGACATGAATATGTACTTCTTGACCTTTAACAAACCATGACCTTGATGTTGTGCCATTCATATTATAAGCAAATAGTCTCATGATAGTAATTATTTGTGCTAAGTTATTTAAATTCTTCTATAAGCAACCTGGAAGTTGAGTTCTGCACATCGTGTCATAGTGGTGATCATTTGTGCAAAGTAATTAAAAAACTTTTCGTAAGCCAAGTTAGTAAGTTATAGAGCAGACGTGAAATGTGGATATTTGACCTTTAACTGTGACCTTGACCTTGTGGGTAGCAGCCCAGTTATTGTGCTCTGCACATCGTCTCATAATGGTGATCACTTGTGCCTAGCTATTTCAAAAAATTTTCAGTGGTTTAAAAGTTACAGAGTGGAAACAAAATGAAGACTTTTTAACACTTGACCTTTATGTGTGTCCTTGACCTTGGGGGTAGCAAACCAATTATTGCGCTCTGCACATCGTCTCATAATGGTGATCACTTGTGCCAAGTTATTTCAAATAGTTTTCAGCAGTTTAAAAGTTATGGAGCTGACTCGAAAGTGTTAGGGACGGACAGACGGACGGACAGATGTTGGGTTCTGCACATGGTGTTATAGTGGTGATAACTTGTGCAAAGTAATAAAAACTTTTCATAAGCCAAGTTAGTTAAAAAAAATTTCAGCAGTTTAAAAGTCATGGAGTGGAAATGAAAGTGTTACGGATGGACAGATGGACGGACAGACGGACAGATGTTGTGTTTTGCACATTGTGTCATAGTGGTGATCATTTGTGCAAAGTAATAAAAAAACTTTTCGAATGCCAAGTTAGTAAGTTATAGAGCAGACGTGAAATGTGGATATTTGATCTTTAACTGTGATCTTGACCTTGTGGGAAGCAACCAAATTATTGCGCTCTGCACATCGCCTCATAATAGTGATCACTTGTGCTGAGTTATTTCAAACATTTTTCAACGGTTTAAAAGTTATGGAGCAGACACGAAATGTAAACTTTCAACACTTGACCTTTAAGTGTGACCTTGACCTTGGTGGTAGCTACCCAGTTATTGTGCTCTGCACATCGTCTTATTATATTGATCACTTGTGCCAAGTTATTTCAAAAATTTTCAGCGGTTTAAAAGTTACGGAGCAGACACGAAATGTAGACTTTTAACACTTGACCTTGGGGGTAGCAACCCTATTATTGCGCTCTGCACATCGTCTCATAATGGTGATCCATTGTGCCAAATTATTTCAAAAAATTTTCAGCGGTTTAAAAGTTATGGAGCGGACATGGAAGTGTTACGGACGGAGTGACGGACGGACTGACAGACAGAGGCCATTCCTATAATCCCCTCCCCGCTTTGCAGAAGGGGATTAAAAAAGAGTTAATACTAGGGAATCTGATATTCCTGCATTTATCAGGTCTAAACATTAACTGTTTGATTTTAACTTTAATTCATCCAAAGGGTTTAATAGATTGCCAAGCTGTAATATGTTGCATTCACCACCTTTTAGTAGAAGAAGATGATTATCAGGGGACCTAATGGTAGTGGTTGTGGATTAATTGTAGCCCCAAAAATGCCCTCATCTTATGGTAGATTTATTCTAATTTATAACTGCAAATGTCAGGGGGGAAAGTGAGATAAGGTTTTTAGATTAATGTCTTAGACAAAAGGTTTCAGGAGAAATCTGACATTTTATTTTTGAAAAAAAGGACTGAAAGGAATGAAAACTTCTATGGAATGATTTCAGTTGTTTTTTAGCTACATTTATTTACTCTGGTAGAAAAAAAATCATTTATGTAAAAAAAAAGTAAAAAGAAAAAAAATCCAGATGAAATAGGCACCTAATATAGCATTAGTTTCATTTAAGGTTGTTTATTTTCAGTTGTTCAATATGTATCAAATGACAGCAGAAGTTTCTAATTTAGGAAAAATGATTGAAAATAAAGTATCTCCTGTTATTGTTTTAGGTGAGCTTGAGATTGCTGAGAATTATATGATGCAGACGCGTGAAGATTTGGAGTCCTGGCAGAAAGAGGTACAGAAACGTCTCGATCAGGAGACAAAGTTCATTACAGAACTACGCTCCAAACAGAACAATGGTGGAACAAACAGCAACCCTCGAAGTGGTTACAGCAGCGGGAGTCGTAGTGGATACAGTAGCGGGAGTAGTTACAGTGAAGATGATGAGGGCAGACAGAGGTAAACAGACTAGATCAAAACTTAATGAACTAGATTTGTATTAAAAAAGCATCTTCATAAAAACTTAAGTCTTTTCCTAAATTACAATTTTTACTTAAGCATCCCAGTTCAGTTGGCAGGAAAGAATATCATTTCTTTTCTTTTTTTTATGCTTCCTGAAGGGAGAGCATAAAGTGGCTGCTTTGTCCGTCCATATGTCCATCCGTATGTCTGTAAGCCCGTCCATCAGCATTTTCTTGTCCAGGACATAACTCTGAAATATCAACAAGAAGCTTTGTAGGTAGATGGATCTTGTTGAGTAGAAGTGCAGTGCATAAGAACCATAACTCTGCATTGCCTATTTTTTAAGTTATTGCCCTTTGTTCCTTTTTACGCTTTGAACTTTGTCAGGGACATAACTCTGAAACTACAGGAGGTATCCAAAACCTCTGGTTTACCTGTCACCAGCCTACTTCAGTGATCATGACACTGTCTGGATAGGACTGCCACTGTCTGAGTTGATAAAAAAATAAAGAATAAAATGGTAACTGTTACTGTCTTACATTCTACATTGCATATTTAAACTTTTTCAGCAACTACCAATAACGTAATATCTTTATGCTGAATTTGGCAAGGACTTTATGGACACATTATTCTGTGTCCAAAACCTATTTGGGGAGCATCACCCGGTTCGACCGGCTCTTGTTTTGTTTTGTTTTTTGACAGTGTGATGGATATTGCAAACTGATTTACAAAAGTTTCATTAACTTAAAGTTATACTAAGTTTAGAAAAACTTCAGATGCTTTATAAATAAGGCATTCGATGAATAAAGGAAATAAACTGAAATGAAATGATGAAGGTATCTTAAAACATTTATGAATAACTACTAATGAAAATGATCACCTCAGACAATTGCTTCTTAGTGTTCCAACAAGTTTCTTTTGCCAGCGAAAGGAAGTATTCATAGTGGTCAGGGTTCAAGGTTTGAACCTGTGACCTGAATCTTGAATTTCTTCAAAGCCACAGCTTATCTTCCCTCAAAACTCAACTTTTTTTATGAAAATGACTCACGTAGGACTGAATGAGATATTCTTTTTCAATCAGGTACATGAAAAATATTTTCCCACGAGTTGATTACACAACAGATGATGGAGAATCGTATGTGAGAACAGATGATGAAAGTTACACAAGAACTGATGATGATGATGCAGAATTGTACGATAATCACCCAAAGGTATGTGTATATCAAGAGATGAATTCAAAAAAAGGAAAGTTCAGAAGAGGAAAACACTTAGAGTCTTAAATTCTGAACTGGTAAAGATAATGAAACATATATAATGATGTTTTTCAGTTACGGTTCAGTTTTTAAGTAGGATTTGATATCTTTACACTTCTGATTGTATTATTTGATCATAAACTTCCTTTGCACATAGACTAATTAGTAAAATAGATTCAAAAGACCAACTTGAAACACATAAAATTATAAATTATTTCATTATTTTGCTAAAAATAAAATTTCAGACTATTGTTTGAGTCTAACATACTGTTTTGTGAAAAAGTACAAAAACCCAGTTTAATCAGATCATGGAAGTTTACATTTCAACTTTTTACATGGTTACCTAGTTCTTCATCTTGGAAGAACCATCTTAACTGCTAAGTGCCTGAGTAGGCTGGTTTAAATCTGACATTTTTACAGAGGCAAAATTCATCAACAGTTGATGAGGTTTTGATGTGAATTAAGTTTAAATTTTAGCATGTTTAGGGGGAATGGAAATTTAGTTTAATCTGACATCCTGTGTTTTACAGGAATTGCCCAATGAAATGAGTTCTAGTCGTTATTCAACAGAGGAAGAAGGTAACATACATTCGGATGCCGAGTCTTACATACGGACAGACGATGAAGACGGCACAAACACAGACACAGACTGGGAGGAATCTATGCGACGATGGATCAACAGATGAAAACACACTTGCTGAACATGACACTATCGTTTTATATATCTGCACATAGTATTGTGAAAATGTACAAAACAACATGCTCTGGGTACCTGCTTAAATATTTTTTCATCCACCCATAGAGCTTAGAGTGTAAATGGTTAAGTATTTGTGAATACAGAAAAGAAGATGGCATGTATTTGTATAAAGCAAACTTTTATTTACAGAGTTATTGTGGTCAATAGAAATTAAAGATTTTGATGAGTATTTTGTTCAAGGGTTCCCAACACTGAAGAAGATTGTGATGTTATAAATATCTTGCACAGTTTTTAAAACTGTTTGTTAATTTAGAGGATTTTCAAAGCGTGTTGTGAGTTCTGCCCAAATTTATAAGGCTCTCTGACCTTATTACTGATTTTCTCACAAAATGGCCTCTTAAGCAATACAGAGAAATCTTGGAACTATTTTGAAGTTTATAATTAATACTGAGGTGAACTGCATGTTTTGGACTTTGATATACACCTGATCCATTGTATCAGTGAGGTAACTCTCATAGAAATAGCATTGTTGATTTAATTTGATGGGTGTGTCCAAGATGCTGCCTTGTAATACAATGTACTTACTTAACCTTTCATTGATTGAGGGTCATTGGTACAAGCTCTAGAATTGGTCTAACTCCTGACAGGGTCCAGTATAAGTCCTGACATGGTCTAGTATGACTCCTGACAAGGTCCATTAAGGGTTCTTTTAACCCCTGCAGTGAAGAAACTATTAATGGGTGTAGTTGAAATACTGTAAAAAAGATAAATATAGAATTATAACCAAAACTAAACAATAACATTGTCATTTATCATTCATAATATGTACGTACATACTGGACCTGGGATAAAGGTGCAATAGTTGGACGCATTTTTTTTTTTTTTTTTTAACAAAGATGAATGCACATTTTTGTTGACATTTAGTGGGTTTTTTTCACAGACAATCCACACTTTGTATACAGTGCTAGAACTAACCTTTCATGAGAATTGAGTGGCTTAATTTTTGCCTTTGTCACTTAACCATGTAATTGGTGAATACAACAGTGAGATAGAGAGTTATTACAACCATTTTTGTCTTGTGTTTTTTTATTCATAAAATGTTGGGGGTATTGTTTGTGACTACCTTCCGTGCAGTTTAAAATCATGATTTTAGAGGTTTATGTTTTTATGAAAAGCAGGACTTAACATTTGAATCTTTACTAGAGCACATTTGAGGGGAGCATTTGTCTTGTTGTTGCTTCTTTCTGTGTATATAGTTACTTAAAATGAGAGTTAATTAAATATGCACAGCTTAGATTTAAGTGGAATGTGCACGGTAAACCTGTTAGAGGTGTCTTATTTTGCCAGATTTGTTTTGTGGTTGTGAGACTCCATAGTACATTTCTTTAGAGAAAAAATAGAGGTTTTGTGCATAAGAACTAATTACTTGTTTTTCTGAGCAATTACCTCCCTGCTGTTCAGATTTTATTACCAGAGTTAGTTCCCTTCTCTGAATTTTAGAGGCAGTTCAGATTTTATTACCAGAGTTAGTTCCCTTCTCTGAATTTTATAGGCAGTTGAGTGAAATCATACATTTTAAAAATGGCCTGCATTACAGAATAGAAGTTTCATTATTTTCTATAGGTTATTTTCATTTTTATGCTCCCCGAAGGGCGAGCATATAGTTGCCGCTTTGTCCGTCTGTCCGTCATAATTTTGTCTGGAGCATAACTTGAAAACCCCTGGATATAATTTGTTTAAACTGCACACAGTGGTAGAGGGCATTGACGCAGAGTGCAGTGCCAAAGAACCATAACTCTATTTTGCCCTGTTTTCGAAATATTTCCCATTTTAGAAAAATCTTGTCCGGAGCATATCCTGAAAACCCTTGGACTTAATTTGTTTAAACTGCACACAGTGGTAGAGGGCATTGACGCGGAGTGCAGTGCCAAAGAACCATAACTCTATTTTGCCCTGTTTTTGAATTATCTCCCCTTTTAGAAAAATCTTGTCCAGAGCATAACCTGAAAACCCTTGGACATAATTTGTTTAAACTGCACACAGTGGTAGAGGGCATTGACGCGAAATGCAGTGCCAAAGAACCATAACTCTATTTTGCCCCGTTTTTGAATTATCCCCCCTTTTAGAAAAATCTTGAGCAGAGCATAACCTGAAAACCCTTGGACATAATTCTTTAAACTGCACACAGTGGTAGAGGGCATTGACGCGGACTGCATTGCCAAAGAACCATAACTCTATTTTGCCCCGTTTTTGAATTATTTCCCTTTTTAGAAAAATCTTGTCTGGAGCATAACCTGAAAACCCTTGGAGATAATTATGCTCCCAGAAAGGCGAGCATATAGTTGCCGCTTTGTCTGTCCTTCCGTCCTGTCCGTTCGTACGTCTGTTCATCCTTAATAATTTTGTCCGGAGCATAACACAAAAACTATGAGAGATATCAAGACCAAACTTCATAGGTAGTTAGATCTCATTAAGGAGCAGTGCAGTGCACAAAAACCATAACTCTTGCTTTATTGATTTTTGAGTTATTGCCCTTTAAAATTTCTCATACTTATTTTTTGTCCGGGGCATATCTCACAAAGTATAAGAGTTATCAACTTGAAACTTTATAAGTAGATAGATCTCATTAATGAGCAGTGCAGTGCACAAGAACCATGACTCTTGCTTATTAATTTTTGAGTTATTGCCCTTTAAAATTTCTCATACTTATTTTTTGTCAAGGGCATATCTCACAAAGTATAAGAGATATTAACATGAAACTTTATTGGTAGATAGATCTCTATGAGGAGAAGTGCAGCGTGCAAGAACCGTAACTCTGTTTTGCATAATTTAGGAGTTATTGCCCTTTGTTATATTTCATACTTTAAAAAAATACATATTAAACAATACCCTTTTGGAATTGGCGTTTATTTGGGGAGCATCCATCGGTTCTACCAATTTCTTGTTTTAAAGTGAAAATCAGTAGTCAAAGATTTTTTATTTGAAAAGATTATAATTCTGACATTTTAATGTCATTGCCAGCTGTTGGCTAAAAGTTATGTAAATGTTTTATCGTAAGATAAAGTATTGTCTGACCAACATATGACATAAGAAGTTCTTTCTTACAAGACACACCCATTACAAGTGTATACACTACACCTCATCTTTATTTAGAATTCATAGATGTTTTATATTTGCTTGTTGATGCAACATTTTCTTTGCAAGATTTACTGTTATTGTTCAGTTAATTGTGCATATGACAGTATAGGGGTGTGGCAAAACCTTTCATTTACTTATCTGGCCATATCTAAAATAAGTATGTAATGATTTTTATCAAGGAGAAATATTTTGTCTAAACTAAGGTGATGTGCCATTAACCACCATCTTTATTGCTGTGTTTTACATTTGTTTCTGTATTTTTCTCATCATGTATTCAATTGTTTTATCTCATTTTATTTACTGAAGTTGCTTTTCGTCTTTATAAGTTTGTTTACTTTTGCAGTTCATGACACTAAGTTCATACTGGTTTCAGAGTTAGGTGCTGAGCTGTTTACAGTTACCTCGAAATTTTATTTTCTTGTGAAAACAAAAATGTTGGGTATGAGTTACACTTTTCCTTTATGTTTGTTCATACTTTACATATGAAGTAAATATAATATTCTTAATTAATTTCAAGTTTATTTGTTGAACATAACAATGAGTCAAAATTGTGTTCATGTGAAGAGTTGTGTGCACACTTGTTTTTACACAAATTATGTTTATATTTCTGTTGGAATATACGATCAAAATGTGAATCAAGGGATTAACAATAAAACAAAAATACGGCATACTACAAAAAAATATTCTTATGTCCCAGTGTGATACCAGGGTCTTTCAAATGCTATTTGAAAGACCCTGGTGATGATACAGTGAAATATTTTGAATCTACATATATTTTATTGTCGTCACCAATTTGAAGAATCACGTTTCAACTGTAATATTTAGCTGTAATGTTACTTATTGCTTAATGATTTCAGTATTTAGAAATATAAAATCTTTTGTTATATGAAATACATGTAACAACAGATTTGTTTTACAATATTCAGTATTTTGTTTATTTGCTGTTACACAATCAAATGTATTTTTTGTGTGCTAATGTTGATGGCTTTCATTTAAATTCTACAACTACAGTTGTGTTCAAAAGTTCTGTACAATCAGTTTCATCTAAAATCTGTTTCCTTCCGTTCCTTGAAACATTCCATCTGTTCTTTTTTTGATCAGACCCAAAAAGAATGATAAAAATAATCAGACTACTCATTTAATCTCAGGGTGCACTTCTGACACCCCTCCAAATATAAAATAGACCAGTTTAAATTTTGGTATTATGAAATAGATTTAAAAATTAAGCAGTGTCAGAGCGGAACCAAGAAGTTCTGCTCCAATATTAAGCACGGCTTGTTTGTTTTTTGTTTGTTTGTTTTTTTATCCAATTATTTCATGGAATATGTTCTTTGCTGTTTCCATAATTTTCAAAGCCTCTTTTTTTAATTGAGTTTTATTTGATTCTCTATTATAACATTTTACACGGAGTTTCATAATGGTTTTAGGACAAGTTATGTTCCGCTTTGTTAAGGTATAAGTTTCTTTATCCTGTCAATTATTTCATATCCGACCATATAAAGGGGGGTCGTATAAATTTTGCTTTATACGGCACATGCTACGTCATCACCGGTGACGTCATGGACTACTTTTGTGTTTATAATCAGAATGAAGTGATTAAAAGGTTGTTATTACAAACAGGACTACTTGAATAAAAATTAGATATTTCAATATCTAGATCTTATAATATAGCATGATCATTTAAGGAAAAAAATATCGGAATTTTGGAACTATTTTTTGTGTATATGTTCATCTGGCGGATAACCTTGACATTTGAAACACTTTAACGATAGGTTTTCAATATCCTAGTAATTTATTGACAAATGCCAGATGTGACAGGATAAATAGAATAATAGGTTAGTGTCTTAAATGAGAAAGTTTATCTGGCTCGGCTGCGGAATCTATCAGGTTCGCCTTCGGCTCACCCGATAAATTCCTACGCCTTGCTAGATAAACTTTCTCATATTAAGACACTTACCTATTATTCTCTATTTATCATACAAGTATTTTTGACCTGTTTAAAATAAAAGTTGTACACATGCAGAATGATGGTATAACTGAATGGATTTTATCTTTATCTTTTAGAAATGTTCTGGTTTCATTTTGTTAGTCGGCCTAAAATTTATTTTGTTCTTGTATTTTTTTGCATATCAGGTATTAGGTATGAACTGTTTATTGAGTATTTAAACACAGATGATAATTTGTTACAAAAACAACAACACACTAATATCATTGTCAGCATATTTGTTGTATAAAGTTTATATTAGCCCTACTTCTCAAATAGTATTTAACAGATTATTCTAAAGAAGAAATTTTATGAGGATTTCTTTTGTTCAGTATCATTATTACTCTGTAACAAGAACTCGTGCTTACATAATTATTTTGTTATCAGTGTACAAGATAAATAACCAATAAATATCTCTGACTATATTGTGTGACATAAAACTTACATGGCAATAGTCATTTTAATATACAATCCTACTGTTTTGATTTTGATATGCCTACAGCAGTTTACTCTCATTAAACCCAATGATATATATTTTGTATTTAGTTTTTTGAACAAACAAGGACTTTGATTAATATCTTTTATATGTCATGGGGCTCTTTTCTGATTTTATTGTAGTTGTATATGACATGAAACATAACTGATTCATATCCAAAGTTATCATGACAATAATAGAGACATACATGCATTATGTTTAATACTGGGAAAAAAATGTATGGGCCCGAAAATTATTATTATAACTGCAGTTGAAAATTATCAGAAATGTTTTTTTTATCTAGTCTAGACCCTACAGTGTTGTAAGAAACACTGTAAAGAATGTTTATTGTACAGAAATTTTGTTTATAAGGGTCCCATTATATACCAACTGGTTAGGTGTAACGTTTTCATTGATTGTTGAATTGTTTTGCAAAAGACATCTTTTTCATTATTTTTCATCTTAATCTGGCCACCCTTCTTTTATTTTTAACCTATTTAATGCCCATGCAGTTCATGAGGCTTGTATAGAATCTAGATCTGATGTTGTGAACTCTTAATACTGTGATTGTTATATCTTGATCAAATATTGTTATCTATTTTGTAATGTTTTACGTGCTTCCAAAGTGCAGAAAAAGGGCAGTGAATTTCATTCAGCGATCAAGGGTCATAGTGTCCCTGTCATTTCAACAAAAATATCTATTTAGTTTTTACATGATGTGAGCATAACCTCAATACTCCTTGAAAAAAAAATGTAACAGTGAGTAAAAGCAGAGAAGTTAATCCTGTTACATTTTTTTGCAAATCAAGAGAACAGTGCAAAACTAGCATTATAATAAATGAAATAAGAGTTTTGAACTGATCATGAGAAATGATTTTTTTGTCTGCACATTTGGAAGCACTAGAGAGATGCCTGATTAAATATATCTGGTTGTGACACAAGGAGAAAACTACAGAACTACATTGTTCTTTCTTTTTTTTCTAAATCTCTGTAACACTGTACTTGAGATGGTAAAATGTTACACTGTACTTGAGATCAGTATAATGTTCCACTCTACTTTAGATCAGGTTAATGTTACACCCTACTTTAGGTCAGTATACTGTTACATTTTACTTTAGATCGGTTTAACATTCCTCTCAGTTTGAGATCAGTAAAATGTTACACTACCTTGGATCAGTAAAGTGTAACACTACTTGAAATCAGTTAAATCTTTCAATCTACTTGAGATCAGTGTAATGTTACACTCTTCTTAAGGTCAGTTGAATGTAAACTTAAGGACAGTGTGTACTTAAGGTTAGTATAATGTTACACTGTACTTGAGATCAGTTAAATGTTTACATCTCATTCAGATCAGTTAAATGTAATACTATACAATTGAGATATGTTCAATGTTTCACACTACTTATAAACATTTAAATGTTTCACCCTACTTCAGATCAGTAAAGTGTTACACTCAACTTGTTAAATATTTCACTCTACTTGAGATCAGTATAATGTTTCACTCTACTTGAGATCAGCATAATGTTTCACTCTACTTGAGATCAGTATAATGTTACAATCTATTGTTTGTCTTTCTGTTTTGCATTTTGCTCTTGTTGTTAATACATTCATAGAGAATGTCAGTAAATAATATATAGCTGATGGGCTTTTTGTTCTGATAATGCCTTGTATGCCGCCTTAGGGATATTTTTGCTTACATTTGAAGGCTGTTGACAATCTTAAAAATATTGATACCATTGTGTATGATGTCCATCCTCAACATTTTCCTTTAAATGACGTCTACTCCCAAACCATTTCATCAAATTTTCCTTTATGAATTGTCTGTTGGACCTCAACAAAGTATGCTCCTTGGATCAGTTATTGGTTTCACCCAGAGGGGTCACATGTTTTACACAGAAATATGTTTTCTTGTCTGAAAATGCAAGTCCCAAAATTCTTGAATATGGTATGAAGAATTGCCTAGAGGACCTTGAGCCAGACTGTTCAAACTTTATTGGCTCCAGTCCAATTTTCAGATGTTCTGCTTTGACTTACTTAAACTCCTTAAATTCTTCTTTTCAGAAAGAAAAAGGCTGAGACTTTGAATTTGGTTTGTTGAATTATCTAGTTTACTTCTAGCTTGATTGTCCACATTATTTCCTTAAGGTAATTATTGCCTGGTGTTCTTGGGGTAATTTTAGTCTCAACTTGAGGTCATGTGACTGTTTAACATAGAAATATTTAACAACAGTCACATGAAATAATATATGAAACCATCTGAAATCTTCGTTCATAAGCCAATCAGTCAACTGCTTTGATATTTAGCATGCAACTTTTTTTCTTACACTTATAAATCTATTACATTTCATTTGTTGTTTTGAGCAGTTATACACGGCGAGTTAGGACATCATGGCTATGTAATTTTGATAAAAGTCCTTCTATCTTGAATAAATTGGTCTTGAGCAACAATTCTGACAGAACAATTATGATAGGAAATGTTAAATATATCGTCTACAAAAAAGACTTTTTCTGGGTTCGACAGAACTACAATGGTCGTGGTCATTTAGACAGCTATGTTTTTGTCTGTTGGTCTGTCTGCATCTTCAGTTTAAAAGCTACTTGATTAAGTTTTACACAATCTAAGTGATTTGTTGTGCATAACCTTTTCCCATGTATGTCTATGTAGGCACTACTGAGTTACTGCCCTTTACTCAGACGAATTTCATTATATCCTTTATTATAATTCCATGTATGGTTGTGACTCGGACTATGAGTAGAGGTCATAAGAAGCTTGCTGAGTGTAGGTCACAAGGAGTATAGCACCCCATTCACTTTTTTCTTTTGGGGGGAGGGGGTGGGGAGCAGCGGGCGTGGCTACGCCTCTAATGGTTTTACGGCAGTCCATAGATCAGTCAAATATTACTGCACTTATATTTGATTACACACTACAGCTGCCTAAATGACACGATAAGAGAAGGAACACTTTGTTGACAGTGAAATCATTTATTCCCCTGTCATCAGTAAACACCAAATTTATTTTGGCAGAGAATCAGTCTCGTGTGTAAACTTTTAGAAATAATGTACTATTTTCTTCAACTTACTAAAATGTTAAAACGAAAAGAAGCATTTTTTTCATAACCACCTTCAAGTAACATCAGCCTGGTTGTGGCACAATAGAGAAATTTAGTAATAAAGAACATGTAGTTCCACACAAACGTCAAAAGAAATCCTTGACTAGTTAAGCCTGGGTTTAACTAGTCAGTTAAAATTGAGGTCATCATCTAACACTAATTCGTTCGTTTGATTGATGAATGTATAAATAGATGAAATGAGAAATTGATTGATTTAATGGAGAAAATGAATGAAAAATAAAGGGTAAAGATAAAGGTTTTCGTTAAGCTCCTTTCTTTCTACTTTTTTAAATTGATTATTGTTCGTTCTTTGTAACTACATTTTTATGCCCCCGAAGGGAAGCATATAGTCCGTCCGAAAACTTTAACATTGACAATAACTTTCTTATTAGTAAGTGGATTTACTCCATACTTGGACACAACACCCCTTTGGACAAGACCATTTCTACTGACCTATATTTATTTGACCTTGACCCCTGAATGACCTTCACCTTGAAGATCCAATTGTCCAAAAACTTTAACATTGCCCATAACTTCCTTATTAGTAAAATGAATTACTTCATACTTGGACACAACCCCCTTTGGATAAGACCTCCCCACTGACCTATATTTATTTGACCTTGAACCCTGAATGACTGGTTCTCAGCTCAGAGGTCAAAGCACCACATTCGGGGGCATTGTCAACTTACAGTGACAGTTCTTGTTTTCTAAATATTTGCTTTATTCAGGAGGATTCATGAATAACCTATAACACGATCCTAGTGTCACTGCAAGCTTAGGCAATCTATTGAAACTTAAGGTATAAATCGGGTAATGAGATGTGTTTGTTCATGGGTATAATGCATGTTTCTGGTGCAGAAATTTTCATAGTTAATAAAAAAATGATTGAAAAAATCATAGGAGTATGTGATCATTGACTTGATCGTTGACTCGACCGTGCATGTATGAAGAAAAGCCGATGTTCGCATTTATAAATTGTGGTAGAAGTTACGTGATTTATGATGCCAAGATTCGGGTTACTGAGCTTCAAGAACCAGTACCTTCAGTGCCTTGATATTATTATCTTATTCCGGTAAGCAGACTTACAGAAAAAGACTTGAAAGTTTATGGGTTGAAACCTTTTTTTAAGATACAAAAGAAAATTAAAAACAAAACAGTATTTGTTATAAATTTATATTACTGCGATGCTTTCCAAGCTTGGAGTTATATTTCTCACTCGATAAATGGTCCATTACATCTGCTGAGCTCGTTTGCCGGCAAAAAATGTGGGTATTGGATTACGTTTCTTTATGCCAATTACTGTTTTCTGTTGAGTGTCGATAACTACTGTTTCCTCCAATGTAGAACCAAAGTTATCCCTCGTATCAAATTTATCAGATTTTGGGTCGGAATCGAATTTTCCACCGTCAAAAACGGGATAGGATTCCCTCCGTTTCTCATGGGACTGAAGAAGGTTTTAAGACCAGATAGTCCAAACACCACCGGTGCTTAAACGAGAAAAGAATCACTCCTTATCTTAATCTAAAACCAAAGTAGCATATTCCATGAAAGTGCATGTGTGTATTGACCATCTGTATCTGTCGACTGAATATGAGTTAATCGTAATAAATCGCATTTTATTGACTTGTAAGACCACCATTTACTTCTATGTGTAATCTGGAAAATCAAGGTATATCTGTCTCTACAATGTAAACATTTTAAATGTGAAATAATTTGTTACTTTTACGCGTATTTTATTACAATGTTTTATGTGACAAAAGAAAAAACGAAGAAAAAAAAGTAGCACCACTCCGTGTACAGTGAGTTTATTGGAGAGGTCATCAGACCTCTCCACAGTGTTGGCTTTAATTGCTGGCGGCATCCATTTTTGCGTATCAAATTTTAGTTAATGATCTCATATTAAGCCTAAAATCATGAAAACCAGTCTACAAAGATAGTTATGCGCATGCTCCGAATCAAAATACGAATTCATTTAAACGAAACCAAAATTTAACATCGGGTTAAAACGGCCCATGGTTAAAACGTCCCATTATGAACAGAACGTACAGAATAAATTTGTATTCTCTTAAATCAACTGACTCACAGATGGGCCGATAAAGGAAAAAAAATGCTCTTACATCTTGAGATTTTTGCTGCAATTGTGAAGAACATATTTAAACTAAGTTACTGATTCATTTTTTTGATACAGAAAAACATCAAAATATAAAGTTTTACACACTTTTATTGGTAAAAATAGTTACCCCGTCAGTCACGGGGTAGAAACTTTAGTTATATAATTAATTTTGACGCAACCTTACAAGTAAGCGCTGTCGCTCAGTGGTCTCGATCGTCGCTCTATATTTTAATGACCGAAAGGTCGTGGGTTCGAATCCTGGTTAAGTCAAAACTTTTTTTTCAGTTTTCATGGTGTATAGAAGCATAATATTATGTTTTTTTCATAGTATATTAAATTCTCTTAAATCTTAAAGAAAAAAAAAATTCAGCAAAATTCTGTGAGTCAGTCGCTTTAACTAAACACAAAAAATACTATTACTAGTATAGGGATGCATTTCTTATAATGCATGCTACTTTTTAAAAACTACAAATTCTAAAATGCATTTTTTTTCTGAGAAGCTCATCAGCCTGTTGAACAAATTAATATTTAGCCATGGTCATGAAAAAATGGTAAATATTTTTTACGAATTTCAGAGCATTTTTGACAAGTCCATTTCCTCGATTTGGATCAATTTTACGCCCTTTTAATATTTAGTCCAGCTTAACAGATACTATCGCTGATTATTTTGTAAAACATTTGGACTCAGAAAGGTGTAATAAAAGCTTGAAAGGGAAAACTTAATGAGCCTCAAAAAACAGCAGCTTAACATGGGAGTTCTGGCTTCAACAACTACTACATGCATTGTTGTAAAAGAGGGGGAGTAAAGCCTTAGGGGCTTATAAGAAGATCCCCAAGATTCTACAAGGTATGAAATACATGAGGTTATCTTAATTTGTTTCATTTATTTAAATGATAGATACACAACTATAAAAAACATTTGAAATAACTAAATTATAGTCAGTTTCGGTCATTTTGCCTAGTAAGGTATTAACTATTATAATAGTTCGGTTACTAGTTTTTATAATTATTTAAGTCACAGAACGTTTAAAAAATTCAAAATGATCTTGGAAACAAGTAGATTCATTCTTTCAGTGACGACAGCTGCTGACCTCTCTTTGGCTTACTTTTTAAAGGAAGCTAACTTGTTCATCTTCAGTACTGGTTGCTCATATTGCCGACAACCCCAGAAGAGTGATTATTTTAGGTTGTAGGAGATAGTGCATGATACAGAAAGCATCTCATTCCAGGGACACTCTTGGTTCTTTTACATATATATATGTAAATAGCACCGGTACATGGGATCTAGGCATTTTCTCAAATTTTATGATATAAATGTATAAACACCTGAAAAAGGGGTGTATGATTTTGCATGTTGGTCTATAATGGGGTTTCAAAGATGCCTAAAAAGTCTACAATGGGGTTGCATATTCAGGAAAAAGTAGTCTACAATGGGGTCGGGGTTCAAGACCTCTATCCGAACCCCCCCCCCCCCCCGCCAAATTTTTTTCAAGTACCCCCCCCCCCCCCGGGCCTTTAGAGCAACACATTGTATTATCGTGCTGAAATCAGTTATTCCATAGAGACTTTACCGTCAAAAGATTCGTTTTTTAATGATTTTCATAATATTTTTAAAGCATTTTAGTTTTGCGATAAGGTACCAGTACTTATATATCCGTGGTAAAGATTTGTTATGCGTTTGATTTTTTTTGTACATGTATTTCAGACAGTATTTCTGAAATTGCAGGATGAGAAATCAGGATGAAATGTACAACTTCGGTGTTAATTTCAAATACAGGAGAGATGACTCATTGACATATCCTATGACTGTTCTACAATGTCAAAATGCGCAAAACAGTACCTGGTGTGAGAACGTGGTCCCTGGCGTAAAAGCACTGTGTGACAGAAGTAAAACATTTAATTTTGGCATGTAAATCAAACAAGAATAAAGCGGTTTATATGTGTTTAAATTCATCAGAAAGAACTTCTATGAACGAATTCTTACATGCTGTTATTCTGTTTAAAACTAGTTTTTATTGTGAATTGTTTCTATCAATAATGTAACCTACAATTGATTCAGAAAAGAAAGTAGTGTTTCCATGTCAATCTGCGTTACATTTGTTTCCCCAAGTAAAAAAGGGCAGCAACTTCGGTATCTCGTTTTCTTTCGTTTGATGCTTCCCTTCGACTTTGTGGGACCTCTTCATATAAAATATGTCTGTAATAATTCTTTAATTGAAACATTTCACTTGAACTTACAATTTTTTTTAAACAATCGAATTAATCAGCAGTTGCACCTAAAACTTTTTATAAAATATAGTTTTTTCTTTTTGTTTTATAATGGGATATAATCTGATTCAATGTTCCCCGAATCAACTTTAAGATAGACTAAAATTATAATATATCTTTATCCATCGGAAACAACTTTAATCAATTAATTTAATTCATCGTTTCTTAACTTTCAATTCTACAGTCACTAGACGCATCGATTGGCATTTATCATAATTTAGTCTGCTTTGTGTACTTACCCTACTTCTGTGTCACTGAAAGCACTGAATTGCGTGGTTTACATATCTCGTCTGTTGGCATCTGTGTCACTGGACGCATTTTTTTGCATACATCATGTTAAGATTGCTTTAATTACCTGTTATACTGCATCTGCATCACCAGATGCACCGATCTGCATATATCATATTCAAATTTTCTTACGGAAACCAGCATTCGCATCTAACTAAATCACTTGTCCAACTATAAAAGGTTACGCAACATACCCTTTATTTTGTTATAAATATGCAGAAAGCTAAAACCTTTCTTTGTCGTATTAGTTTAGTTCATATATGTAAGATATAGAGGATATTTGTTTGTTTTTGTGGAAGATGAGAATTTATTTCATCGAGTGAACACCATATGTGATATTTTCACGAGTGGCGCAGCCACGAGTGAAAATATCAACATATGGTGTTCACGAGATGAAATAAATTCCCATCTTCCACTAAAAAACAAACAAATTTTCTTTTTATTTTATGCCAACACGTCAAAAATGGTTTTTTATGACATTTTTAATCAGGGCCTTCAATAAATTCCCCATGGTGAGCCCCAAAACAGTTAATGCGTACTTTGGTTACTCCGCACAAAAAAGTGCAGACAATCTCCAATACATATGATAACTTTACTTCTTTTTTTTTTTTTTTTTTTGAGGCCCCTTTCAGGTAACCCCCTTTATTCTCCCCGTCATTTGGTTATGTATGGGTCGGGGAACCATCCCATACTAACCTTACAATCATAATACAATAATACATAGAATAGAATATATAAATCATAATATCTTTAAAGTTTTCACTTACTATTATAATATTAACACCTAATAAGTTATAATCGACGGATACTTATCCAATATTTTATTCAGGAACCTCGTTTCATATTACCAAAAAAAAAAAAAAATGAAAAAGGAAAAGTCAAAATTAAGTACATAGAACAGAATATTAACTTAGTCACCATATAAAATGTAACACATACAATGTAAGTTCATGAAAAGATAATTAATGGATAAATAATTTTTCTACTAGAGACCAATATTCTTTCTTTTTTCCAGTTTTATGGGTTTCTTTATTTATTGAAGAGGCAAGCTTTAAGCTTTTTTTAAGTCCCTGCAAAGACGGCTTAAAACCATGTCTTTTACACAAAAATATGTATTTTTTGATTTCTAAACATAATAATATTATATTAAAATGCATTGAACTTCGGTTTGTATATCCAAGTATGAAAGATTTAGCATTTATGTAAAAATCTGCGTCTAATAATTCTACAGCGGTTTGGATTTCTGTAATTAAAGACTGTGTATATGTACATTCCCAAAACAAGTGGAGTAAAGTTTCCTTATCATTTTTACAAAAAGAGCATTGATCTGTTTTGCTTATCCGCATTTTTGATAATAATACATTTGTTCCCAATATTCGATGAATTATTCTTGTTTGAAACCACTGTAAATAAGTATCTTGACTAATTTCGAAAACCAATTTATTTATGTTTTTCCATTCTGAATTTTCAATTTGAAAAACTTGTGACCATTTTTCGATACATACGGGAATATCCTTGTTTTCTATAAAAATATTGTACATATGACGTATACCCTTTCTTTCACTTATTATGGGCTTTAGATACAAAGGCATTACAGGACATAAATCATCATACACTAGAGCATTTTCATCCTTTTCTGTCTTTATCAAAATCTTTTTAATAGCCCTTTTAATTCCTGCAAATGTGAGAAAATTGATTTTTAAATCTGATTTTCTTTCCAGTTCTTCTCTGTCTATAAAAACACCATGTTTATTAACAACATCTTTTATAAATCTTATTCCCTTGTCATAAAAAGCTCTTAAGTATATTGACTTTTTATCTATTGTTATCATATGATTATAAAAAAGTGGCAATTCTACAAAATTATTCATAGTTTTAACTGATATACAGTCTATAAACTGAGAATAAGCATACAACACATCCTTCCAGAAGTAATTCTTTAACTGCTTCTGTAAAATTTCTATATAATCTTTACCAAAACTGAATAATTTTTCGAAATCTAAAATCTTATCTATAAAATCAAAGCATTTACTATTTTCAGAAATAACTAATCTTCGTAACCATGTAAGTTTCAAACTTTTCATATAGGCAACAATATCAACCATTTTAAGACCACCCTCTGAATATTTTTTAACAAAGATGGAACGTTTAATTTTTGAAGGTCCCTGCCAAACAAATTCAAAAAATAAGGTATCTATTTGTTGTAAAATGTGTGTTGACGGATTAGGTAAAGATATGAAAAGGTGTGTTAAAATTGGTAAAAGTAGGGATTTTATAACTGTTATTCTACCAATAGGAGTAAGTTGTCTTTTCTTCCAATATGTAATAACATTTTTTATTTTTTCAATTTTGTCTAAAAAGTTTAGTTCTATCATTTTTTCTAAGTCTATATGAAAATCCAGTCCCAGAACTTTACTTCTGCTGAAATAAACTGAATACACTTTCATCAAATAATATTTATTTTTGTCTACACAGTTTATCAATATTTATTGAATTTTGCCATACATACTTTAATTATAAAAGCGGATTAATACTCAATATTCAATAGTTCGGGCACAAACATGTATTATCAAAATGGTAATTAACTGATTCAAAACAGTGTATTATCACTTTTATCTCACTGATATTTCCCTATATTTCATTGATAGGCATAAAATAAAAATTCTACATGCATGGTCAAACTTGCTTCCATGTTGGAGTTATTAGAAGGGCAACGGCCGATATTATCATAGATAAATTATTACTTCGATGAAAGTCTGTGTCAGTTTACTTTTAAATAAGTAAGAGGAATCTAAAAGGAGGATAAGTTAAATAGAAAAGACAAAAAAGTAAAACCTACTCACAAAGACAAACTCGAAAAACTGGACACGACCGACGTCGGTGAAAGAAAGAATACGGCGAATTAGTCAGACGAGAAGCCATTGACTATCACCAAAAATAAGATGAAGCAATTACACCTTATTAACGCTTTATGTCTGTTCGTAAAAAAATGTAAATCACCTATCACTATTAGTCACCTACAAACAAGATTCAAGCTGACAGGTACCGTCTCTGGCAGGCCTTGATAGAGGATAGCTTCATGGTGACCTATCATCAGACGGCTGATATGTAGCATTTGGAGTAAACATTCATAATTTTAGCGCATTTTCGGCGTAACTGTCTGACCTTACTTTTAACATAATGCGGGGTGATGATGTATGACAATGTCAAATGAATATTTCAACGACTTTTATTGGTAAATAATCCTGTCCCTAGTAATGAGTTTCGTACTTTTGTTTCTTGGACTGACGAATAGAAGACTAATAAAACCATAGACAAGTAATATTTGCCACTATAAATATGATTAAGAGCTGTCAAAATGATACTGATTCCCACCTCATGCCAACTAGGAATCCTAATATCAAGAAAATCGACTCAGCAAGGAGAGCCTTAAAGAATTTGATGTAGAGTTACCTACTGATAAACTATGTTTACAATTCCTGGATTCTCTCATTCTTGAGTAATTAATGACAACCACTTATAAAGTACAGATCCATGTACTTTTACATTCGAAATAGTGTGCAAAAAATCAATAGGATATCCAACCATCCTCTTAAGGGATATTGAAGGTCCAGAAACTATGTATTTTAAAGTTATTCACTGGAAACCACTTTCAAAGCACGGGCACAGGGTTCATTTACTAATCATGTTTAACCTTGCTACTAAATCTCAAATTTCTGTGCACATGTGTTCTCAAGTTATTGATCGAGAACGACGAGATTTGCCGACTGACCTACCGATATAAAAAAAAACAATATACTAGGACCCCTCTTTTTCGAAAGAAGGGGCGGGGGAGGGAACTGAAAAAAAGCGAGTCACACTGGTGACAAGTGTTAGATGTATGACACCACTACATATGCGGGGAAACTTTTTACGGCGGCCGCACAGCATAAACAGCGCTGTTGTGAATTGAAAAAAAAAGTTTCAAGTGGGATTCGAAACCGCAACGATCTGCAACCTCCTAGCAAAGAGAAGTAAGAACGCCTTAAATAAGCGTTAATCACAATATCTAGTCATTCGACGAACAGCAAGTTCACGAGACACAAAACCCCTCACACCTGCCCTTCTTCTTGTCATGCAAGTTATTATAGCTGAAAGTCTTTATGTAAATTTGTTGCTGTTGCGACTAGATTTATTATAATTTTGCTTAAAACCATCCTATGCAGACAACATCTTGAATACATATAGTTGAGAGAATTTGCTTCATGTGCTTCAGACTGAAAATTCTGGGTAAAAACTGTTGACTCCTGTCGTTCTGCTATGTTCTATAGACTGAGGCTCGAACAGTTATTGGTCATAGTACTGCAGACAAAAAAAAAGTCTATGGGAAAACTTTGTATGCAAGACTGTCTGGAAACATGTCAGTTTCATTAATTGAGGATAATAGTTCATATTTGTCTTGCATTTACGAAATATTTATCAATTTTGATCTTTTTCAGAATAGACAATTTTGTGTTGTTCTTACAAGAGCATAAAGCGACTGAGTGTTTAACATTGGCGTCAAGGAACTGCCGGTAGGATTACCGGTATTTACAAAGAAAAAGTATTTTTTCTCGGTATCGCCATTTCAGAGAGATTCTTTACACTACTACTTTTTTCATCCTATAGGATATTAATATATAAAAATACGTTTGTTTGGCTGAATGAAATGAAGGTAAACATAAACTTACATTAAAATATATTGCTGTTCTTATTTTTGTTCAATCAATTCCTTTGGATTATATGTTATTTTTTGTCAATCATCATTGTATCATTGTAAAACAATTGTTTTTGAATTAACATATTGAAGACAGAGAAAAATATATATTATGTATTGATATTAAAAGCTTACCACTCGCACATCTTTCCGCGCCCAGTGATAACGAGGTTGTTGAAAAAACGGAAAATAACATACTTCTTGACCGATGGTTTCGGTATTCGGACAGTTTCATTCTATGCTCATTAACTTTCTAATAAGATTCGAATGCGAGACTCACTTTCTCTCGCTTCCATCTGATCCTCACATTAAAGCATAATAAAACACAGTTAAACAGGACAAGAAAAGAGAGACAAAAATCGATATTTTCAGAATTGATGCATTTACTCAGACAAAAACGTAAAACAGATCACATCATATCATCAGCTAAAACAAAAGACATGGCGCTGATAACTTTCTATACATCAGTTACTGGAGGTATATTTCTAGAGACATCTAGTTTCTGCGCAGAAGCAAGATCTATTTGCGGCGCCATAACAGCCCGATCTTCCGATATATGTCCTGTTCCGACGTCAATAACGGGCTCCGCCTCAAACCTTTTCTCTTGACGATAAAGCAAGTCTTTAAGTCCAGAAAGCCCCAAAACCATGGGTGCTTAAATGAGAAATTTCCTTTTTTTAATTTCAATTAGTTCTGATTGATTGTGTTAATAAATGAAACTTTATTTTGAAAGTGTGTGTTTAATTCTTGATTCTTAAAAAATCATTCCTGTCAGTTTATAAACAGTGGAAATATGAATCACTAGCCAATCGGCCATAATATGAAGATACAGCAGCTGCGGTTGTTTCACTTTTTTAAAAAAAGAAGCTAATTTTCTTTTATTTCTTTAAAAGCTTTACTATTTGATTCACTGGTATCCATATTTATTGCCAAGACATATATTGTAATTTATATGTCTGATTTTGTCTTCACACAAATCATGTGTCAAATAAACGAAATGAGTTTTGCTTGACAATTAGGTATACGTCAAACATTTAAAAAATATATTTTATACGAATCTCAACAAATAAACAGATTCATCTATATACTTTGAGAGTCTCTTTCGTGATGTTGCGTTATAATACTGAAAGCATTCATATTTAACAATTTTCGCTAATTAACCTTAAAATGATCATTTTACAAAAAGGATTTTCATTTGATCATTAGTAAAAAAAGCATCATTTGTCTCGTTAATACATACTGCATGCCAAAAAGCAAATGAAGAAAATGGCAGTCCTCATCTTGAACAGTACCTGAGATGAAAAAAAGTATTATATATTCTACTGACCATTTTATTATTTAGTGCAAATGTAGCATAAACCTAATGCTTACGTCTAACGCTAATCAAACGTTTTATACTGAAATTTTATTTCTGCATGTTCATTAAATCGTAGGAGGACTATGTTATTTTGATGCATTGACTTCTGCCTGTGCCATGTAGTTTCAGTTTTTAGGCGATCATAATTTTATGATTTTCATTTATTCGAATGAAAATTGTCCTTTGTGATCATGTGTACGTTTCAATATTTAAAGTTGCATCTCATATTAATGTACTTTATACGTATTAAGAACATGAAATAAACTTTGAAACACGAATTTAGATAGATTAAAGATACCAAAGTCTAAACCATTTCTCGAATATTAGTAAAGTAATTACATACTTTTTAGCACAGCTCTGTCAAACAGCGATGAATGAGAAATGCTCGACCTGCAGACATATATAACAAGAACTAAGTACGACATATGTTTTTTTCTCACCATTGTTTACCACTTGATTTCCTTTTAGCACAGATAATGATCTATAAACAGAGGAATTGTTTCAAAGATCATGCAAAGTGCAAAGGTGCAAACAACAGTCCTTTTTCTGGTACAAACAAACCTGCAATATGTTAGTAATAGTGACAAACGTGTTCTACAATCTTTAGTTTTGTCACGAGTTGTTGGTTTCACAATGTCATTCAGTCAGCATTTATCTTTGGAAGCGTTGCCTTTACATCTCGTTACATCACACGAAACTATTTTCAATTTATTTGAAATGATCATTTAACAAATTCTACTTGTTTACTAGGTTTGCCGCTTTCCCATTTGTGATATACAATGCATAGCATTCTTATTCAACTCCGAAAGTTCTTTGCTTTTACTATTTATTTAATAGTCCTGCAAGGTATGATCATCTTAAATTCAAAAGACACTGTTTTGATAATGAAAATTAAAAAAAAAATCTATTTAAAAAAATTGAAAAACGCAGATCAGAAAAAAGACACTCAGAAACCACAGCATCTCAACACAGTCAGAAAGAGGAAAAGAAAGCATATATACTGTTCAATTAATTAAAGGAGCTCAGCGCCTATATAATATATAAAATACCATACGCGTTGAGTTGATTTATCAATATCGTTTACAGAAATTACAAAATCGTTCTTTTTACACAAACAAATTGACATTTTCATCGCCAACAGACACGTTCCTGAACAGAGACAGTGTCCAGGATATGAACTTTGAAATGGAAGTCTTACAGGAGAACAAACAATGTCAATACAAGCAGATTCAGGCCTGGAAACGTTTCATAGTTAGTGTCAGTAATGAGTATATCCCCTTTGGGCGTTTAGGCACTCTCTGCATCGTCTGGGCATGCTCCTGATAACACGTCTGATCATATCCTGTGGTATGGCATTCCATTTTGCTACAAGAGCATGAGAAAGCTCACGGACGTTCTGCACAGGGTTCGGACGCGAAGAAAGTCTACGACGATATAGTAAGTCCCAGACATGCTCTATATGGTTAAGATCGGGAGACCTCGCTGTCCAGTTTATGACCTAAATAACTTCATCACCAAAGAAGTTCCGGATGATTCTTGCAGTGTGCTCTATTTTGCACTAAACGAAAAGTTTCACCTATTGCACCAGCACATGGTCTAACAATTGGTTCTAGGATATCGTCCCGATATCTCAGGGCCGTCAGACTAGCTCCTGGAACCAGGTCTGTGCGCCCGTCAATGGATATCCCTGTCCACACCATAATTGACCAACCGCCAAACCTGTCATATGGAATGGCATTCCGCATACCTCTCTTCTTGTCGACGCCACACCCTCACACGCCTGTCACAGATCGAAACATGGTAGCGGCTCTCGTCTGTGAAGAGCACAGATCGCCAGTGGTGCAGTTGCCAAGTGACCTGTTCCTGGGCAAACTCTCAACGAGCTCTTCGGTCAGCTACGGTCAGAATTGGTCCTCTGGCAGGTCTTCGAGCATCCAAACCATCTTCATGAAGACGATTTCGGACAGTTTGAGTGGACACACGAACCACTGTAGCTTGCCAGAAGTTAATTTCCATGCCAGTAGCAGTAAACTGACGATTTCTGAGGGCCAACGTTCTCAGATATCGGTCCTGACGAGGTATTGTAATGCGGTGACGACCTTGCTTAGGTCTTCTTGTGAATTCTCCAGTCTCCTGATAACGACTCCACAACCTGGCAACAACGCTATAAGAAACGACTAGAACGGTGGCTACCTCTGTAGCGTAAATCCATTCTCGATCATCTGCACCGCCCGAGCAACATCTGTAGTTTCTAATTGACGTCGCACACGATTTCTTGAGGATATTGACCGACGATAGCTACAAATGAAATTTGCAGCAAATATAGTAGGGTGGGCAATTTACGCCATAACATATTTGCACTCCTCTAATTAATTTAAGCAGTGTATTTATATACTGATCAATTAAAATCCCACAAACAATTAGCGAAAATGAGAACCTGAAGGTTTATCGCCTTTGAACGGTCAGTGACAAAACATTTGCCACGGGGGTTTAAACCAGGTTCTAGGATGCATCAACATCACACTTGCCATGGTAATGGTCTTTTAATGGTTAATCTTTTTTTACAGTAATGACTTTATAATGTGACGTTTGTGTATCATGCACATCCTTTAAATGTCAAGGACGTTCTTCATATAAAGTCACAAAATCACGTCGAGTAGATGACTTATTATCTTAAGTTCACTAAGCAGTCGTCGTGGTTTTGTTCTATTTTACGTGTCTTCCGATAAGAAGACTTCTGTGCACCGATATGTCCTACAGTAAAGTGCATCTAAAGCATGACTGAAAATTTATTGTGTGCAGAAAAGTTTGAATACTTTTACTTGTTATCTATTCAGTCCTCTAAACAACTGCTTCAAAGTCAGTTCACTTATCTCATCAAATATGAACCTTTTAATTTCCACTTTCAGCACATTCTGCTTTATATCATTTGGGGAGTCTTTTTATGAGGAAAACATATCCATGCCGATAGTAAACATTACCAAGGTAACTGCGATTATTTTACATTGCTAGGTAAACATAATTATGTCTTTATAAAAAATACGTTTCTTGACATTAAATTTTGAATTGAAGCTTTCAGAAAGCCTTAAAGGGTAAACTTACTTTCCTTCGTTTCAATTCAGTTGATTACGTGACATATGGTTTTGTACTGTTTTTTGTTTTTTTACAGCCTGATCAATACATGTGCTACGCTATTCCTGTCAACAAATTGCGGAAAGGATCTATAGGTACAATGTTATAACTAGGGCCGGGAACGAATAAGAAATTTCATGTTCGAATATTCGTTTTCCATGTTCGAATATATTCGAAAATTCGTTTAATTTGTTCCAATATTTCTCTTTTACGTAGTATCCGAAGTTGATTGGTCGAATACTATACTACTTTAATATGCTTGGAATAATCGACGATTAATAAGACCTTTATTACTTTGTCAAAGCTTTTTGTTTTATTGATTGTACATCGATATATGTATGAAACATTCTTAAGATAAATTTAGCTATAACGCAGTAGATATCACATGGAGTCTAATTTCTACGGAATAAATATCTACAGACGGAATTTAGACACCACCCATGCTTTCATAACGCCGTGAACGTGAAAGGAGCATCTTATTAAACATGTATGTTCTTACCTTTGTTAGATTGTGGATGTCGTGAATTGAGACGATTTAATAGGTTACAAGTAGTCCCTTTATACTCAAACACTTTCTTGCATAGATCGCAAGAAGCTTTAAACTAATCAATAGAACGTGAAAAGTAATTCCAAACACGGGACGGCATTGCGATATATTGACTTTTGATTTTTTCAACAGAGTAGATACGTCCAAAATCATCCCTTTAAAAGTTATTGGTTCCGAGTAGAGCTTTAAATTTCCATTGGCATGATTAATATGTGCCGATTTATTCTTCTTCACAAAAATTAAGACAATTATCGATTGATCGGAAAGATTAAAGCACAGAAAACAATAAAGTAAGATAATTAAAGTCGGAAAAATTTGCATTATAAACTGTTAAACAGGTAAGTAACAAACTGTGAAACGGGTGCCCTTTTGATCAACTATACCCCAAACTGTTCAAAGTTAATTGGCGATAATCGTTGACACGCATTATACAAACATATGAACACCTGGTCAAGTGAAGGTCAAGAGTTTAATTTACGATCTTTGAAATTTGAAAGTTAAAGAAAAATGAAAAAAAAATCAAAACATTTCTTTTTTTCGAATATTCGTTTTTCAATGTTCGAATATTCGGTAGTGTTTCGAATATTCGAATATAATTCCCGGCCCTAGTTATAACAACCTGCTGATACTACGATATATTTACTCTACTAATCTGCTTATTCTACCAACATGCTCACTGAAGCTATATGTTGCTTACACTTGCACCTTGTTCATTCTTCGAACTACTTATATGAACATGTAGCAATCTGTTCATACTAGCAACTTGTTCATTCTACCAACCTGCAAACCATTCTGTTTATGGTTGAGGCCTGGTCATACTAGCATCCCGCAATATACTACAAACATGCTCTTGAGTGTTGTAGCAATTTATTTTCATACTAGCAACCCACTAATTCTACCAAAATGTTAAAGAACTAACCTGATCATACTAGAAATATGCACAAACTACATATTTGCTCATACCACCAAAGTTCTTATACTGCTAAACTTACCTTAAGCAAAACCTGTATAGAGTTAAGGTAATTGAACCGTTTTGTAGTATTCAGTTCATTTATCTGCGAAGATTAAAGACACCTTCAATTAAGGCCATGGGAAAGAATCTGTTGGAACCCAAATGTTCAAACCTTTGATATCATCGCTTCAGCTTTTGTTTGGTAAGGCAAATTAGTTTCAAGTCGTTAATTTTATAATTTCATATTGTTGGTTTCCTTTTGTGTTTTTGTCAGCAGTCACAAGGTTTTTATACTGTAAATAATTAATTCTGCACTGGTCTTGCTTTTATGGTCACACTAAGAAAATACAAAATGTTTCTGTTTCTTTAAAAAAAAAACCCGTGAAGTCTGGTAAGGTTTAAAGTTAATAACAGTGACATCTTGTAAAACTCATGCTTTAAATGTTAATATGTTGTCATAATTTAAAGAGAAGAAAAGGCTCAGTTCACTGGAGGTTGAAAAAAAAACGTGTCTGAAACTGATCCTGCCTTGTCATATCATAACTTCTCAAATATTTGAAAACAAAAGGTATTTCGCGAGTGAACAATTTCTAAATGTTTAATCAAGTGACATTTGGTGTAATTTTGATAACATATGTGACTAACCTTAATTTTAATATGCTGAAACAGATTTCTCGTTTAAGCAGGCTTTTTTTTCAATGTCGAAATATAAGCAAAGTAAACGATATGATATGAAACATGTGATATGATGTTTTTTCCTTAGATGCTGACTTAACGCACATTCACGATTGGTTAGTTGTTCAAAACTTCAGTGGTGCTTTAAAAATTACAAACAGGCAAATCAAAAGGGTTGGTTTAAAAAAATGTATACGCAGATCTATCTTTTTGATACTTCAGTTGGCTATAAGATACACAGCAAGAAAGGTGTTGCTCACCATGTTTCTGTAGCTGTATGTGAAGATTACGCACCAAAAGAAGTATTTTGGTAAGGAATGTTGTTGCATGCATTGTATTATATATATTCTTTCTATAGCCTTTACTAAAAAGTTTTTGACAGGTGATGGCCGTCAAAGTTTGTTTCCTAGCCTTCCGCTGCAATTATCACATATATCATATCTATATTATCAGCATTATTCATTTCAATGCTTTGCCTGTAACACATTTTCATGACACTGGCGACAAGGAACTTTCTTTTGATGTGACTGATTTCTGTGTTACAGTAACATTATTTGTGTATAACTAGTTTATGTATTGCATTATTGATCAATGACATTGGTTTGAATGCATTTTTTCTGTTTGCGTTTGAAAATCTGTTTGTTTAACTGTTCAGCATAATGTATTGCTTTCATGGTTTGTGTGTAAAATATCAATAATAATGTTATGAATGTATTTTCTTTTTCCGCTTAATAATCTTTTTGTGTAACGATTTTGCGTGCTGTATTGCTTTCATGGCCTGAGTGTAACTTATTATAGTTGTGAGATTAGTTTGGGTCTTACGAATTTTATAGATTTATGATAATGAATTTTAATTAAGCTTATTATGTACTAGTACTTTAAAGGTTATTTTGTGTTCTTTGTGTGATGATAATTTATGATGCTTTTTCTAACAATTTTATACTCTCGGTTTACATGCTACTGATTTTCTTTTTACAGGAGCTGTCGGGAGCAACAGGGCAGCATATGTCTGAACAAAATAGTATCTTTAGGTGGCAAAGACGGATTTCAGGAGGAATATGCAGAAATGGACTTACCTGAGGGTAAAGAAATTACACCAAATATTCAGTAATAATTTCAAAACTGACATTTTGGAAACCTTTCCTATCTGGACAACGGTAAAGAAACAAAATACATATGTTTAACTGTTTAAAATCAAATTAATTAGCCACTGGTAACAAGCTACTAAAAGAAGAAAGTATTTATCAGTAACAAGTCATTATAAACCAAACCAATTTCTTAAAACTGGTGTCCCAGACTAGGATACAATAGGGAACATTGGTGGATTATCTACCCTGAATACTCTCTAATATTACTTTGGTCCTTCCATTTGGATTCCTCTGCTTTCATCGCTATTTTCTCTTTTGGTATGGTGATAACTTAGGCTTATTATTTGCAACAATGATAGTCAGATTAAACATCAAGTTTAGCAACATGTTTTGCTAATACCTTAACGTTTGTTTTTTGTTAATCCTAACATTTTATTTAATATATAAGTGGCAATTTTCACAGCTAAAAGTCAAGACAATCACAAAGAAAACCAAGGATAAAGTCAGAGGATTCCAACTGAAAGAAACAAAGTGCAATTTGGTCTACCTTTGATATTATTTGAGAAAGGGAGATAATTTGTTTTCAGCAATGTCCCTCATTGGTTTAAAAACTATTAAAGTACTGGTCATTTATATTTCCCTGGTTTGGGAACCATATGGCTGGCTAATTGTAGCAAACTTTTCTCGTCTGTTAAATGATAGACGTATTATGATAAACTTATTTAACACTTGTTTTACAATCTGTTTTTACTCAAGACTGAAGTTATATCGAATTAGAACTTCCACCAAGTTTTAATAACTTTAGCTTGTCTGGGTGTTTTACGCTACGGTTAAACTTAACAGATTGGAGTGAGTTCACTGGTTAGAGAGGTGTAATATAATGTTTGATTCTAATTTTAGATATTGGTGTTGAACTTGGTGAAGAGTTTCGTATGAAATACGTGTTGCTTCAGGCTCATTACAAATATCCATCAAATGGTACTGACACAGATATACATTCGATTCATTACAATCTTACGATTCTGAAAAGTTCTAAACTGTTACGAAAGGAAAGGGAAAATATAATTCTAACAGTCATTTTCGGAACGTAATGCGTTTGTCGATATGATATGAAACAGGAAGTCAATAATATTACTTTTTCAGTCATTATGTTTCGTTGCATTGTAAAATATTCCAGCGTGCATGAAAAAAATTATAGCAGGTCAGACAAAAAGTCGTATTTAAAGCATTTAGATACGATAAATCAGATTGAATGTGTTCATAACGTTGATACTATGTCTCGATTGGAAATGATACATTGTTAATATGTGTAATGGTTAGGTTTTTTCAATAGCTGCTAATAAGAGTAATTCGCATGTAATTGATTATTTCAGCTGAAGACTTGTTACAACCAACTGTTAATCTTACACTGAAGATGACCAAAGAAAGGTTTGATCAATGAAACATTTGAAATGTTAAATTAAAGGAGGATATAACGGCAAGGATATTCATCTTTGGAAAATGCATCTCAAATTTCACAGTAGCTTTCTAGTCGAACATTTATTGATCATATGAACATAATTAGACTAATATGACATAACGTTAAAAGCAAATACTTTTGCACGCTGATATTATTTCGCATTTTTAAAAATGTTTCAGTTGAAATATTTTCTAGAAAATCTTTCCGTATGCAGAAAATGATGTTGGTATCACTCGGATATATCCCTGCAAAGTCAGGTAAATGAAAGGTGTTTTTTTTTGCAAACATTATTAGAACCAAAAACCTAAAGGCATAACTAGTTATAGAAATACTACATAGTTTTCGGTGATTACGTAACTGTCATGGAAACTGTTCAAGTTAAATGCTATCTAGAGGCGCTAAGTAGAACTTAGCAGCTCCGAATCTAGTTCATAAATGCGAAATACATTATAGGCGTGGGGTCTTATTTGGGAGAGAAAAAAGAAAACGAAAACATTCAATAGGTCTTTTCATTCAGTTTCAGTAAGAACCACTTTTTTCTCACTGAACGATTCGTCGCACGTTGGATGAAACGAGTTTTAGTACATATTTGCTTGTATATTTAGAAATTTAATAAAATAATTAATAAAAGCATGAAATATGTTATTGAATAACTCAGAGTAATTTCTTTTAGTACACGATTAACTTTAACACATCTGTCCTGACAAACCTGAGCACGTGGTGTATCTAAGGAAGTTGTTTTGGTACCAAACAATTATTGAAAATGTGAGTGTAGGTAACAGTCCGAAGAGAAATATGGAAACAACTTCAGAGACAAGAGATAATATTATTACATTACAGTCAAAATTATCTACATGATGTGGAGTGTGACAAGTTTTCATTGACAATACACTATGGCAATAAATACCAAAGGCCTGGCTTTTTGAAAATACTTATCAGAATCAGGATAATGAAATTATCACTTACCTAAACCTTTCACTACTTTGTTGTACACAACACTTCTTTATAAGTTTTCAGCAGTGAAGTTGCCTTGAAATGGACTGGTCAAAGAATTCAAGTTGTATCCTACAACGTTCACACACACAATTATGGTAAATGTATGTTAGGTTAACTTCCAGTAATGATTAAAAAAAAATATTCATAATTTGTTACCGGGCATACAATACAAACGATCATTTTTTGTATACCTCAGTTAAACTTTGCAACTAAAGAGTTTTTTTTTTTATACTTATTCCTTACACTGGCTTGAAAACATTGCTTCTTTAAAAGTCTGCTTTCATAAAAAATCTATATTACACTAAAATGCTAGTCATGGTTTTTGGCAATGAAATTGTCACAATGTCTGAGGTTTATTTATAATTAACGTACATGTTGACATGTCTAATATAATGAAGAATCTGTATATTGTTCATACAGTCCTTAATGTGTGCCTTCAATTTATGCTTTATATTTACAGGATTATTTGTTGAAGGATTTCTGATAAAGAACGGCACTGTTTCTCTTATTGGAAAAAAGAAAACCGAAGGTCATTCGAATGTTAGTATGGTATTTTACATATGCACGATCTGCTGGTATTTTATATATTGACGATCTGAACACTTATGAAAATGACAAAACATTAGAGCGCCTTTTTTTTAAATTGTAGAACGACAAATGCCATGTGTGTGAAAAAATGAGTTGACAAGTTATAGCGCGTTAAGTTTGAATTTGGGTTAATTTTCAAATTTGAAGTCTAATAATGAAACTTCTATCAGAGAGTAATAATCTGTTTTGAAACATGTTCTTTCAAATTTCAGCCCCATTATGAAGTAAACGGGACACTTATTATTGAACATGGAGACATCATAGTTAGTAAAAGCAAAATTTTTTTTCTTTACTTTACTTGAAAAATATGCTAAGGTAATAAAACAATTATCCATTTGCCGAAAGAAAAGGGCGATTGCTATCCTTGTGATTTCACGATCGCATGGTCTTAGATTTTTTTACCTGTAATAGCACCTTCAGCGCTTTGATTGTTTTTTAATGTAGTACAGTTTTTTAAAACAAACTTTAATTGCTGTCACGAGTTACTTGAATTTAGAGCAAGGAATTACGAGGGAAAATGGTTTATATTGTTGTTTTTTTGGTGTTGTTGTTGTTTGTTTGTTTTGAAAAAGTATTGACAGTTTGTCACAGGTTTCTATTAACGTGATATAGGCCTATTTCTTATTTGTCTTTTCACATGTGAAACTTTTTATTCTTAAGGCATACATTTCCTTAAATTCTTCTCAGGAGAGAACTCCTTTGTAAGCTTTTTATGTTTGTTTATCATCTTTGTCCACAGGCAGCAAGGTGTGTTTATCAAAACAACGAGACGTTTCCAGTACAGTTTGGGTGAGAACAATTATACTTTTGAAGATATCAGACCACGTGGTAATTCTACGTGGTCGACATAAGGGCGGTTCGTTGTATGAGCGTGCGTGCGTTCGTCCGGTCCGTCAGTCCAGCTTTTTGTCCAACGTTAATGTTGTAGGGATTGAAAAAATAATTTCGGCCAAATTGTGTTCCCAGTAAAGAATGACGTTCGCCTTTAAAACCAGGGTCTTTTGCGAGTCTTTTCACACATAGAGACACACGCTACTGGCTCGATACAGACGCCTTTCGGTCAACACACACTGTATTATCGCAGTTCGTTCACTTGGGCTGAATTAAATTACTCCATAGAAGTTTGTTCAGTCAAATCTGGTCTATTTCGCACTCGTCTGAATCTTTACAATGGCGATGATTGTTTGATTTGGCTCGAACGAAGTGAAAATCTAGGGTACTGGTAATTTCAATAATTGAGGAAAAAGTAAGTAGCCGGCCGCAATAACCTAGGAAAAGTTGAAGTATCGTGAAAAGAAAAGCAAACACATGCGATAATAGTAATTTCAACGGTTACTTCTGTACTTAATAATTGTACGCTTGTCACAGGAAATTGTAACATTGTAGGGATCCTTATTTCATGTAATTACTTATTGGCAAAGGAATCGTTTTATTTTTAAATTATTATCATAATGATTTTACAAGCACTTTAGTGTTTGCAATAAGGTTCCAGTACCTATGTATCCGACATTAAAATTTGCGGTGCGTTGGGTTATTTTTAGTACATATATTTCAGACATTATGACTAAAATTGCAGGATGAGAAATCAGGATGAAATGTGCAACTTCGGTGTAAATTTCAAATACAGGAGAGATGACTCATTGACATATCCTATGACTATTCTACAGTGTCAAAATGCGCAAAACAGTACCTGGTGTGAGAATGTGGTCCCTGGCGTAAACGTCCTATGTGACAGGAGTAAAACATTTAATGTTGTCATGTAAATCAAACATGAATAAAGTATCATTTATGTATGTAATCGTGTTTAAAATCATATGAAACAATTTGTTTGTATATATAAATTAAACATTTACATGCTATTGTTATGTTTAAAGTTTCTTCTTATGAATTACTTATATCACAACCACTGATTCAATTAAAACTGTCCGTTTAGCAAACAAAAGGTGGTGTTCCCATGTAAAACTGTGTATTAAGGAAGGGTGGCAACTCGAGCATCTCGTTTTCTTTCGTTGGTTGCTTCCCTTGGACTGATATAAGATCTGATTCAATGTTTTACATAAACAACTTTAAGATAGACTATAGACTAAGTTTCTATTTCCTCATCAATCGGTAATTGCTATGATCTATTTATTTTCTTTATTGTTTCTTTTTTTTTCTCCTTGTTCTCTTGTTTGCTTTGCGACTAACTTACAGTCACTAGACGCAAAAAATGGCATTTATTACATTTGCGTCTGCCTTGTAAACGTTTAAACATATCTCGTCTGCTGGCATCTGTGTCAGTGGACGCATTGATTTACCCGGATTATCATAATCATATCATAATATTCGCATCTTTCTAAAAACTTAACTACGAACTGATGATAAAATTTTACTTTAAAAAATGAAAAGTTTTTCAATCATATCGGTGAGTACAATATCACTATGTATCATGATTATCTAAATAATGCAGTTATATAAATATATAAGTTAACGTACTACATTAAAAGTTGTAAAACTAGTTTGTATATACATGAAAATATATTTAAACAATTGATATCTTGTTTAACAATACTCTGTGAATGATAGAAAAGTGAACTAACCTACATTCTATTTCATACATAGATGATAAAAAAAATCAGAGAACGTTCATTTCAAGTACTTGTTATGTTTCGGAATATATATTCATAAACTTCTTTCATTAATATCAGAATACAAAAATTATACATTCACTGTATCATTCACTTATTAATTATAGTGTTTAATGAAATATTTCAGAGCCATTTTGAAAGCTTGGAATATTAAGTTGGGTTGAATACCTTCAGCAAATTGTAAATTATGACAAAAGCACTGAACTTTAAATCTAACGATGCAAAACTGGACGACTTGCTGTAAAAATGGTCAATCAGAAAGACATATTTGACCTACATAAACAAATAAAAGGTAAATTCAGTCAAAGAATATAAAGGTTCTAATATTTACTAATTTATAACATATTAGTGTCTCCAGAATACATCACACCATCATCAGAATGCGCCTTAATGGAACTTGTTCTCGTGAACAGTGACGAATCGTCATGTTTTACAATCACATCCATCATTGAGCTGGCGTCTTTATGCGCCTTGTAACGTAGGTTACCGTTTTGCCCAACGTTACTACAAACTTCCGTTATACCGGAAACGTTTCTGGATATAACAAAACTGCGGTTGTTCAAAATCATTGAACCATTTGAAGTTCGCCTTGCGTTTTGATAGATAATTTTATTTTCGTCCTCCTCGTCCGAATGATACATAGCAACGTCACTGCTTGATGACGACCCTGGCTTATTTGGGTCAACACGAACACGCCCACTTCTAGAACGAACGTGCGTGTAGAACAATGTAAAGTTGTTAGATATAACCGGAAATGTCAGTGCAACAAGAAGTACTCCACTCACTGCGCATGACGCGCCAACGACATAGCCAACGGGCGTCTCAGGATAGATGTCACCATAACCTAGTGTTGTCATGGTGATGATAGCCCACCAAAAGCCTATTGGAATCGTAGTGAACTGTTTGCTCGGATTTACAGCGTCTCTTCTTTCTGCATAGTATATCATTGTTGCAAAAACGAGCATTCCAATTAGTAAGAATAAACCTAACATGAACAACTCTTGTATACTGGCTTTTAACGCGTACACTAAAATCTGTAAGGCTTGGTAATGTTTCACGAGATGGAAAATACGAAACATTCGAATAATACGTAAAATAAACATGATCTCTATCATAAGTCTTTCGTTAACGAAACAAAATTTAAAGCTTTCCATATTCAGTATAAGTTGCATGTAAAGAGGCACTAGCGCTAGAAGATCGATTATGTTCATTGCCGACCGTACAAAGCGAGCCTTGTTCAATGCAAAGGTGAACCTGACAATGAGTTCTATGGTAAAGTAAATTGTGCAAATGGTATCAACTGTTTGGAGAGCTTGGTTTGGCGTCAATAGGTATTTGACGCTTGTGTCACCCTCGCAACCCCCCGAGCTCTCGTTGGCTTGTTCGCTGGCATTGATTGCTTTCACTTCCGGTTTTAGTTGAGGCAGCGTCTCAAGACAGAACCCGGATATAGAAACAACAACAAAAAGGAGGGAAATAACACCATACACCTGAAAATAGATAAAAATAGATCACATTGAATCAAAACATTGAGTATTTTCGTGATTGTTTTTCTTTCTGTATTTCAATGAAATACTAAAATACACTATATTTCTGCCTTTTTAATTATTTATAAAATCTGTTTGCCTAACAAACCACAATACAGACTTAAATAAAATACAAATTATACGAAATAATGACAAGCCAAAACATTTATTTGAAAGGTTCTTTATAACAGTTAATATTCATAAACAATCAAAGAGCTATTGCTGTTAAAACGTCCTACACCGACGCAAGTCTAGTATACCAGGTGCAGAAAACCAAAAAAAGTAAATAAATAAATAAATAAATTAATTAATTAATAAAAACAGTGTAGAACGTGTTTTGCGATATAGATTAACTCCAAATATACCGAAAAGTTGTCGCATAAGTATATTTAGAGTATTAGTATATTAGTATAATTTCCACTAAGCACCCTTCTCGGCTGTTAGACCTAATCTGCAGAAAGCAAAATCTGAACAGCTTTACAGAAGGTTAAAACGAAGGGGTTATTCAAATAATTCATTCACTTAGTTTAATTAAAACTTATTTTTTTTACATTAATCTGAAAACAAGTGTTTGCAACTTAAATTCGTCCCGCGTAATAGTACCCCAAGCCCTTTATTCTTACCCATAAAAATATAAACAGCCAAAAAAGTGCTGTGTCTGCTAAACAAAAATGCACCTGATGATAATCAATTACAATTCTAGGCATAAACAACACCTGTCTCGCTGCGAGATTCTTGTTTCTAAGGCGTGCGTATTATAGAGGTTTCACTGCAAGTTAAAATCCTTTCCATAAAACATTAAGTAAGGCATACATTAACCTTACAGAAGACAAAACATATATGCAGAAAAGGCATTATTCCCTCTTCATTTAGCAGACAGATATCCCTTCAAACAAACGGAACTAAAACAGTGGATACTGGTAATAAAGCAAATCAATTATATTTCATTCTGAATACAGACAAAACAATTTCTTCTGTCTTTATAAAACTGCCTAATTTCTCTGTCGCGAAGATAAACATTTCATAATGGTGTCAATATAAATCACATAAATGGCAAATAGATGGAAATAAAACACGTACGTTTTTAGCTGAGATTGATTGTTTTCGCTAGTCTAGGTTCATTTTTATTACCTTCATAAAGACTCATTCTTTTAAATGTAAATCGATGTTTAGGCAAATATTTGTGTCTACGAAAGTAAATGCTTTGTAAAACATCTTTTTTATCTCATGTAGACATAATATAAGACATGTCTTAAAGCCTTAAGTTGTATAAGTGATAAAAGCTAACTTTGCTTTTCCTAAATCCACAAAGGTCATATTTCGAAAATTTGAACATATTGAGAAGGAAATATATCAACCCAGTCCCATGAACTACAGTCTAATAAAAGAATCTGAATTATAGAAACTACAACTGCATAGAAAAAATGACAAATCATGAATCTGAGTGTATTGCGACTTCAAAAAACTAAAGAATATTTATGTTCTCACAGATACAGGTTTTTATTTGTCTAATGCTTTCACAGTTACCGGTTTATTTCTCTGTTGTCCTCACAAATACTGGTTTATTTGTTTATCGTCCCCATACATACTGGTTTATTTGTCTATGGTCCCCATACTTTACTGACTTATTTGTTTATGGTTCTCACAAATACTGGTTTAGTTCTCTATGATCCTCATAAATACAGGTTTATTTGTCTATGGTTTTCAAGATACTGGTTTATTTGTCTATGATCCTCACAGATATTGGTTTATTTGTATATGGTCCTCACAGATACTGGTTTATTTGTCTATGGTCCCCATATATACAGGTTTATTTGTCAATGGTCCTCATAGATTGGTTTATTTCCCTCTTGTCTTCACAGACACTGTTTAATTTGTCTATGGTCCTCACAGATACTGGTTAATTTGTCTATGATCCTCACAGATACTGGTTTATTTGTTTATGGTCCTCTCATATACTGGTTTATTTGTCTATGGTCCTCGCAGATACTGGTTTATATGTTTATTGTTCTTAATGAGCATCGTAAACAGATAACGGTACATCAATGTTACACAAAGATTTATTTTGCAATACACTTGAAACTTAATATAATACACCATTCAGTATTGGCTAACAAACAGCTACCATTATGTCTATGTTTTGACTAATAATAACCTTAGTACATTACACTAGAGCTAAAAGTTTCCGTGCACCTTAATACCCACTCAAACGTCATAAAATGTCCTTCTTTAGGTTTGAAATTGCTTTCTACGATTTGCAAAATTACTGAAATTAGAAAGCTTTAAAAGATAAGCAGTAAACGTAATTGTAATACCTATACAAGTATTTACACAACAGAAAGATTGACAGCTAATTTTGGTACCAGACAACGGCAGTAAAAGTGACTGCCATTCCACATTATTCTCATTTCACTTTATGTTGTGTAAATCTCAAAGGTTAGATTCTGTTTTGAGAACTTTCTTATAAATGGGGTTTGGAAAAGTTTTTAACTTTTAATTTTCATTGTTTATCCTAGTAAAATGATACATAAGATAAATTAAAAAGAATAATTTTCATTTACATGTAATTAAAACATTTGACCCGAAAAAGGAATGTGCAAGCTTTTGGTACGATAGGCAGTTTAGTGTTCATCTGAATTTCATACGTTTTAACAATATTTTAGCTATAATCAAGACCAGTTTTATTAAGAGAAAGAGCGCATATTTACTTTTAACAGTTTTTATACGTCTGTATTTGCACTTCTCTGACTATGAATGGTTATGCCACGTCCATTTGGTTTTTGAATTATTCCCCTTTATTTTGTTATTGATATGCAAAAAGCTAAAACATTTCTTTGTTATACAAGTTAGGTTAAAAAAATTAATTATACAAGTAATATAAGATTTTACAAGCATCTTTGAAACTGCTTCCTCAGGAGAAAGACTACAGCTGGTTTGATGGTACATTGAATTTTTATGTCGATGGAGACCTTGGGCATATTTCCTGTTAATATTACAGTTACCTCTTCTAAAGGATGCAATTCAGCTTCATACAATATTTACTGTTGCTTTAAAAGCAGGTTTCTTTTCGCTCAAAGTGTTCTGATTTTCAAGACCTATAACCATAAAATTATAAGTCTTTAAAGATAGCTCAAAATTTTATAATTTACCTAAGAAGGCATAACTGTTTCTGGTGAATCACAAAATATGTAATAGATTATACACGTACATTATTTTACAGACATGTTATGTGATCTTGCCTTTAAAGGCAAAACGTGGGAACACAATTTGTATTAAAATAACTGATCACACACCATGCCAAACAAATGCCAATAAAAGCATTAAAAGCATGCATGTTTGGAGAAACAATATCGAGAACTTTTATTACTTTAAACCCGTGCTTGCACGAGCTCCAATGCAGTTACAATAAATTTCGCTTATTACCTAGGCAATTTTGTCTTACTTGCAAACAACACTTAATGCAGCTATAGACAAGCACAAGTTAGTGAAACGCTTAAACAAACCATGGCAAAAATAGAAGTCGTGTTTTTCCATTTTTTTTCTCCAGATGTAAAAGTACATTTAGCAGTATACGTAACAATGGCAGCCTGGCAGTTAAAATATCGTTTTTTCCTCATTGTTTTTTTCTTCTTATTTCAAATATTTTGCTTTACAACTATTTCAATTCTGGCATTGACGTGGTATTCGATCAGATAAAATTACAGATTTAAGTAAAAATAGAATCTAATTAAGATTTCAACCAATTTTTGATATTTACTAAGATATTTAATTATGAAATATATATCAGTTTTAATATTTAAGATTGTGAACCACATTATATTTCATATATTTATAAAATATTAAAATATATATTTTTGTAGTTATTTATATCTATTTGATCAGGATTAAAAAATGGAACAAAACGCTAAAAAATTCATGAAACAGATATCTAGCGCTTTCTTCGATTGTTTTTTTTCCTTTTCATAAGTTTCCAATAATTTTTTTTCTTCCGAAAGCCAATCCGGATATATAACAAGTACTTTTCTGCATGTCCTTTGAAAATGTAGGTCTGTTTAGCATATAAAAAAACAACAGTTTTTAATGATTAATCATGGTTACTATGCTTTGAAATTCAAAATTTCTAACTGAAAGATTTCTTCACTGATCAGCGGCTGCTGTCTTAATTGTGATTAAATAACTTTAAGCTGACGTCATCAAGGTGTTTCGTTCGAAACAACAGCATTTTAGTATTTATTAAATTGTTCATAATAAAACGCACGTAGAACTTTAAAGACAAAGAAAATGAATTACATCACAAGCAAGTTCATTTCAACCAGTTATGGCGAATTCTGATGATTTATGTTTTTAATTTGCACTTTTATCTTTGTTATTGGGGATGTTGCAGCTTGGGTTGAGCTGTTGTGACAATATGCTTAACTTTTACATCGGTGTAGGAAGAAACATACCACCTGCCTTAGTCACATAAAAGGAATTACTAGTAAATAAGTAAACAATCAATAATCTTTATTCTTCACAGGAAAGGTGATACATAAACTATATCTAAATGCAAGTTCATGTGATGAAAAAGAAATAAGAACTGGGAACGAAAAGTATGTTTTGTTATAACAAACCAAAACTTTCTTTTCTTTCTTGTGGAAGAATATACATGCCAGCCTACCTACAGAGCAGTTAGTCTTTGAAAATTTAGACGTCTACTTAACAGTGTTGTACGATATAACATTAAATATATAACAAACATTTACATGAATATGCAACAGAATATATGCGTCGCCCTGAAGCATGAATGAAACTAAAAGATTATACATTTTGGGAACAAGGTATTGAATAACAGTAAGGCTTAGAACCACTGGCTTAAATCAAACTCAGCAGTTCTCTGAGAACAAGTTAATGATATGCTCCTGCTTAAAATAAAAACTCTAAACCAGGTAACGTCTGTTAAAATCAACACACTTAAAAGCACATTTAAACACACACACACAGAAGATACGTACTAAAGTGGAGGAATTAAAAAAGATGTTGTTAATATATTTCTAAATAATATTGTTGTGCATTATCACATTAAAGGGATCGGAATTAAATTTACCTAAACGATAGTGACCTTTGATGAGTATATGAGCATGTATACATGTATTTGATTTTATTTTTATAACAGAAAAAACGTATTTTCGTTTGCAAGGTCAGTTTTTTCATCGTGAAATTCTAGCAAAATTGTGTGTATTTATATAATTCTCTCTTATAGTGTGTCAGCTGCTTCCTAAACACATACTGGCTGACTCCTATGTCTTACCTTTAAAATATGTATATTTGGGGCTGAAAGTCTACAAAACTGAACTTAAACAAACAAAACAAACAAACAAAAAACTGAAAAAACACCACTAAAATAGTGGCTGTCATATTCTATGTGACTCTCCACATTTTTAGGAGAATGTGTTGGTTTTAATCAGTAGGTATACTTGTAAGACTGTCAGAATCCTTATATAAGCTTTTCATTTTCACAGTTAATATGATAATTCTTGACGGCTTAGTAGGTGTTTTGGACACTTCTACAATTCTGTGATAAGTACGCTTAATATAAATGTCTAACACAATTGTTGAAGGAATGGCATGGCAAGCTCTATGCATTTTCAAAGTAACTTATACGATATCTAGGATGAAATAATACACTTAATTTAAGGTTATAAAAGCTCTTTCTCTCTGTCTCTCGCTCTGTGTGTGTGCGTGCGTATGTGTTTCACAAAAGGTTGAATCTTTTGAAAAGTCATTAAAAATAATTAAATAACGTTTGCGTCTGACACAAAATAAGGGTAATAGTTGGCAGACAATTTTTTTTAAAACCCACATTACTCAAAGCAATTTAACAGAGGACCAGCTAAGATATTTCTGTTACATTATTCTGTAACTGGGCCAGCAGTTTTACAGGAGAAAATTTTCCAAGTTTTCCATAAAGTCTTAAAAGGAAAACAGGCCTCATCCTCAGTCGGCCATGTTTTAGGGAACAACATGGCGTGAAGGAATTTGTTTAAGAGCCACAAAACAAACATTTTTGTAAAAGTATTTTGAAATCTGCCTTCAAACATTTATTCTCGACTGCTGAAAACTGATTTGAGTTAAGTAGCATGACAACAAATGTTTTTGATTATATTTCTGTGTAATAACTATTTATATTATCTGCTTCGTTTGTTCTTAGATCTTAGACTGAAAATGAAACCAACAGGCGTCTGACAGGTGAATTTCTTATCAGGTCTGAATTAGGCGGCGAAAAAGTTAATTATGATTCACGAAGTTTTCCGGGAGTAATAGTCCCAGGTGACCAACGTCTTGCACGCAAAAAGTATCCACAAGTGGAACGTTCTAGATCTAAAAGTAGTGTGTGAGTAAGCATTCATGTTACATATTCCTTTCAAAGGCCTAGTTAATATTCCAAATTTTCAAAAAGCTTAATATAACCCTTATCAACAAATATGTTGAAAACACCAACGACTCCACTGACTTAATGACGCATCAACTACATGCAAATTAGCTAGGGTCACGTTGGTAGTCACGAGACCCTAAATAGTTTTAATTTAATTAAAAACAAAACGAGTGTGAAATGTCTGTTAAAAATTGGGATGAAACGTGTGTTACAAATCCAATTATTTAAGTATGTATAAACTTTGAAAGTGAAAATTGATTTTAACTAGACTCTTAGAACTTATAATACAACTAGAAACATGAAAAGCATATTAAAACATGCTTTGCTAATACAACTAGAAACATGAAAAGCATTTATTTCTAAAACTTGTTTTTTTTTACAATGAGATATACTTCATATACACTTTTTTTTATAGATTTGAAAAACATATTTACCCGTATTGATTATCTTTATATTATATTCATCTAAAATTTAAAATTCATTAAACTAAACATCAATAACGTCTTCAGATAATATTAATAATCAGTCTTTATGCAGCAAAATTATATTGCAAGTATCTCCAGAGTTTCTTAAAATAAAAGTTAGGTTAAGTGAGACGCACACAAAATGCCAACAAGACCTTCAAAGGATTGCTGCTTGAAAAGAACACATTAACCACCGTCAAATTACTGTCAGTTTCATTAGGATACCATCAATAACATGGACATTGACCGATTCTTTAGAATGTTCGCAAACGTCAATAATACAAGATCAGAGACTTATCGCATCTAGATCAAAATTCATAAAGGTCAATCCTATATTCCAACGAAAGCACAGCACCAAAACATCCAATACAGAGCTTGGCAACTGGAATCGTTAGTACCTTACAGACGTCATTCTTAATAATTCAGTAATATTGTTAACGCGACCTTTATCGTAATCAGTTGAACTGAAATGTGTTAAATAATAATTGTAGACAACACTCCTAATAGTAATACAGTAATATAATTTACGTGACCTCTGTGCTGTTCCAACTGGGCTGAAATGTGTTACATAGTAATAACTAAGCATTTTTACTCATGAACCAATCAAAAAGGCAAAGAGACAATCCAAATGTCTACACTAAGTTTAAGTAATATCTAGGTCACATTTATCTGTAAAATACAGCTCGCTGGAGATAATACTAGGTTAAGAAAACAACTGAACATTAGCTATTATTCATTAAGAAAATCTCATTTAGATCAGTCAGTCTAGATATTGATCCGACCCTTGGCGCTTTTTTCCTGACGTAATTTGCAACTGAAGTACAAAATGGGTGGTACGGTGGGATGGTCAAATTGTTTGAGTTATCAGTTATCATTGGATGGTAAATCCCAGCATATATCCAACGGCCTTCCCCTATTTGTCCTAAACATATGCACGACTGCATTGATTCATTTTATCCTAAAAATAATTTTAGTTATTTAGACCAACTTAAAGATACAACATTATATTATTCAACTGACAGTCAGCCAATCCTTAAAGTAAACATACTAAAATCGGCTATCATCCAAACATCACATAAAACTTCTACCACATACAAATATATGAAATTCGCATTTGTGTTAATGTTCTATTTACTAATACTCTCTGGTGAATTTTAGAGAAGTGGACGAAACAATTTGCAAGAGACGTCTTTTTAAATGAATGCACGCAAAAAAAAGACACGTATTTTTGCCGATAGATTCAAAACGTCATAGTTGTTATTGTTTTATTAAATTGATTCAAATATATAATGGAGTTCAGCTAATAAGAGAAGTCAAACAGTGGTCTAAATTTGTGGTCATAATAAAGTATCGGTCTTAACATCTCCAAATTTTAGACTTTCGACCTTAAATTGCTTTTATTCTTTTGATTTTAAAATAATGGGAGTGCTCTTAATAATTGAGCTTTACTGTGTATTGAGTTTTTCCCCCGAGTCACAATTATTTAATGCCATTTATATAAAATGATACACACGTTTAAACAACTTTTGACTATAATTATTTCGTGAATTTTCGTACTAAAATGGAAATACTAGATGGCCTTAAATAAAGTTTTTGGCCGTGTTGGCAGAGTGAGCAGTACTGCAAATTACAGTGAGATTATAAACCCAATGCCGGGAACACGCTATATCATATTTGAAATGTATTTGCAGATTTTGTTAAAGCTGTATTGTTCCATCACTACTTTGATGACGAGGGAAAAACAGTAAAACATTACTTTGAAGTCTCTAAGGCATTCATTGATTACTTGAGATTTTTTCAACCGCAACAAAGAAACATGATTTTATTTTGCTTCTGTGAAATTGGATTCCATTGATAAAGGCAACAGGGATGTATTGCTTAAAACAGTGTTTTGAAGTAATGCCAGGGAAGAAACATACTTGTAAATATTTGATCATCAAAATGCCATAAACGCCCGCAGAGCTCGACATTTATCCTGAACTGAAAGTATAGTTTGTAATTACTTTTACGAGATGTTTGAATTGCATCCATTTATTTCAATAATTCATTTATCGAACTCATTTATTGAATTAAGACGTTTGTAATAAATATGCAAAATGAGCTTTAGCATAGGTTCAGATATAAATCATTTAAGAAAATGGAGAAGGCATTTAGTAACCTCAGTGTGACCAGCGGGAGTATAATTATACATCCTTTGTATAAACTGGCATAAACGTAATATTTTATAGTTGACTCATTTCTATCTCCTCTGGTAATGAATTCTAAACATTGTAGATGAAATTCCCACTGTGGTTGTTATTTCATCGTGTATGAAATATCAAAGCATTTTACGACAAAACTGGGAAATCAACGGTTATGCAAGCAGAGACATAACAATACAGATACGTAGGATTGAGCATATCTTCCAAACAATCCAGAGGACACAATTTGCACTGCAAAGCTCACGTATATTTTCAGGAAATAAAAGTGACATGGGGTGTAAAATGAATGTAGCTGAGTCTGGTAGTTCTGATAAGTCAAACGAAAACAAATATCACATTTGGTAAAAACTGAACACAGCCAGTATTACAAAAAAGGAACAAATTCATCAAAAATAAGATTTAAATTATTTAATTTTACTTCACTTCACTAATTTTACTAAAAATGCCTGTCGGATGTAAATACGACAAGAAATAGGATATTTCAATGATTTTACTTTAAGACGCAATGATCGATAGGCTTAAAGTGACATAGATTCTTTTTGGCCTTTTGATTTGACATACACGCTTCATTAAATCAGATCCTTTTCTATTTCGTATTGTAAATTACGACTACATGTAACATCTTATTCTCTTTCTGTTTTAAACCTTTTATTATGATGATTATGATTATTATGATTATTATTATGATTATTATTATTAGCATCATCATCAACAACGCTATTTCCTTTTCTTAACAAAATCTAGTCAAAAGAGCGACTTTTGTTAAAAGAAGTATGTAGTTGTCTTACAGATTGTATTTGCATTTTCATCTTTAAGTTATATAATATTCTTCGTTTTATTGTTAATCTCATATAATTTATTTTCTTACTGTTTTATCATTATAGAAACGAACTTGAATTAAGATTAAATCAAAATAAAAACTGAAATATTTTCTTAGATCTCATAAAACATTTAAAGAGACATTCAAGATTACTGCAATTTTTTTTTCACTCTCTAACAAACTTCAATGAAATTATAAAACTCGTTTTTTCGTTTGTAGAGGAAAATCTCTTGGAACTTCAAGGAAACAATTATTTACCGTAAAACTTTTTTTTCTTTTTTATTGTTTTTCGTAGACAAGATTATACAGGCATTAGTTATGGAAGTCTTTGTGATAAACATAGATTATATGAAAGATAAAAAACAACGACAATAAAGGCAGAATTAAAAAAAAATGAAAGTAATATAAAACATTCCAGAATCAGCGTCAATACTTTACTTTGAACACCAATGCTATAAATATTCTCTTGGTTTTGACAAGGAGTAAAGGAGTGTGTTTTTCCAGTCTGTTGATATGTCAGGTTTGGGTGCTGTTTGTGGACGTTTTTAACGTGTTTTGTTTGGTGTTTGTACTATTCTGCTCTTTTACCAGAGTCGCCTATCTCCTCTATTGCCCTGTTTGCAAATGCTGTCACATTTAGAACTAAGACCCCTCGACATATGCCGAAGTAATAGTTATACCACCATCGTGCTGGCCGCAGCTCGAGGAAACAGTTTCGACGATTTATACTTAATTTAAATTCCTTTATATCGTTGCAGCAAACAAACTCGTTTGACAATGAAACGGGTTAGAATTTTGTATATCAATTCAAGTATCGATTTGATAAACATAAACGTTATAATAATGCCTTCTGCTTGAAAAAATAAACTATAAGTGATAAAGACTGTAGAATATAGTATTAAACTAGATGTTGTGTTCCAGGAAAACTATGTCTCCCCACCCCCAACTTAGGTCACAGAACTAAAATCAGTCAAGCAGAAAATCGTGACAATATGCGCCCCTACAAAAGGTACAGGTTTCGTTAAAATCCGATCTTGACTATAAGAGGAGTTGCGCAGACTTAAGAAAAAATAATAAAATCTATGAAACCCTATCACTCCTGCAAAAATCAGACAGGCAAAAAATCGAAACAGTATGAACAACTACACTATGTACTGAATATTTTTGTAAGGTTTCATTAAAATCTGAAGCGTTGAGGAGGAGAAGTTGCTGACAAAAGATAAAAAAATATAACCTAAAATGTCCCATAACTCCTGCAAATATCAGTTAAGCGGAAAACCGTAACAATATGCACAACTACACAAGGTACTGAACACTTCTGTAAGGTTTCATCACTTCAAATCATGCATGTAGAAGGGGTTGCACTGACAAACTTGGTTACACACATACATTCATCCAGCCATCAATCCATAAGACAAAACGAAGGGAGATAATTTAATTTTTCAAAGCTTTGCATCACATCATAAACTTGTAATACTCGTGAATAGTAGCGTCAATTTTACAGAAAGGAGTCATTTTATCAATATGTATAATTTAATAGCTAATAACGGAAGAAGTAAACAATGAAACTGAGATTTATGTTATCAATATGGGTGTTTGAAGTAAGAAACAAGTCTCAAAAACTTCAGTTTGTAATATACTAACCTGTCTTCAACGATCTGTACCCAGGACACTCCAGTATGCTATATACTAGTTTGTTTTTTGACATATGTTTCTTACATAAAATGTTCCGACTAGATGTGACAGCCTACAATACTGACTTAAAATAAACCCATATGCTACGTAAGTACCTACGTGTTACTGCGATAACACGTCACTGACACAGCTTGCGGATGAGTGTGCTTGTAACAACATGTTTAGTGACAGATTCTCTTAAGTCTTAGGCGAACGTGTCAGATTAATTTAAAGGAAACGTTTGTCATCAGTCTTAATTCATCCTCACTAATAATTGGGAGAAATAATGGTTCTTGGCATACAGCATAGCGTATCTGTCCATTTCTTGAGAAAAAAAAATCGGAAGATTCGCCGGATGGGTTTATAACGTATTTATTTTTTAAACAAAGGAATGAGCATTATGTCTTTTCGACTTTTGAATCTGAGAAAAGAAAAACACCTAAGACAGACGACTTTTAAATAGTAATTACAGTAGCAACGTAAAAAATTCTAAATGTAATTTGATATAAAAATCCCAGGGAGAGGTTTGTTCGAAAGAAGTAATTGTATCTTAGATTAGACAGAAAATATCTTACTCTATTGACATTGTTAATCGAAAGAAGAACAGACCTAGAAATTAAAAAAGGAAGATGAGAACTGTAAAAAAAATACTGGTAGTACAGTAAGATAAATATCTCTCTCAGCATCAGTCTAAAATGAAATGAAATATTTATAATACGTTATTACGTACGTCGTGGACAGACCGCGTTGGCAATCTGCCAAAACCATATTTTAACACATTAAAAGGACATACTCTTACATTTACCGATGATTTACTGCAATTCTCTTTGAAATGAAAATTAATTGACTATGTGAAGAAGAACATGTGTTGAAGAATTATTCTTTAGGGCACTTAGCCTAACAAATTTGGCGTTGACGACCCATTTTATAGACATTTTTTTTATTATTGTCAAACCATAACGCCTAATTTTAAATGTCATTTTTAGGCATGGAAAATTTAGCGACAATACTGCCAGTGGTTTTGATCGATTTTTTTTTCTGTTAAATTAGAGAGTAATCTTTGACTTCCACCAAACATCGAAAGAACATTTATTTAATTACTATTCAAGTTAAAAAACTTCATTGGATCCTGTCACTCTAAAGTGTATTTGCGATTTGTTTCACATTTGCACTCAAAACCTTTTTCCGCAGCGAAATGTCGCAAGACGTCACCGTAAAATAATCATACCGTGAAAACTTGTAGGAAAATCACTGTTGTTAACCGGTTAGGATGGAGTTCCCTTGAACTAAATGGAACTGGAGATCGTGATCATATCTATCCAGAAAGAAAATGGTGTCCCAAAAAGATCGCAAGATTGATGGTTAGCCCAAACAAGTATACCAGGATTATCGTCTTTGCGTGCAATATTGGCGACGTTATCGCTCCCGATCTACAACTGGTTGGAACCAATACGACCGAGTTTTCTTGATGGATTCTTTATCAATAACGGCCTTTGTTCTAATTATACTCACGGACATACAATTTCCCCATATTTATCACTTAAATTGTTTATAGTAATACGTAAGTGATTGGTTACCACGCAAGATAAATTTGAGACATCTATTTAAGAACCTTGTGTCTGTACATGTAAAGATTTGATCTCGTTTAGACCAATCCTATCATAGGGAATATAGATGGATTCTTCAAGTTTTCTTTATTCCATTCCCTGATCTTGTTATTGTAAATATTCGATAAAGGCAAATCGTTGGTCTGAAATAGCTAAACTGTCAGCAAAACTGTTTCACTACGACAAACCACTACAATAAAAGTATATGACAAGTTTTCCCTTCATTTTACTCTATTCAAGTCATTTATAAGGCAGTTAAGTCGAAGAAAGGACATGAAGTTTAAAAACAGACAGACCAGAAAATGTCTGTAAAAACCGTTAACCATCAGAAGGTCGATTTCTGCTTAACGCTAACTACCTCATATTATCGTACCGAGGAAACATTAAAATGTCTTTTCCTGTTAATGACTGAATAATATTATTATTAAACTGAAAAATGTCAGTGTGTAAGTACATGTATCGTTTTCATTCAACTAATCAATTACTCTTGTACATAGCAGAATGTCAGTTTTAGCCTGCATCTCCTGTGAAAACTTTTAATACCACATTCAATAAAACTGGCATATTTCTACATTTTGTTTTTGTTAAATAGACTAATATCTGTACAAACGAGCAAAATCGAAGCAATGAGGGACATTCCTGATAACAAATTATCTCCCTTACTCAGATAACATCAAAGGTAGACCAAATAGCACATTGGTCCTTTCAGTTGGAATCCTCTGACTTTATCCTTGTGAAAATTGTCACTTACATGTATATATTAAATAAAAAGTTAGGATTATCAAAGAACAAAGATAATGGTGTTAACAAAACATTGCTAAATTTATTGTGTAATCTGACTACCACTGTTGTAAATAATTAGGTTTAATTATCACCATATCAAAAGAGAAAATAGCGATAAAAGCAGAGGAATCCAAATGGAAGGACCTAAGTAATATCAGAGAGTATTCAGGGTAGATAATCAACTAATGTCCCCCATATATATTGTAATCAATGCAAAACAGTCATTTATATTCACAGAAGACAGAACAACTTATTTAGTCTTTACAGGGGTATTTGTTAAGAAGAAAACTTGTTTATGACGTCTTCATCAATCATTTCAATTTCTTGTGTTCTTATAATGTATACCTATATGTTATGATATTCCAGTGCATTCTAACGATTTAGACTTGATACAGTTAAAACCTTTCGAAGAAATCCCATTTCCGCAGACGAGGGCAACTGAAATTTAATGATCACAAACAAAATTAAAATAAATCTAATATTGTTTCCATAGCAACTCGAGTTCTGTCTGACAAACGAAGGCTTAATCGTCAAAACTTCGTATTCAAAGCTTATTACGGAAATGCTTTTTAAATGCTCATTTAAAACTCCTTTAAAATTAGAGTGGCTCCGAATCTTTAGGGACATTTTCATTAATTCAAAATACTTTTATAAAATTAGCAATTAATATAAATGCCGTAAAATACTATTGTCTTGCCATTTTGCTTATACGTCAGTGAGTTTTCACTTTAAGTGACTATAAGGCAAGCAAACCATCCTTAGTTGAAATGACTTTATTACAACAATAACATGCAAATTTAGTTCATAATTTATCTCATATGGTAGTTATTAACAAATTCAATACAACCATTGTGTGTTAGGTATATTGCCACACGTTAATTACTAAAGTGTTTAACGATTATACTGGGATTTTATGGTTATGCAGTCAGAGTATAAGAGTCATAATATTAATCTAAAAACCGCCAAAAGGTATTAAATTCCCACTGCAAGGTTCACTTGACCTAAAAACAACAGTCCGAGAGAATTAGTTATTGGAACGCATTCTGAAATCAATATTCGAATATTTGGTTTGTCTTATTGGAAAATATTTGAATTTTCGATTTTCGGACGTTCCATCAGTTTCTCGAATTTTATAGGTACTGCTTAACTGTTTTCGTTCGTGGTTCGGGAAACTTCTGTGTATAATCAAGAAATGGCTTGTTTAATGGAAGCCTCAAATATTTTTTTGTAGTTGGCATAAAGACAATATATTCCTGTCTTTAAAACGTGAATTATCGCCATAAATACGGACAGTTGATAACACAGCAAGGGATGTGTTTTTTTGGTCAAGATTCGGGAAACCCTGGGACTTACTATTAATATACGGTCCCTGGGAAAACAGATAAATATATTGATATTGTTAATTGCATCAAAATGCAAACTAAAAGCAATGACGTTAAAAATATTTTAAGCACATTTATTAGAGGAAAATATTTGTGTTATTCTGTTTGAATGAAAACAACAGAACAAAGTTCGTATAAGATTTCGTGTTAACGTTTATCTCATTACACGCATTCGGAATACCTCGTCGATTAGCAAAGGGCCGAGAAGTTGCGATTGTTTCAATGTTTATTTTATGAAAGAAACTTTTGCGGATGAAGACTTGTTAGTTTTACAGTTTGATTTGCCAAAAAATTGAAAGTATACCTCATGCTTTCAAAATCAACAGAATTCTGCCACATCAAAGCACTTTTATTAAAATTGCAATGAAAACTCATACAACATTTGGTACTATTTTTCAACGTTATTGTATGGATTATGGATGTATGATTGTAACTAGAAAATCTGGTGTGCAGCTTTAGAGGCTTTCGCTACTAAAAATGGGCAAGGTGGCGCTAATAGCTGTGCTGCTGTGAAATTGAACAGCCTTTTCAAGTAAAAGAGGTACAGAAACTTAAACACCCAAGTCTTTCATTGGTATAAATGCTGAATCTTAAACTCTGTTTCAGCTCAGTCAAATGATTACATCACTAGCATGATGACAAAAACTTTTTTTTATTATCGACTCTGTGAATCAACTCTTAACATTAACATTTTTAACGTAATGAGCTTTGCAAATTCCCCAATTTTAACAATATAAGTTACTCTTTTATTGTTCAACAGACTAGCAATTGAAAGGCAAAGAAAACCAAAATGTTCTAGCATTTTCAGTCTGAGCATGGAGTATGGTAATATAAAAATAGGATCAGATCTCATTTTGTACAGAAGCTGGATAACGGTAATTAGGATTGCACAGTTTTCTTGAAGTCAGATTCATACAAAAAATACGTAGGTACTTCTTCGCAAACACTTTTCACATTTCAGCAAAAGCAATATCAAAAGAGATGGAAAATATATTCGTTCCTAACTTTGTACGCGTCTTCTTTTACAAAATTATGTAGAGAATGCTATTTGATTTGAAACAGTTCTTAACAAGTTCTGAAATTACACCTTTTTAACTTTATAACATGCCTGAATTAAATATCAGTAATCTCAAACTCTTCACTGCATGCATAATAAATATCTAAAAAAAGATATTGTATTTTTTTTCTGTAGCGTCTAGCACTACTCTGACCTTAATGCAGTCGTTCTCCAATATAATGTTGCTTCATACAATTTTAGAACATCATAAAATTCATATGATGTCACGGCACGGTATTAAATACGCTACAGGACACTTGCTAAATTGACATGGGCGCAATTTATAATTTATTGTTGGAATAAAGCCAGCAATAACCAATCAAACTTCTATAGTTTTATTGTACAATAACGTGCCATACCTTTATTAGTATTTTCTGAAACAAATGTTTCTGCTGTATTTCACAGTAAACAAGTGTAAGGTGACAGTATCGTAATAAACAAGTAGTATAGTAGTGTTAAACTGGAAGAGAACAGTGCCCTTCAACAAGGTTAATTATGTCATTCCAGAACATTCTTTTTTATTTAATTAAACGCATTTCAGATAAAAAAAAAAGATGTAGAGGAAAACATTACAACGTTCTTCGCCATCACCTGTGTAAAAGCTTTCACTATATATTTCCTTCAAATAGCTCACAAATTTAATGTTCGTTTAAAAAAAAATCATTAACAATATTATTCCATAAAAATAATGAGAAATTAGTTTCTATTTCGTAAAAAGACGTTTGTTATTGCTACATTAACATCTAAAATCGAAACAATGGCTATTGATAATGAAGGAAAAAAACACTGAAACAAAACAATTTCATTTACTTTTCAGAAGACTCGCTCATCTGTCTCCTAATACAATTAATTATTACGACAACACACAATTGAATGGCTTATTGCTTGAAATCATAACGTGTTGTTTGTTTGTTTGTTTGTTTGTTTTTTTACTTGATGCATTAGTTGTCCCCGACAAAATTAAACTGACACCAGCAGTTTGTTCTTTTTCTCTGTTTTCGTTTCATTCCCGCTGTAAACAGTCATTTTAACAAGAACTACAGCCATTAGCTTCCACATTAATACAGTGGGTTTACCTGTATTTTCAAAATGAATATCTGTTTTTCGACCCAGCCAGCCGTAAAAGAAATTATTGTTTAATGTTTTGTTTTGAATATTATCCACAAAAATATCTAAGTCTGTAAACTATTTAAAAAAATTGTGCATTTAAATATTGTGGGAATATTTATATCACTAACTCACTAAAAGCAGACATGTGGTCCGCTTCAGTTGATAGTTTTGATTACCAAGAAAATCGATTACGTGATGTTGAACAGAAATGAAAAGAACTTTTTCCTCAATATCAGAAAACATCAAACCAATTACTTCTTACTTAGCCATTATCTCCAATGTAGGTCAAATGAGGCTGTGTAACAAACAATATGGTAATGAAAGAACTAGTTTTACTTGCAAAGATCAAAAATACTTAAATAACATGATTTACGTAACGTGCTACAACTGTTCGTCAAATTTATAGAAAGAAACGTGTTTCTTGTTCGTTTCTTGTTTCAACATTTTCTCTAACATAAATTAAATATATATTCGGATATAAATAAAAAAGTTATTTTTTATTTCTATTAAATAAGGTATAAATATGTGATTAACCTTACTTCTACCGATTATGCAAAGACATCGGTATATATTCTTTCAGATGCAGTTTAATTTGTAAAGATAAAGCAAACTTTCCGTTGTACTTGTCATAAATTTAAATCTGCCCAGGGTCTCTAGACTACCTTATTTGAATTTAATTGATGTATCACCAAGTTAGTCAAACCGATTGTGTTTCCTGCAGATTTGTAGATAAGGGTTTGTACTTAGCTGTTTGAAAATGGGAGTATTCGTTGAAAGTATACTTGTATGTTTGTAAGTTTGCATAGGTTGTAAGTAGAACTGGGTTTTCAAAGAAATGCATCGCCTAAAGAAACATGAAGTTTCGTTTCGTTTTATTTAGTGTCCATGTATTTCAGATGTCATATAAAATAATACTCTTCCAAGAAAAGGTAAATGCTTGACCAATTGTTTTTGTTGTCAGCTGATTTGTAGAGACAACATTGTTTTAGAGAAGGACGATTCTTTTCATATATAGAAGAAATGAGTTCACATAAAGAAATGCTGAACATTAATCTTATTTATTATATTATATTATATTATATAATATAATATAATATTATATTATATTATATTATATTATATTATATTATATTATATTATATTATATTATATTATATTATATTATATTATATTATATTATATTATATTATATTATATTATATTATATTATATTATATTATATTATATTATATTATATTATATTATTTTTCTGGAAATAGTTTTCATGTTTTGGTTAAACATCAAAGACGTCCTCATTTTTCAAAACTGCTTCAAAAATTAGGTCAGTGAACTTAGGCGAAAATCTCTACAGAAACAAATTTACCCAACATCAAATTGCAGATCTTGTGTAAAATACAATAATGCAGTCCAGCCATCGCTCACAGATGAATGTTATTGTAATAAGATTGGTATTGGCTAATTATCCACGGTTTTAGAAGAAAATGTCAGTATCAATTAGGCGCTAGAATTGGCGCTAGACTTTACTTACATTAGACCACGGTTGCTCTTGATAGCTGAGTAGGTATTCTGGCCACTTCAGCTAATCAATGGTTCAGCTAAATATATGTATATGACAATATCACTACAGGCAAAGAGAAACATCTTACTATACTTTAAAATCATTGCGCAATAATTTTCCTAGTTTGCAAATGCATCACAGTTACGAATTGTAAAATGAGTGACTAGCAGACAATGCAAAAATTCCTAAAGTAAACAACATTCCCTGAAGACGAGTAAGACTTGCACAGGTGTCTTAAAGAACTGTTTTCATTTTAAACAAAACTAAATAAAAGAAAAGAAGACAATTAAGCCCAGACAGTGCACATTTCAGCTATGAATAATACATGGATTATGTAATTTATTAGCTGTATATTTCTCAAAGTAGTTTGAAAGTGAAAAGTTAAAGTTCTTCGACAATTTATTCCAAAATTCTTTAAGACAAATCTTTGAAAATAAAAAAAAACATACACAATATATATATAAGACGTTTGTAAAAGCAGAGGTCTAAAAGTAGCTTATGTTCCCATATCAGAACAAATTGTATTTAAACGACCAAGATAATCAAAATTATGTGCGAGTCACAGTATCGAAATGAAAATTATAGCAAATCAGTCAACCAAATGACTTGTCAAATGTTTTTTTCATTTAACCTAGCTAGCTAATACTTTATAAATTTCCAAATGATTGTTAAACAGAAGAAAGATATTTGTACAAAAAGGAACGACATTCTTTATCTAAAGACAATTTTAGTTTTATGAGAATAAATTTCATCTAAATGAGAAAATGTAAGTGAACTAATGTGTGTGCAATTTCTTTTTAAAACTGTATTAAAATTGAACAAAGGCTGATAAAACATGAAAGTGAGTATTTGCAAGAAAACTTCAAGGTAAATTAGGCACAATCAGTATACGAAGCCTTTCTGTTAAAAAGGAAACTTCGTCATCAGCAAGCCCATTTTTGTACTTAAATTTTCCACTCTTCTGAATTACAGAACGTACACTACGTCACAAGAAACGTCGCGTTAAGACGTAAGTGATTCTCTGCAACAAGAACTCAACATTAAACATTAATACAAATATCAATTTGATTAAGTTTTTTTATCATAATTTGTACATTTGTGTTTTGTACATATGTCATTTTGGTTTTTTGCTTATATCTGAATCGTTTGTGACGTATGGAGAATCCCAGGATACATTGATGGGAAATTGTGACTGACACGTGGCGACCAAAATAGTTTTCATTTGACTAGGTATGCTTTTGCAATTAACTAAATCGTCTACAAAATCAGTGGAACGAGTGGTTAACATGCAAATGATTTACTGACGAGGTTAACGCTCCGAACATAAAACATAATTGAGTATCGTTCAGATACCATTTTCATCAGCAATGAACCAATTCCTTAGTATTATCACAGTTTTCATGCTAGAGTTTTTTTCAAAGATTCGTTTGTTTTTGTTTTCAAATATCATAAATAAAATCGCCCATATTAAACTATTATTAGACGTATTGATTCACTGTGAAGTTAATTGATTCTTGTTGAACAAAAATTATAGTTAACAATGCAAAATCAGTATGTGAACTCTTACAAAACTAGTCTTCAAATAGAAAGATATTTGTGTTTCTCATTTTATACAAAAAACGTTCCTGAACAGAAGAAATGCTTACTAAATCCTGAATGTGTGTTTTCTTTTTCTGTGCTTAATAAACATCGGTGCATATAGGCGACCCTTAAATACTGAAACATTCGCTCAAAGCATATCTAAAACGATGGATCCTCTCCTACGAACATGCTTCTCTATGTCTTTCTCTTTCAGTAAGTAAAGATAAAAAAGATTGTGTACGTCTTTCAAGGCTTCCATAAATTGTTATTGAATCTCATTTAAAGTTTCATTGAAATCCCTTCGTAGCATGATCTTGACCTTAGAACATGCTGCTAATATGCAACTCTCCTCCTGGTACTGAACAGTCCCACAAAATATCCAGAAATTCTAGCAATTGGTTGCAGAGAAGTAGCCTGTACACGAATAGTACTATAGTATACTTATGTAGCAAAATCATTGAATCCATGACTCTGTTAAACAATCAATGTCTACCATGTTGTTTATATGCACTCCTCCTGAAGATAAAAGTTGTAAGCGGGAGATAATTGAAGTCCGAAGAAATAAATTTACCAAATCCAAACTATATATTTCGACAGTGTCAGTAGCAGGGGCACTGGCCGATCTTTTAAGCAGAAGTAAGCAAAGATTTTTATGAGTGACTAAGAAGAGAAAGTCATTAATATCAAACTTATCAAGCCCCGTTTCTTTCTTCTTCCAGAAACAACGAGCAATTTACACTTTGATGAAACCAAGTATTTCCTGAAGAAAATATAATTTTGCTCCCTTAGGTTGACAACAAACGTTATTGCTTTTTTGTCGACTCGTTGAATGAAAAGGCGTTTTCAATTACTTCGCCTACAACAACAGAAAACTTACAGAATAAAATGAACAACCATTTATACGCTTGCATTGTTTATTGTATTTTGTTCTTGAATGAATAATCCCGATGTATGAGCCCCAGTCAATAGTAAATGCAAGGATTAAGTTGACTTGATTTTGCGTGTAGGAGGGGTTTACATTGATTGTTAAATATTTTAACAAATAAAAATAATAAAACCAGAAAGATTATTTCTGGATACTAAAGAGTGTTTTTGTAATGATTAAACGGATTTGAAATGAGATAAAATGTGACATGTCAAATATAAACTGCCACTTTACCAGCTGCATCAGCAGAAACCAGTTCCGACTGGTCTTCTCCGCCAGGCAGACAAAATAAGGTGTCGCATCTACTTTTAGTAAATGTTCAGTTTATCTGATATTCGCTAGGGAATTGCGTCAATCCTTTACAAAGGCAGTGGGTGGACAAAAAATATGTCCTTTTAAATGTTGTATAATCGATTTTCTGCAGCAGACGAAAACTTTCCCTGTGTTATAAAGGTTAGTCGTATATATGCTTTAATATTTTACTGTTCATTGATTGATTGATAAAGTGGAAGAACTACATATTTCATCTAGGTTATTTTAACAATTTTTCTTGCAGAATGTTCTGAATTGAAAGCTGTTACTTTGTTGCTGCGACTGAAATATCAAGAGCCATAAACAGTCGCCTGATACACATGAGACTATTTATGTTTTAAACAATACAATCACTCTAGATATTCTTCTTACATTAGTTCTTAAACAACATCAACAACGCAACTTTATGCATTCATGTCACCTTTTTTTCTTTTCTTTTTTTTAAATTTTAAAGTCACACTGAACATTATTCAATATATAAAATTATCGAATTGGCTCTTCATGTATTTACAATTGCCAGAAAGTGGATAGATATAATAATTCCCTTTCATTCGGTTTAGATAAAATGCAGTGTATTTAATTAAATTACTTGCATTTCTCTGTCTTAGGAAAGATGTACCTTAAGGAAGCTTTAATACAATAGCGTAAACAAAAACAACCCAAATTTTATTACTTCACTTCGAACAAAAGGGCACTACATGATGCATTTGTGAAATATGACACGTTCAGCAAAATACGTTTCAGATTTCATGATTTCCAGTACAGTAATTAGAAATTTGTCAATACAACAGTAGTCGAATCAATTGGAAAGGTTCTACATAATAACATCAATTAGATTTCTCTGCTGCAACACTGGAAAGGAACTCTGTAGCTAAAACTTCAGTCTTTTTTCAAAAGGCAAGGGAAATGCTGCAAATTACATTTCATTCCCTTGTTGGCAGATTTATACACAATTCAAAAGGCATGTTTCTAACTGCTGAATATTTCTCATCCGCATTTTTTGGGGGAAGAGCTGAATAGATTTATTTGCCATATGATTAATAGATGGACAGAATACTTTTAATGGTCAATAACTATATATATCATTCCGACTACAGTTTTACACAAATAATGTTGTTTTGACGAAAGATTACTTCAAATTAAAAAAATGGTCACAGACTTAATACGTATATCCATAAATGCTACATTACTAACATGAACTTGTCTGTCATTCAAATTTGGATGAACACATTTGTCATTTATAGCAGTATTAAATAAAAACCAAGCTGACTCTTGATCTGCACTGGTTGCAAAGACCAAATCAGCAGACGACATCTTGACAATGGTTATAAATAAAATCTATTGTGTATAATATTTCTAAAATTATAAACGGAAACCTACAACATGGTGACAGCTAACAGAAAAAAATCTTTCGGCTATTAGATTTTTAGAGCTATCATTTTGCTAACCGAAGAACACAATTCCTGCATTATTTTTATAATAATAAATAACTACCTCATTCTATGATAAATTCAAGTAGAAGTCTCTTATGAAATTAAACAGGCGGTTTTTTTAGAATTTCATTTCACATTAATTTTGAAGATAATAGGCACTTACCTAAGGGATTGTACCCTTATCATAGAAAGGGAAAATTAAAAATCATCGAATACATTATATCATCACCCTACGACCATGCCGAAATTAAGACCACTTCACCTTGTACCCAGTGGTGGTCTTAACAGAGGTATTTTACTGTAGCTGTTTCAAACGAGTGGGCGTCTTTCAGGCCAAATGATGCGTGCAGCTTAGAGACATCTCAAGTAATATCAGCCTTGCAAGGTTTTATTTTCCTTAAAAACTCCAGTTGTGATGAGAAAATTTGAATATTGTATTGAATCTTAACAAAACAAAAACTTCTGAATACAGCAAACATGAAAATGAAACCATGTTTGTTTGGTTATAAACAAATATATTCCCAAAGCATAACTCTAGGATATGGTCAGTGCATTCAGTGTCGCCTAACATTTGATCTTACGTTAATTTACTTTAAATTGACCTGGAAGTCAGTAGGCACTTTTTTTCATGCGTTGTAAGTTTATTATATAAAAGAATAATCCAACCTCTTCGAAATCCGGACATTAGTATCCATTGCATTAGTTAACTTAAGATTACTTCATTTTAAAAGTACAAAGACTAATTTACTTATTTTCAGGACTAAGATATATCTTTAAGTCACAAGATTCTCGAGATTTTAGAGAGACTTTTTTACATGTCATTTTACTCAGAGGTTATGGCGTCCGTCTGTGAGAAGTTACTGATTCAAATTCCATTCTGTTTTGATACTGTCGGTTGGTGAGGCATTAATAAGTTTGAAAATTGTTGTTGTGCGTTTTTCTACTTTTAAAAACGACTGTTCTAGTGTTTGGGTAGGTCAGCTCTAAATAATATGAGCTTATATCGTTTTAATTGTCCGTAAAGTTCATGCATACTACCGATGTAATGGTGTTCTGAAACTTACTTAGTACTTAGTAAGCTTTTAACTAATTTACGAATGTTAAAATTTCCGTATCTAAATGATTAAACCCCATGCGCTGATCATATAATATCGAACGGTCTTTGTTTACAAACACAATGTTTACGTATTTGAGCTGTTACGATTATAGTGAAGAAGGGCATGATTCGATTCACGTCTAATTTTCCATTCGTCTGAACTTGAGGATGCAATGAACACTACTTTCCTTGTCTTAGTTGGGATCACAAATTTATGTGTGTTTAGAAAATCCATTGACCGTAAGCATGCGTCATCAAACGTCATGTTCCTTCTCTTCATTACATCTTTGCACGTATCAACTAAATCTACAAGTAAAACAAACACGGCTAATAAAACAAATTTCAGTGTTTGCGTTTGATCTTATCTTGCAGGAATGAGAGAAAAGATAAATTTTCAAAATCATACTAGAGTTCACGACTTGATTGAAAATCTTTTTACGCAAATATACAAACATAATTTGACCTTTGAAATATAGCTGCTTTGAAATTCAAGCTTTGGCGTCAAATCTAAAGTTTAACTAGAACTAGATCGTTGAAAAGTCCGACAGTAATGTGGATATTCTGATAATTATATCTCATTCACGTACGTAAAAACACTAAATAAAGTCTCTTTCACTGTACTATATCCGTAGATAAATATAAAAAACAACAAAGTCTGGCACAAAATCACTGACACGTTCACATGTGCAAGAAACGAAATAAGGAATATGACTGCTCTACGGAATATATCCGTTACTTCATCTGACACTTTAAAGGCTTGCAATGCACTTCAAGGACAAACTCATTGTTAGCCTTTTTGACATCTATTGCATACGCAAACATGCTTCGGTATCAGGACTATTGTCCGCTAAAACAATTTTTCGATCTGCAAAATTTCTAAAAGCCATCAACAACTGCCAAGCAATTTTTAGAGCCCTGTAGGAATTTAACACCAAAAATTTGTCATTTTAGAGTAGGATCTTATTATCGATAATTACATTAGAGAATAATTTATTGGTTATGTTTTTGCTATCTAAATTCAAGAAGAAAAAAGAAAATGTCAGTATAAAATTCAGCAAGGATAAGACCTTGCAAACGTGATTATGTATAAATCTGTATGTATATCATTATTTGAAATATTTTTGGTGTGAGAGCTGTGCGTATCATGAAAATACAAACGAGATGATGTTTAAACTTGACCTTGCTAATATTCTCGATTGGGCTCTTCCTTCATTCAGTTTGTAAACGAAAAACGACCGCAAGGTATATGTGATATAACCACATGATATAATCTCGACGAGTATTGCTGGCAAAAGTGAAACAATGCAGAACTAAGAAACATGGAGAAAGAACATCAGATAGGTCGATGTCCCAGTGCAGAAAGATTATAAATGCTTCTTTAGAATATTATACATCCAACCTTTCTACACTGGTATATCGGTGTTTGTCATTACCCCTGTACAGAAAGGTAATATGTGAAACACTTAATAATATTTTTTTCAAAGCAATATAGTGCATATAGAACTCAAACAGATCGGAGGAGAAACTTTCTGTTACTACGCGTACAGAAAGGCCATACGAGTGGATAAAAATTAAAATGTTACAAATGGTCGTGCAGCTCATGCTTGTTCTATATAACCTTTCTAAAACTATTCAGTTGCATTCTCATTAAAATTGCAACGGTTGCACTTTATTGGCAGAACTACAGATTTCCAGATAATTCCAATTAAGTCGCACAAGTTAACAAACTAAAAAAGGTCTCATTCCAATCAATTATTACAGAAAAATCCAAGAGACAAATATTGTATTTGACTAAGCACTCGTTGGAATGTTCAGACAATAAATACCGGAATTAGAACATCTTTACGCACTTTATTCATTACCACTTCCGGTCACCATAAAGGATTGGCATGCGTTTCAACGACAGACTAATTGCTTCCTGTTTGACATTTATTAAGAGCAGGAATCTTCTCTGCAAAATAATTTTCTGCAAAACTTTTTGTCAATCTGTGATGTCCCTGGCTCTAATTATTGTCTGCAAAGAAGTCTTAAAATCGTTCGGAGGTTTCAAATCAGTATTACTAAGACACTCAATAGCAGAAAGTCGTTTTACTCTTTAACATTTTCTCGCAGGAATTATTTACAAAACTTTTAATGGAAGCAATATTTAAATTTCACATGTCAGCTGTACAACAAATCTAAACACAATGTCTCTTTAAAGGTATATAGGTAAGTTTAATGTATGCTTACTTTATACTACAGAACTAGGACAGTATTGGTTCAACCCGAAAGCAATAAGTTTTCGTTTATGCATAATGATTTGCAATTAGTCAATAGAATAAAGTTATTAAAATGAAATCGTAACACTTTATTACAAATGGCCTTAGACTAACGTAGACTAATATGGGCCACTAGATATTGTGTTAAAGGTAAAAGTTTCTTATTTAAAGTGGGTAGCCAAAGAAAGTTCACCTTGGTGTGGATGGAACGACATTGAAGAGCCCATGGTGCGTGTATTTTACCTCCATGACCGTCTAGGTCGATACTGCTTGAAACAGTACCAACTTAGGTTACCACACAGTCATGGAAAATCAGTCGATGACTCAGTCGCTGACCGGATTTGAACCCGGGTCGCTAGTTTCGTAGCCTAATACACAAACCACTAGGTCACCGAGTCACCTGTGTTATCTGGCGGTAGATAAGCACTGTTTTCTTGATTTCCGTGCACAGCTTTTACCAGATTGCAGCCAGACTTCATGTGTTACTAACTTCATATATCAGCACAAATCAAATAATATTACATCGATTGTGACACTGGTCGTTTACTCACCACGAAGAATTGGCGGGAAAACTGTTTGAATGGCCATTATCAGCATGTTGCTTTATTGCCTTCGTGACAAGCATCACAGGGTGCTTGGCACATCGCGTATGAACAACATCCAAACAAGCATAAACCTGTCAATAGTCTTTTGCATTCTTCATCTAAATTTGACCTTGTTTAAGTGGACTTTGTATTTTCTCATGGAGACAAATCACACAATTATTTGTTTCATAAATTTTCGAGGATGCCATGCTGGGTTCAACACTGCGACACCTTTCCACTCACTTTTGCATTTATTTGCTCTGTTCATTAATTTCAACAACGATTCCAGAGCAAACGTATTTGCTAACCTCTGCAGCTCTTCCGTTATCTGATTTCCTCATGGAAAGAGATTTGATATTTTTCTTTAAGTGTTTTTGAGCTTCCTTGCGTGACTACACATTATATCGATAAAAAACAGAAGAACCCTTAAGCTGGAGTATTCATTTACAGAAGGAAATGCGGTTTTTAATAGGCTGTTGTTTATTATACTAACATTGCAGACATACTGAGTTATTTCGGCAATTAATGCAGCATTGTATGAACAGAATGTCTTGAAAGTCAAAAAACTTGAGTTAGAAAAACAAAACTGGAGTTAGTTTCATAACTATCCAGAAAGAAAATGGTGTCCCAAAACAGATTGCACAGATTGAAGGTTAGCCCAGAAAATTATACCAGGAAAATCGTCTTAGCGTGCAATATTGGCGACGTTATCGCTCCCTACCCTACATCTGGGTGGAACCAATACGACAGAGTTTTCTTGATGGATTCTTTATCAATAACGGGCTTTGTTCTAATTATACTCACGAACATACAATTTCCCCATATTTATCACTTTAATTGTTTGTAGTAATATGAAAGGAGTGGGTTATCACGCAAGATAAATTTGAAACGTCTATTTAAGAAACTTGTTTCTCAAAATGTAAAGATTTGATCTTATTTAGACCGGTTCTTATTATAGGGAATACAGATATATTTTCCTAGTTTTCTTGACCTTATTTCATTCCTTGATCTTGTTATTCTAAATGTTCGATTAAGACAAATTGTTGGTCTGAACTAGCTAAATTGTAAGCAAAACTTGTTCACCACGACAAACCACCACAACAAAATTAAAGAAAGTATGCACAAGTTTTCCCTTCATTTTACACAATTTCGTGTCATTTAAAAAAGCAGTTAAGTCAAACAAAGGGCATAACGTTTAAAAGCAGACCGACCAGAACATAAAACACGTTAACCATCAGAAGATCGATTTCTGCTTTAAGCTAATTACCACAAATTACCGTACTGAGGACACATTAAAAGATATCAGTTTGCCGTCTCTATTCCTGTTAATGACAGTATTAGTTAAACGTCTTAAATCTGAGACACAGACACAGCATATATTCCTTTAATTCTAGACCTTATACTAAACTGAAAGAAATAGAAGTAAGTGTGTAAGTACATGTATCATTTTCATTCTATCAATCAATTACACTTGTACTTAGCAGAAGGTCAATTTTGTCTTGCATCTCCTGTGAAAACTTTGAAAACCACATTCAATAAAACTGGCCTTTGTGTACTTTTTTGTTGTTAAATAAACTGTACATACATCTGTACAAACGAACAAAAGCAAAGCAATATATACTGCAATCAATGCAAAACAGTGATTTATATTCCCAAAGCAGACAGAACAAATTATTTGGTCTTTACAGGGTATTTGTTGAGAAGAGAACAAGTTTTGACGTCTATATCAATCATTTCAAATGGCAAAATGTTGGAAATTAAGACTTTTTTCCTTTGACCAAACCATTTCATAATGATTGTTTGAAACGATTCTGTCAAAGGTCAGGATATACATAAGAAAAATGCACCTGCTATTACAACAGAATTGGTAAACTCTTTCTGGTTTTTTGTTGTTACTGCCCGACTTCTGATCCGAAAGTCGCTGGTTCGAATCCCCTCAGGGGTTAGAGTCTTTAGTGACTTTCCGCGTTCCACCACTAGCAGTGGTTTGAATCCAGAAGCAGACATCATTGTTTGATATGAGCTGCAAGGATTTGCTTCCAAATTGACGTTAAATAAATAGGTTTAATCTTAGCTGTTTCAGAATTCCAGTTATGCACATATTGTCGTGTTCTTATAATGTATATCTATATGTTACACTATTTCAGTGCTTTCTAACGATTTAGACTTGTTACAGTAAAAATCTTTCGATGAAATCTCATTTCCACAGACGAGAGCAATTGAGATTCATTGATCACAAACAAATTAAAATAAATCTAATATTGTTACGATAGCAACCAGAATTTTGTCTGACAAACGAAGGCTTAATCGTCAAAACTTCGTTTCAATCTATTCAAAACTGAATACGAAAAGGCTTTTTAAACGCTCATAACTCCTTTGAAATGAGAGTGGGTCCGAATCTTTAGGGTCTTTTTCATTAATTCAAAATAATTTTGTAAGATCAGCAGCTTATATAAATGCTGTAAAAGTACTACTGTCTTGCAATTCTGCCTATACGTCAGTGAATCCACTTTAAGTGACTATAAGGAAAGCCAACCATCCTTAGTAGAAATTACAAAAATAACATGGAAATTTAGTTCATAATTTATCTTACATGGTAGGTATTAACAATTTAAATACAACCTCTGTGTGTTTGGTATATTGCCACACATTAATTACTTAAATGTTTTACATTTAAATTGGGATTTTATGGTTACGCGATCTGAGATATTTTGCAAATTCGTCCATTTTAACAATATTCATTACTCCTTTATTATTCAATAGCCTAGAAATTGATAAGAAAGTTTTCTATAAGGCAAAGAAAACCAAAATGTTCTAGCATTTTCAGTCTGAGCATGGAGTATGGTAATATAGAACAGGATCAGATCTCGTTTTGTACGGAAGCTGGATAACGGTAATTAGGACTGCACAGTTTTCTTGAAGCAAGAGTTATACAAAAAAATTACTTAGGTACTTCTTCGCAAGCACATTCCTAAAAAGCAATATTCAAATACAAGGAAAATATGATTTTAACCTTTTTTCTTCAGTTCCTAAATTAACGCAGATGTTTTTTTGCAAAAGAACTGCAGAGAATGCTATTTGCTTTGAAACTGTTCTGAACAAGTTCTAAAATTACACTTTTTAAAAATCTTTTTAACATGCCTGAATTAAATATCAGTAATGTCAAACTCTTGATTGCATGCATATTGTAATTTTTTCTGTAGCGTCTACCATAATTCTGACCTTAATGCTGTCTTTCTCCGATATGATATTTCTTTCATACAATTTTAGAACATCATAAAATTCATATGCTGTCACGGCACGGCTTTAAACACGGTACAGAACACTTGCTGCATTGACATAGGCGCAATTTATAATTTATTGTTAGAATAAAGCCAGCAATAACCATACTTCCATATTTTATTGTACAATAACGTGCCATATCTTTATTAGTATTTTCTGAAACATTCTTTCTGTTGTATTTCAAAGTAAACAAGTGTCAAGTGACAGTATCGTAATAAACAAGGTTGTAGTGTTAAACTGGAATAGAACAGTGCCCTTCAAAAGATTAACTATGTCATTCAAGAACATTCCTTTTTTAATTAATTCAACACATTTCAGATTTTTTTTTTTAAATGAGGAAAACATTACAACGTTCTTCGCCATCACCAGTGTAACAGTAATACGAGTTAAGCGAGATTGTTTAGATGATTCAAATGTATAAAAGCTAGCACTAAATAATTACACGTAAGGTATCAAATTACTGTTTCCAGGAAATATTTCTTAAAATCTAGAAACAGAAAACGTTACAGAAGCCGTTGAAGATATCCCTTGTATATTTTTAGTTAATTACTATGGAGTCCTTTACTTAAAATATCAAAATGGTTGTACAATGCAAACTCTCGGGACGCAAAGCATGAGACAAGAGCAAAAGAATCTGTCTTTTTAATTTCTACAATCGCACTTTGAACCTGCCGAAGAAGATCATGTTTTGTTTTTGTTTGGAGTAGTTTAGTAAATGCTTGTTGTGGCCCATTTTCGGGCCCTAAACTGCCCTGGAAGCGACCTAGAACTGACATTTACTATACTACGGCTCGGAGACCATTGTTGTTTAAAAGTTTAAATCCGTAGTAACCCTATTCCACAATTCAAAAAACTTGTACGAGTAAAAAGCTTTCACTGTATATTTTCTTCCAATCAGAAATTAGTTTCTATTTTGTTAAGGAAACATTTGTTGTGGCTGTATTAACATCTAAAATCTAAGCAATGTCTACTGACTGACATCAGCAGTCTGCCCTTTGACTCTATTTTCGTTTTTACTTCATAGTTCATTCCCGCTATAAACAGCCATTTTAAAAAGAACTACAGCTAATACCTTCCCCATTTTATATAGTGGGCTTACTTCTATTTTCAAAACGAATATCTGTATTTCGACCCAGCCAGCCGCAAAAGAACAATTTCTTGTTGATCAGAAAAGAGCTTTTTGTTTTGTTTTGAATATTGTCCAAAAATATATCTAAGTCTGCGAACTATTTAAAGAAATAGTGCAATTAAATGTTGCGGGAATATTTATATCACTAACTCACTAAAAGCAGACGTGTGGTCTAGATACAACAGATCACTCCAGTTGATAGTTCTGATTACCAAGGAAATCGATTACGTGATGTTGAACAGAAATGAAAAGAACTTATCTTCAATATCAGAAAACATCAAACCAAATACTTCTTACTTAGCCATTATTTCAAATGTAGGTCAGATGGGTCTATGTAACAAACAATATGGTAATGTAACAACTAGTTTTACTTGCAAAGATAAAAAATTCTAAAATAATAGGATTGACATATGCGCTACAGCTATTCATCTAGCGAATATCTAAACTTAAAGCAGACATAGGACACAAGTTATATTTGTGACAAATTTAAATCTGCCTAGGGTCTCGTGACTACCCACGTAACCGCAGCTAATTTGCATTTAATTGATGTATCACCAAGTAAGTGAAACCGTTTGCGTTTCCTGCAGATTTGTATAAATGGGTTTGTATTTAGTTGTTTGAAAATATGAATATTTGTTGGAAGTATATTTGTTAGTGTGTAAGTTTGCATAGGTTTTAAGTAGAACTGGGTCTTCAAAGAAATGCATCGCCTTAAGAATCATAAAGTTTCGTTTCGTTTCATTTAGTTTCCATGTATTTCAGGAGTCATATCAAATAATATTCTTTCCAGAACAGCTAAAAGCTCATGTTGACCAAGTGTTTTTGTTTTGTTGTCAGCTGATTTGTAGAGACAACATTGTTTTAGAAAAGGACGATTCTTTTTATACATAGAAGAGATGAGTTCACACAAAAGAAATGCTGAATATTAATCTTATTTTTTTAATGGAAATAGTTTTCATATTTTGGTCAAACATTATGTACGTCTTAGTTTTTAAAAGCTGCTTCAAAGTTAGGTCAGTGAACTTCAGCAAAAATCTCTGCAAAAGAATTCACCCAACTTTAAATTGCAGATCTTGTGTAAAATACAATCATACAGTCCAGCCATCGCTCATAGATGAATGTTCTTGTAACAAGATTGATATTGGCTAATTATCCAGGGTTTTAGAAGAAAATTTCAGTATCAATTAGGCGCTAGAATTGGCAGAGTATTTTACTTCATCTTTACTTCCACTAGACCATGGTTGCTCTTGACAGCTGAGTTTGTATTCTTTCCACTTCAGCTAATCAATGGTTCAGCTAAATATATTTACATGACAGTATCATTAAATGGAAAGATCTTACTATACTTTAACATCATTGCGCAATATTTTTCTAGTTTGCAAATACATTACAGTTACAAATTGTAAAATGAGTGACTAGCAGACAATGCAAAAAGTCCTAAAAGTTGGTAACATTCTTTCATTTCTTTTCATTTGACCTAGCTTATACTCTACAAATCTCCAAACGATTGAAAAACAGACGACAGACATTTGTACAAAAAGGAAAGACTTACTTTATTTCAAGAAAATTTTAGTTCTACGAAAATAAGTTTGATTTAAACGAGAAAATGTATGTGAACTGCTGTGTGCAATTTCTTTTAAAACTGTCTAAAACCTGATCGAAGGCTGAAAAAACATGAAAGTTAGTATTTGCAAGAAAACCTCAAGGTATATTAAGCACAATAAATATACGAATCTTTTATGTTAAAAGGGGAAATTCGTCAACAGCAAGCCCATTTTTGTACTTAAGTTTTCCTTTCTTGTGAATTACAGAACGTGCACTACGTCACGAAAAACATCACGTAAAGACGTCACTGATTGTCTGCAATAAGAACTCAACATGATTAATACAAAAATCAATTTAATTAAGCTTTTTTATCTTAATTTACAAGTTTGTGTTTTGTACATATTTCATTTTGGTTTTTTGATTATATCTGAATCGTTTGTAACGTATGGAAAATCCCAAGATACATAGATGGGAAATAAATTGTGATTGACACGTGGCGACCAAATAGTTTTCTTTTGATTAGGAATGCTTTTGTAATTTACTTGATCGTCTACAAAATTCAGTGGAACGAGTGTTTAACACGCAATGGATTTACTGACGAGGTTAATGTTCCGAACATAAAACATAACTAAGTATAAACATGTTTTGCTTGAAGCCATTTTCATCAACAATGAACCAATTCTTTGTATTATCATAAGGTTTTTATGCCAGAGTGTTTTTCAATTTTTTTTAATATCATGAATAAAAATACAACATTTCACCATATTATACTCTCATTAGACGAACTGATTCTCTTTAACTGCCAAATTAATTGTTTCAAGTTCGACATAAATGGTAGCTTACAATGCAAAAATCAATATGTGAACTCTTAAAAAAACCTTCAAACATTTCTCATTCAATTAAAACAACTTTCCTTAACAGAAGAAATGCATCTTGCATTTGTGTTTTCTATTTCTGCGCTTAACTAACATTAGTGCTTATGGGCCCTTAAATATCGAAACATTTGTTCAAAGCATATCATAACTGATAGATTCTCTCAGATGCACATGCTTATCTATATCATGATCTTTCAGTAAGTAAAGATAAGAAGGATCGTGTACGTCTTTCGAGGCTTCTCTAAATTGTCTTTGAATCTGCATTCGATTTTTTCTTGAAATAACTTCGTAGCATGACCTTGACCTTAGATCATGCTGCTAATATGTAAGTATCCTCTTGGTACTGAAGTTGAGACTGAACATTCCAATAACAAAATCCAGAAATTCTAGCAATTTATTGCTGAAAAGTGGCCTGCACACGAATAGTACTGTAGTAAATTGTATGTAGCAAAATCAAGGAGTCGATAACTCTGTTAATCAATCAATGCCCACCATGTTGTTTATATGCACATCTCCTCCTGAAGATAAGAGTCCTAAACGGGAGATAATTGAAGTACGAAGAAATAAATTTACCAAATCCAAGCTGCTTTTAGATGTATTTCGACAGTCAGTAACATGGACAATGGCCGAGACTTTAAGCGGAAGAAAGCAAAGATTTCTTATAACAGAGAATGAACGAAAAGTCATTAATATCAAACTTATCAAGTCCCGTTTCTTTCTTCTTCCAGAAACAATGAACAATTGACACTTTGATGAAACCAAATTTCCTGATGAGAAGATAATTTTGCTCCCTTAGGTTGACAACAAACGTTATTGCTTTTTTGTTGACTGTCCCTCATTGAATAAAAAGGCTGATACACTTAACCTACAACAACAGCAATCTTACTGAATAAAATGAACAACTATTATACGCTTGTATAGACAATTTTGTTCATACCTTGTTTGTTTTGTTGTATTTTGTTCTTAAATGAAAAATCCCGATGTATGAGCTCCAGTAAATAGTAAATACAATGATTAAGTTTACTTGAATTTGCATTTGAAGGAGGGGTTTACATTGATTGCTAAATATTTTTAACAAAGAAATAATAAAAACACCAAAAATATTCCTGGTATTAAAAAGGTTTTTGTAATGATTAAACGATCTGAGATTAGGTAAAATGCGACATGGCAAATATAAACTGCCATCTTACCAGCTGCATCAGCAGAAATATGTTCCAGCTGGCCGTCTGCGCCAGGCAGACAAAAAATGTGTCGCATCTACTTTTACTACATGTTCAGTTTATTTTGATATTCGCTAGGGAATTGCATCAATCCTTTACTTTACAAACGCAGTGGGCGAATAGAAAATATGTCCTTTTAAATGCTGCATAATCGATTTTCTGCAGCAGACGAAAACCTTTCCTGTGTCTTGCAGGTTAGTCGTATAGTCAAGGCTATAAAATTTAACTGTTCACTGCTTAATAAAGTGGAAGAACTACATACTTCATCTGAGTTATTCTAACATTTGTTTTTTTTTTATATCAGACTTTTGAATTGAATGCTGTTGTTCCGAGCATAACTTCATTGACGCGACTGAAATTTCTAGAGCCATGAACAGTCGTCTGATACACATACTGACACTTTTCATTCCAAACAAATGTACATACAATCGTTCGACCGACAAGCGGACCGATCCATCCATTCATCCAATAGCGACTAGATATTTTTAATTAATGATAACTAAACATTATTTTTATATTAGTTCTTAAAAAAACAACAACAACACTCTTTTATGCATTCTTTTCACTTGTGAAACGTGACACGGTCAGCAAAATGCGTTTCAGATTTCGTGATTTCCAGTAAAATATTTCGAAATTTGTCAATACAACAGTAGGCGAATCAATCGGAAAGGTTTTACATAATAGCATCATTCTGATTTCTCTGCTGCAAAAATGGGAAAGTCATTCTGTAGCTTAAAACTCAGTCTGTTCTGTTGTTGTTGTTGTTTTTCAAAAAGCATAGGAAATGCTGCACATTACATTTCATTCCCTTGTTGATAGTTTTTATACCTTACTCAAAACGGATGTATTCGAACTGTTGAATATTTCTCATTTATTTTCCACATGATGCATACTTTGACAAAAATACTTATAATTGTCAATTATTTCCCTCCCCGTTTGCATTTTTTCTCGGACGAATGTTTCCTTCAAATGTAAAATGTCACAGAAATAATATATATCTATAAATATGCGACATGGCTAAAATGGATTTGTTTGTCACTTAAATTTGGACTGATTTACACATGTATTAATCATTTATAGAGGTACTAAATGAAAAACGAAATTGACTAATAGTGATAAAGAGGCTGACCTTGCTCTGCACTGGTTGCAAAGGCCAACTCAGCAGACGACATCTTGACAATGGTTATAAATGAAATCTGTGGTGTATAAATTTCTAAAATTATCAACGGAAACTTACAGCATGGTGACAGCTAACAGAAAGAAATAGGTCAGGGATTAGATTTCTAGAGCTATCATTTTGCCAACCGAAGAACACGACTCCTGCATTATTTTTATAATAATAAATAACTACTTCATTCTATGACAAATTCAAGTAGGAGTTTCTTATGAAATAACATAGGCGGTTTTTTAAAATTTCATTTCACATTAATTTTGAAGAAAACAGGCACTTATTTAAGGGATTGGGTCCTTATCATAGAAATGGAAAATTAAAAAAAATCATCGAATAGCTATTTCCAACGAGTGGGCGTCTTTCAAAATAATGGGTGCAGCCTGGAAACTTCTCAAGTAATATAAAAAGCCGCCTTATAAGATTTTATTGATTTTTTCCTTAAAACATAAGGTGTCATGAGAAAGTTTGAGTATTGTACTGAATCGTAGCAAAAAAAAAACAAACAACCTTGATTGTTTAGTTATAAACTGATATATTCCCAAAGTATAACTCTAGGATATGGTCAGTGCATTCAGTGTCGCCTAACATTTGATCTCACGTTAATAAACTTTAAATTGGTTTGGAAGACAATAGGCACTTCTTTCAGGGGTTGTGAATTTAATATACAAAAGAATAATCCAAAATCATCGAAATCCGCATATTAGTACCTCTTAAATTAATTAATTTAAGATTACTTCATTTAAAAAAAGGCACAAGGACTTATTCATATATTTTCAGAACTAAAATATATCTTTAAGGCACAGGATTTGATACAATGTTCTCAAGATTTTAGAGAACATTTACATTTTTACATTTTACACAGATGTAATGGCGCCCGTCTACCATGTGGGAAGTGACTGGTTCAAATTCCATTCCTGTTTGGTACTGTCAGAGGGTGAGGCATAAATAAGTTTAAGAATTGTTTGGGGGTTTATGCCCCCGGAGGGAGAGCATATTGTTTTTGTGCTGTCTGTATGTTTTGTTTGTTAGTTTGTTTGTTACAAAACTTAAACCTTGGCCATAACATGGAAGTCCTTCCACCTAAGACTCCAAACTTCATAAATGCATGCACCTTGTTGAGCTCTACCAGCCACACCCTCAGAGGTCACGGGGTCAACGCCTCCCGGGGGGGGGGCATGGCGTTCATTCGAACGTAGTGCTTCTTTTTATATAAAACATAATAATAATATAAATTGTTTTGCATATTGCGTCCACTGACAAACAGCAACAAACATTTTACAATTTGTACAAAATCCGGGAATAAATCGTTTCTACTTGAGAACAAGCGTGATTGTGATGTTACCTTAGTAGAAAATGCCAATCAATTTTTCTGAACATCTAGTAAATCTCCAAAATCAAGACTGCATAACTACAGTTCGTTTTCTGGGTCAAACGTGCGTTTTCTGTACTTTTAAAAAAGACTGTGCTAGTCTTGGCTAAGTCAGCTCTTGAAAATGTGAGCTTAAATAGTTAAAATTTATCCGTTAATATCGTGCAAATACTGATATTATGGTGTTCTTAAATATAAGAAAATTTCAATGATTTTTCAAGGTCTCTGGTTCAAATTTAACTACAAGCCACATTTATTGTTTTCGTTTGAAATAATAAATATTGATTTCACTCTTTTTTTAAAATTTCATGATTTTACATATTGGTTTATTGTCTGTTTCTATTGAGTTAGTGTTAAATATGAAAAATTATGCTTCATTTTCATAGGGTTAAAATTCAGAAATTAGTTTTTTAAATGGGATTGAATGATCAATCCCCTTTTAAAATCGACGGCATTCATGTTGCATTTGTAATGAATAATATAATAATTAAATAATCAGAATGTGAATACAAAACAGAAAAAGAAAGACAACAGTATTAGGTTTTGCAACGCTTTTGTATTTGTTTTAGATATATAAATAAATGAAAATCGTTCTGCATGGGATTTGAATCAGCAGCTGCTCTTGAAAAACCCACTGAACTTTTTCTCAGTACTTAGTTTACTGTTTATTAAATTTTTAATGCTTAACTTCCGTATCTAAATAATTAAACCCCTTACGCTGGTAAAAGCAAACGGTCTTTCTTCACAAACAAAATGTTTACGCATTTGAGCTGTGACTATTATAGTGATTAAGGGCATGATTCGATTCACGTCTTATTTTCGGTTCGTCTTCAGCTTCAAGGTGCAAAGAACACTTCTTTCCTTCTCTTAATTGGGATCACAAATTTATCTGAGTGCAAACAATCCGTTAACCAATTAGAATGCGTCATCAAAGGTCATGTTTCTTCTCTACATTTAATCTTTGCACAGATCCATGGTGAATATCAACTTAATCTAGAAGTAAACGTGAATCCGATCACTGGTTAATTAGAAGGAAGTTCACTGTTTGTGACTGATATTATCTCGCACGTTCTAGTGTAGCTCTATAAGCCCAGGAATAAAAGAAAAACACATCATAAGATTGAAATTAAAAACATACTAGACGTTACTACTTGATTGAAAAACGTTATACGCAAGTATACAAACATAATTTAACCTTTGAAATATAGCTGCTGAAATTTAAGCTCTGTTGTCTATTCTGACATTTAACTGTTCATTTTTTTTAGATAATTCTATTTCATTAACACAAGTAAACACACTAAATGAAGCCTCATTCAAATGCACTATGTCCTCATTCAAATATAAAGAAACAACGAAGTCTGACACCTAAAAACTGACACGTTCACTTGTGCAAGAAACAAAATACGGAATATGGCCTGCTTTACGGAATTTATCCATTACTTCATCTGATACCATAAAGGCTTGCAATGCGCTTCAAGGACAAACTCATTGTTAGCCTTCTTGACATTTATTGCAAACGCAAACCTTCTTCCGTATCAGGATTATTGTCTGCTAAAACAATTTTTCGATCTGCAAAATTTCTAAAGGCAATCGACGTCTGCCAAGAAATTTCTAGAGCCATGTAGGAATTTATCACCAAAGCTTTGTATTTCAGAGGAGGATCTTATTGCCGATAATTACATTAGAAAATAATTTATTTGTTATGTTATTACAATCTAATTTCAAGAAGAAAAAAGAAAATGTCAATATAAAAGTCAGCAAGGACGTGGTTATGTATAAATCTGTATATATATATTATTATTTGAAATATTTTGGGTATGAGAGCTGTGCGTATCATGTAAATGCAAACGAGATGATGTTTAAACTTGACCTTGCTAATATTTTTAATTGGATTCTGCCAGTATTCAGTTCTAACAACCTCATTTCTCACTTATAGGGGTGTTAACTGAACACTGTAACTGAATTAACAGAGAAATGTCCATGATCAGATTTGACAGATATCCACACTGACCATGGCCTGCACTTGTTACAAAGGTTTAGAAACGAATATCGACAGCAAGGTATCTGATAAAATTGCATAATTTAATCTTAACGACATTTGCTGGCAAAAGTGAAAAAAAATGCAGAGCTAAGAAACCTCGAGAAAGAATATCAGATATGTCAATGTCACAGTGCAGATAGGTTATAAATGTTTCTTTAGAATATTACACGTCTAACCTTTCTGTACTGGTACATCGGTGTCTGTCATTGCCTTTGTACAGAAAGGTCTTATGTGAAATACTTTATAATAATTTTGTCAAAGCGATAAAGTGCATTTCGAACATCAACAGATCAAACTTTTTGTTATTACGCATATAATAAGGTAGTCTATATGAGTGGATAAAATTAAAATGGTTATGCAGCTCATTTTTGTTCTATATGACCTTTATAATAACAATATCTCGCCACGTTATCTAAAAGTATTCAATTACATCCTCATTAAAATTGCAACGGTTGTACATTCAAGGCAGAACTACAGATTTCCAGATAATTCCAATTCATTCACACAAGTTAACAAACTAAATAAGGTTTTATTTTAGCGAGCTATGTCCTTGTTCAATAATGACAACAGAAAAATCCGACAGACAAACATTGTCTTTGACTAAGCACTCGATGGAATGTGCAGACAATAAATACCGGAATAAGAACCATTTTACGGACTTTATTCATTACCTCATCCGGTCACCATAAAGGACTGGCATGCGTTTCAACGACATACTAATTGCTTCCTGTTTGACATTTACTGAGAGTAGGAATCTTCTCTGCAAAATAATTATTATCTGCAAAACTTTTTGTCAATCTGTGATGTTCCTGGCTCTAATTATTGTCTACAAAGAAGTCTTAAAGTCGTTTGGAGGTTTCAAATTAGTGTTACCATAGCACTAAATAGCAGAAGGTCGTTTTGAGGTTTCAAATTAGTGTTACCATAGCACTAAATAGCAGAAGGTCGTTTTACTCTTGAACATTTTCTGGCAGGAATTATTTACAAAACTTTTAATGGAAGCAATGATAACTTTGTCACGTCAACTTAAATAAAATCTCAACACAATGTATCTTTAAATGTATGTATATATATATACAGGTAACTTTAATGTATACTTGCCCTCTACCACATACCTAAGAGAGTAATGGTTCACCCTAAAGCCATAAGCTTTCGTTTATTTATTATGTTTGTGAATAAATCAGTAGATTAAAGTTATTAAAATGAAATCATAATACTTTGGTACAAATGACCTTAGACTAACGAAGTAATACAAGGGTCACTAGATATTATGTTATCTCGTGGAAAAAAAGCACGGTTTTCTGGATTCTCCATGCATGTTATATAAAAAGGCGTAATTTATATCGGATTGCGACCAGGCTTCAAGTGTTGCTAGTTTCACGTATCAGTACTAATCAGATTTATCGATTGTGACACTGGCCGTCTGTTCACCACGAAGTATTGGCAGGAAAGCTGTTTAGATGGCCAGTTATAGTATGTTGCTTTATTATCTTTGTGACAAGTATCACAGTGTGCTTGGCACATTGCGTAAGAACATCCTAACAAGCTGAAACCAGTTAATACGCTTTTGAAGCATCCTTCATCTAAATTTGACCTTGTTTAAGTGGACGCTGATTTTTATCATGGATACAAATCACACAATTTTGTTTCATATTTTTTCTCGAGAGTGCCACGCTGGGTTCAACACTGCGACACTTTTCCACTCGCGTTTGCATGTGTTTGCTCTGTTCATTAATTTCAACAATGTTTCCAGAGTAACCGTATTTGCTAATCTCTGCAGCTCTTTCGTTATCTGATTTCCTTATGCAAAGAGTTTTGATATTTTTCTTTAAGTTTTTTTAGTTTCCTTGCGTGACAACAAATTATATCGGTATAAACCAGAACAAACATTAAGCTGGATTCAGGCAGTTACAGACAGTCTCCTTCTCTTACAGAAGAAAATGTGATTTCTGTAAAAGACTGTTGTTGACTTATATGCACCAAAAATGCAAATAGTCGTTTGAAGACCTAAACCACTCAAGTACAACCAATTATATCTTTGGAAATATCGAAATAAAACCCCCTGCAAATTCTAGTGTTGAATATGCCTTCATATCACAAAGTTTTTTAGTACAAAGATGACTTACTGCGTTTAAAATATACACGAAGTTTAACTGATATGGACCATTGGGCTAGCGCGAGTTATGAATAAGAGATACCGCTTGTTATCTTAAAAGACGATGGCTTAATTAACAGAAAAAAAACATACTTAACTTCATATTACAAGGGAGTGAAGGTTTATGAGAATGGAAAGTAGTCGAAGTGAGTCGGAAAAAAACAATGTACTAATCAGATAGTGCAAATGACGAAATATCCATTCTAGCAAGCGTCATTTAGCATCGCAGCAGAAAGAAAGACAAGAGTTACCTACCATTGCAGCTCTGGATGTCCGAGGATGTTCCAATATCAGCCATACTTTGGTTTGAAACCTTTTCCAGCCTTGTAAACTGTCGAGATCCACTTTGACATGTTCTCTGAGAATGCTACGATTGAAACTGTCTAAGATACGTTTGTTTTCTATATATGACCTGTAAGTCCTCCAACAACATGATTTGATATGATTCTCATTAATCTGCCAGTAATCCAACTCACGTTTGACCACTGCACCACACACTTCCAGAGGCACGTGTAACTCTCCTATGAAATAGAAAAAGTTATACAGCTGTTTATTGAATATTTGGTCAAACGAATATATTTAGATAAAACAATGGAAGTAGATAAGCTAAGACTACTCATGGTAACTAGGTTCATTTTACCTTCAAAATTTTGCTCAACTGTTAATTATTCAGATTGAAATTAAACCAGAGTTCAAAAGTGTCAGCGGAAAAATGACAAATCTTATCGTAAAACAAAATGTGCAGTGTTTTTAGTGAAATATCTACGAGTCTTCTTCTGAGAAATCAACCTCAAAGGCTTTAGAAACTTCTCCTTTCATTCAATTATTTTGACTTACTTCATATCTTATTTTATAGTTATTCTTTAAAGGCAGAAACGATAAGCCTCGAAAAGCTAATTTGGCAATTTTCATAAGGCCAAGTTATAATTTTTTATAGTCATGTTACGAATAAGGGTTTCATCAACCCTATTGTCTATGGTAGTCAAATCACTCAGTTTTCTTTCTGTACAGTCTCAAACTTAGAAGTGAATGAATTAAAACATAGAATTTATATATACAAGTCTTTGCTTGAAGCGGTTTAAAGTCCCTGCAATTCTAATAGTTCCATTTACATGTAATTGTTTTCAGTATAATGAATACTGTAAAACTTACAGTAATCTATTCTGAAACAATGCAAACATTTCTAGATTTTACCTTAGCACCTACAGACATAAAACAGAGACATGGCCAAGTGGTAAAAATAGCCCCAAACAAGTTGATTCAATTCAGTTAATGAAAGGACGCTATCGTAACTGCTCCCAGAGGTTTATTCTAATTTTAATTTCCCAATTTAGTGCAACACTGGAAAACGTTTGTCCGCTTGTCTACACACTGTTCATTAATTGACTGGATTGTACTCGAACTCTGCATGTCATAATAAGAGTTATTGAGCTCTTAAGTGCGTGAGTTAGTAGCTGCGTGTGCGCGTGCATTATGTACACATTACTGCATTTGCTTTTCGTGTCTAACAGAAGTGCTTACGGAGGATATGTACACAGTCTCTGCATGTCAGGACAGAAAGTTGTTGAGCTCTCAAGTGCATGTTGTGTGTGTAGTATGTGCCCGTAACTTTCTTGTCAAATAGAGCTGTTGGTGCTGGATCCGACAGAAGTAAAAAAAGTAAGAAAGCAGCAAGTAATCTTAAATGAAAACCTTAATGACTAAACAGTTAATTGTTCCATATGGTCGCATAAGTTCTACGGAAAGAAAACTGTAAACAATTTCCGTTTTTGTAGAGCTAAGTAGTATTTTTATGGAACTTTACTGTGTTTCTATTTTTATTATAGCTTTCTTGCATTTTACAGGCTTTATTATGTTCTCGTAGAGCTTGTCTGTATTTTGAACAACAACAACAATCTTATATTGAAGCCAGGTTACAACATGGTCAATAATTTTAAATTCTTTTTTTAACATTTGGTAATCGAACTTTTATAGAAAATAAACCATACACACACACACACACAAACACATACGTGTCTCTAAAGACAACAATTCAACATTGCTGTGGGGACAGTGAATAAGTTTAGCGTATCAAAGTGGGTTTTTAAAGCCTTGATGTGCTAAATTGGGTTTTATTGTGTTTGTTTAGAGCTTTGTAATGTTTTGGGGGTTCTATTGTGTACGTTAGAGCTTTATTGTGCTTTGTAGGGTTTTGTTGTGTAGTTGTGTTCTTTAATAGCTTATTTGTGTTTTGAAGGGTATAATTGTGTTCTTTTATAGCTTATTTGTGTTTTGAAGGGTATAATTGTGTTCTTTTAGAGCTTATTTGTGTTTTGAAGGGTATGATTGTGTTCTTTTAGAGCTCATTTGTGTTTTGAAGTGTATAGTTGTGTTGTTTAAGAGCTTTATTGAGTTTTTTTTTTTGTTTTTATTGAGTTCTTTTAGAGTGTTGTTGTGTTTTTTTATTATTGTGCTCTTGTAGGGCTTTTTTTCTTGTTGTTTTCTTCTGTAGAGCTTTGTTGTGTTTTGTCAGCTTTTGTTATTTTTTTTGCAGGCATTTTTTGTAGAATTTTGTTGTGTTTTTAAAACAGTGTCTGATCTTTTATGAGTTTCGTTGTATTCTTGTGAAGATTTGATGTGTTTCTTTATAACTGTTTTGAGGGTTTTTGAAGATATTAGTTGTAGGTTTTGTAAAACTTGGTTTTGTTATTGTAGAACTTATACTGAGCTCGTCTGTGCTTTTTAGAGCTTTGTAACATTCGAGTCTAAGATAATACCCCTATCGTGGAATTCCTAGGAGAGTTATTGAGCAAAATAGTAAAGAATAAAGAGAAAATGAAAGGTGTAGGAATTCAAGAACAATACATATAACACGTATGAAGTGAAAGAAGCTGATGCTGGAAATGAAATAAAATAAATGTCATATAAAAATCTTTTAGTATAAGTGAAATTTCATGCCGTAAAATAACGGCGAGGTTTATGCCAAATACAAATGTAATTTCTAAAAATGATGGCTTATATATACACATTTCTACGCTTCAAAATCACTTCGTGAGAAGAGTCTTTTTAACCTGGAATAATTTTTACTTACGTTTTTAGAGATATGGAAATTTATCAACATTTGGTGAATTTATATCCTTTAAAGTTCTGTTTAGCACGTCGTCAACAAATTTCGTCTAAATTCAGTCACTAGAGACAAAGATATGAGACAGTAATTAGTTTTCTTTTTATCTGGAGAATGGACAGTCACGTGATCTATCCATCAAACTAGAATGTGAGAAAACGCTACGCCTGGCGACTCGCGGATGTGTAATTGTAGTTTTTTGTTCTAAACAGAATTCGTCTCGTTTTGCTAAAAGTGAAACACCTGAGCAGACCTTTTTACCGCTAAATGGATGCTTATTTTCCTAACAAACTTGCTAAGTTCAACCAAAGCTTAGTATAACAATGGGTTATAAAGTGACAAGCATTCAGAAATGAATGGATCTTTTTCATTGATTAAATATTAATATTGATCTTCAGTGCAAAAACTAATACTGCATATAGTTATCACGCAATATATGTTGGACTTTTACAATGGCCTGCAGCTTTTTTATCCCCCCGCCCCCCCCCCCCCCCCCCCCCCTCCCCCCCCGCAGAAAAGGCGGCGGGGGATATTGTAATAGTCCTTGTCCGTTCTTCCGTCTTTCCGTCCATCCGTCTTTCCGTCCCATATTTTTGTCCAGAGCATAACTCGAAAAGTATTTGAGATATCAGCTTGTAACTTTAAGGCGGATTGATCCCGTTAAGAAGAAATGCAGTGCATAAATGATAGATCTACTCTTCATAGTTTTTTAGTTATTGCCCTTTGTTATTTTTCATGCATAATTGTTGCCCGGTGCATGCCTCAAAAAGTATTTGAGATATCCACTTTAAACTTCATAGCTGGATAGATCTCATTAAGAAGGAGTGCACTGCATAAGAATGATAACTCTACCCTTCATATTTTTGAGTTCTTGCCTTATTTTATTTTTCATCCCTAAATTTTGTCTGCAGCATAACGAAAAGTATTTGTGAATCAACCTTAAACTTAATAGGTGGAAAGATCTCATTTAGAAGGAGTGCAGAGCACAAGAATAATAACTCTAATTTCATAGTGTTTGAGTTATTAGCCTTTGTTATTTTCCATGCTAATATTTGTTCGGATAATAACTCAAAAGGTGTTTGAGATATCAACTTGAAACTTCATAGGTTCATAGGCCCATTTGAAAGGAGTGTTGTGCACAAGAATGATAACTACGCAAACACAATCGGCGGGGGATGGCCATGTCAACATGGCTCTTGTTGTAACTTAAACTGGCAGCCTTCAAAATACAAAGTTGTACAGGCAGATTTTAAAAGTACCTCAGCGAAAGTGCTTCCAATTTTGTCGTTACTATTTTAAGAATCTGAATTATATAATTTGTAGTAGATGGCTGGGGGTACGAAAGGGCAAACTAATGGATAGCTGAATGGATGAAAGTATAAAAGGATGGATGGATGAATGGATGGAGACTCAAACGAATGCCTTGACATGACATTACATTAAATGACGCGACATGAAGTGACTGAATGAATGAATGAATGGATCAATCAGTCAATCAATCAATCAATTAATAAAATCTTAATAAAATGATAGACCTATAGTTATGATTCGATTAATATCAGTTCGTCATATAAAAATAACTGCATTAAATCATCAGCGACTAAACGTCTTGATTTAGAAGACAGTCCAGCTTTCCATATGCGTCCGAGTTTATTGTAGATTTACAGCGTGTTATATTGATTTAGTAGCTGTTTGTTTTACGGTCTGATATTGATTTCCAGTGCATTTTGGAATCTCCCGAGACTCATTTTCTTTAAACAGTCCTTGATATATGCATCTCCGATACTCTAGGAAAGCTTTAATATTCATTTAATTTTCTATTTCATTTTTGGCTTTGAAAAAAAAAATCATTTTCATTTCAGAAATGTAAAAATGTACTGCGATCGAAAACTGAAAATTATAGCAGGGTTTTCTCTCACCATTTTTGACTCAAGCCCTAGAAATGGGAAAATTTTGCGTCGTTTTAGGCAAAATTGGGAAAAAAAACTAACATATTCCGCTTATCAGAATGGTGCCATGATTAAAGGAACATGTAATTAAGAAATTAAAACGCCGTAGTAGTGTACTAGTCTAAAAACGTGTTGCCATTGATAATCTCCCTTGTATCATTTGGACTCACTAATTTCGACCCAAAACACGTAGTAATCAAAGGACTGAAATTCCTGAGAGCCGCCAAATGATATACAAAATTGTGTCCATATCTTCTATGCTTCATGGAAATATCCTGAAGGAAAACGTGACGTGACAACACAACACCCAACACATTGTTTACCATACGAGAACAAGTTGTAAATGTCTGAACCATGGTGATAACTCCTATGCAAAGGAAGACTTAAGACGATGCAGTGCAGGACCTGGATTTGTTTCACCAGCAAGGAAAAGTAGAAGTGACATTAGAAAAATACCAGTAAATACAATACGCTGCTGCTGAAAACAATGTTTCTTATTCAACAGCCACAGATTTGCTGTGACGGGCAAAAAAGATTTTTCTAGCCCGCCAAGACACCAAATCTATGTTCATTACTGATATCTATATATGCCTCCCGACAGGTGACCTTATCATTTTTACTGTATAACTGCACGTAAAAAACTATCAGTCTGTAGCTGTTTCTATGAAATTTACCAGTGTCTATGACAATTAGGTATATACTGTTTATTTCTATCTCCAAGGAATTCACAGACTTTTCTGTCTCCAAGAAATTCATTGAGTATTTTATGTCAAAGATATTCATTGTATGCTTTAAATGTAGAGTAAATTTGCAATGACTCAAAATAGCATGAGAGATCGCCTTTTTGTCGAGTCATCGCATCTGTCGAGTCATCGCATGTCGTGTCCAGTTTGTACTTTCTCTAGAATAACAACTTGATCTAACAACTCTATCTCTTCAAGATAAAAAGTGCACTTAGTTCCTGTTAAACTGCTTATGTACACTAAGAGTCTTATTTTAATTTCTGTACACTAAGTTATATGATAATAATAATAATAAAAAAAACGTCAAAGTCCCGGATGTCGAAAAATGTCAATAGCTAAATGCTGGGTTTGAAAGTCCGATACGCAAGCAAAACGAAAAATAGTATGCCAGGTTTACTGCGCCATTCTCTCTTCTGCTTCGTGCATTTATATGAGACACTTTATTTCACTTCTGTTTCTTTTAATTTTCAATGATTTTAAGTGTATAACCCGTTATTTTCCTTTTGAAGTTGACTACAGACTGGGGCGAATTAGGGGAGATAACACAATCTTATTTTGCTTTCCGATTATTTGCAGTACGCACATTGACCACTTTTTACCATGTCAAATGACGCTTACGATTTTGAGTGGCTTAATTCAGGTCACGGATTGTTGACATTGGCGAAGTCGCTCCGCCAACGAATTTTTTTGGTGAAATGCAGAATAATTTTGGCCTACAGGCATAAATCTTTTATATTCATAATAAATTACTTTATTAAGATTAAGTTTTAACACTGCTGTAATCGGGGTTTCGAAATTCCAGACGTTTCATACTGATCTACTATTTAGTGTACTTGTACTTAATGTTTGTAAAATGCCGAATCCGTTGAGTAAAGAAGGAAAACAAGTTCGGCCGCAAACTGATTGCAAGGAGCCTGGCGGCTCAAAAATGGCGACTTTTAGAAAAAACACATTTCGTTCTTTGAATTGGGAATTTTCTCATGGAAATTGCGGGAAAAAACATATTTTTTGCCATTGGGAACACGACCGAAGATGTTCCTCAAAACAGGCAAAAAAAACCTGTATAATGATAGTAGCCTTACTATTTTGATTCATGCAAAATAATTGTGAACGATCGTAAGATGTAGGTGGCAGATTCTAACAGGCTGAGTAAAATTAAACTTTGACATAGATAAACAAGTTGTCACAAAGATTAATCAAGAACTATCCTCAAAAAGGATGATCGGCGTAAATACAGTACAAATCAATGCCGCATAAGTATATGTTTTCGTATATAGGCAAATACTGAACCGGCATAGTTATCGAATGTCCTATTTCTGTAACAGTTTAGGCTAACAAAAACTGTTGAGTTTTATACTAAAAGTGTCTGTATCATTTTCAATGAAATAAATTAATTATTTAGTCATATTCAATACAATTTATTCCATTTAGTATCATTTTTCATATTTAAAATGTTTTTAAATTTAATTTATAGCTGTATTAATATTATCATTATTGCATTATTTTCAGAGGTAATTAGTTACAATAAACTATTACGAGTTCTGCCCTAAAATTTCATGACAGCAACACCTTTAACCAATGGCAAACTTCCTTCTTCAGCTGAAAATTTTGTATCTTATAATTTCATTCGTTATAAATGTAGGTCAAAATCGATTTTAACACAACTACGCCGATTGAAAGAGGTCTTCACATTAAAGAAAGATGCTTATGGTATTTTTTGTCCAGCATTAAGCCGTATTTTTATTTTTTTTATTTTTTTTTTTTTTATTCATTTTTTTTTTGTTCAAGTTTAATATTTCAAAGCAGTCAAATGGTACATTTATTAAACAAAAAGTCAAGTTCATTAAAAAAAATTCTCAATAAGTCTTCTTCCGTCCTTAAATTCATGAAAAACTGTTTCCAGTTTTACCGACCAATTTAAGGAATAAAGGCAAAACGGTGCTAATAACAGACAGAAATAACCCAATGCTCTTTTTCCTTGGCAGAAAAATATAAAGAATTTGGTATAGAAAAAAAATAATTCAAGTGCATTCCTCATGACGTTCTTTTGTTTAAAAAGATATAAAAAGTGAGTCATTTTGATATTAACAACATACAATGCATTGTGTATCATTAGCTTGTAAAGTTAATATTTATTTACACGCTCTATCGATTTAACGCGTGACCTTGTTGCTGTTGTTTTTTATAGAATAAAATGAGCAGGTGAACCCTTATACCCAATTAAATTCACAGTGGCGAATAATTCCTGGGGAGCTGTCGAAAGACAGGTGGCATTTCACCCTGAGGTATTGTTCGCAAAATGTGCCTTAATTAGAGAACTGCCATGGTGTCATAGACCATATTGTTACTCCTGTAACGTTTTATTGACTGAATAAATTGCAGAAAAACAGGCGTATTGATTTAGCAAAACTCTTTTTTCTATGAAATATCATATTGACTTGTATGACTTTATTTTTTTTCTATTTATATTTAGGTAAGAGGTACTGAACATAATATTTGTTCCTCAATTTAAATTTATACTCGTATAGAGAGACAAAGTGGCCCCGAAAATAAATAAATTGGCATTTATGTGTACATGTAGAAGTAACAAAAACTGCCGATACTTATTTTTTTATTTATTTATTTATTTTTTTTTTTTTTTGGATATCCACTATGAAAAAAGGGTCTACTCTAGTTGAATAAAATAAAGAACTGTAAAAAAATCTGCCACAGTCATATATCTCTACTGGAAGGTAGGTATTCAATTATTTCCATCTTAGAAGTGAAGGAACTCTGCTACCTTTGATTAATATCTTATTGAACATTCCCTTGTAAGCAGCAGTTACCTTGAACGTATTTTTGTAATTCTGACCACTGATATAGCTTTAAACTAACTTTTCAAATATTGTACGGGTATTTAATAAAATGTCTCTATTTGACGTCAGTATTTACTTTAATCCTTACCATGCTAAATATCTAAAATGAACTTGTCCATCTTTCAATTTGGACAGGTCCATTAACTGTTCATGGGGATGCTGATTGAAAATTTACTGACTGAATGGCGAATAGTGCAGACCATGATCAGACGGCTGATCTTGGTCTGCATTAGTCGCAAAGGCAGTGTCAACTGGTTTTAGCAGAGTAAGGGTTAAAACAGTTTCTGATGACGTTGAAATGTATAGAGATGTGTGTGTGTGTGTGTGTGTGTGTGTGTGTGTGTGACTAGAGATTTTTCAAACACCAGGTGCAAGATAACTTCAATATTAGACTCTAAAGGAATAAAGACAGCGGATATGAAAATTAATTCACTTACCAGTTCTGTAAAAGTCAATTACAGAGTTGAACACAGCTGGGTGTCTGTCGAAGAAATATACATCCTTCGGTTGCTCGGAAAACACGTGCTGCTCGGCTAAATTAGCTAAGCGTGTATCCGGTATGTTTTGCAAGGTGCTAACATGTGTCTCGTGTCTAACTCCGCCTACATTGAGCACGATTCTTTCCTCCTCTTCGGAGAGCTGCGTTTCGAACACCTTCTGAGTCACTTCCTCTAATGTTATATATTCCGGTTCTGTTTTGTTTGTATTAAGAGGAATTTTCTCACTCTCAATAGAAATTTCAGGTTTTAATCTTCCGTTTTGCATGGCTGTATAAATTTCTCCTACACATGTAATTTCATTTCCTTTCTCAACCAAATTTAAAACTTCGATCGAAAGTGTATTCGCTGAAACGAATTCTCAGCCATCTCTCTGTGTAAACTTTCGGTTGAATGCCCGTAGAGGTTCAATAAATCCTTAAAAACCATGAATTATTTATAAATGAAATATGAAGCAGTGATTTAATTTCACTAGGAAATGTAACCCAAAATAAATTCAATTAAATTGTCAACATTTAAAAAGGTCCTATATCAAATAATTATTTTATCTTTCATCTCTCCGTTGATGTGCTGGTTCCGATATCTGGAGAATCCTATTGTTACATTTTCTTTTATTCCAATCTCTATTCAATCAAATAGTTTCACTATATGGCACTACAATTAGTTGAAGAACATTTAACACGCACATATTGATCGGAAAAAGCGCAATAGCTTTCAAACAACTGTAACTTGTCTAAAATCCAATGACTGGAGCCGCTAGGCGTTTTGCCTCTGTTCCTCTATACAGCTTACAGACATTTGTCAATATAGATTCCCTCTGCGTTCTAAGTCTTTACAGACCATTTGTCCAACTTCATCAATAAAGAAGGACAATTTGTAAATGCCAAACTTTCAGAAAAAAAATCCAAGATTTTCAAACGTGTCTGTGTTTTTTCGTTGCAGTATCACCTCGCAATAGTCTAAATCTTTCAAATTTTATGTATTTGTTTCATCATTTGCCGTAGATTATTACTAAAACTTCGAAGGCAAGAAAATTGTATAGCATGTCATTTCCAAAATCAATTGACAATCTAGCATGCAAATGTAATTCCATTCATTTCCGCTACTGTCAATCACTTCCTAAATCAAAGTTTTGCACCGCATTATCTTTTGATTCAATACTTTCACAAAACATCAATACCGCACTTCGTTTTACACAACAAAAGCGTAATAAATACAAGTCTGATATATATCTAGATACTGCATCACCTTTCGCTCGAGAACTAGTATATATTATATATTATTCGCCTCAGCAGATGTGCGGGGGTCTTTATATCTATCAAATATTCTCCCAGTAACATTACACAAACGATACACCTTATCACCCCATCACAGACACATTTATTTCCAAACAAAATCCAGTACGAATGTGTTTTCAGCAGCTGGTATAATCAGCTAATATCGGTGATTTCTGTCCGTATGCATTATGATGTTCTTCAGCCGAGACATTGGGATTTATCTGCAGTAATAAAGGAGTTATTTCCTGCTTCAGACCGATACTGTTTCCAGTGGGATAAACAATCATCACAGGATTGGTTTGAAATGAGAAAAGTTGATGAATTAAATGCATTGAACTGTGTCTTTTCTACCTTAAACGACATTTCTACCATCCGGTGAATATAAATCAAAGCATCTTGTCGACCTGGCAGAAATCATGTCAATCGACCTTGTATAAAACATGTCAATCAACCTTGTATAAATCATGCCAATCGACCTTGTATATATCATGTCAATCGACCTTCTATATAACATGTCAATCGTCCTTGTATAAATCATGTCAATCGACCTTGTATAAATCATGTCAATAGCTGCTAAACTGTTTTACAATGTAATAAGAAAATGAACATTGTAACAGTTAGGGATGTTTCAGAAATTATGTTCATGGCAGTTATTAAAAATCGAGATGTCAGCGCAAAGTTATTGAAATTACATATAAAATGAGCTTAAATAGTTCTACACTAACCCCTCGAAATAATGTTTTCACATTATTGCTTGTACTTTTAACGACAAAGAGAAAGGGTAGAACTAATTATAGACCTAAATAAATAAACAGTTGTACGCATTGATTTCAGACAGTCCTTTAATGGCGAATTTTATCACAGTATTGGATATTTCAAAGAGTTTAATTTTCAGCTGTAAGTTACAAGAACGGTTCCGTATTAGGTTATATACAATCATAAAGATTGATGTTCAATATTTCAGACATATTTGAATGTCAGTTTGGGCGCCGCGGCTTTAGTAAATCGACCCAAACGGGAAACATTTGTCTCTGATATGGCATATTTTCAATAATCCATATCTTTGATTTGACGTATCCATGAATATCTCACAAATCAAGATTTCTAAGGGAAACACCCTTTTGTTTCCTATCTTATCAAATATTGATCAATAGTACATTTGTACTTCCAATCATGTAGCCTACACTCAAACCGAAAGTTAATTTTCATTTATTTCCCTGTAAAACAACAACCGGCCCCAGTTATTACAGCATCCGGACCTGTATTGCGAAGAATTTCTCTAATTTCAATTCAGAATCATGTCTGGTCCTCTTTTCATAGCCACAATGTCCCACGAGAAACCGCCCACTAACTTACTCAAACCGGAAGCATGTGTCATTTCCGCAAAAATACAATCTGTGGCGGTAATTTTTTGTTCTCTTTCTTCCGACACAAGTCTTTTATGCGGAAGTCATTTTCATATCTCATAATAACTAAATATAAAATCTGCTTGTAAGTTATTGATAAAGAGTTGAAAATATCAAAAGAGCAAAGTGTACACTTGCAATGACAAGCCAAATGCTAAAAATAACGTACCGGAAACAGGAGAGATAATTGATTAAAAGAAATGACAATAAGAAGTAGATACGTGCCCTAGAAGCTGAAAGAGAACTTCTTAGCCTACGATCTGACATGACTGTGGTGGACATCCAGACTAATGCGTGACCTCTTAATATTTCTCATTAACTTCCGCATTTTAGGATTCTCTCTATACAAATGGTGGTTTATATCCCCCAGAGATCACTGCAAGACGACAAATATCTCTGTATAAGTGCTGATCATTTGTTACAGACGACACAATGTAGCAGTTCAGGGCATGATCGATCAGCTTTGCCAGAAGTTCTTAAAGATCCAATTTCATTTGCAAAGATTAAATATACTGAAATTACAGGATATACATTTGTACCACAATTATATTTTCTAACGAGCATCTTAATTTATAACAGTCACTGGACGTCGTTGTATATGTGTATAATTTAGATTTCCCGTAAGACTCTTGACTTTAGGTAATGAAACCTTTTCTGTTTCCTGTGGATTCTTAAGATTCGATGTTCTATTTAGTCGTTGAATTATAGGAATGTCCATTAGAAGCATAAATTGTAGCACAGATAAAAATATATGCTAATTTAGTATATTTGATCCGTGTGCATGAAACTGGGCCTTTAAGACGTTAAGAAGAGCCATGAAGGAGTAGTGGTCAAAGGGTTTAAATGCCGGACTCCCGATCCGCAGCTTTTTGGTACGAACGGTACAAGGAGTAGTGGTCTACCGGTTTAAGTCCTGATCCGCAGGTTTTGGGTTCGAAAGGTACAAGTAGTGGTAGTGGTCTAAAGTAACTCTTTCAAGTAATCTCCAATCAACACTTCCGGCGCAAGTACTGATTTGAACCTAGAATCGATGTAGTCATCGAACGGGGTAAATTTATGCTAGAATTTGATTACAATTCACTGTACAACAGATAGGTTTAAACAAAACCCAAGAGATTGAAAAACAAAGCAAAAACCTATCAAATCTTACAGTAAATGTATAAAATTCAGCATGTTTAACATATATTTCAATTTCCATTATTTCACTAGCTCAACTGATAAAAACTCTTAAACAAATGATGGTGATTAAAGGAAATAATAAATCGTGTTAGTTTATGCTGTGGTAATAACAAGGTTTTTTTAGGGAGATCTTCACAAACAGACAAAAGGCTAAGTGAACACAACATATGCATACGGTAAACCGATTAATACACACATGTAAATACGGACAACCGAGTTATACATACATGGCATACACCTATGTAAGATTAAGCTACAAACAAAACACATGTGTATATGGTAAACCCAGCTATAGACACTTATAAATACAGACAACCAAGCTAAATACACATGGCGTATAACTACGTTAGATTAAGCTACAGACAAAAAACATATGCTACGGTTAACCGAGCAATACACACATATAAATACAGACAACCGAGTAATACATACATGGCATACACCTATGTCAGATTAAGCTACAGACAAAAACATATGCATAAGGTAATCCAAGCAATACACATAAATACGGACATCCAAGCTATATACACAAGGCATATATACTCATGTTATATTAAAAATATTTATAATGTATATCGACCTATAGACATATGACCGTGATACTTATGGTACAATATGCTGTAGGCACTTGACCTGTACATACGGTTTATCGACCATTAGACACACGACATTTACGTACGGTACACATGGCATATGTGCATATAGTTAACTGGCATGTTAACACATGACATAACTTAAAACATAACACGTTACATAAAAACATCATTTACTGTACAGACATCTAAGGAAATGCAAATTTTTCACCAAAGATTGCTTTGACAGCGATGGACAAATATAGGTTTAATGATGTGACGCTATCATGTAAGGAGTAATCTGTCCCTTGAAGGTGATCTATCAAACAAATGAATACTAATTGAAGTGCTTTCAGATAATCATTGATTATCCCGTGCCCTCGTCAAGTCAGTGGATGTTATTCTTTATTCTGATGTCATAGTCGATATGAGTTAGCAACCATGAGACGGTAAACAGCAATGGCTCCTCTGAGATATCTTATTCATTGTAAAAATTGATATGTTCTCAAACCCTTACCTCTTCGGGTTATGACAATGCCGCCATAGAGCAAACAAGCGTGTGCAGCAAAAATAGACAGGGCAAAAATTGTCAGAATTTGATCTCGTACTGTGAATATACAGACAAGTTTTGCTAGAATAACTCAGCAAAAGTTACAGCCCCTATGAAAACTTTGACAGACTTTGTGTCAAAAAAGAATGATTTTTTAAAATTTATTGTCTTCGCTATTTATTCGTGTATAGGTTAAGGGAAAACATGTAGTTCTTAGTGCTCGCTCGGTCGAACTTCACTATTGCTATGCAAGTCATGAAATTTATCCATAAATGAAATTCTTACCAAATAGCGTATTTTGAAACTATGGTAATCCAAGTCTAACAGAATTCAACCACATAAAGTTCTTTCCTTATAGTGTTGCTCATCTGAAGGTACCACACGTGATTTGATTCGGATTCTCAGTGGAAAAGAAATGTGAGTTCCTTCAACACCGCAGCTAGTGTGTATGCGACTTTAGAAATGGTAAACATTACTTAAACAGTAGCTTTAGAAGTGACAGAAATTTCCCGCTGTGTCGGGAGATTGTTGTTCAATGTTTTAAGTCTTTGAAACGTGAACAAAGGCTTATTTTTTGTTATTTGTTTGAACAAATGAAAACAAAAACATGTCAAATTAACGATCAGCTCAACTTTGCATGGTTCTTGTTTGGTTTTTGTTGATACACGTGGTTCAAAAAAATCAAAATCAAGAGCAAATTACAGCTTTAAAGTTATATGTGTTACACGTGTCCCTCGTCTCAAAATTGTATCTGCGAAGTATTCGGCAATATTGCTGCCATAAACCAGCATGTTTAATCAAAACATGTCGATATGTAATCATATGATACAGTGCAAAGGTGTGATAAATAACTGGAATTAGTGTGCAAGCAGAAAAAATTGATGCAGCCGGAAATATTTGAAACACTGTATCTTTTGTAATCAAAATTTCATAATTTGAATTTAATATCAAAAGAGATGTGTATTAACACAGAATTCAAGATGTTGTCATTTGTTCTATAAGGGAAAGGACTTCCGACGACCGCCTTTTGAAAACAAGCGTCGTGATAGATGTTGTAGAGGAAGTTACGAAGTCATATCAGCAAGACACCAAATACGCAAACGCATGAGATCTTCTAGTTACGAAGGACCCTTAATGGTCTGATTACCAATCGGTGACAGGGCTTGTCTCGTCACTGACTTTTGAAGGGCGCTGTTGTATGAACTATTTCTCCGGAAAATATTCAGTTATTTGTTTCACATCGGCTTAACACAGAGATAAAATGCCAAGAACCGTTAAAGCCTTGGTTTCTGTAGATCCCGATGGGAAACACTTATGGCTTTGAGATACGTCTTCGTCCATACCAGTATCCTGGGTTATTTCTTTAATAATTTGATCGATACATTTCTTCTACTTAAGTATAAGTCATAACTCATGGAAATCGGGTGAACGCGTGTCAGTGAACAAGAAATTAGGTGGTCGTGCCATTGTTCGGATTTTGCATTACGATTGCAATTTCAGTTGTAAGTTTTATTTTGAAGATAATAGAATATCAGCTTAAGACAGAACCAAAGCCTTTGAAATATTTTTTATTTTATTTATTCAATATTTTGTTTTTTTGTTTTTTGTAAAAGTAAAGTACAGAACAATTTATCTGGAGTAATATCTCTAGTCTTATATTTTGTACTTCATACAAAATATCTTCAGAACGAACCATAATGGCTGGCAGATCAAGGCATGATTGATCAGCTATACTGCTATGCTACAAGCACGTCTCGTGGTTGGCTTTATTTTGGAGTCCAATTTTGAGTAGCAACCATCATTTTCCAGTTGCATGACATGTGTACATTAGTGAAGCTGTATGTTTTACCGGCTCTTCGCTGAAGATTTTATAGAGACACCTGAAGTATTTAAGCACCTTCCATAGTTTCAATGACGCACAAACATGTTTGAGACGCAAAACTTTACACGAATTTTTGATTATGTTGTAAGGTGCTTTTACCGAGCAGAGTTAGGAAGAGCTTCCTACACCATCGTATAGATGAATAAACAGTCTTTGAATAGATTAGACAGTGCTCAAGACATATGAAAAATAAGGAACACCATAATTAAGACAATGTGACTAGATCCATTGATAAACAGTCTATCAAAAGCATTTGTACTGACGTAACTCATGCATGCTCAAGGAAATGCTGTAACCATTGGTTTTTATGCAACATTCAATTCATCTATGGTCATTTTATACGTTCGATCATGTAACGTTATTATGTAAAAGGGCACAGTCTCTCTAGAAGATAATTTGTCAAGCAACTGAATAGAAACTGAAGTACAATTCAATAAGATCTGATTATGCTTATACCCTCAATATAACAATGGATGTCATTCTATATAGCTGAATAAATTGATGTCAGGGGCTGTATGATATAGCAACCACTGAACAATAAATGTTTATCTCCACTAGAGACATTTTATAATAATAGGATACTTACAACAGTCTGGTTTTTCGCAGATGCTTATCCATGTTTTACTTTGTGCGAGGGAGGGCGCAAAACAAATGATGTTGTGATAATGCGTTATGAAAGCGTATACGTGGACTGGTTGCAAAGCTGTTAATTAACAATCCAGGAGTCGTAGGTTCGATTCCCCGGTCTTCCACCAACACCGGTGGTCTTCTATTTTTTTTCTGGCTACTGGCGGAATAATCAAAATAACAAATTAAATCACATATTTTCTTTTACTTAAGATACAGATTTATTGTCTTCGTCATGCAAATTATTTGTTCACAACAACAACAACAACACATAGGTGTCTTTTTCTATGATAGGTTTTCAATTGAATCCACTAGCTTGAATAAACTAAGAAATAACGAATCACATTTTAAACTCTCTTCATAAACTTTAAGTTCTCGAGGTTTAATATTCGATAAGAATTATCTTTTAGTAGCATTTATCAAACCCGTTCAAATGATGGCCTAGGGTCAAAACACTGCCTAGTGTTGATCTCTGGTTTACGGAAACCTAAGAAATATTCTTCTCCAAATTCAATAGTTCTTAAAGCGCGTAAAGTTAGCACTGACACCAAAGTTCGAAATCCTAGCGTAAGCTTCGGGATCCATATCAAAAAATAAAATTTAAAAAAAGACTGTGATTTTCGAGCTGATGCAAATTTCGAGCCAGCTCTGATATCGATATTCAGGACAGACGTTTAAATTTCCATCCCTAGTTCGAAGCTCTAAACTTACATTGTCTATTTTGTATATCGGTCTCACAGCAGGCTCGAAATTTACACCACATCGTATTCACTTTAACTAAATATCAATCTGAGGGCTTGCTCGAAGTAAAGCTCGATGTTGAACTTCGAACTTTGACTGTTGCTGTCAGAGCTCACTCCACGCAACTAAACTCTTAATATTAAATTTGTAGCATACCAAGGTGGACCTTAATAAGTATTGAAATCGTGGCCCCGATCTCAAAATTGGCCCCCTCCATCGGGTCACATGATTTCACATAGTAGTGGGTATTATAAAAAATCTTTAACCGTAATATAGCATTGCCTGGTAGACCCCTATCAATTCGTTCTAGTGTACAGATCATACAAAACTTTGACAGAAACTTTGTTTTCTAAAAAATATCATAATCAAAATAATAGATAAAAAACTTCAGTTAGTTCTTTAGGCTTTCCTGCAAACGTGTTTTAAGTGCCTTGACATGACCTGTTTAATCATCAACGCTTTACAAGCAGCATCACTTCACCAGTTACTGGTAGAATACCTTAAAATCATTACCAAGCACAAAACAGATGTTTATCTTTATGGCTGTGTATAGAAATCTCTCTCAAAATAAGCGTGATCAGCAATATTGTACGATGCTATAAACCCAGTCTATTTAATCAAAAGCGGTCGATATTTTCATATCATACTGAACAAACATAAAACGCAAATATGTGTTTGATACGTAACTGAAATACGCGTGCTCGCGTGCAATAGATTCGTAAGAAAAGGCCAAAGAGAAAACGTGAAATTATGAGTCTCTTGTCATAAAAATTTAATGAGATTTATATCGACAGATAGTCTAACAATATCATGCTCATAGCTTATTCATAGGAAAAATTCCCAACGACCGCTTTCAGGAATCAAAGAGTCACTTTGACAAAAGCCGTACAATTTCGTTACGAATCCGTATCGTAATCACATCAACATGCACAAACGCAGAAATGAAGTTGTTTGTTCCAGTTCTATTTAGTCTAGACCGGTATATATAAGTGCTTCAGACTAGCCGTTTACTCCAGCTAAGTCCATATAATTTAAATATTTGTACCCGTATATATCAGCTACAAACTTCATATTTACCTTTGAGAATAAGTACAAATAGATAACTTCATAGAAACTTGAACATGTTTATAACATTACAATGCCTTTGGGATTTTCGCTCTACATCATATACTTGAAAAGTGTTGTGCCATTTCACTTTAAATCTAACAAATCTTTCATTTTTTATTTCGCTCTCTTATTTTCCAGAGCAATACTCAAGAGATCTTACCATGGCTGGCAGGGTTTAAAAGGCTGCAGCAGTAGGTGCACTCAAAGGCAGATTCTGAGTATAGCCATAGTATCTGCTCTTAAGATGTCTTTTTTCTGACATAAAAAACGCCCGTTAAAGGTCTTAAGTGTCTGATAAGCAAGAACGACAATGCGAAATTTTTCGTATTTTTTTATTTTGTTTATTTACCTATTAACTAATTAATTAATTAATTAATTTATTTATTTATTAATTCTTCGTATTTTTTATTTGTTTATTTATTTATTTACCTATCTGTTTAAATAATTAATTAATTAATTAGATTAATTAGTTTTTTTTATTTTATTTATTATTTATTCATTCTTATTAGCTGACATATTCTGAGTTCACGAAAGGTCAGTTCAACATTCCTAAGATTCTGACATAAGTGAGAGAAAAAAAAACTTAAAAAAGGCAAAATTGAGGGGAGCTTAAATTAGCAGCATTTATTTTCATACACATTCGGTCGTTATAAGTAATAGAAATCTCCATACAACACAAAAGCTCTAATTTTCTGTTTCAGTGTGAACATTGTAAGATTACAGGAAAAAAAATGGCAATATGAAAATGTTTCCGTAAAACGTGAAAAAGATCTAAAAACATTGACTAGTTATAAGCTGAATATACATCCTCAACATTTATACATGTATATCATTTGGATGTGTTACTTTCCTGTCTGCTTCTACTGACTGTGTTTGCACTTTTCTGATATGTCTGTCGTCTGTATACCATGGCGAATGACTAAATGTGATGAAACACAGCAACTTCTGTGTCTTCTAATGCGTTCAAAAGACTTTTTAATACTGCTTGTCTTTAACATTTCAAATGTGAAATTTATGTGAAATATCTAAGTGCTTTTTCGTGCAGCAGACGATAACAGCAGACGGCATGATGGACTGTATCGCAATAAATTATGCAGAAATACGTATGTTTAGTCTTCTAGCCCGTGAGCACAGTCTAATTTCCTATTTTATGCCAGTGCATGTTAGCATGTTACTTGAAATAGAAGAATTTACTGTTTATCGTGTAGAGTTATCTTTAAGCGCCTGCATGACCTCTTTTTCGGCATATTTACCGATATGAACCGTTAACGAGTGCGTGCACGCTGGCATGACAAAATGAAAATAGACACTAAAGTATAATACGTGTTCCATTTTATTGCCAACTTTTAAATAAGTTGATTGTCTTTCCTGAGATATGATTTAGAAATAAGGCCAAAGATACTTGGATACTTTTGACATCAAGCGTACACATGCACATATATAAGATATATTATACCGTCTCCGTGGCCTAGTGGTTAAGGGATCTGCTTACGGAGCGGGAGGTCGAAGGTTCGAGTCTCGTCAGGGGCTTGTTCTGATGCGGCCGGTTGGTGAGCCGCCAGCTAGTTAAAAAATGGTTACCGGTTGCCTGTCCGCCTGGCGCCTGGCAAATAGAATAAGGAATCGGGGAGTAAATGTGTACATTCAAAAGAGGTGTCTCATAAGCCCGGGAGGCTGGCCCTTTCAGTAGGGGTGACACTAAAATATACAAGCACTTTTATATACACATGAAAATTTAGTCAAATGAGGATCCCTTAAAGTTGAAACATACTGAAACCTGAACATTTTAGTTTTACATTTATTTAAGAAAATACATTCTGCATAAAATTCCTCTTAATAGAATAGTTTTTTGTATATGATAACAAATCCTCAGAACCAGTTTTTGTACAATGACTTTATTTCCAATCACACATTTTTTTACGTTTTTAACCTGTATATGTTAAAGCACGATTAATAAATGCATCCATGGCATTTAACTGAAGCTATCTGAGTATCAAAATCCGTTCAAGCAATTGTAATACGTTCAAGCCCTTATCAAAATGCATTGCTTTAAAACTAAGGAAAACTTGCTGTTTTCTTGTTTATTGCTTGCACTGTAAAGTAGATTTCCTGTTTAACTGCATATATTTCCGCTTTCAACACTTTTACTGTATCATTTAAAGGTATATGCTCGATTTCTAATCCTTTATTGTTTTGGTCCCGTGAACATCTCTCTTTCGTTGGTTTAGGACGAGAACTTTTTCCCTTTTTAGAACGAGTGTGTAATAATTTTTCATTATTCCGTAGTCTAAGTAGGTATGCATCAAACTTGGAATCAAGTTTTTCTAATTTTGACTCCAGCTTTGCCAACCCTTTACTGAATGGATAATATTCGGCATTGGGGATTTCAGCAGCAAAGTCCTTTGCTAAACCTTTAAGCTCATTCCTCAACTCTTTATTAAGTGTTTTCTCCTCCTTCACCGCTTCGACCATTTCATCTATGAAGTCCGTGACAATCTTTTGTCTTATTTTCTCAATTTTCTTACGGCAGTCGCCCGTACACTGCTCAACTTTCAACATATTTTCCTCGGAATTTTCAGCATTTTTTAACGGTAACAAATCCGCCGTTGTTTTTATAAGCCCTTCTAATTTTTCAATAACACTTTCTATCCCTTCATGTTTGGCTTTAGCCCGATTTTCTATTTTGTTGGTCAAATGTTTTAACTTCTCCATCAAGATATCTATATCAAACTCATCACAAAGCATAAAATGTGCTAACAAAAGACATTTCAGCAAGGTGTATCTCACGGAAGCTCGCCACATTCTACAGGTAATCCTGAAACACTCTTATATACGTATTGCTGTATTCCAGATTGCACTTACAGAACGTTTTACGTAATCAGTCTTAAACCCGTAGCATATTTAGGTCACATAGGAAGAACTACTTAACTCGTTATAATATAACAGTGGTTCTAGACTCGTAATACGTGTTGAAACCAGGCGGTTTGATAAGGATAATTTTCCGTCTTGTTTCTTATCGTTTTGATAGCTATGTTTTCGCACGTATTGTTAAATATGCCTTGATTTTCTAAACAAACTATGTTTTTTTGTTGTTGTTGTTGTTGTTTTTTTCAAGGAGAAATCTTTATGGAATAAGTATGCGTATCTCTACATTTGTTTACGAATGTTCTAGTTTTTTTCAGTATCTAATTAATCTCAGAAATGAATAATTTTATATTGGTTGATTGATTGATTGATTGATTGAGTGAGTGAGTGAGTGAGTGAGTGAAGGAAGGAAGGAAGGAAGGAAGGAAGGAAGGAAGGAAGGAACGAGGGAGAAGATGATTAATAACTTCTAAATGCAAAATATGCAGGGTAGCAATTAATTCTGTCATCATCAAAGATTATGGGGTATGAAAACAAATTGTTAAAACAAAAATGCCGATTTGCTGTAAGTAAGGACTTAAAACTTATGTAACATATGTATCTACATACCAGATTGGTAGAATCGCGTTTAAGACTGAAATTATAACCATCGGACCAAAGAATGAACCTGTCAACTTAAAGACACGGAACATATAAAAAAGATATTACAATAATGCACACGTAGGTAAACGGGGCGAATTCTGCTAAATCCACTGCTTTTTCTATGGAAACAGCAACTTATGTATGCATATATAGAGTCTAGTTTTGAAATCTTCTATGTTCCTTTTTTAGCTCACCTGAGCAAAATATGCTTAAGGTTACCTTTTGTAATCGCCATGAGTCTTTCGTGCATTGACTATCGTCAACCTTTTGCTTTGAACAACATCTCCACCTTAGCCGCTTAGTAATGTTGCTGAAACTTGACAGGGATGTTCCCTGCATGAAGCTCTAACAAAGTTTCTCACAGAATTCCATTTTATACAGAACTCTGGTTACAACTGCAACAATATGAGAAAAAAATCTTCTTGTAACAAATCACCTGGCCCTGAGCTCTGAAGTTTCGTTTGTAGCATTGTCTAGGAGACCTCTACCAAGTTTGTTCAATATGTCCATTTGGGTCACTGTAGGCCCCGCCCGAGTGGCAACATATTTTACGTAGAAATATCTAGGAGAAATTCTTGTATGAAACAAAGCCCAGAGTTTTAAAATTTTGCACAAAGCACTGTCTACTGTACCAAGATCATATCATGTTTTAGCTCCACTCCTAGGGTCAAACGTTTAACAAAGGTTTATATAAGCAAACTCTTTTTAAAAAAAATCTTCTTTTCAGAACCATAGGACTGAGACTTCTGACATATATTATGTAGCATTATCTTGTGATTTTCTACCAAAATTGTTCAAATTGTATTCCTTGAGTCACAACTTATCCCGTCCGGGCAGACATATTTTCTTCATAGAAGTATGTCGGAAAACCTTAAGCATTCTTCTTGCCAAAATAAACGTATGAAGCCACACCCCAGAATTGTCCACGTTTGCACACAGCACTGTCTAGTAGACTTTTACTAAGATTCTTAAACTTTGCATCTTGGGTCATTTTTATTTTTTTTATTTTTTTTTTTTTTTTTGGTGTGTGTGTGGGGGGGGGGGAGGGGGGCTGAGGCGCATCTCCTGGGTCAAATTTTTGTTACATAAAATTACATTGGCACATTTGTTTTAGTTTCTTATCTTGTTTTCTCTTTTTACTTTGATATTAAAGCGACTGACTCTTAGATGGGTCGACGATGCATAAAGAAGGATAATGTTTATACAGAAAAATTATAGTTGTAATTGTGAAGAACATAATAATCTAAACTAAGTAACTGTCTCTTTTTGTTACAGAAACACATCATTATATAAATCTTCACACACTTTTATCGATAAAAAAATACCCAGTGAGTCACGGGGTAGAAACCTTGTAATTATTGTTAATTTTGACAGTGGGGCACTGTCAAGGCTTTGTGGCCCAGTGGTTTAGCATTTTATGATCGAAAGGGCAGGGTTCGAATCCTATTAAAATCAATTTTTTTCTTCAGCTTTCATGATGTGTAGAAGCAATAAATAAAGTTTTTTTTCCCATAGAACATTAATTTTTAACTTCTCTTTAATGTTAAAAGAATACATTTTAGCTTAATGCTGTGCGTCAGTCGCTTTAAGCCCATGGCAATTGATTACTAGATGCCGTAATTGGAAAATGCATACGATAAAACTACATTTTAGTGTTTTAGAAATGCCTTTACCTTTCTCGGATCAAAGTAATACATCTTAAAAATGGCTGTAACCTTTTATTACTATTCTATTACAAATTCAAACTAATGATATATTTATATAAAATATTTTTTTGTTCACAGAACGTTAACTCCACATGCCAAGTGATTTTAGTGCAGAACAGGCATTACTACAATTCCACAGAAGACAGAAAACTGTGCAAATCATTATCCTCTAAGGGAAGTAACCGTTGCATAATGTCACACGGTCTTCTACCGTATACGAAATTTATCCTAAGCACACGTGTTACTTCCTTTTCCGGTCGCCATTCTCTGTGAAAACAGGTAAAATGCGTGCGCGAAAGAAAGTCTGACTTTTGGTGTAACTGTTTTATTTCAGTGTTATATTTTAATCGTATAATTGTTTTTTCAGACACAGATATAAAATCAAATCATGCAGAACGACACAGGTGAATTCGTGGACATGTACGTCCCCAGAAAATGGTAAGCATGCGTGGTGGGAAAAATTATTAATCATTATTCAGTTCTACTCTAGAAATTATAATACTGAGGCTGTAAAATGATACATTGTTGCTATAAGCATACCAGTTCGATGACTTTATAATGACATATTATAGATTCAGCGATTTATTGTTCAAAGGTGTTGTTTTACAACAGTCTCTGATATGTAAGCATCCAATGCTAAGCTTTTAGGTAGGGGAAAAGTTGAATATCATGCAATTTTTTATGGACGATATCTGCCTTCAGAGTGCAAACCAGAAAGTATTCAAAGGAAATTTTACCATCATTTCCTATGTAATGCCCAAGAAAATTTGTTGGGCACAGATTTGCGCAAAAACGGTCCCTTCCAGACGTTTTACCCCTAAGACCCTCACCAAGACATTTCACCCCCCAAGACTTTTCCTCCGAAAATTTTTCCCTCCCAGCTTTTTTATTGTACAAGACATTTCACCCCCAAAATATAAAAAATACTCAGATGGTGAATTTTATTTGTATTTTCTTGTTTATTTTAAAGTTAGGCAGTGGCTACGGTTACGGAACCGTAATCCTAGCCTCCGAGTCTAGGATTACGGAAGTTCCGTAATCCTAGTCAAACCCACTAGAAAAGGCTACGATTACGGAAGTTTTTTAAAGAAGCGTATTTTCAACAGTAAGATATCAAAAGCAAGCGAGCGCTCAAGTGACAGTGTAAAGATGAAAACGATATTTAACGTTAGTTCGTTGCTGAAACAACAATCGAAATGGCGTACAAAATGACAGTTTGATAAGGCAAATTTGGTAAAATGGTTTGTTTAATGAATAAAAATTAAAGTTGGCTTGCTTTTGATTTCTAACTGTTGAAAATACGCTTCTTTAAAAATCTTCCGTAATCGTAGCCTTTTCTAGTGGGTTTGACTAGGATTACGGAACTTCAGTAATCCTAGACTCGGAGGCTAGGATTACGGTTCCGTAACCGTAGCCACTGCCTTAAAGTTAATTGAGTTCAGAAGATTTTTTTCATAATTTTTTAAGAGAGAATGGCTTTTGAATGACTGGATAAATCACATTATCAACACCTTTTTACAGTTCACACCTTTAAGAAGCATGCATTGTTAGGATTGTAAATTGCCCATGATTGGCAGTATACAAATTCTTCACACATTTCAGGATGAGGTGCTGATTAAACAGGGGTATAATTAAAACTCAATCAGGCAGTTATTTCAAGATTTTCTTCAATCTCAATTCTTGAAAATAAAACCTCAGCAAGATTAATATAATTCTTAATCCATCCATTAATAAACATGATTAAATTAATGACAGTATTTTTCATTGTTAATGTTTTCACCTTTTGATATGGAGATGAAATGTCTTGGGAGGAAAAATCTTGGGTGTGAAATGTCTGTCAACCCACAAAAACTATGAAACATGTGAGTAAAAAGATTTTACCAGAGAAAATTGTTGAGTTGCGGAAAATTTGCGCATACAGATATACACCAGAATCGTTTTGTTACTTGATGAAAGATAAAGAAGTGATTGTTTTAAGTTTGACCCTTCACAAAACATACTAAACATTTTAAGTCGGCCTTGAGCTGGTGGAATGACATTCTCTTCCATATAATGACATGAAAACAATCTTGAAAGCTTATGTATGAAATATAGGTCGATTCCGGTAATGCAGTGTATTCTGGTAGATTCGATAAAAAAAGGTCGATTCCGGTAAAACATGGGACCGAGAGAAAAGTATAGAATAGAATGACACTATGTAGGGGTTAAACCATCGTCGGAAACCCACGTTCGATCCATTCCGTTTCACTCTATTTATCTACCGTGGGACAATTGGCTGGTAAAATTTCGTACTCTTGAATAATTCATTACCTACTTTCATTGGTTTCCGTAAGATTTCCCTTGCGGAATCTCAGCCAATGAAATTACTTGTTACAATTTGACTTCCGCGCCTATGTTTGAATCCTGGGAAATATGTCTATTTTAAGTAACTTGTCATTATGCCTACTCTCCACACTGAAGAGTGTCTATTTGTAATGCGGCATCTCATTTGACGAAGAGTTACATCCCTTTGCTAATAAATATTCATGAAAACAAATAATCAGCAGTCAATTATCCCACGGTACATAATGTAGTTGTGCGGAATATGTACCGGGGGTCACCGACGATGGGGGTAAACCTTCATTTTAATAAATCTGAAATAAACATCAAATGTCAATTAACCCCAGAACCCAAACAATTAACCACAACAGTATTAATTCTCTGTTGTTGTTTTTTATGTTTATAGATTCTTGCTCACAGACTTTCATTTTTTAGAGTTTTTTGCAGTTATATATTTTACTTAAGATTTTGAATATATTTATCTATGTGGTTAAATAAAATATGAATGATATACACATTTCTACAGGGAAGGGGTGACTAAACTTTACAGTTTACTAGTGTAAAACTTTTTTAAACTGCATAATTAAAGCAGGCTAGAACACATACTTAAAACTGTTTACTTTAGTATATTTAAAAGCACTGAACTTTGCACTCCATAGGTAATATGCTTCAAAATCAAACAAAAAAAACATGCATATTATGAGTTGCGTTCTTGTATGAGATTCAGAAGTACACAGGTAAAGTTGCTCTGATAAAATTGTGATTGTAGGCAAGCTCTTATTCAAGTTTCCAAAACGTGTGAAAGGGTAAGCCGGCGCTAAATATAAAAAAAAACAGCTTAGCATGATCTTGCAAAGTTTACATGAACATCACTTCTTAAGTTGAACATCTCTTGGTATTGACTTGCACAATACCAGTCATTGACCAATCACAATACTAATATTTAAGTCATAAGACTATTTTTTTTTTCAAATTTTAATATGCTTTATTTTTTTAGCTCAGCAAGCAACAGAATCATAGCTGCCAAAGACCATGCTTCTATTCAAATCAACTTTGCTGATGTGAGTATTTAAGTTCTATTAATTTTTTTACTCAAAAATCCTGCTCCTACTATAGGCACTGGAGTCTAGTACTTGTCTTTCCCAGGAATGGTGGTTAGCTGAACTGCCAGCCCGATATGACTGTGACTTTAAGAGGGTGGTAAAGTAATACATATGTCAAGTGTTACATTGTGTATTATAAATCAGTCAGTTGGTTTGTCTGTTTATGGTATCTGCCTCAATAGTCCTGGTTGTTGTGTAGCTACAATGTAACTGGTTGTTTTTTTCTTGTTTTTTACAGCTGACTCCTATCTAAAAGCTTTCACAGCATACTGTTGAGTCTGTTCTTTTAATGGTTTTGCAAGAAGTGATGATAAGATAATCTGAGTGTAAAGTGATAGGACATTGACAGAATTAGCTGAATTTTTAATAAGATTTCTTAAAAATTTGTGTATTTGTTTTCACTAAGTCTAGTACCAGATTTTTTTAAAGCAGTCTTGAAAAGTATGGCAATGTTATCCCTACACATTCGATTTAGGTTATCTGTAATACAAAGTATGTTTATGGTTTAAATTCTGAAAGTGAAGATGATTGTTTATATTTCCATACAGGTGGATGAGACTACTGGCAGAATGACTGGTACATACAAAACATATGCTGTCTGTGGAGCAATCAGACGAATGGTGAGTGTATGTTGTTATACAGGCCTTAAACATCCAGTCCCAGAGCTCTGAAATGTTGTGTCTAGCATTGTCTAGTAAATCTCTACCAAGATTGAACAGTTATATTTATGAAGGTCGTTTATTAGCCCTGTCCTAGGGATCATTGTTTTTGACTTAAAAGTAACAAGGAAAAGCTTTAAAAATCTTCTCTGAAACTGAAGGGCCAAGAGTCTAGATACTATAGCATTGTTTAGTAGATCTCTTAAATGATTTCCTTATGATCAGAATTGGGTCTGCCCCAGGTGGTCACTTGTCATTGCTTAGACTTCCATAGGAAAAAATGAATATCGCAGGTGGAAGTCAAAAGACTTGGAATTTAAATATAAACTGCACCTGCCTGATTTAAAAATACAAGTAATTTATCAAAAATGTTCCTAAGGTGGCCCTTAATCAAATTCTTTCAAGCCTTTTTGGTCAGAATGGTTGAAAATCATCTCAGAAACCCCAGACCCAGTTTCAGAATAATTCAAAAAGTTCCTGTGGTGTACTTTCATCAAATTTCTTTGAGCCATGTTAGTTCAGAAAAAAAGCTTAGCAGACAATGGTTGGTCAAGTTTTCACTATCCAACTTTAAAGGAAAGCTGAAACCCCTGGCCAGATTTCAAAGTTACAGTGTGTTTCACAGAAATGTTCCTGTGGTAGACCATTATCATATCTATTCGAGCTATACAGGTTAAAAGAATTTTAAACAAAAAGACATTTAAATCTTGATTTACAAGACATATTTTTGGAAATTCAGCAAGGAAAATTCAACAGTGAGTAAAAAATTGCCATCATGGCCTTCTTGTTGAAAATAGGTGTATGAAATTTGGACCATATGTACAATTTAGCATGCAGATTTCAACTTTACCTTGACCTACTTTCTTGTTTTCTATAGTTCAGCATTGATATTTTAAAGAGGCTGTACTCCAGATTTGAACTAAAAAAGTTTTTTTCATAAATTATATATTTAGATGCCGTGAGATTATAACAACATAATATTTTACTTCAAAACTGATTATAAAAGTCAAAATAGAATAAAAAAAAAAATATTTTCGCTCCAGCCTGATTTGAACTCAGGACCCTCATGTTAACAAAAGATTTCCAACGCTTTTACTGTCACCACCATCGCTGCATGTGATATTACATATATTTACTTTAAATCTTATACGATATAGTTATACCGTCGCGTTACGGTGTAGCACTTTGAAAGGGAAAAAAATCAATTTATAATGTAATTATTTGACTTATTTTGTGTCAGTAAGTTATTTTTTAAGCATTAGTCATAAATATTACAAGAAATTTAAAATACAAGAAAACTTTCCTTTTTTTGTCATCTGGAGCACACCCCCTTTAATATCATACATAATTCTATCTGCACATTGAAACTTTTCAACTCTGTGAACTTGCCTTGAAGTAAATATAATTTTGTCTGAATATGCTGTACTTGAGTTGAAATATTTATTGGTATACTGTTTAGAGCAGTGGTATTCATGTGAATGATATAGGGCCATAATGGCCCTCTTTTTTTATCATAAGGCTACCTTTGACAATTTCAAAGGATTCCCAAAGGTAGAAAATGGAATTGAGAACACATTTTTGTTAATGTTTTCAGGGGGAGTCTGACGATTGCCTGATCAGACTGGCAAAAAGGGACGGCATTATAGCAAAGTAAGTTTTCTTTGAGTAAAAAGAGTTGTTTCCCTTACACTAAAATTTAAGGCACATGTATTGTACATTCTTAAATGCAAATTGCAATAAGACTTAGTAAACAGTGAGTATATTGCCATCTATCAAAGCATCTATTCAGTATCAGTATGATCCCTCTGCTCAAGCACTGCTGTTGATGATGGAACAAAATGGCAGATGGCAGAGCTGTTACTTATTTTAACATTATATATAGTTTAGTATAACATGGTGAAAAGATTTGGAACTTTGATAAGCAGAATTGTTATGCCCCCTGAGGGAGAGCATATTGTTTTTGATCTGTCTGTGTTCGTTTGTCACAAAACTTTAACATTTTTTAAGGCCACGCTGGGGGCATGGCATTCATTCAAATGTAGTGCATGTTAAATTTTCATTGCAATGATTACTATTTCTGGCTTTTTTGCATTGGAGAAGGGTAGGGAGTGGGGACAACCAGCGACAAAACTTTTTGTTTCACTGTGAATGAAATGAGAATTGTTTGTTAAAGAGGCATATCTTAAAACTTTGAAAAGTTCCTATTCATTCAAAAGCATATAGATTTAAATGATACTGAACAAATCCAATGTGTCTGTCAAAAAAAAAAAAAAAAATGCAACTAGAAAACTGATATAATTAATAAAGAGTGTTGTTGTTCAAGTTTTTGTGGCAGATACCAATTCATTACAAATAAACGTTTTCTTAGTGTCTAACTGCCAAAAATAAAAAAAATTAACTTATATTCTTCAGTACATTTAACCTAGTTGTACTAGATATCGTCAATGATTCTTCTATTTCAAAACAAGGCTGTTTATTTGTCCTTGAACCATGTTTTGTTGTAAACATGTTTTTATACTACAGTGTCTGTGATGGCAGTTCTCTTATTTTCTATGTATAATTTTGAGATATAGTGCATGTATAACCAGGCATGCTATAACTGCAGGCTTTATCACTTAATAAGTTATAGTGTGGCACGTACTCCATGACATTAATACTTTGCACTGTAAGTCATGCTTTGAATATAACTTACGATGTTGGTCAAAACCATGTATGATTTCTGCCAGACATCAGATTATAAATTATTGATTTTGTCCAACAGCTTATAGTTAGCACTGACCTCTAAAGATATTTATTATATATCTAGTAAATAGATGTTTTGTTAAAAACCTGCTGATTCAAGATCCTTTATTAAAGATTGAATATAGAACTCAGTATGAGGTTTGACGAAATTGTATTGAAATATTCATCTCGATGGTTTATATGGAGAAAAAACAGTCTAGTATTTGAGGTTAAGTCAGGACATCTGGAAGAAGTGTGAAATGTAAAAGGGGGGAATAAACTTTAGTTTAAACTTATTTATTTTACATCGATTGGGAAGCAAGTTTTTGCCACCAATACATGTATTAATATATTCCCTCTCAATGGCTGTTCCCTGGGTTCAGACCAGTACTCTTACGGTCACCTACAGTGAGGAATGAGAAGTAACTGTAGACTCACCCCAGTTGGGATTAGAACTAGTGACCTCCAGGTCGGGAGTCTGGTGTTCTAACCCCTTGACCACTGCTACTCTAAGTCAATAAACATTGACTACAAAACTGAATTTTAAAGATGTAGATTCTCAAAAAGTTTAAAGTCAGATTTTCAGCAATTTCTTGGGTTGAAATTGATTTAAACTAAACTGGGTCTGTAATAGAACCTTTTTTTTTTTTTAAAAAAACAAAAGAACAGTTGAAAGATAGTTATGGACTTTTAGTTTTCCCCCCCCCATAGAAGCACAGTTATTGTTGTTAAGCATATTTTCTAGCAAGCAAAAAGTTAGGGTGAAATTCTGGACTTAAAGTTAAAGCCTGTTGTTGTAAAAGACTGTTCTACCAAAAATGATAAATACAAGGGAACCTTGAAGAAAATAATTGAAATCCCACCTTGAAAAAAAGTTTAAATCCCAGCCATTTTTCAGGCTCTAGGTGCTGTTAAATAAAGACGAAAGAGCAGATTTGTTTTCTACCATAAAACAAATGTAATTGTTTAGTGATTGATATAGTTTGAAGAGAACTGTATACGTTTTATCATGGCATAGGAGCTATTTTCCTTTTCTTACAGTGAGTCTGTAAAAGAACTGAGAAATGTACTTGTTTATTTTGTCATAACCACGCTGTGAATCAGTGTTTAGCATAAACTACTTCCTCGTAGGTGCAAATGAAGACAAGTTCAGTGTAAATAAAGCATGCAGAATTGAAGATTGACTAGCTTAGTATGAGATTTGATAGAAGGGTGGCTTGAACTATTCACCTTTATTATATATGGAGAAACAAATGTCTGGTGCTTGAGGTTAAGGGAGGACATCTAGAAAAAAAGAGGGGAAAATCAACATTGATTATAAAAATCAAGTGAACACGAAAAAATTTATAGTAAAAATGAAGCTTGTTACAAAATTTTAAGTGTAGATTTCCTGCATTTTTTGTGGTTTAAAATTGATCACTAGTTTTGTAATAGAGACATTTAATCAAAAGTTTTACATTTTCAAGTTGCAAGGCAGTTATGGACTTAAGATTTTTTTCCCTATTTAAGTTCCCATTTTTTAGCAAATGAAGTTGCACCCCTGATGATTTTTGTCTCAACCCCCCCCCTTCTCTCTCAGACACATTTCTTGTTATAATGATCCCAAATGACTAACAACTGTCACTGCTTGGGGTTAAAATTTTAGATTTGTCAGATAGTGAACATTTCTCTTCAGAATAAAACTTGGACATACTGTATAAGTTGGAAGACAACTTGTTGTTGAAATATATGTTTTGTTAAACTCTCTCCATAACAGCTACATGTACCAAAGATGTAGATGGTTTTTGAAAAATTTAAAAATAAGTTTGCATTTTTATTGATACAAAAAACTGCTCTTTTCATTCATTTAAATTTTCACTTATTATCAGATATAACTACAAATTAATTTCCTACAATAAATGAATGAACCTAATTATTACAACAGGTGACTGTTTAACCATCAGAAATTAGTTTTCGGAATTTTTTTTTGTCTTCAACAAGAATATCACTGATTGACTGAATGATTGAATTCTTTTTCTTTTTCAGGAACTTCTAAGATGCAAAGTGTTGCTGTCCTTTTGGTTTGTACAGAAGAAAAAAAAAATAAATTATAAAAAAATAACTTTCTTTTTTGTTTACCATGCTAAAACAGTTATTTTATAATTCCTTCTAGTATCCTTGTCACATCCAGTTTTGAAAAGCATTTGTGATTTAATTATGTATGTATTAAATAAGTATGTATTCAATATAGAAATTTGTCCAAAGGACACAGATGCCCAAGCTAAATGACACTGGACACGAACTTGGTAAATCCATGTGGTCAAACGTAAATACAGCATCAACTATGAAACGACAAAGATATCGGGTATTTACATGTGTACCTATCTAACAATTGTTACATACCAGCCCTTCTAGAAGACGGCATACGCAAGACTTTAAAGTTAAAATTTTATGGAAATACCTGATTTTAAACACTAGCCACTCCATTGTATCTAGCTACATAGCATGCAGGTATCTAAAAGCAGGCCAAGCTAAATGCATTGTAGACAGAAATAACAGTATATGCATAACAAACTCAATAGCATGCTCAATTTGAAAAAAATAAAATACTTTTTTCTGAATAAACAGTTAATTGGTGCATTTTCAAAGACAAGTTCAGCAGTCTCTTACAACTATAAAATCTTCAGTCTCTCTTATATCCTTTAAGAGATTGCATCAAGGCAACACAATGGTAAGGGATAAATCCTATGTAGCAATCTACTGTTATTTCTGTTGCGCTCATATAATAATATATCAAAGCACACATGCAGCCCACTACAAATGTCAGTAACATTCAATTTCATGTATTTCTTTGTTGTTCACCTGCTTTGTGTGATAATTCCATATTCAACATTACTACCTTACTAAAATGACATATGAGCATGGTGAATGTTGATATGGGCAAGAAACAAAAAATTATCATGGCGGGGATGTGTCGTCATATGATAATAAACACTATGCACGACGAAGTTACGAGCCTGACAGGAACAACTTTTTCACTATATCCATGACCATATAAGGAATAAGGCAAATTTTCGTTTCCACTGTGACCTTGACATTTGAGCGAGGAACGTCGACTTCGTATGATGATCACTTATGCCAAATTATATTATTTTGAAATCCAACCATGCACAACAAACTTATGAGCCGGACACGAACATATATTGTATGTGCCCACACACACAGGGTAAACACTATCTGCCCGTACAATTATCAGGTCTGGGACATAAAAATTACAAACGACAATAACTCAAAAATTATGCAAAAGAGAGGTATGGATCTTGGGCTCTGCACCTTTCCACAGTGAGATCTATGAAGTTTCAAGTTGATATCTTTAATACCTTTCAAATTATGCCTCGGACAAGAATAAGGTATGAAAAATTACAAAGGGCAAAAACTCAAAAATTATGATAGGGTTATGGTTCTTGGGCACTGCACCTCTCCACAGTGATATTCACCTATGAAGTTTCAATTTATGACCCGGAGAAGGTGCTCCAACCGCCACCCCCCCTGCTCCAACCGCCACCCCCCCCCCCCCCCAACCACACACGGACAGGGTAAACACTATAATTATGCATTCTTGCCATTATCATAGCGGGAGCATAAAAAGCCAGTGCACAGTCCAAAACTAAATATCAGATAAGGATACTCGGAATACTATGTGCCAGATTAAATGGAAATTTTTTATTGGGGACACTTAGATTAGCACTTGTCCGTCCATCTGTCTAACCATTCAGAAGTTTGTGCACAAGAATGGCAAGAACTTTTAGACCTGAAGGTATGTTGCATGAAACAGGGATACGTCAGCATGTGGAGTTACTCACCTTTGAGTCAAATCCTCCTCTGAAGAACAGTGATGGCCCTTGATTAATTGAAAATGTGTGTATTTGAACTTGTCACATGTTGAGAGATAGGTACCTTTGTTTTCATTGCATTAGAATTTCATCATAATATGCGGAGAATCACTTTCAGACCTGCTAAACTTATTTGTTTTAAGTATATTTATATTAAGTAACAAAGCCGCTTAATTCCAAAGAAAAACTTCCATGTACAATGGAATGGTAAAACCATTATGACTAGGTGATATATAATGTTTGTGCAGTGTTACATGCCAGAAATCAGAGAACCTTAATCAATCTAATCCGACTATCAGTCAACCTCGACCCATTATCACATTTTGGTCAAAAGATAATGAATTATTTCAACTTGCATCTTATTTCAAATTCAATGGACACGATGCAGTCTAGACCAGTCTAATCTGGAAATCACAGAAAAAGAAGGAAGTGAGAAGTGTGTTAAGTTACTGTTGAATAAAAAGCAATAATAGCTTTTATCAAGACAATCTTATTCACCATGATCTCGGCTTCATTCTTAAGAGCAGATCTCTGCCACCACGGACAAACCAGCTCACTGCAGACAGCTATGTACACATGTATGAACATTTTTCTTAAGAAGAAATAATTTTCAGTCCTTTCTTGTTTTGTTCTTGTAAAATATTTCATTGATTTAAGATGTCAGGAGGGAAAGAAATTGGAAAAGAAAACAACTAAACAGAATTTACTTTTGATCATCATTACATGACGTGCCAGGTAGTAGTAATTTCTGTTATGAAAGGTGACAATCAGACCTCCTCGGTGATCTCTGTGAATTCCAAGCATGCCGGCAATCGTCGTATAGTAAAATTGGATAGGTAAGTAACCGCAGCTTGAAAAGTTCTTGAATCAGAATGGAATACTGTCGTTACATCTTAGTGCGATAGTATAAAGGTTTTATGCAAGATTCGTACGTAAAAGGCTGGAATGGTTTAATTCACTTCCATTTTTAGCTTGTCTGTTCCGAAGAAAAAGTCGAGCTATTATGATCGTTGCGTCGTGCAAAAACTTTAATGTAGCCCATTACTCAAACAATTTAAAAGGTATCGATATGGACTTTGAATGCTTGCTTATCATGACAAGAGGCATTTGTAACACAAGAGGCATTATTCTGAAAGCTATTGTTTTGGAGTTTTGTCCCTTTTAAACTTATAATTTTTGTTAAAATTACTTATTTAGTTAAATGATATCAAAACTATCAAAGATATCAATATGAAACTAGGACTGCTTGCTTATCATGACAAGAGGCAGTTGTAACACAAGGGGCATTATTGTGAAAGCAATATTTTAGGAGTTAATCCCCTTTTTAACTTACATTTTTTGTCAAAATTGCTTATTAAGCTGAATGATTTCAAAACTATCCAAGGTATCAATATGAAACTTTGACTGCTTGCTTATTATGATAAGAGGCAATTGTAACACAAGGAACATTATTCTTAAAGCTTATTTTTTAAGAGTTTTGTCCCTTTTTAGCTCACCTGAGCACTGCTAATATGTTAATAAAATAATTCAAACCTAAAAGTTAAAATTGTTTTATACCATGTTTAAATCAATTAAAATTTCTGAATCCTAATGTCTAACGACTGTTCGAGAAAAAAAGAGTATTTGTATTGATTAAATAAGATGATAAGATGCGTATGAAACCGAGCCAATATCTTCAAATAGGTATATGAATATATATAATATAATATTATTAATGATAGGTAAATTCGGATTTCTGTAGGAAACACCCACAGCCGATATACGATTACGTTGTTCTTTCGCTGGAATGGCTTTCTATTTATATATGACATTTGAAGTTACATAGAAGGGAAATATATAAAATAGGATACAATATAAAATACAACATTAAAATGTGAATTAAACTAAACAAACAAATAAAATAAAGAATAAATAAAATGAATGAATTAATAATAAAGAATACCCAAAAGTTAAATTTTTTATGTAAACATTGACAGTTAACAGTAAACTTTAAAAAAAATTTAGCCAATCTACAGAGAAAATAAAAACTAGGCAGGTTGTAAGCTGAAAAACGTTTCATGAATGTAAAACTTGCATACATACATCTGCAGTTTTTGAAACATTTGATATATTTTAGTAGATCAGAGAAAGAAACAAAATAACCTTTCATCATCGAAAAAGTCAATTTTCATAGGAAGTGCTTCAAAATTGAAGTGCTTCAAAATTGACACGCACGGCTCACTTCTATGGTGGCCTTTTGCAGGACTGATTTGATTAGGTAAAAAGGTGTTTGACCGATTGCAAAACAGAATTTTTATACAAACCTCACAGGGGCTTAGCAAAAAAATGGTTTAGCCACCAAACAATGGTGAAGTAAGTAACTTATTTGACATCATTGGATGAAAGTCCACAGTGCTTCAGCATATAGAATTTAAGGAATAACTGCATTATTGTAAATGATTTCTTGCTTTTTAACGTGAAATTCCGTCAATCTAGGAGGTCAATCAGGATTATTGATGCATTCAGACCAAACTTGATTTCGTGACAGGATGGGGCATTTAATTCGTAAATCGATCGTCTGAAATAATGTCTATACAGAGAGTCTAATATTGTCCTGTTAAAGTATTTTATAAGAAAGGACATTAAAAAACACTAGCCTGCATTAAACTGATGCAGTATTGCGAAGTGTCGATTACAAACTGACAACAGAGGTATGTGTCTACAAATTTATCACAGAAGTTTGTGTAATTTTTAATATGATGCTGTTATAGTAAACTTTGTCGAGCATTAAGTATGCTTTAAAAATCGGAATTCTAGTAGACGTGATATATCTAAAATCAAGAGTGTCTTTATAAAATGATTTCAAAAACTGAACATTACTTTTTCTTGCTTTTTTCGCTGAAGCTTTTCATAATCTAGGAACTGACAGATTGTCTGTCGTCTCATGTTTGACATGCTAAAATTAACCGTTCAATGAATGTAAACAGTAAAATCGGAGATGTTTCTCTGCTTTTACATCTTCTCATTTGTTAAAGCATTTGTATTCCTGTGTTCAGGATGAAACATGGCAATAGCTTTAACAAAAATGCTCCACTTTTATAATAAAAATAGGAGCAAAGATGTGGCTACATGTGACAAACAATTATAGGAGAGAATGCGCATTAACAGTTGATGTACAGCGTAACAACCTTAATTTGAACTAGAGGTATTGCATCCAGCTGGAATATATGGAATAATGGTGACAAAATTCTCGTAGTTGCCGTAAAATACCACTTCTGGAGTTAGAGACTTGTTGCAATACAAAAAACCTTAAATTAATATGGTGCAACAAATTATAATACAGTAAATGAAAACACAGACAAATAACGTGGCTTTATTTCAAAGATTGAGAAACCTAACAAGTAAAACAGGTACAACGTTGAAATTCTGCTGACTTAATTAAAGTTGCTGGTACACAACCGTGTATCATCACTTTCTGAAGCTGGCTTGTTTGTGTAGATATAGTTGTTTTCACAAATTTAATAGATGATTGTTTAAAACAAGAGGGCCAATGGCCCTAACGCGCTCACCTGGGATCAAAAATGAAAAAAAATTGACGTAGCTTTAAAACAAAAAAGAAGGTCAGTAGATAAAAAATATAGGTCATGCTATGACGTTTTTGAAATCGGAACAAAAAACTGTAAACATGGTCCAAATTTCATTGCCATAGCTCCAAAAACAAGCAGGTCAGTAAGTCAAAAATATAGGTCATGCGATGACGTTTTTGAAATCGGAACAAAAAACTGTACACATGGTCCAAATTTCATTGCCATAGCTCTAAAACAAAAAGTAGGTCAGTAGGTCAAAAATATAGGTCATGCGATTACGTTTTTGAAATCGAAACGAAAATCTGTGCATATGGTTCAAATTTCATTGCTGTAGCTAAAAAAAAGGTCAAAAATATAGGTCAAGGAATGTTTTTGAAATCATGTTGAAAAACTGTACAAATGGTCGGAATCTTATTGCCATAAACTTAAAAAACGAGAAAACAAATTTTCCGCGGGGGGGCATGGGAGTGACCCCCAGGGGAGGGGGGATGACCCCACTGTGATCACAGTGCATACTACCAAATATCTAAGCTCCAGGCCTTGCAGTTTGTGACAATATAGTGAGTAATATAGTAAATTTTTTTGCTCTATAACTCTATGTAAAACATGTGACCCCTTGGGCGGGGCCAGTTTTGACCCAGAGGCCATAATTTGAACAATCTTGGTAGAGGTCTACTAGACAATGCTCAACACAAAATATCTAAGCTCCATGCCTTGCGGATTCTGACAAGAAGATTTTTTAAAGCTTTTCCTATATAACTATGTAAAACAAGTGACCCCTGGGGCGGGGCCATTTTTGACCCAGGAGCCATGATTTGAACAAACTTGGTAAAGGTTGACTGGACAATGCTGCACACCAAATATCTAAACTCTAGGCCTTGCGGTTTCTGACAAGAAGTTTTTAAAGTTTTTCCTATATAACTCTATGTAAAACATGAGACCCCTGGGGCGGGGCCATTTTTGACCCAGGAACCATGATTTGAACAGACTTGGTAAAGGTCCACTGCCCAATGCTGCACACCAAATATCTAAATTCTAGGCCTTGCGGTTTCTGACAAGAAGATTTTTTAAAGTTTTTCATATATAACTTTATGTAAAACATGTGACCCCTGGGGCGGGGCCATTTTTGACCCAGGAGCCATGATTTGAACAACTTGGTAAAGGTCGACTGGACAATGCTGCACACCAAATATCTAAACTCTAGGCCTTGTGGTTTCAGACAAGAAGATTTTTAAAGTTTTCCAATATAAGCCTATGTAAAATCAATTGACACCCCCCCCCCGCCCCGGACGTGGCCAAATTTGACCCCTGGGGTATAATTTGAACTTACTTGATAGAGGTCCACTAGGAAATGCTACATACCAAATCTTAAGGCTCAGGGCCTTGTGGTTTCAGACAAGAAGATTTTCAAAGTTTTTCCTTTAAGTTGCCATAGCAACCAGAGTTCTTGATGGAATTAAATTCTTTGAACAACTTTGGTAGAGCTTCATGCAAGGAATATCCCAGGCATGTTTCATCAATGTTAGCTCAGCGGTTTAGAAGGAGATGTTAAGTCAAATTGTTGACGACGCACTACGAACGCCGACGGACGCCGGACATTCAACAATCCCAAAAGCTCACCCTGAGCACACTCAGGTGGGCTAAAAACCGTTTTAAAATCATGACTTGGGTATACATTAAATACAGCTTTGCGTGAAAGCATATACAACTATATTTGGAAGAAAGTTTTTTTGCGGTAAATATGTCGGTTGCTTTTAAATTGTTGTGATAGACCACCGATTTGGATGACTGAATTTACGACGTAACTGTTCAGTTTTTAAATATAAAAAATAATTGCAATGCAAGCTGTACCAACGTCGTTTCCGAATATTGTAGAACATTGCAATGTCTTGTATAGATAGCGGAATTATGCAAAATCTCATTGTGGTGTCTGACCCTTCTAATCACTGTTCTTAAAGGTGAATTATTGAAACAACTGATATTGTAGAATGATTCTGTGTTTAGTAGAAGCAGATAGCGAGTCCTTGACATATTAATTATCAGTACGCAACAGGTATAAGAAACGAAAAAATACAAGTGTAATTAAAAACATACATATGTCCTCAGAGAGCAGAATATGAGATTTTACTGAACTTGATAATAAGAACTTGATAATAAGACGAGCACGTGGTCGAACTCTCCGAGCAGTCGTCAACCTGATGAATAATTAATGACTAATAAACAGAGTAACTGACATAGGCCAACATTTTCTTATACCTTTTATTGAACAAGTTCAGAAAAACAATTATTTTATTGAGCCTTTTCCGAGCGTTTAAACATTTGCTTTAATGAGTGGAGTAAAGTTTTACATTAAATGTTAACGTACGTCTGATTCTATTTATCACCTGACAAAAATTGTCTAAGCTGGTTATGATATACACGCTTTCAAAAATAGTTCCAAGCAACAGCAACAGTGATCCGATGCAATTAAAAATGTGAATACATTGATGTTAAATTTGAACTTTAGTAAACGGTCGACACCTTAGTTAAATCAACGTGATAACAAATCTACGGCAAGGCCTACGTAACAATCATTGATTTTATGTACTCATGAGAATTTCGAAAAAATATTCTATGCATTTAATTCAGATGATTTTATCTTCATATTTTTATCATAAATTATTCATTCAAAAATACTTTACATAATTATACAAAAATTATCATTTAGCAAGGGATTAATTTGGTTAAAATTTCCTTGTGTATTTTGCTGCGGCATGAATAAATAAACTCGCCCAGTATTTATTGAAAATTGACATTTTAGAATTGTGCCAAATGCATTTCACAGTGTTTCTTATCTTGTATGTTAAAAATCGCAGTATAACATAAATCACTTTACTCTGATGCAACAGATGCGTATCTTATATGAACGCGCCATTTAATTTAAAGGAACGGATGAAACTCTGTAAAAATTAAAATAAGATTGTCAATGTGAGGACATTACATACATTTGCAACAAAAAGATGTCATTGCAATTAGTTCGTATACTTGTAGTTATTTTAAGTAAACACTGGAGTGGAGGCGTTTTGTTTGAAATAAACACATTGTATATATTAACCTATGAGATTGATACTATCTTAGTTTCCTACTTCTGTGTTTTGCTTTTGAAATTACAATGTTTTAGCGTTTTGAAAGCACGTTCTAACGATAATCATTTGATGACAATGTAATATCATATCTTTTATCTATGTATTTAGATTGACTCATACCAGAAACTGTAATCAGGGGATTGGCTAAACATAATTGCTTCACTCTCTATCGAGAGGAAAGTTGTAATATCAATTAAATGATCATGTTATTTGAGCAAAGCTAAGAACATTAATAACAGTTTTAAGTTCACTTTGGTTGGAAAAAGAAATCGACATATGGTAAGGTAAAATCAACAAACAATAAACTCTTCGGCGAAGAGGCTGAAGCCAGCTGTTGACGTAGGATTCATTATTTTTTGTTGACAAATTTCTTTGAAATTCCAGGTGGTATTGGTACATAAAATTAGCTTAAAACAACAACATGTATTTTTCTCCATTAAGATAACACTTGCGATTGTTTATCAATGTTAACAAATAATTCAAAACTAAAAGTTAAAATTGTTTCATATCATGTTTAAATCAATTATAATTTCCGAATTCTAATGTCAAACGACTATTCGAGATAAAGAGTATTTATATTGATCAAATAAGATGATAAGATGTGTATGAAATGGTGCCAGTATCCTCGAATATGTATATGGATATATATTATATAATAAAATTAATGATAGGTGAATTTTGATTTCTTTGGGGGACACCCACCACCGATATTCGATTACGTTGTTTTTTCGCTGGATTGGCTTTCTATTTAGATATGACATTTGAAGTTATATAGAAGGGAAATATATGAAATAGGATACAATATAAAATACAATATTAAAATGTGAAATACTGATTAACAAGACACACACTCTTTTGATTATCTAGTTACTGTATGTTCACATCTTTTGATAAATAAATAAACTAAACAAACAAATTAAAAAATGAATAAATAAAATGAATGAATTAATAAAAAAAGAATACACAAAAGTTCAATTTTTTATGTAAACCATTGACAATTAACAGTAAACTTGTAATAATTATAGCCAGTCTGCAGGGAAAATATAAACTAGGCAGGTTGTAAGTTGAAAAACGTATCATGTTTCATATATTCATCTGCAGTTTTTGAAACATTTGATATGTTTTAGTAGATCAGAGAAAGTAACAAAAACCTTTCATCATCGGAAAAGTCAATTTTCATGGGAAGTGCTTCAAAATTGACAGGTACGGCTCACTTCTGTACGAAGTACCGTAAGGGCCATCGTGGTTAGACGTTATAGTCCAGAGGGCGACAATGCGATAGTGCGATAATGCGATGGCGACAGTGCGATAATGCGATGGCGACAGTGCGAAAATGCGATGGCGACCGTGCGATAACGCGATAATGCGATGACGATAATGCGATGGCGACAATGCAATAACGCGATAGTGCGATAGCGACAATGCGATAGTCATATCATACTGTCGCCATTGCAGCATCGCACTGTCGCCATCGCACTATCGCATTGTCGCCATCGCACTTTCGCGTTTTCGCATCGTCGCCATCGCACAGTCGCCATCGCATTATCACACTATCGCATTGTCGCCTTCTGGATTGTAACGTCTAACCACGATGGCCCGATGACGGTATTCCGTATTATAAAGCCATCCATTTTAAGTTTCTGCAATTGTTTTTATTTCGTAAAACTCGCTTGTGTACATACTAAAAAACGATGTGGGCATGTGTACCGGAAGGCGATAGTCGACAATGCGATAGTGCGATAACTCGACAATGCGATAGTGCGATGTCGACAGTGCGATAATGCGATGGCGACAATGCGATAGTGCGATGCCGACAGTGCGATAATGCGATGACGACAGTACGATAATGCGAAAACACGATAGTGCGATGGCGACAATGTCATAGTGCGATGGCGACAATGCGATGATGCGATGGCGACAGTACGATATGACTATCGCATTGTCGCCATCGCGTTATCGCATTGTCGCCATCGCATTATCGCATTGTCACCATCGCATTATCGCACTGTCGCCATTGCACTATCGCATTGTCGCCCTCTAGATTATAACGTCTAACCACGATGGCCATAACGGTATTCCGTACTTCTATGGTGGTCTTTTGCAGAACTGACTTGATTAGGTAAAAAGGTGTTTGACCGATTGCAAAACAGAATTTGTTTTCAAACCTCACGGGGGCTTAGCAAAAAAATGGTTGAACTACCAAAAATGGTGTAGTTAATAATTGATTAGACATCATTAGATGAAAATCCACAGTGCTTCAGCAATACAATTGAAGCAATAACTGCATTAATGTAAATGATTTCTTGCTTTTTAACATGAAATTCCGTCAATCTAGGAGGTCAATCACGATTATTGATGCATTCAGACCAAACTTGATCTTGTGACAGGATGGGGCATTTAATGCGTCAATCGATCGTCTGAAATAATGTCTTTACTTTGATATTGTCCTGTTAAAGTATTTTATAAGAAAGGACATTTAAAAAACACTAGCCTGCATTACACTGGTGCAGTATTGCAGTGTTGATTACAAACTGACAACAGAGGTATGTGTCTACAAACTGGCAACAGAAGTTTGTGTAATTTTTAACATGATGCTGTTATGGTAAAATTTGTGGAGCATTACGTATGTTATAAAAATCGGAATTCTAGTAGACGTGATATATCTAAAATCAAGAGTGTCTTTATAAAATGATTTCAAAAACTGAACATTACTTTTTCTTGCTTTTTTCGCTAAAGCTTTTCATAATCTAGGAAATGACAGATTGTCTGTCGTCTCAAGTTTGACATGCTAAAATTAACCGTTCAATGAATGTAAACAGTAAAATCGGAGATGTTTCTCTGCTTTTACATCTTCTCATTTGTAAAAGCATTTGTATTCCTGTGTTCAGGATGAAACATGGGAAACATGGCAATAGCTTTAACAAAAATGCTCCACTTTTATAATCAAAATAGGAGCAAAGATGTGGCTACATGAGACAAACAATTATAGGAGAGAAGACATAATTATATGTTGTAATGCAAATATAATTGAAGATGTACAGAATGTAGTAAATTGTAGTGGAAGACAGGTAATTACTGAGGGAAGTGGAAGGCAGTAAATTTAGAAAACAATAATAATGTTTAATCTATACTTATACAGAATTTCCCTTAACAGTTGATGTACAGTGTAACAACCTTAATTTGAACTAGAGGTATTGCATCCAGCTGGAATATGTGTAATTAAGGGGACAAAATTCTCGTAGTTGCCGTAAAATACCACTTCTGGAGTTTAGAGACATGTTGCAACACAAAGAACCTTTAATTAATATTGTGCAACATATTATAATACAGTAAATGCAAAATCAGACAAATAATCTGACTTTATTTCAAATATTTAGAAACCTAACATGTAAAACAGATACAAATCTGAAATTCTGCTGACTTAATTAAAGTTGCTGGTACACAACTATGTATCATCACTTTCTGAAGCTGGCTTATTGTGTAGATATAGTTCTGTTCACAAATTAAATAGATGATTGTTTAAACAAAATCGTTTTAAAATCATGACTTGGGTATACATTAAATAGTGCTGATACAACGTTGCGTGAAAGCATATACAGCTATATTTGGAAGATTTTTTTTCCGGTAAATATGTCGGTTGCTTTTAAATTGTTGTGATAGACCACCGATTTGGATGACTGAATTTAACTAACGACGTAACTGTTCAGTTTTTGAATATACAAATAATTGCAATGCAAGCTTGCAATAAGACTTTGTGTGTGGGCGGGGGAATGGGGGTGGGTCGGTGGGGGGGGGGGGCGGGAACAAACTGTACCAACGTCGTTTACGAATATTGTAGAACAATATCTTATATGGATAGCGGAATTATGCAAAAACTCATTGTGGTGTCTGTCCCATCTAATCACTGTTCTTAAAAGTGAATTATTGAAACAAATGATATTATAGAATGATTCTGTGTTTAGTAGAAGCAGATAGCGAGTCCTTGACATATTATCAGTACGCAACAGGTATAAGAAACGAAAAAATACAAGTGTAATAAAGGTACATAAAAAACATACAAATGTCCTCAGAGAGCAGAAAATGAGATTTTTCTGATCTTGATAATAAGAACTTGATAATAAGACGAGCACGTGGTCGAACTCTCCGAGCAGTCGTCAACCTGATGAATAACTAATGACTAATAAACAGAGTAACTGACATAGACCAACATTTTCTTTCAACTTTTATTGAACAGGTTCAGAAATACAATTATTTTATTAGGCCTTTTCCGAGCGTTAAAACATTTGCTTTAATGAGTGGAGTAAAGTTTTACATCAAATGTTAACGTACGTCTGTTTCTATTTATCACCTGACAAAAATTGAAAAATATGGTAATGATATACACGCTTTCAAAAATAGTTCCAAGCAACAGCAACAGTGATCCGATGCAATTAAAATGTGAATACATTGATGTTAAATTTGAACTTTAGTAAACGGTCGACACCTTAGTTAAATCAACGTATTGTTCTGTGATAACAAATTCACGGCAAGGCCTACGTAACAATCATTGATTTTATGTACTCATGAGAATTTCGAATAAACATTCCATGCATTTCATTCAGATGATTTTATCTTCATATTTTTATTATAAATTATTCATTCAAAAATACTTTACATAATTATACAATAATTATCATTTAGCAAGGGATTAATTTTGTTAAAACTTCCCTGTGTATTTTGCTGAATAAATAAACTCGCCCAGTTTTTATTGAAAATTGACATTTTAGAATTGTGCCAAATGCATTTCACAGTTTTTCTTATTTTGTATATTAAAATCGCAGTATAACATACATCACTTAACTCTGATTCAACAGATGCGTATCTTACATGGACGCGCTATTTAATTTAAAGGAACGGATGGAAGTCTGTATAAATTAAAATAGGATTGTCAATGTGAGGAAAGACAACCGTAATATATTTCGTAGTTAGCATTAGACATCAGTAGTTCGCTTATTCAAAGACCAAGATGCATAGTCTGAATAAGAGATTATACCTCTTTATTTCATATTGTTACTAGTAAAAGTCTTTGCAACGTTTTTTAAGATATCTTGGCGACTGCTTACATTCGTACTAGTCAGTACACATGACGAATGAAGGACTTAGAGGTCATGGCAAAATGATGACATATGTATAAGAATATGTTACATCTGACTTGAGAGTTCAACATTCTGTTAGTACTCCACAACAAATGCAACTAGTGAACAGTGATCATAATTCATAAGATCTTCTTGTTTGGCTGTTTGTGTATATCACACACACACGCACGCATCCACGTGTATGTATCTATTCGTCATCACGACAACAGCTCTTGAACCAGAAACAATAACTGCCCATTCATATAGGAACGATGTCAGAAAGCCAATGTACAAAGTATCATTGAGGCAAATCTATAATTTTACAAAAATTTATATCAACATTGTGTTGGGACAAAAGGCCTCCTGCTTTTGAATGTCGAAACATACGCCGCAGTAGGCTCATAAATACGATTGCCTATTTAAAATTAATGCAGACATGTAGTAAATTGTAAAAGCTTTTAACAAAATAAATAAATGCTTTAAAAATACAGCAGTGAAAGCTGTTCATAATCTGAAATGACTGAATACTGTTAAATCGGCTTTTAAATCATTCCTGAAGTACAATACATTTTGGGTAAAATCCCAGAAGGAAACAATACCAGCAAAGTATTTCCTATGGTTCCACATACATCAGTCTTTAGACTTCAATAGATTTTTATCAAATCCCAAGAAGCAACAGCAACTTTTTTTTTCACCAACATATTTCACTGTTTAATCGCTTGAAACACAGCTATGTACGTGTCTGTTTATACCACTACGGGAGCTTGTGTTGCATTAGCACTAAGATTAATTAGCTTTTGGGGAAACATTGCTCACAAAAAACGACATTTATGTTTTTGAACCGCCAGGCTCTTTGCAATCAGTTTTTTTCCATGTGGCTCAGAACTATTTTTTTCCTTCTTTACTCAACGGATTGGACGGGTATCCTACGGCAATTGTAACTCCACTAAAAAGTAGATCAAGCCCTAAAATGTAACACACTTCGAAGAATTGCAGTAGAGTTGTCGCTTTAGATCCAGTTAAACTCCTAGAAAAAGTTTAAATAGTTAAGGCCTTGGAGTTAGAATATACAATCAATATCTTAGACATGGAATACTCAGTGAATTTCTTGAAAAGAAAAATCCATGAATGCTCTGGAGATAGAAAGAAAATCAGTATAAATTAAACCTAATTGTCATAACCACTGGTAAATTTCTTAGAGACAGCTAATGACTGAAAGACTTTTACGTTTAACTATACAGGAGAAATAATAAAGTCACCTGTCGTTAGAGGCAGTAATGGGAACAGATCTGGTGGTTTGGTGGCCCAGAAAAATCGTTTTTTTTTTGTTTTCCCCTGAAAGCATGGAAATCTGAAGTAGTTTAATAAAATTAAGAAGCATCCTTTTCTACAAATACTGTGGCAGCTAAATGTACAAGCTGGTATTTTTCTAATGTCACTCCTACTTTTACTTGCTGGTCCTGCACTACCTCGTCCTCTTTGAAATGTCATTTTATATTCAGGATATATTACCATGGAGCATACCAGTTATGAACGAGATATCAATTCTCATTTGGCGGCTCTCTGGATGTTTAGTCCTTTGATTAAGATCTGATACTCAACAATACTCTATGCTTAAGACCAGTATATGATGCAATGGATCAAATCAAGTAAAACCTAAGATAGTATTTGATGAAGATTGAATGTTTAAATCTTACCATCTTGTCTGTCTGTAGATAGTATTGGATGAGTAAAGGACTGAAAATTGCATGTTTAAATCTTACCATATTGTCTATCTCCAGATAGTATTGGACGAGTAAAGGACTGAAAATTGCATGTTTTCATCTTGCCATATTGTCTATTTCCAGATAGTATTGGATGAGTAAAGGACTAACAATAGCATGTTTTCATCTTGCCATATTGTCTATCTCCAGATAGTATTGGATGAGTAAAGGACTGAAAATTGCATGTTTAAATCTTACCATATTGTCTATCTCCAGATAGTATTGGATGAGTAAAGGACTGAAAATTGCATGTTTAAATCTTACCATATTGTCTATCTCCAGATAGTATTGGATGAGTAAAGGACTGAAAATTGCATGTTTAAATCTTACCATCTTGTCTGTCTGTAGATAGTATTGGATGAGTAAAGGACTGAAAATTGCATGTTTTCATCTTGCCATATTGTCTATCTCCAGATAGTATTGGATGAGTAAAGGACTGAAAATTGCATGTTTTCATCTTGCCATATTGTCTATCTCGACAGAGAAATAATAGTTTAGGATGTATACTGTCTGAAATTGTTTATTTTCAGTTTTTCTTAATGTTCTTTGTAAGTGGCGAGAATTTTCTTTCAACACTAAATTCAACGAATTATCTTGTACTCCTTGTATTACAGAGATCTTGAGTCATTCGACTAATTGGAATGTTTTGCAAATTTCTAACCTTTACGCCTAGAATAGTTAAATTCTTTTACAAAAACCGCTTCATCCAATATTCTTCATTGTATTTTAGTACAAACATTCTAGATCCTTAGATGTAAACAGCATGCTTTATAATGTATTTGTAGACTTTTTCACTCATTGTTTGTGACTTACTGATCTTTATCCATGACACACAAGTACAAGGAACTCTACGAAATTCAATAAAGAAAACTGCTAACTTCGCAATAAGTCACGAAAATGAAGTTTTTGTTGAATAATACTGAACAATAATTTGTTCTTTAAAACTTTTATTTCCTGATGAAATAGTTGTGCACTTCCAATGACACGATCCATAGGTTTTGATCTAGCGGGCGGACTATTTTTATACTTCTAATCATGTTTGAAAGCCATTTAACCAGGAAGTGACTTGTTAATATTTCATGTTTTAAATAATTATACGATCATTTAAACATCAAACACGTCATCCCACATAAATACTGAAACACGCCTGGAACATAATTTTACACCTCATTGAGCCCGTAGTGCAAGTATAGTGCTTAGTTAAGACATGTTTATTTTACCCTTTTCATTTATTTTCATTTCCAAAATCATATAAAATACAACGCGGGGAATCACGTAACTAAATTTGGTAACTTACACGAAACCATGGCCGCCAGACACCGCAGATTCGCCAAAAAAATCGGTACTTTTTCAGGTAAATCTGTTTTGTTATCGCTCTGGTCAGATTTTTACCTATCCTTACATATTGTCACTTCCAAGCGCTTTCTCCGGCTATATACAGATCTCTTCAAGGTCAAGTTTTGGAGAACACTTCGACACAAAACGGACTTACCTGAATTTGAAGGCGAATCGATGGTGTCTGGCGGCCATTTTTTTTCAAATTTAGTCACGTGATTCCCCGCATTGACATAGATGATGCGAAAACAAATTATCTAAGCGTCAGAAGAATTTGTTCTAATACAGCACCAGAACAAACCAAAGAGAAAAAAACAACAAACAAACAAAGAGAACACAAAACAGAACAGCATTTTATCTCTCTTTGTTTAAATCTAGCAACAAGTATATGGAACAATATATAAAGTTTATGGTAAACCCTTTTTACTTGATTACAACAAGAACAAGAGCTATAAGGGAGGAAAGGGAAAAAGAAAGATTATCTAGTTTTATTTTTGACTTTTTTATTGTAGCTCACTGGCCATTTGAGAGAAAATGCGTTAAACCTTGATATTGTCAGTCTTGTTTTGTAATTATCATGCTGTTATACTGTTATTGGTTATCAATATGCATGTTGTATCATTTTAAGAAGGTAAAAATAATTAACATAAGAGCTGAAATAACAAATAAATGACATTTCGGTCTACATATAGACATATACAATTGCTGTGCTCTTTGTGTTATTAATCTATTATATCAGAATACGATATAAGGATGTTATACATACTTTCCATATAAAGACAACAGAAGTGCTACATGTTCTGTAATAGTTCTGTGTGCGTGGCTTTGTATTATGAAGTAATGCACTACGTGTTCTATGGCCTAATATTCGAGCAAACGAAAACAAAAAATACAAAAAAACAAAACAACAAGAAACCCCAAAAGATGAGCAAAAACATTCACCAGCAATGTCTGGTTATCCGCAGGAAAACAAGCAGGGACAGCCGTTCTTTGCACATGACATGACGTGAGGAAGTTGTCACAAAAAAGACTTACGAAAATTCAAAGTCAGATTTGGTTATCTGCGGAAAACTAAACCAAGCAATTATTATTCCATATTTCTCTTATATCTGTAAATATAATAACATGTTCGTTTAATGCTCCATGACATTTTGATGTTGAAAACAATTTTCAGGCAAAAATGTTTCAAACCAGGAACAGCCATACATATTATTGGTCTATTGTAGACTAAACCATAAATAAGAGGGGAAAACAATTTGTACAGTAATTGGAACTGTTAGATGAAATCTAGATGGGAATTCATGAAACTTGAATCAAACATCAATCAATGCTATATGTTAAATGTTCATTGAAATTTGAGGACATCAACCAATAAAGCATAATGCTAAAGGAAGTCTTACTGATGCCATGAAATACCGCGAATTAATGAGGACGGTTGAACTGTTGATGCAATCTACCTTCAGTTGTTCCCGTGATATAGTGGAGTAAACAAAGCTACAATCGATCGTTTTGAAAAAAATGTCTTTACATGGATTTACTCCGAAATAAATAAGAAAAATGATAAATAAAAGCCCACAGAACGGTGAAGTTCCTACTCAAATATTAAGTGAAATCCAAATTAGAAATACTAAATGTTATTAAAGATGTTAACCTTTACATTTTCTTGTTCAACTTCCATGTAAACACTATGTAAATTTAAATCCATGTAAAAACTATATAAAAAAGCGCCAGTCTTAAATTTTTCTTTATATATATGAGTCTGTATGACCGTTCACTGATTACAATGTTTGAAATAAATCAGGTAGACCACGATAACAGTGATGTCATGGTATACTCGTCTCAGCTGTTTGAAGGGCTTGAACGCATACGGATCCAGAAATATTTAACTTATTACAGTTCTGTACAACTTTAAGAATTCAACCACCTAACTAAGCGTTATTTATGTCACTTTTGAAGTTAAGATTTAAAACCTTGAAAAAAATCTTAACACAATTAAGGCAACAGTATCGAGTGTCTTTCTTACTGCTTTAAATTCCAGGTTGACCATTTTTTTCTAAATTAAAAATTCGTCAGTATCAGTAAAGATATGCCGGCCAATGGTCAACGTGATTAAAAATTGATCAGTATCAGTAAAGATATGCCGGCCAAAGGTCCACGTGATTAAAAATTGATCAGTATCAGTAAAGATATGCCGGCAATGGTCCACGTGATTAAAAATTGATCAGTATCAGTAAAGATATGCCCGCCAATGGTCCACGTGATTCACACAATTCTTATTATTTTTATACCTAAAAATAATGAAATAGTATAGATATTCTGGTAGACATTTTTACACTGTAAATGATCATCGTGTCCATGTAATTCAGAAACAAGGTTAAAAAAATCGATTGTTTTCACATCGTTCTTTAACTGAAAAAAAATCCTAGGGAAAAACTGACAAAACTGATAATTTCTAACTATTAAAATGGCAATAGATATTTTTATCTTTATTTACATGCGTATAATATTTAAAGTACTCTTTTCGACATTAATCAGTGTCTTAAAGTACACCATCGGCATTTTTTCCATCGGAGAAGCCACCGTTATAGGACTTCTTTTCAAACAAGCTTACTGCATTTACAGTTAAATATAGAAGACCCAGAAATTCTACATACATATTTAACGAGACAACGGCTTTTGCGTTCCTTTTTAAAGGTTTGGTACTCAGTTCTTTATTTTTGAATTGCCTTCTGTATACAAGTTGAAGTCAAATTATTTACCATTGCTGAAACTTTCATGACATTTTTTTATCGAAATACGTTGTGCATTAGTAAAAATGAGATTTCTCTAAAAAGAAAATTTTACAAAGCAGGCTAATAATTCAATCTGTTCATTCGAACTATATTGCCGCATGACACCATTTTCACGGACATTCGGATTTGCAATATTTGAACAGTTACAGACTAAAATATATTGGGTTCAATATGTGTTTTTACGGACCTGTAAAAACTTCGCCCTCGGTCAATATCATTTTTACAGGTCCGTAAAAACACTTATTGACCGAAACATAAGTCTATAAGTGTTATATTATGTACTCTACTCAAATGTTGGTTTAAGCGCGCATGATAATTACACATTTGTGAAAAATTTTCAGATGTTTTCTACTTTCTGGGGGTCGTTTATCTCTTTTTACGGATCTACGCGTGCAACACTCTCGACAAATGAAATGAGTGCGTTTAAGTTCCGACTATATACTATTGCCAACTATGTATTAACAACAAACGTTAAACACCCTTAAAGTATTTTCAAAAGTACGTTATAATCTTTGTTTAAAACCAATAAAAGAAAAAAGTTTCAGAGCAATCACCTTATCCCATACATTATAATTAAAACGAATATAAACAACCACTTCAAAACATGTTGTAATGTTTAAAACACAGTCAAATATCTCCTAAAATATAATTATTGATTGCGGGAGGATGTTGTCACTTCTCTTAATTTAGAAGAAAAAAGAAGGCTCATTCTCCAGGATTTATTCTGTGGTGATCGCGGTTAGACTGAAAACACAAGAACAACAAAAAATATCCATGTCTTGTAACTGCAAAAAGAGTAATATTCACATGTTTAATTAAGGTTCTCGCCAGAAACTTGAGAGTAAATACTGTGCAATTTCATCAAATTTGCTAAGCTGAAATGCTTAAAACAATATTTCATGCAAGTTTACGATTACAACCATTTCTATTTTAAAATAATAATATTAATGAATCTGAACACAGTAAAGTTCATTTTTCATTATACTACAGTCTTGAAAAAAACACTACTTTTCCAAGAACTAACAAACAAATTTTGGAAGAAATGTGTTTCGTTTTTCAGATCGATTCCTTATCAAGTTCACATTTTACTGGCCTGATAAGTAACTTATTATAAGTTACTTTATAATAACACCAGATATTATCATTAAAACTATCACAAGTTTATGAGATAAGCAGACATGATTCATTTATATACATCTACCCTAACGTTGCACTTGATCAACTGCAAATCGCACACAAAATTGCACGTTTATTGTTTTGACGATTTTTTGTTGATTGATTGCTTGTTCTTAACATTTTAATTTCAAATCAATAACACTGCACAATAATTTTAACACTATGTAGTCATTGTGCATTTATAACGAGGTAAAATGCAATCGTCTTGGATGATAAAAGTTTAAATGTCATGTTACGATATATATCACAAACTTATCAAAAAGTCGTACAATCATTAGACAAATACGGATTGTCAAGTAGCACTTACAATGCTCGTCTTTCCATTGGTTAACTCATTAAAACAATTCTAAATATTAATTCAAAATATGTCTCCCTAACGAACGTTTCACACTAGATTTTTAAGAATATCAGCGAATACTTTAAAGTTTCAAGTTTTTTGAGCGAATAGGCAAACATTTTCCTTTCGCAATGTACATTTAAACAGAAAGAATATCCAAATACAATGTACAAATCAATCAACATACACACATTCATACACAAGTAGAAAGAATAGGAGCATAATCTAAGAAGCAGGTAAACTGTCAACTCGTTTTAAAAAGCTTCTCGATGTACAACTACATTTAAAGAGTGTTCTATTTGCTAGAACCCAAAAATGAAACCTGTTCATTAAAGTTTTAGTTTTTCATTTCATAAATCAGCACAAACACCAACATTATTACCTTTTACAATCATTTCTGGGTCACCATAGAATAAACACTCTGAAGAAAAACTCAATCTGGCAAAACAGAATTAAGGTGAATAAGACAGCAAGGCAAATAGAAATGTTGTTGAGCTGTTTATTTGAACATAGAATTACTTTATAGAAACTTACAATTAAAAGCATTGCGTGTGTCTACCTCATATATCGGAAGGTTAACATTTCTGAAAAAAAGTATTTCAAGATAAAATGTCAGATAACAGTTGAATGATCAAAGTTAGATATTTTAAACTCCCCTTTTATAACTGTCTGCGCACTGAATGACATATCATACATATACATTTGTTTTTCTCTCGATCTTTAAGATTTTTTTTAAAGTCATATTTCTAGATTATACCGCCATTCTGCAGATTGGTATATTATCGCACCAGTTTGTTGTTTCTTCACAATCGTTCATCCTACGTCCGAAAAAAAAGGTTTTTACGTCAGATAGTGCTAGAAATGTTTAGCTCGTCTTTGTTCAAAGACAATATCTTTATTAATACACGAGACAATGACTTTTCTCACCTTCTTATAGTATTAATAAAGATTTTAAAGATGTTACAGATTGAATCCTAACAGTGAGATATATTTCGATTTCCAACCTCCTTCTAGTAAATGAAAAGGAAGAAAAGAAAGAAAAAAAGAAAGAAAAAACACACCAAGAAAGTTGTCATAAATGATAAATACAAGTCACAAGACTCTGTCTCTTCATTCAAAGTAAAGTTGATATATGAATTTTTTAAGTGCTATGACATTTCATTTCTCAAACGCATAACAACCTAACATAAATTGATAACGTAAAAGTTGTTACAAATCTATCATTCTGAGTTATTTATCGTCGGTACCGGTTGCCCATATGAACAACGCTTCGCTGAAGAGATTCGTTGAGGAAGATACAGATCACATTCCCTTTTTAATGCTCATTGTATAGGAACTCTTTTCAACGTCTCATCCAGAAGATAATTAGTAATGTCAGTAGAAGAGCTGGGGATCGAACAATAATCAAAATTAAAGAATACAAAAAGGAATCAACAATAATTACTAGCAATGAGCCTTTCATCATCGTAAAAGTCAATTTTCACGGTAAATTCTTTAAAATCGAAAGAAAAAAATGCAAAACCCCACGGGCAGAAGATTGCCAAAGTCAGTTTTGCATTCATCGAAAATCTAGTTTACTTATGCTCCGAGCTGGTTAAGGTCTAAAAAACTCACTAGTCACCACCTAACATAACGGGATCCGTTCTTCCCCAGAACTAAACTAAACTATAATGAACTGGATCACACAGAGTGGTGATTATGTTTCACTCGTGGATTTGTTTTTTGAGAAAGTCTTCTTAATGCCTACCTTCCAATAATGATGGTTAGTTTCACTCTCAAAGCTGAAACTTTTCTTTTTGCCCTGAAATTATATAAAAGAAGACAATTACAAATTAAATGACATTCCAATTCCTTTGAATGCTGCGCATTTTATCGTACGCCCAAATCATGTTGGAAGCCAGAAAGAACTCTTCCGGCTGACGAACAGTGGCACGCCGATGGTTTCCTGGCAGCTGTGTACACAATGCAGTTCCTCCTCTTCAACATTATCTTTCTAGCAACGCTTTTCATGGTGCGAGCAAACATCTCCTGTACTAGTTTTGACTTTCAGCTGTACACATAGTTATAATACACGGCCAATTCACTGTCTACACTGAGAAAATACTAAGCACGTCATCTTTAATGTATTTTAGTACTAAAATTCTCGATCCTTAAATGTTACGAAATTCATATGAATTAATATGCATGCTTTATAACGTATTTACATACTTTTTCACTCATTGTTTGATACTTACTGATCTTAATCCATGACGCATGCGTACAAGGAACTCTACGAATAAAGAAAACTGCTGACGTCCCAATAAGACAAGAAAATCAAGTATTCGTTGAATTATGCTGAACAATTGTTTGTTCTTTAAAACTTTTATTTCCTGATGAAATAGCTGTGCACTTTCAATGACACGATCCACAGGTTTTTATTAAGCGGGTGGGCTATTTTTATACTTCTAAGCATGTTTGAAAGCCATTTAACCAGGAAGTGACTTGTCAATATTTCATGTTTTAAATAATTATACGATTAAACATCAAACGCGCCATCCCACTTAAAATATTGAAACACACCTGGAACATATTTTTACACCTCAATGAGCCCGTAGTGTAAGTTTAGTGCTTATTTAAAACAGTCATGTTTATTTTACTTTTTTCATTCATTTTCATTCCACTTTTTCTAGAGAACTTGATATTAGGTATTTAAACATAATTTTATCAAAACAGTCGACAACTGTTTTGCTCTTTTAGTCAATAAGAAAGTAATTGTTTCGATGTTTTTGCAGGAAGAATGCGGTATGTCATCAACATAACATGCTTGCGTTTTAAGCGCCTAATTTAAATATAAAACACGAAAACAAAATGGATAATGACACATGGAAATATATCTTAATGAATCTAGGAGCCAAGTAATTGTTACTTTAATGTAATTTTTTTTCCAAGCACCGTTAAAGTAAAGGATAGTCTTTCAAATCTTAGTTGTGTATTTTGTAAGATATTAATATGTAAAAGAGATATCGTAGCTAGTCAAACGTATAGTTAATCTAAAAATGTAACTAACGTATAGCCACAATATACGACATTCAATCTAATAAGCTGAACAAAAGATTTATTTCAGAATACGTATTTAAGATAAAATTGATGGACACAGGCCCACATTTGAAACACTGCTGAATTAGGCATTGATCTGGTTTACAACTTATTATTATTATTTGATTGAAAGTACAGAGGGCTTTTATCTAAATTCCTCTAAAACAAACGTATAGATGGTACAGATGAAGTGAAAACAAATTATATAAGCGTTAAGCGTCAGAAGAATTTGTTTTAATAAAGCATCAGAACATTTCCTTTAGCAAACACAAAAAGAAAGAAAAAACAGAACAACAAGATACCTTGCATTTAATCTCTGTGTAAATCCAGCAACAAGTATATGGAACAAGTGTATAAAGTTTATGTGAATCCTTTTTACTTGATAAAAACAAGAACTATAAGGGAGGGAAGGAAAAAAGAAAGATGTTTCAATACATTACCTAGTTTTATTTTTGATTTTTTTTTGTTGTAGGTCACTGTCAATTTGAAAGACAATGCCTTAAACCTTGTCAGTCTTGTTTGGTAATTATCATGCTCTGACTGGTTATCAATATGCACGTTGTATTTAAATATTTCAGAAAGTCTTTTAGGGATGTTTAATTAACAGAATACTCTTTACACGAAAGTACAAATTTAGGAAGACAGTAAAAGAACTGTCAGATGGAAGAAAGACTTTAAGTGAAACTTATTTTAAGAAGGTAAAACTAATTGACATAGAGCTAAAATAACATATACATATACAATTGCTGTAGTCTTTGTTTTATTAAGCTATTATATCAGAATATGATACAAGAATGTTATACACACTTTTCCTATGCAAACAACAGAAGTGTTACATGTTCTGTAATAGTTCTGTGTGCGCGGATTTGTATTCACAAGTAATGCACTACATGTTCTATGTCCGAATCCCTGAGCAAAAGAAAAAAAGGGAGAAACACCTGAAGATGTGTAAAACATTCAGCAGCAATGTTTGGTTATCTGCAGGAGAACAAGCAGGCACAGCCGTTCGTCGCACGTGACATGACGTGAGGAATTGTCACAAAATAAAGACCTACGAATATTCAATTTCAGATTTGGTTATCTACAGAAAATTGAAACAAGCGATTAGCATTCAATATTTTTCTCATATCTGTAAATATAATGACATGGTCGTTTAATGCTTCATGCCGTTTTGATGTTAAAAAGAATTTGCAGGCGAAAATGTTTCAAATGGGGAATGGCACTGATTGATATTGGTATATTGAGACGTTACTAAAGCGTAAATAAGATTGGTAAAGCAATTGGAGCTGTTATATGAAATCTAGATGGGAATTCATAAAACTTGAATCAAACACTAATCAATTAATGCTAATATGTTAAATTTTCATTCAAATTGGAGGAAATCGGATGAAAATTCAATACCAGTAAAACATTGTGTTAAAGGAAGTCTTACTGATGCCATAAAATACCACAAATTAATGAGGACTGTTGAACTTTTGATTCGTTTTACATTTCGTTATTCTCGTATTTAGTTAAATATAGAAGAAGCAGAGATTTCTAGATACATATTTAATGAGAGAACGGGTAGGCGTACATTTATTTTTTAAAAATCTGGTACTCATTTCTTTATTTTTGAATTGCTATCTTTATACAAGTTGAAGTCAGATTAATTAATTCGGGTAAAACATCATTTTCATGACAAAGATCATTTTATCAAAATACGTTGAGCATCAGGAAGAATGAGATTTCTCTAAAAACAAAAATGCTTTACAAGTCAGGTAAAAAATCAATTTATTTATCTATTTTTATCGAACGCTTTGGATAATATTGAACTATATTGCCCCATGACACAATTTTTCTGGACATTCGGATTTGAAATATTTGTATTATACAGTCATAGACTTATGCTGAGGTCAATATGAGTTTTTACGGACCTGTAAAAACTTCGCCCAAGGTCAATATCATTTTATAGGTCCGAAGGACACGTATTGATCGAAAACAGAAGTCTGTAAGTATTATATTATACACCCTACTGAATGAAGGGTGAAAGTTTTAAGTTTGCATGATAATTACACATTCGTGAAAATTTTGCACATGTTTATTACCTTTTTTTTTTTGGGGGGGGGGGGGGGGGTGAATCTATCTTTTTTTTTTGATCCGCGCGTAGACATTCTCTCTCGATAATATAAGTGCATTTTAGTTCCGTATATACTATTAACAACTTCATATTAACAAAAAGGTTCAACATTCTTAATTCTTGCAGCTGTTACGTATTTTCAAAAGTACGTTATAATTTTAGTCAAAAACCAATAAAAGAAAAAAACAGACTTTAGAGCCATCACTGTATTCGATGCATTATAATTAAAACGAATATAAAACACTTCAAAACATGTTGTTGTCATGTTTAAGACACAGTCAAGTATCTCCTAAATATAATTATTGGTTGTGGAAGGATGTTGTCACTTCTCTTAATTTAGAAGAAAAAAGAAGGCTCATTTTCCAGGATTTTATTCTTTGGATAACTGATTTGCGGTTAGACTGTAAAGACAAGAACAACAGAAATTACTCATGTCTTGTAACTGTAAAGGAGTAATATTCACTTGTCTAATTAAGGTCTTCGTCAAGAACTTGAGTGTAAACACTGTGCAATTTTATCAAATTTTATAAGTTTAAATACTTTAAACAATATTTTACGTACACTTATGATAACCACCATTACTTTTTTAAGATAATGATAATGATCATGAAAACAGTAAAGGACCATTTGGATTATACTACAGTCATGCGAAAATCACCACTCTGCAAGATCTTGGAAGAAATGTCTTTCGTTTTTCAGATCGATTCCTTATTAAAAACACTTTTTGACAGGTCTTGTTAGTGACTGTATCATGACACAAGTTATTATCATTATAATTATCATCAGTTTACGAATTCAGCATCCATGATTCGTTAATAGCAACATTTTTATATCTATCCTAATCAAGTCGCACTTGACCAACTGCAAATCGCACACAAAATTACACGTTTATTCACTTATCACGATTTATGTTGTTTAATTGCTTGATGCTAACATGTTAATTTTTAAATAATAATAATGCACCATAATTTGTACAGGTATGTGGTTATTATGCATTTAAAACGAGATAAACACAGTCGGCAAGGATGATAAACGTTTAAATGTCTTGGTAAGATATAAATCACAAACTAAATAACATTTCTTTTATAACCATTAGTCGATTGTCAAACAGCTTTTGCAATGGATTTTTGCTACCATTGATTGACCCATTAAAACAAATCAAAATTTTAATTAACTATATGTCTCTAAAATGAAGAGAAAACTGAAGATAGCATGTCTCACGTATCACACAAAATTTTATAAGCACTTTTTATTATTTATTAAGAATATCAGAAAATACTTCAGACAGTTTAAAGTTTAGTTTTAATTGAGCAAATAGGCAAATTGGTTCCTTTTGCAATGTACATTTAAACAGACTGGATATTTAAAGACTAATTAAAGTTATTAACATATGCAAATCCATACACAAATAGAATGAACATGATTATTATCTAAGAAACAGGTAAACTGCCAATGGTAACGGTTTGTTTTAAAAAGATTCAAGCTGGTTTTCTGCTACATTAAAATAATGTTCTTTTTGCTAGAGCCCAAAAGTGGAACCTTTTCATTAAAGTTTTAACACCTCATTTCATAAATAAGCAGACGTTTCTAAAATATTACTTTTTACAATCCTTTCTTTGTCACCATAGGAAACACGCTTTAAACTGTACAAATCGTCTCTTCAATCTTTCAAGTTCATATCCAACATAATCATCAAAAGATGTGATAGTTGTCGCAAGAATATGAAACAGAAATAGACACCAATTTGCAACAACTGGCACGCATGTGCAGCTGTTCAAACCTAAATAACGCTGAATAACAAGTAAGCAAAGTCGAATTAATGAGGCAACGTTAAGTAAATACTGAAACAAAGCAAAATTACGCAGAACTGCAAAGCAGAATAATCTGAAAAATTCAATAATGCAAAGCAGAATTACGCTGAATAGCTCAAAGAGGCAAAGTTGAGTTACGTTGTATGACTAAATGAGTCAGATCCAAATTACACCGAACTGCAAAGCAGAATAACGTTGAAAAGCTCAAGGAGGCAAAGTTGAGTTTCGCTGTTTGACTAAATAAGTCAGATCCAAATTACGCTGATTGCAAAGCAGAATAACGTTGAAATGTTCAAGGAGGCAAAGTTGAGTTACGTTGTATGACTAAATGAGTCAGATCCAAATTACACCGAACTGCAAAGCAGAATAACGTTGAAAAGCTCAAGGAGGCAAAGTTGAGTTTCGCTGTTTGACTAAATAAGTCAGATCCAAATTACGCTGATTGCAAAGCAGAATAACGTTGAAATGTTCAAGGAGGCAAAGCTGAGTTACGCTGTATGACTAAATAAGTGAGAGCCGAATTACGCTGAATTGCTAAGCAGGATTTTGTTGAAAAGCTCATTTTGGCAAAGTGGAATTACGCTGTATGAGTAAACGAGGCAAAGCAATATTACGCTGGATTTCAAAGCAGGATTACGTTGAATAGCTTAATCAGGCAGAGTGGATTGACGCTGTATAAGTACTTTAGGCAAAGAAAAACGCTGGGTTGCAAAAACAGAATTTCGTTGAAATGCTAAATTAGGAAGAACAGAATTACGTTGAATATCTCAATCAGGCCAAAAGGAATGACATTGTATAAATAAATGAGGCAAAGCAAAATTACGCTGAATTGCAAAGCAGAATTACGTTGAAAAGCTAATTATAGCAAGATAGCATAATGCAGCAAAGTGGAATTAGGCTGTATAAGTAAATGAGGCAATGCAAAATAAACCTGGATTGCAAACAGAACTTCATTGAAATGCTTAATTAGGCACAAGAGAATTACGTTGAATATCTCAATCAGGCAAAGTGAATTACGCTTTATAAGTAAAGGAGGCAAAGCAAAATTACGCTGATTGTTAAGCAGAATTTCATTGAAAAGCTCAATACGACAAAACGTGGAATTACGCTATAAGACAATAACGAAAAGAAAAATTGAATCCCATAGTGAAATATATTTTAATTCCTAAACTCCATCAAGTTAAAAAAAATCCTTCACAAATTATAAAATCAAGTTACAAGACTTTTTTTTCAACCGGAGTTAAGTTGATATATAAGACTTATTTGGTTGACGTTTTATTTCTAACGTATTTACACATAACAACCTAAAGAAATAAACATAAATTGATAAGGTCAAAGTTGTAACAAATCTATATTTCTCAGTTTATTTGTCGTCGGTACAAGCTGCACATATGAACAAAGCCACCTGATGAGTTTTAGTAATTTTAGATTGTGAAGGATAATACAAGATACAGAGTGCATCCCCTTTTCCATGCTCAGTGTATATGATCTCTGTTAAAGGTATCATCCAAAATACACCTAGTAATGTCAGTAGAAGAGCTGGGGATCAAACGGTGAATTAAATTAAAAAATAAAAAAAAATAATGAACAAAAAAAACAACCTAAAAAGCTTTCATAGAAAAAGTCAATTTTCATGAAAATGAAATAATCGAATAGCATGGCCTTTATTTATGGTGTTTTTTTTGTAGAAATGACCAAAGAGATTTTAATTCAAACCTTACTGGGATTTAGCAAAACTGGGTAGCCACCAAACAATGCTGTAGTTAATAGAGAACTTCACTGCATTGGTTGAATATATAGTGCCTCAACATATGCATCTTTATCAATAACTGCATTATTGTAAATGATTTCTTGCTTTTATTCGTAAAATTCAGCCCATTTAGGAGGTCAATCAGGATTATTGATGCATTCAGACCAAACTTGATCTCGTGACTGGATGGGACATACAATGAGTAAATTGATCGTCTGAAATAATGTCTTTACAGAAAGGCTAATATTGTTCTGTTAAAGCATTTTGAGAGTGAAGAACTTTAAAAAGGACACAGGTCTGCATTACATTGCTTCAGTTTTGCAAAGTGTTGCTTTTCAATGCTGCTCTACAAACTGAGTACAGAGGAATGTGTCTACTAATTTACCACAGATGGGTGTGTCATTTCGATATGATATTGATGAAGTAAGAATGTGGGGCATTGCATATTTTGTAAGAATCGGAATTCTAATAGATGTGATATACTTGAAATCAAGAGTGTCTTTAGAAAGTGCTTTCCAAAACTGTGTAGTACTTGTTTGTCTCTTTTGCTAAATCTTTTCGTAATATCGGAATTGAAAGATTATCTGTAGTCTTGATTTTGACATGCTAACATTAATCGTTCAATAAATGTAAAAAAATAAAAAGTTGCAAGTCACAACTCCAAGAGCATCTAATATGCTGCAATAAAGTTAATACAGGAAGTGCAAAAAACAGACAAATTTCATGACATCATTTCAAAGGTTCAGAAATCTACAAATTAAAGCGACTGACTCACAGATAGGCCGACGTTAAAAAAAGAAAAGGTTTATACATCTTGAAATTCTTGCTATAATTGTAGAGAATATATATCTAAACTAAGTTACTGACTCATTTTTTGTTGCAGAAAAACATCAAAATATGAAGTTTTACACACTTTTATAGACAAAAAAATTACCCTGTTAGTCACGGGGTAGATACTTCAGTTATAACATTAATTTTACAAAAGTCTATATCTAGACGCTGTAGCTCCTTGGTGTAGATCGTCGCTCATTATTTTACTGACCGAAAGGTCATGGGTTCGAATCCTGGTTAAGTCAAAACTTTTTTTCTTCATTTTTCATGGTGTATAGAGGCATAATATTATAGTTTTTCCATAATATATTAACTTCTCTTAAATTTTAAAGAAACAAAAATCAGCTAAATTCTGTGAGTCAGTCGCTTTAAGAAAGAAAACAAATCTGAGACGCTGTTATTGTGAAGTTGGCATGCAACCATGTGCCGTCGCTATTACAGATACTGCTGACTTGTTTGTATATCTGGCACACAACCTTGTATTATCGATATCATAAGCTCTGCTTACTTATTTGAGTAGCTGGCACATATCAATGTATCATTACTATAAGATGCTGGCTTATTTGTGTAGCTGGCACACAACCATATATTATCACTATCTGAAGCTGGTTTATTTATGTAGCTTGAACACAACCATGTATCATCACTATCTGATGCTGGATTTTTTGTGTAGCTGGCACACAGCCTTGTATCATAACTACCTGAAGCTGGCTTATTTGTGTAGCTGGCACACAACTATGTAGCATCAATATCTGAAGCTGGTTTATTTGTGTAGCTGGCACTCAACAATGTATCATCACTGTATAAAGCTTGCTTTTTTGTGTATGTGGCACAAATCCATGTACAGTATCATCAATATCTGAAACTTTTCTGACTAGTTTTGTATCTGACACACAAATATGAATCATCACTATCTGCCGAATTTGTTTATCTGGAATACAACCGTGTAAAATCACTTTCTCTGTATCTCTGCTGACGTATTTCTTTCTCAGGCATACAATCGTGTATTATCATTATCTCTGAAACTCTCTCGATTTATTTGTGTGTCTAGCATGTAACCGTATATCATTACTATCTGAAACTCTGTTGACTTATCTTTTGTATCTGGCATACCACCGTATATCCCCACTATCTGAAACTGCTGACTAATGTTTGTATCTGGCATACAAACATGTATCATCACTATCTTAAATTCTGTCAATTTATTTGTATATATTTGTCAGTTTTATTTAAATTATTGTGAAAGAAAACATATTTTGATGACTGAATTAATGACGTTAATGTTCAGTTTTCGAATGTACATATAATAGCGATGCAAGTTTGCCTTTAAATTCGAGATAAGACAATATTTCTGGTAGAAACAAACTGTTTCAGCGTTAGTCTCCGAATATTGTGAAACAATATCAAACAGAATTATGTAAAATCTCATTGTGGCGTCTGATCTTTCTAATTACTGTTTTTAAAAGAGAATAATTGAAATAAATGATATTATAGAATGATTCTGTGTTTATTAGCGAGTCCTTAACATATCATTAGTAAACACAGATACAAAAAAAACGAAAAAAAATACAGCTATTTCAAAGGTACCAAAAACACATACATATCCACAGAGGGAAGAAAATGAGATCACCTATACGATTTTAATATCAAGTTTTTACTTCAAGGTTCAAGATTTCTTCAATCATGGCATAATCATGTTATGTGTCTACCGCCACTAAACATAATGACGTGATTGCAATATCACATATACATACATATTGTGAGTACCATAATGTTTATACTATCATATACATTCATAAAAAAATATGTAAATTATGGTATAGTATGGCACCAGTGTTATACATATATATGGTATCGGCATATTTATAATGAATTGTAAGTTTGTGTAAACAATAAATTTATCGTATCCAGTCGAATTAGTTTTTCAGTCTAGTATTACAGTTCACGCCGTTTATGTGGTAAATATAGTGGTTAATAACATTTGTTTCTTACTGTTCATTATACGCTTAAAAATTGAAACATTGGGCCAGGAACAATGATATTTTTGTATATATAGTTGCAATAGTTCTCTATAATAAGGACAAATAAAAAATGATACTGTGTGTCTATATTGTACACATTCTATTATTCCTATCAACATTTTTAGATCTACCTTCTTCAATCATTAGTCTATGAGCTGAGCATCTGAAAAAAGTTAGGAGAAATTCTATAATTTACATTTTTGACACAGTGATTTTAAATATCTTTCTGTTTCAAAACAATACTTTATTTACCTTAAGTATCTAACCTCGACGAATTATTTAATTCCGAGAACCTTTGCTGGAAATACTGGTCATTTATACGCTGAATCACACTATTCAATTTCGTTACCTTCACATCTTGATTATTCCACAAAATTTCAAACCCTAACTCTTCTAAAAGGTGCTTAACATTGAAAATCCATTTATAAGCATATTCATTTCGTACATTTTTTATCATTAATACTTTGTATAACAATGGATTGGGTTGTTGCAAATTTCTATGCAAGAACTTTACGCAAAACAAGTAAACTTTAAGGTACTCTACCAAGTTCGCCGTAAACTGTAGCATTTGTGGTCTGTTGCCGAACACTTTACTCTTGCCTTAGAGGCATTATATGTACTCGCTCAATATATGAAATCCCCAAATTTCAGAACCGTCAGTTTGGACAAGCACTATCATAGTATCAAAAAGTTCACCTATAACTTTCACGCCAACACAGGCTTTGGCACTTCATTATATAACTTGTTACATCTTTACAACTTTAGTAGAAGCCCCTATCTTAATAGTTTTAACCAAATACCATTTTTTGTACACAACATTAATGGCTTTACGAAATGCAACGATAGCACAATATAATCTTTCTTCACTTTGTTCATTATCTTGTCTGTAAGCAAAGTTATAACAAATGTCTTTGAACTGAACCTGATAATAAGACGAACACATTGTTGAACTCTTTGAGCCGTCGTCAACATGGTGAATAATTAATGACTAATAAATAAGGTAACTGACTTAGATTAACATTTTCTATAAATGTTTATTGAAGTTAAGAAAAAAAACAATTGTTTTATCAGAACAGAACATACAGTTTTTTCAGCCGTATGCACATACAGCATATTGACATGAATACACACATACAAATACAAGCAATAGCAACAAAATAGCAACAATGAATACCAAAGAGAGTGTTGAAACTATGTGTTGTTTAACAATTCTCGTCTTCTTTCAAATGCCTTTAGTAAGTAAGCCGAAATATTATGTAAAAAACTTTTGTTACCAGATTTAGTAATTCCACAAATTTAAACATTTTTATCGAGCCTTTGCCGAGCTTTATGTTTTTTTTAAGTTTTATATCAAATGTTAACATGTGTCCGTTTATATTTATTACCCGACCAAATTCGACAGTGGCTTTACCATATTTAGTTATAATATACACGCTTGCAAAATATGTTCCAAGCAACAGCAACAATGATCCGATGCAATTAAAAATGTGCATACATTGATCTTAAATTTGAACTTACAGTAAACGACATCTTAGTTAAATCAACGTATGTTCTGTGAAGACAAGCACTACGTAACAGTTATTGATTTTTTTTTATTCTCAGGGGAATTTCTAACAAATATTCCATGCATTTAATTTAGATGACTTTATCTTTTATCATAAATCAATCATCCAAAAATACTTTACATAATTATATAAAAAAATATCATTTAGCAGGGGATTTATTTTGTTAATACTTGCTTAGGTATTTTTCCGCGACGTGAATAATAAAACGTCTATTATTTATTGACATTCTAAACTTTCGGCAAATGCATTTCACAGTGTTTAACGAATAACTGTTTATATTTTGTATTTTAAAAACTACAAAACAACATACATAGCTGAAATCTGATGCAATAGGTGCTTATCTTATAGGGAGGTACCATTTAATCTGATTGAAAGGGTTGGACTCTGATGAAAAATCAAAATAAGATTGTCAATGTGATTCATTATACCTTAGGAAAGACAACTGTGATCTGTTACGTACAGTTTCCAAAAATTAAACAAAAGTGTTTATGCTTTACCCATGTTTATTTCACATCGTTACTAGTTCTTGCAACGTTTGTTAAGATATCTAAGTTCTGGTCAGTACTTAAGTCGAATGAAGGACTTAGTGGTCACGGCAGAATGATGACATAGCTATATAAGAATATGTAACCTCCAAGTTGAGAGTCCGACTTTCTGTCTGTTCTCTATACGTCTAGTTAACGTTGATCATAATTCGAAAGATCTTTCTGTCCACCCATTTGTGAATATCACATACGCACACGCGCACACATGCCAATTTGTAAGTATCACAACGGAACCCAGAAAAAGAAAATATAACAACCCATAAATAAAGGAACAATACAAAGCAAAGCAAATGTACAAAATATCATGCGGGCAACTTTTTGTTCATTTCTAAATTTAACAAATCAAAATTTTGTTGGGGCAAAAAGGCTTCCTGCCTTCGTGCTTGTCCAAACATACGCCGCAGTAGGATCGCAAAAAGGATAGCCTATACAAAATTAATGCAAACATATAATAAATTGTTTAACGTTTAAACAATGTAAATGAATGCTGTACAAATAAAGCAGTGAAAGCTTGACAGAGGCTCAAATGAAGAGATAATGTTATGACGTCATTAAAATCATTTATAAACTACAAATAAAATCCCAGAAGGCAATAGTACCAGTAGAATATTACCCGATTGTTCCATGTACATCAATCTTTAGAATCACTCATAGAATTCAATAAATTTCGATCAAATCCCCAGAGGCAACAGCAAGATATTTGAATCATGTTAAACACAGCTATGGCGTTTCTGTTTATAACACTACGGGAGCTTGGGTTGCATTTTCACTAATATTTTTAGGTTGTTGGGGGATCATGGCTTACAAAAAAACCGACACTTTAATATCTTCTATATAATATCTGCTCCTCAACAACACTCATAACACTGTTCCTTACATTAAGACCGGTATATAATGCACCAAATGTATAACTTCAGATAGTATTGGATGAAGATTGAATGTTGTCATCTTGACATATTGTCTGTCTTCGACAGAGATATAATTTTTGGGATGTGTACTGTTCCAAACTCTTCATTTTGAAATTGTCTGTTCTTTTCAAGAGGGTAGAATTTTCTTTAAACAGCTAAAATCCAACAACCTATTTTTTGTTCCTTATAATAAAGAGACTGCGTCATGCGACAATTTGAAATCATTTATATACTCTTAACCTGGAGGCCTAGAACTATTAAATTAAATCTTATTTCACAAAACCGCTTCATCTGATGTTATTAAATGTATTTTTATACCAAAAGATATTTTAATAGGATAGTCAAGTTATTCAAGATGTGTTATATATTAATAAAATTCTACACTAACCTAACATGATTAACGTCAAATAAATTGACACTCGCAACGTAAGCAGGGGATTTATTTTGTTAATACTTGCTTAGGTATTTTTCCGCGACGTGAATTATAAAACGTCCAGTATTTATTGACTAGAATTTCGGCAAATGCATTTCACAGTGTTTAACGAATAACTATTTATATTTTTTTATTTTAAAAACCACAAAACGTAAGTTTTATTATCGTTCTTATCTTTAAAAGCGTTCAATTAAAAATAATCAAATGTGTCATGATACATTTATGCTTAATTGTGTAAAAAAGGTAAAGTCTTGTTTGGGTCTCAGTTTCACGACAATGGTATTACCTATTCTTTTCTTATATAAAAAGTAGAGGTCAAATATATGAAATTCTCTCGAAAACGTTTGCACAGTCTTGCACCTTTTGATACTCGAATATACCATCCTGAAACAAATTCAAAAGGAATAAAGCACTGACGATGCAGTCAAAATTTTATCTCTAGGACATGTTTTTTTTTTATCGAATAAGTCTTAATTCATATTCTCAAATTCTCTTAAGACTTGTGAATAAATCTATCCTTCTGAATAGTACGTACGATGTAGAGATATAAAACAACAAGAAAAAAAGAAAGAAAAAGGAAAAGTAAAATTGAACTTAAAATGAATCTTCCCTAAAATGAGAACGTTGATAGGTTTGGTTTTAATATTTTAGTGGCCGAAAACAGTGAGAACGGTAAATACACAGAGAAGGAATCTTACTGAGATAATTATTAAAAGTAAGAGTTGTTTTACATCAAGCAAATCTGAGTTCCGGTATACGTTTGGATACAATTCCCGGATCTTAAATGTAAACGGTATAGTATGAATACATATACATGCTTCTAAACGTATGTATCGACTAACACTCTGAACTTGAGGTCATGACTGATACTGTTTCACTTACTGTTTGTGACTTACGGATCTTAAACCATGACGGACACGATCAAAATACGAATAAAGAAAACTGCAAACTTCGCAAAAATAATTATGCTGAACAATCGCTTTTTTTGTTTGTTTTTGTTTTTTGTTTTTTTGTTGTTGTTTTTTTTGAAAGGTCCATTCATGTCAGAAAGGCATGTAACCAGAAAATGACTAATTAAATTTCCTAGTTTTAAATAATTTAAGATCACACATCCTCACACGTTCTCACACGTCCTCCAACTATCAACTCAATCACACCGAGTCATAATTTTACACCTGGTTGAACCCATAGTGCAAATGTAGTGCCTTTATGCTTTATTTTACATCGAAATTGCAACTGATAGTAAATTTTTCGATGAACCAGTATGGAATGTAGGAGGTCACCGAAGTTTCATGTACAATTTATCTAAAACATAACAAATTGCTTGTTGCCTGGAATAAAAAGTACTAACATTAACTGTTAAATGGCATATGTCTTTTAAAGAACATGTTACTATGTATTTAATTAACTTCTATCAATAACAGTTAAAAGACATGACCGATAGTGGCTTTGTGCTTTTAGTCTAAAAGAGAGCAATTGTTTAGCCTTTTTGTAGGAAGGATATAATATGTCATCAACGTTAAATGCATTGTTGGAGTAATAAATTAAAATATAAAACACCAAATCGAAACAGATAATGACACAGTGAAATACATCAGAATTAATTTCGGGACCAAGTAATTGTTACTTTGTTGAGATTCTTTATCAGACAATGTTAAAGGATGGTCTTTCGAAACTTAGTTATGTATTAATTCAGGTTTTGCAAGTCATTACTTTTTTAGCGAAATATCTTCGCTAGTCAAAACATAGGATAAATCTAAAATGATATAGCTTACGAATTCAATCTAATTAGCTGAACAAAATACTTTTTTCAGACTACATATTTAAGATTAAAAACATTGAAGCAGGAATTGAACACACATTTGAAGCATTACTTATTCAGTTATTGAACTGGTACACAACATTATTATTATTATTATTATTATAGAATGACAGAAAAAAGGTGAAAGACCAAAAGATGTGTAAAAAAATTTGGCATCATGTTTGGTAATCATCAGGAGAACATACAGACACAGCTTTTCGTCGCACGTGACATGACGTGAGGAAGTTATCACGAAATAAATACTTGCAGATATTAAATTCCATATTTATCTACAGAAAATTGAAACAAGCTATTAGTATTTCATATATTTCTTGTATCTGTAAATATAATAATACAGTCGTTAAATGCTTCATCTTATTTTGATGTTGAAAAACAATTTTCAGGCAAACATGTGTTTGAAAGGAACGGCCATAATGAATATTGGTCCATTCCGGACGTTATAATCGTAAATAAGAGCGTTCGACAACTTGCAAAGGAATTATTGGAACTGTTAAATATATACTAGATGGTAATTGATAAAACTTGGATCAACCAGGTATCACTGATATATGTTAATTGTTTTTGAAAGTGGACGACATCGGATGAAAATTTAGAACGGCTTAGCTTAGATCAGTAAATCATAATTTTAAAGGAAGCCTTGTTGAAAATAAATGATGATTTTTGAACTGTAAATGCATTCAACCTTTAGTTGTTCTCGTATAATCGTGACAGGGTGAAGCTAACTTAACCAACAATCGAAAAGTAAAGTGTTTTTTTTTTACTTTTCCGGATTAAATAAGAAAACAAAAATGATAAGAAAAGCCCAAAGAACAATTAAGCTCCTACTCAAAATGTTGAAATCTAAATTTTTACAGATGTTAACGTTTACATTTTGCTGTTGGGGGAACACCATGTAAAATCTATGAAAAACGCACTGGTATTAATTTTGTTTCGATATTCGAGTCTTTATTGCCGCTCACTGATTATAATGTTTCTAACATTACAGGAAAACCATGACTTCAGCAATAGCAGTTTTATCCGTCCCTCATTTGTTCAATAATGACAAGTTACACATATACGGATCCACAAATATTTAATTTATCACAATTATTGTCCACGTGTTTTTAGAATTTACCATTTAACACAGCGTTAATCATGTCAGTGTTTGAAGTTAAGCCTGAAGACTGAAGACCTATTAGAAATCATAACCAAATTAAGGCAACAATATTGGGCTTCTTTTCACTGCTTTAAATTCTGAATAGACTTTTTTCTAGGATTTAAATTTAACAATACCAGCAAAATTATTTTTGCAAAAGATCAACGTGATCAATACAATCCTTCGTATTTGTTTTATACTTAAAAAGGAAATTGTGTAGAGTAGATATTCTTGGACACATTTTATATAACTGTAAATGACCACCGTGTCTTTGTAAATTACAAACAAGGTTCAACAAGTGTATTTACGTTTATTTAATTAACAACAGTTAAATGTGTCGGATGCATTAAAATACTAGTGAAGGACAACGAAAGCTGTTGGTCATTACACCTTTCTTTCTACACCAACTAAAATTATAATTTTTGAACATAAGTTCGCCAAAGTAACGATTACAGTTATCACAAAGATCATGTCCTTGTTTTACGAGTGGTGACCAGCTTGTTTTGGCACGGTCGCCAAAATCTGCTCGTTGCACACCTACCATATCAGGATCCGTATCAGAAAACGCATTATCACCCATGTATCATCACTCTCTGAAACTTACTGACTAGTTTTTGCATCTGACACAAATATGAGTCATCACATACTCTTCGGCAGGAGAGAGGTGAGATAATATTTTACTCGTTTTTTAAAGAAAAAAAAACATGAAACTCTAAAGCTTACCTTCCAATAGTTATGCTTCATCTCACTCTTTAACCTGAGACTTTTATTTTGTCCTTAAATTGAAAAAAGTGCTATATGGATAAATGTGAACTGTCCTTTCAAAAGTTAATATCTACAGTTAAATTACCTTGATATGGAAAAGGACAAAGTGGTATTTATTAACGTTGGTCTCATTATTCCTTTTCATAAGCAATGTACAACTTTCTGCAATGGTTTAAAGTTATACATGCATTCGACTCTCATCGAAGCACCGTCTTGTATTGTCACTTCCAGAAGACTTTATTGTGTACAAACTACTTATCTATTATTTCTTTGTTTTTCTTAAAACGAAATAATTAAACAATAATTTGTGACGATTTTATTTCATGTATGTATACTATAAACAAATTATAGATTATCTAAGAATAATTTAGGAAAATACAATGAAAGATAACATCCTAGTAAAAGAAAGGAACTGCAATACATAAACACTGTGAATGAATACAATGGTTACAGAATCCAAAGACGTTGTCATTCAAACAATAACATTAACATTTACACGAGTATGATAATGACCTACACGCTATGTTATGTATCAGCAGAGATCAATGCAACGTAACAGATGGAGCACTGTTCCCAATGTCCAGCAGCATTCTTCCATCAGATCACCAAAAAGCTGCCAAAGGAGGCCTGCTTTGCGACAGACATCAATCTCAGTTGCTCTCTCTAATTCCTTCTAAATGTTGCGCATTTGCTCGTACTCTCAAGTAGCTGCTAGAAAGGGATTCCTCCTCTACAACATCTTAGACTCAGCGGCGCAAACAAACATCTCCTGCATTTGCTCTAATCGCGTGCGGACGAGTTACTGTCTACACTGAAATGAGTTCCACTGAGAATTTTACAAAGCAGACCATTTACAAGCTATAGCAGTTGTCTTTTTTGACTTTTGGGGTTTAAATAAGAATGATTATTAACGAATATGAATTTGTTTGTTGATACCATAACATCAAAACATTTCAGTTATTTTTTATTGGAATTTAGAGTATACCCTAATATCTTTAATCATACTCCAAACTGAGCTTTAAACATAAGCACACGTTTGGTATCTTTACCAAACAATACCTTTAAAGGTCATGTGACACGAATTTTTGACCTCGAAATTTTAATTTGAGCGAAAACTATATATCTAACTATGACGGTTTTAAAAAATTCTGCAGGTAATTTTCATCTTAAAGATGATTTTATAGCAAATTAAAATCCGTATTTTACGCACTTGGTCCCGCGCACCTGTCACGAGCGAAACCGGAAGTGACGCACATTTATCTCTTGCCACTTGACACAGCTGCCTGGATTGTTAACAAAATCTTAAAAATTATGATGGAAAGTGAAAATATAGACTGAATATAGTAAAAAACAAAATTGAACAAGTTCAGCTAACATCATGAATACATATTGAAGATTTTTTAAAATAAATAATTTGAAATTTTGATGGAATTACGAAGCCAATGATCAATATTATATAGAGGCTAGTTTAATTAGGGTTATAGAATTAAAAGATACAGTGAAAATATCTTGAGATATTTTTCAAGTAACTGATCGAAAAAGATTTTGAACATGCTTATTTTTATCCGATGCAGTTTTAACAAACTCCAATCGAGTGAATTTTTCCAAAAAAAAAACATTCTCTTTACAGTGATATGTTGCTTATTTGTCTGTGGTATATTTTGCCTGAGGTACGTGTAAGTAATCTTTGACTAGATCTATGACTTTTTTCATTATAACTGCCTATCTTTTTTAGGCTTATTCATTCAACATTTAAAAAAACAAAATAATAATGATCATAGAACAAATAATATGAAGAAGCCATAAAAACTATGTCAAAATCATAACACAAACACATTGTTTTTGTTTTAATTTGTTCACATTTAGAACTCGAATGATTTTTATTTTCATCATAAATAGATCCATTACATTTAATTATCTAATTAAAATATGTATCTGCATGGAACCTTCTTTACTAAAAATCATTCAGACATGTTAATTGGAACAAGCTATTACATAATGTTTTCACAAGTTTGACTGATCAAAAGTAATTCAGTCAATTTATAAGATCACTTGCCATAAAATTTTGCTATTTGTCTCAACTTTATCATTGATTGGGTTATAAAACGTTAATTGCTTTGTTTTGACAGCTATGCAGAATATACAAGGGTCCCATTTGGGCAGGTTAATTTGCATAAATCCCACAGTATAAGGCGTGATTTATGGATCTTTGACATTTCATTGGATATTAATTTATAAGCAGACACAAATTTCTACTTGATGGACATGCCATATTATTATTTTTCAAACAATATCCCAACGTGAAAATACACTGTAGTGTGAATTTCCATTCCAGTGACACAGATTTTAGATTAGATCACCTAAATTCACTTCAATTTTACTACACTGAAATGAAAAAGAATTTGTTTATGACGTAAACATCAAGTGAGGAATGGTTACGCAGCATGTTAAAACGTGAATGAGATAGTTTTATATAGAACCACAACATGGAAGAAATTGGAATATTTATTAATATTTATAAAGGTAAAATTACAAACCGTTCTCCCGGCACAAAGTTTGAATATACGTATAAAAATCGAGAAGTGATCACATTGTTTTATTTAATTTACAATTTATAGCATGTTATTTTTGTAACTTAGTTTGTGAGAAAAGGTGGCGATTTATTAGACCGTCATTCTTTAAAAGTTATAGCACTAAGTCTTTAGACAACTTTCTATCGTTTTTTATGATTTAAACTTAATCTTAATGACTTCTTTTTTTTTAAATTAACGATTGCTGTTATAACAAGGTTTCGATCTTATAATTGTTTCGTTCAGTAAAAAAATGCTACGAATTTTAAGTCATCGATCTTGAAAACCTCACGATTATTTTGGTAAAAGAAACGCACGTCATACCTTTTATAATTAGGATATAGGGCCTGCTCGAGCCTGACAGATCAAAAAGACAAACGTTGTAACAAGCTAAAAATGTGATTTTGTCAAACAAGATGTCCTTAGAGTCCTTATGTCGTTACTCTGTGTCACGTACAAATCAATTCATTTATCAATTTTGAACAAACTAATCTCAAATTTCCTGGAATATGACGATTATGACCTAAGCGAACAAAACAACTTTCCAACAGAAAGAGACCTTGATCTTTGTGTTTTAGATCTTGTTTTATGCGCGGTACGTGAGTCAGTGTTCTATCAGAGAAGCCACATTTATAGGACGTGTTTTTCAAACATACAATTGCGTAATTGCATTTACGGCCTAATATATTTATACATATATACTGCAAAAGACAACAGGTTTTTTGTGGTATGTTTTTGTTTTCAAGATCTAAAACTCATTTTTTTTCATTTTGGTTTGCTATTTTTATACAAGTTAAAGTCAAATTATTTACTTTGGGTAAAACTTCATTTTCTTGACAAAGATCATTTATCAAAATACGTTAAGCATCAGTAAAAACTAAATTTCTCTATGGAGTTTGCGGGTACAAAACGGATACATTTTTAATATGTTCACATGCTTTTACTGGAAATATTTGGATAACTTTGCTCTAAATTGCCCTAAGACACCACTTTTCTGGACATTTGGATTATTTGTTTTGGCATACATTTGTTATCAACAAACCTTTTACATTGATATAACTATTATTTTTCAAAAGATACGTAACAATTATATCAATGTGAAACGTTTGTTTTTAGTATAAAATCACTGAAAGAAAGCAAGCTTTCAGGGCAATCATCAGATTTCATGCATTATAATTAAAAAGAATATAAACCACTTCAAAAAAATGTTGTTGTCATGTTTAAGACACAGTCAAGTATCTCCTAAAACATTATTACGGATTGCGGGAGGATGTTGTCACTCCTCTTTAATTAGAAGGAAAAAGAAGGCCCATTCTTCAGCATTTTATTCTTTGGAGATTTGCGGTTAGACAAAAACACAAGAAAAACAAAAAAAATATCCATGTCTTGTAACTGCAAAAGGAGTAATATTCACTTGTCTAAATAATGTCCTCGCCAATATCTTGTGTGTAAACACTGTGCAATACTTTAACTTTTCTAAGTTGAAAGCTTTAAACAATATTTCATGTAAAATAATTATGAGCACCATTACTTTTTAAAATGATGGTAATGATCATGAAAGCAGTAAAGTTTGGATTGTACTAGAGTCAAACAAATCACCACTCTGCAAAATCTAACATCTAAATGTTGGAAGAAATGTGTTTTGTTTTTTCAGATTGATTCTTTATTAAGAACACTTTTTGACAGGTCTTATTAGTGACTGACTAATTATCAGTGACAGTATAATAACACCAGTTATTATCATAATCATTATAATTATCATCAGTTTACGAGATCAGCCTCCAACAATCTTACTTTATAAACATCTATCATTTATCAAGTTGCATTTTACAAACTCCAAACCGCACACGAAATTATGTTGTTTAATTGCCTGTTCTTTACATGTTAATTTTAAAACAGTAACAGTGCACCATAATTTGAGAAGCTATGTGGTTATGGTGCATTTATAAATCGTAATCAGCAAGGATGATACACATTTAAATGTCATGTTAAGATATAAATCACAAACATAATAACATTTAAACAATCGTCAGTTAAATACCAATTGTTGGACAGCACTGGCAATGCATGACTTTTTTATAATTGATTTACCCATTAAACTAAATCAGAATTTTATTTTCAATATGTCTCTAAAATGAAGACAACACTACTGATGTTAGCACGACCCACGTATCACACTAGATTTTATGTAGCGATTAAAAATATCAGCAAATACTTAACACTTTAAGTTTCAATGATTATATCGACAATTACTTGCCTTTCACCATGTACATATAAATGGAAAGAATATTGTCTAGACAGTATATAAAATTAGGCAACAAAGAATTTTGATGAATAGCTCAATGATGCAAAGTCGAATTATGCTGCGGAACATTTTAATGAGGCAAAGCACAATTACGCTGAATTTCTAAATCAGCCAGATTAGAATTACGCTGGATTGCAAAATTACGGGAAAATTACGCCGAAAAAGAGAAAACAGAATTACGCCGAGTAAGACAAATAATAATATAGTTAAACTGTACATTTGAATATAGATTTACTTTATAGACACTTGCAATAAAACATATTCTTCGTATCGATATCGGAAGGTGAACATTTCTGAAATAGCATTTCAAGATAAAATGTCAGTAAGAAGCAAATAATTGTTGAATGATTTAAGGTAGTCCAAAGTATTTTAAACTGATCTTTTGTAACTGTGATTTAATGTAGTCGAAAGTATTTTAAACTGATCTTTTGTATCTGTGATTTAAGGTAGTCAAAAGTATTTTAAACTGATCTTTTGTATCTGTCTTCCCACTAACTAGTATGTTTTAATATCATACTTAAAATGTTTTCTCTTCTCTAGTAGAGATTTTCTTCTTGAACGTCATATGTTTAGTTAATATCGCTTTTCTGCAGTTTGGAATCACACCTGTTTGTTGTTTCTTCACCTTCATACACCCTACGTCCGAAAAACAAGCCGTTTTGACGTCAGATAATGATAGAAACAATTAGCTCGTCTTTTTTTTAAACCTTAACTATATTGACACCTCAATACCTCATGAAATCCGTCATAAATTATAGATACCAGTAACAAATCTGTCTCTTAAACGGAAGTGAAGTTGATATATGAAACTCATTTGTTTACATGCCACGACAGTTCTTTGTTCATGCGAATAACAATCTAAAACTATAAAGTTTAACATAAATTTCAGCCTCTTGCAGAGTTTAAGTGTATTTTTTTAGATTTTTGAGGGAAAGGGCAAGATAAAGAGAGTATCCAATTCCAGAGACATCCCTGGTTCTTTTCAATGCTCAGTGTAACGCATGGGATCTCGATTTACCGTCTCATATGAAAGACAGAAATGTAATCGGAGGGACTTGCGACCTAACTCGTGATTATATTTGTAGCGCGCGATTGTCATAAAGACTGCAAATCAGGTATTCATTTCCAGGCTGTCTATGAAGGAAAGTTCGATGCTCTTAATTTTGTACGTCTTCGATTAAACTGTTTTTAAAATGTAATGAGGAACAGTTAGTTAAAATGATGGGCTATTCTTAACTTACGAGAAATCCTTGAAAATCATTGTAGACATAAAATAAAATATTTTGATAGTATTGATGGAATTGTGAAGCCGTAAATTAAAAATGGTTCATGACTTATTGGGCTAACTAAATTATAAATACAAAAATGTCCAGTGTAAGGCACACGATGGGAACGTATGCTGATTTTAGAATAGCTTGATTGAATGTGGTGAAATAAACCAGGCGCACGGGAAAAAGTTACGTAATTACAATAACTTGACCACCTTTTAATTCTTGCCGAACTTACCGGTTATTTTTCTCGTATTTCGAACTAATTTGAAGACTGCTTCCCAGAATTCTTCATCTTTCTGTTCCTTAAACAAACTTTATTTCATGCTTTCCAGTTTTTATTGTAAAATATCAGATGATTATATCCTGATAAACCACTAGTCAAATTCATAAAATATAATTTTCACTGTGCCGGACTACTTTTTTCCCCTCACTGCACTCCAATTACAACGATACACAGTTCGACCGGCATATAAACGTATCCGCATGATAAAATCAGATGACAGTGATTGAAGTTTTAATAAAACATATAATTAAATCCAGATGAATATGAGAACACTTTTTATTTTGTTCAGTTATCGTTTAAAGAGCTTAGTGGACCAGAAAGCGATTTTACTGTTAAAGAAACTGTAAACAATATGGCGGACGTTTCAACTTTGCGTCATGTTCTGACGCGGAGGAATATATTTCATTGATGTATTTGCAGTTTCTGTAATATTTCGTTAGATTGAATAAATATTGAAAATGTTTTGTTAAAAGTTATTTTTGTGTTTATGAGTGAAGAAATAAACACTGAAAGCCCAGAATTTCATTATCTTTTATCGAATTTCTTGGAACTAATTTGAATAGCGTCTCCCACGTGCAGACATGGTAAATATTGGGGTGCACCACGGATGGATAAGATGTTCATTTTATCACTGTTTTATTTTTTTTTCCCCTAAATAACACTAAAAAGCATGAAATAAATAGAATATTTGATTTTTTTCAGCATGTGAACGAAATTTATTTCACTTGTGACCATCAGATTTGAAAAAATCTGATGGTCACTCGTGAAATAAATTTTCATCAAATATCCTCTTTATCATACATAGGCTAATAAAAGAAAGCGTAAACAAACGTCTGTGAAGTATGACAGAAGTACGGCGTCTTTCGTCACAGCTTTGCTGAAAATAAGATTTAAAAAGTGCCGCCATTACGCGCAAACAATATTAAAAAGCTTGTATTCAGAGTAACCACACATATCTTTAATCATGAAACATAACACATATACCAACAACAAAAGTTTTGTTTCTACATGTTTTCATAGTGTGCGTTTTCTTTCACTTTAAGTGTATTCAATGTTAAAATCGTTGCTTGTTTTAAACATTCATGGAGTATCAACTGAGCCTTTACCATGCTTGAAATTACATGTATATATAACTTAAAATAAATTGCAAACTAGTGTTTCATCCAATAAGGTTATTTACAAATGATTCAATGGTGTAATGATGTTTCTTGTCGTAAAAGTTAAGTTACTGGATATCTTAACTAAGACGAACTAAATTCAGTGGAATCACTTGAATGGAATTTAATAATGTACCTACAATTCCATAGCTATTAACAGAACAATGGTATTATAGCTGGTGCATGTATGTTTTATTTCAGAGGACAAAACTGTAAATCCTACAGTTAAAGCACTTGGAAATATTAGAGGTCCCTGATGACAAAAAACGGTATAAAATGCATTTCAGATGAGACATAACGGTCAGACCTTTTAAACAAATCGTTTAAGACGATCAATTAACGCACCAAATGTCCCATCCGGTTACGAAAAAACTATTGTCAGAATGCTGTCACCGCACAATAGCCCTAATTGACCTGTATTATTCGGAGGAGTTTCATGAAAAGCTAGGACTTGCTTGATGTAATTCAATAATTGTTTATGAGGTATTGACCACGCCATTTTTATCTTTCTTCTAAAGCTGTTGATGAATACTGTAAGTTCACAACAGTTAGAAGGTCAAATGTCATATTTTATGCCATATGGATGTTTAAGTGCAAGATATTTTTTGCTAGTAACTTATTCCATATATAATCAGATACAGCTGTTGAACATTTGAGTATGAATGACAGATATGTATATACAGCTGTTGAACATTTGAGTGTATATGAATTGTGTCATTCTCATTAAGTGAAATATTTGTATTTGAATATCACTTTTTGTGACTTCATGCTTTTATCACATGCATGTATGCAATTGACCGTCTTTATGAACGATGTGGTATGACTATAAGAAATTCAAGATAAGTCGACAGAAGCCTTAACTCTGATGGTTCCGAGTAAGTTTACTTATTGCATGAATGTAACAAATTCGGGAGTCAAAATTGATCAATTAAAGTCTTTTATTTTGTTCTGTTTTCAGCTGAATTTACTTCAAGTCTTCGTAAATAAGAGTTCATCTTCTATAAAATATACAGAGTACTTTTTGTTCGTTTGTTTGTTTGTTGTTGTTTTTAAAATAGTAGTTAAGTATACATTGTTAATACCCAAATGTAAGAACTCTTAATTAAAAAAAAAACATAAAGTAAAAATCATCATGACAAACAACTTAAAACAATAATTACAGACTATTCAAAGAGAGGTCTATCAAACATCTGTTTTGATATAACTTAGATTATAACTTATATGAAAAAACTTATTTTGATGGAGGACTCAAAGTTGCATTAAAAATGCTATAATCTGAGATTTGCGACAATATGACTTGAAAAATGCTGGAATCCTCGATATTTTATTGTCCTTTTATTTTGTTTAAGTCTTTTGTTTTTATTTTTGCAGGTTGTTTGTCGCGTTTAGATTATACGAAACGTCACTAGACCTTGAACTCACAGGGAATGGTGGTGTTATAAACACTGCTTTTGCACTTTTTCTTTTTAATGAAGATACCTTAGTGCTACAATCATCTTTAAACAATTGCTTACAGGACAATTAGTATTCAGTTCTGTTGTAACGCACTAGTCAAGTTCGCTAGCTGAAACGTATACATTTCAATTTTATTGACAAAGAATTGAAAATAAGTTGACTACTCAATAACTACTTCTAAATGAAAGATTATACACAAACAAGAACTTATTTTATGTTATTCTCAATGAGGCCAGGACCAACAGAATCACTGATATAAAGGACAGGACAATGATTCGAACCTGGTGTCATTAAATACTGCCATGCTTTTGTTCCAGAGACAAAAGTTGTCATTCAGGTAATGGATTAAACACTTTTTTGCGAGTTGCAAATATAAATTCTCTTTACCATCTCAAGAGTTGGAAAGGACAAGAGATGTAGCCCGTAAGCATTTTCTTAATCTGCAGTATTGTTTGCTTGTCGAAAGACGTCACTCGAACGCAATTTTTGTGTAGGTAAAAAAAACTGAAAGGAGGAAGCGTAGCGTTCGGCTGTGTTCCACTAAATGTTTCTGTTTAGTTTGTGTTTTTTCTGCTATCTTATTTGCAAAGCTAGATCACTAAGTGTTAATTATTGCGTCAGTTTCTTAAAACATCTCTTCAGGTTTAGATCTTGGTTACATAAGCAAGTAATTCATTTCCTTTTGGTATTATGACTATAAAATTATGCAAAAAAGCTATAAAACTCTAATAAGTGTAAAGCTAACTTTAAACCAGAGAGTTTTCGGGAATAGAATGGTAAAAGAGCAAAATAATATAAAACTTGTCAACAAAACCCGAAAACGTAACCTTAATGCCGGAAATGAGTCTACTTAAAGTATGAAAGCTATTTTTGTAGCATTTTCTTAATCAAAATTATTGAAACGATTCAGTCGAAAAACATATTTACAAATACCTAAAAGGATGAGAAGTGCGATATCTAAATTTAGACTGAACGGTCAGTGTTCTAAAATCTTACTTAAACGATAGTCAAAAAACAGGAAACTGCTACAGTAACTGCTGTTACAACCACTTCTGCCTACTGTTCAATATGTTCAAGATGTTTTAATATCAAATTTTTCTGTTGAGGTAATTCTTGCCTATTTTATTAACTAGTTGAGTCATATATGCCTTTATTAACATATCAAATACAACCTTTCAGGGCTCTGCAACTCGTGACGATCACCAGAAGAGATGTAGCCAACTTCAGTTTTTGAGCTTTGAATACTCATGCACGTATATGTTGTTTTAAATGAAGTGTACTGTTACGGTCATTCTACTCTTTGAGTCTCTCTGCAGAGCCAACATGCATTTAAGAGCGAAATGTTTACCCTAACGGTTGCATCGTACCAGATATAGACCTTATTGTTTAATGCTACTTACTAATATCAAATATTCAAACGATTCAAAGATTATGCTAGGTTTTGTGTCAAATATTATCCAAGTTAGTCTGCACAGGCGTCTTTAGCATGGTGCGCCTACAAAGAGCAAAAAGATCCATGAAACCATGAGAAGACTTACTCTTTTAATGTTACATTCTGTCCACGGGAACGACTGGTGTCTGACTGCCTTCACAATATTGTAATATAAACTAACCTCTGAAACTAAAATGCTTTATTGAACACGCAATACTCGACCGAAATAGACCAGTGTTTGCTCCAGAAAACCTATCCTTATTTCTTACTATTACTTCGTTACTTAAACTGACAAATTATTCAGTAACTTTAGTTACTATCCTCCGAACGCACAGATAGGCTTGTTTGGCGATATGAATTAATACAAGGGCAACCCTTTTCAAATAAAGACACTGCTAGATTCAAACCGGTGTAAAAATCTACATACCAACAAAATTTGAAAGGCTTATTCACACTTGGACAGCATGACAACCTTTTTTGTTTTGAGCATTCAATACACGTTAACAAGAAGGTTTCATTATATTGTAATTTTAATCTTAATTTACGAATGACATTTTTTAGTTTGCCTGCCGATGGCATAACCAGAAGCTTATTATTTAAATCATTACCTTGTGCTACATGTCACGAATATCTTTGTAAAATTGTGATTTATTTGCTTGTGTATATTTCATTTTTTTACGATTTACGATAATCAGAAATGTTTAAAAAGAAGATTATTTTTTTGCGTATAACTGTCAATCTTACATTAAATATTTACCTAAAATTATGCCGTATCATCTCAGGTTCAAACAGAATGCTGTTTGTCTGAAACCTAGTTTTAAAAATTGGTTTTCACTCGCAATGGTCCACAACACTTGTGTGTGTTATATCATGTTTGTTTTCAAAATAACGATCGCAAATTGATAATGTAAAATAAGTTAATTCCAGAAACACTTTAGTCTATTAGTCTATTTTGTCTGAAATAAGTAAATTTCGGACCGTTTTTAGAAACATTAACTTGTCTTTAAAATTTCTGAACGCGAATATTTTGATCAAATATATTTTCTAGAGTTATATCTGTTGAGTACGACCCCGATAACTTTCGTTCTGCTTTGTTTTTTTTTATTCGGACTTTTTTTATATATATAGATGTAGTACAATATATATATATACAGGCACTAATTTTCAAAAGGCCACCGAACTTTGCTTGAAAGATATTCTGGAAATCACCGCAGTCTTGTGTTATAAGAGTTTTTAATGATAGTTTTTACCTTTAGGTTGTTACCCTAGGTGGGCTGAACAGCAATGAACTGATATTTTAAACTTGAAATGATTATTGCACAAACATCTCTCTCTCTTTCTCTCTCTCTCTCTCTCTCTCTCTCTCTCTCTCACTGCGTGTGTGTGTGTGGTATCAAGACCAATCTTATACAAACATGTTGAAAAATCAAAATCCTTAATTATATTAGTAATGACTGATGACTGCATACGAACATGCCGTGACCTCTGGACAAAGAATCCGACGGTTTGCCCTAACACTTAACACTAACTTAAGAAAGAACAAATGCTTTGAATTGTTTTCTTTTCTGTTGCGCAACTCGTATTTTCCTAATTACACGTTATCAATCTTCTAGTTAAAATGTTTCGTTGCACTTCAGAAAAGAGCTGAAAGATGATATATTCTAAATAACAACCCTTTATTTATATCATTTTTAAGACATCATGATAAGAAACGATTAAGGCGGTGATATCCCAGCTTTTAAACAAATGCGTGTAGACGGTTATTGTTAGCATATTATTTATTATTTTGACACTTAATCTGGCTTTTTATTCCTAAAAATGCGTCTAAAACTGTGAAATTGTAAGACTGGAATATGTGTTGTTTTGGTGAAATCTATGTTTTTAATTATAGGACAACCATAGTATTGTTTGGTAAACGTAAACATTATTTAACGTAGATTTATCATTTCGTTTGCATTATATTAGATAGATTTATTTCGGCAAAGGTAGCATATGCAAAGTTAACATATTACATAAAATAGAATTAAATAATGAGTATTATTAAATGCTATATTATGCAAGAAAACCATGACACGTTCACCAATACCAAGCATAACACAAAAAGAGCAAAACTAAAAGTGAACGCCCTTGATTCCATTGTGGTCCTTAGCATTGGTGCCATGACATAAGTTTTCATAAAAATTGTTTTCAAGTTTTTTTTTCTGTTAATGTACTTTGATTAAGCAGTGTGAAAAAAGACAAATCCTCTTTTGTTTATTTCTTTAAAAAATGTCATTTCTTATATCTCTTTTTTTGACAGATGATAGAATAGATCGGACATGCACTTAATTTAAGAATGAAAAAAAGAACAGAATCTCGTTGATATTTTTTTCAGCTAAAATTGTCAGTGCTATTGACGAAGAGGAAACGAAAAAGATTAATCAAGCTGTTTTAAATTGGACATATTTGTCATTCACAAAGTAATCCGGCTGTTACTAACTCAGAAGACAGTGTCTTATATTAACATTAAAAGATGACAAAATCATACAGTATCAAGCCGGTAAATCCTCTCGGCTTACTTGCTCTGTTTCGGGTTGTGTTGTAATCACTTGTTATAGACTGTCATACTGTAAAGTACCTTACTGGGCTAAACATGTTTATACTATCACAATGTAGGATCGATTCCAAATGTATGCTTATACCATACTCAATTCACAAATTTAAAGTACCTAATTACTGAGCGAGTAAACATTTCCCAGAAAGTCAAACTTACAGACTGATGATCAAACATGTTTCTATTTTCAAGCAAAGCGATAATCATTTCCGCATGAATTAGTTTACTTTAAATGAATTAGTAATTTATCAGATTTATCACTGTCCTACGTCAAGAAGTCAAAACCAAAGAGGAAGGTGCAGTTCTAAACATGGCAATATCAGTATGAACCAGAAAATGTGTCTGTACATTGTCACAAAGAAGGAGCACCAAACATATTTTTGACAAACATGTTTCAGTGTAAAGCTTTTTAATGTAAAACAAATTAGTAAAACAATGCCGAAAATTGTTTTAGCACATCGCATGTGAAATTTGCTTCAACAAAATTAAAATAAATACTAATCTTTCTTATTAATAACAAAAATAATGAGAGTGAAACGCTCTCCAGTTAGATTAAAGACTAAGACATAATTTAAGGCATAACATATGAATGACATGGCTTACATACTTGTGATTATCACAAAAATGTGAATTGTTAATCGAATGTTTTGATGAAAATTGACTTTAACTATTTCACAAGTTTAAATGAAGGAGGCGACAAATACAAAGACAAAACAAGTACTTCATTATATAAAGCATACACTCATTGATTAGCTTTCAGGCGATAACGGTCGTAATCCCATGAAAACTCAAAAACAAATTTCATAGTAAACATAAAAGAGTGTCAACCTTTAATTCAGTGATAAAGATATTTAAAAATTGTGAACGTTCAATAGATACCTAGGAAACCCATGGTATGCGTTTCAATAAACAATTAAGTATTGTTGTGAAACATATCTGTTAGGATCAAACAATAAGACAAAACTATTTTATTCAAATTTGGACACTGTATACGGTTTTCACTGACTATATATGAACCGGAACTATAATAGTTGATATCGATAATAATAACGCTAGCTGCATGGCTTATGCACTCACGGTTGTTATAGCTGCTTAAGTTTCTTAACGGAAGTTCTTGTATATAATATACTTTTAACTATAGCTCAAATTATTCATCAGCATTTCACTTTTAAACATTTCCTCTGAAATATGTTTCAAGCCATAAAATTTGTATTTTTATCACCTATGTGATACTTTTATTGCATACAGACTTACCACACTATTATTATAAATTATTATTATTATTAGTAGTAGTAGTAGTAGTAGTAGTAGTAATCTAAAAACGTATTCTTAATTAATAAAAAAAATCAAAATTCGTAAAATACTAGGACATGTCAGTGCACAAATTGTATAAAGCGTTTTGCCGCTATGGCAATGGTTAAGATTACTATAATAACAGTTTATGTTCAATCATACTTTTTGTTCCGTATTATACAGCCTGCAAGCAGATCTTCCTCTAAAACAGCAAAGATATAACTAAACATTTTGTATATGGATAAGTTTTTATAAATGTCAAAAAGATATATATATATATTTTTAATGTATGTTAATTTAATGTTATGGCAGATACCGCAAGGGAAAATGATATCAATGATTACATCGTGTTGTAGATGAAAAACTTTATTTTCATAAAATGCAGAGTGGAATTAGGTAACACAGCTGGAATTATAATAAACAATCTATTTCAAAATATCATGCGATATGGCATGATAGTTCTTATGAATTATTTATCAAGAGAGATATAAGACCAACCCAGTATGGGATCTGATATAAATTTACTTTTACTTTAACATTCATAATCTATGAAAAGAAGGACGAGTATAACGTCTCCATGGGTTTCAATTTCTTTAAAAAAAATCCTGAAGGTTTTATGAATTTAAGACATAATCTTAAATTATGCTCGTTGCATATTTATATCTTACTGATATATTAAAAAGGACCAGATTCTTAGAGTTGCAGTTCTGAATAAATCATTAATGAGTAATTCGCTGTCAACTTGTTACATGGTTTGTATACATATGAAATAAGTAAAAATTAGCTGTTGTTGAGAAACACCAGGCCGCAAAATAATTCTCGCAAGTATTTTCCATCCTCTGAACTCTGCTTCTTACATCTGAATGAGTTTAACGTGCTGAAAAGCTATCTAAATAGATAAGACGTTTATTTAATAATACTAATAATAATAATAATAATCAAAAAGCAACACTAATAGAAGTAGCAATGATATCAATAATCATATTTACAGTAATATAATTCTTAATATAAAACACTGGTAATGATGATGATGATGATTGTAATGGTAAAGTTGTTGATTATCTAAAACAACAAATATCATTTGAAGCAACTTAAATTAACATAAACCCAATGAAATCTTATTAAATGAATTCAATGAATTAAAACTGGATTCCTATATGTGTTAATCACGGTTCAAATTTTTGAAATTTCCCTTTAGAAAATGAGATCCCCATAGCTTTTTGAAATCATACATAGTTTTCGATGTAAATGTCTTTATTTAAAGAGGACTGCAGTAGTTGGTCCACGAATTAGTGTTTTATTTTTTTCATTAAATATGATACAATTCCGAAATAGTATATTTTATCAGAAAATATATTCTCTACTTCTGAGAAACTGTTTTGAGGGATATTTACGTATAATTCGACGAATACAGTGTAGCGACCAACTGGGAGTCCTATACCGGTAAAAATATGTATTAAATTTCAATAAGATTTTTTTTCAAATAAAGGTCATTGCGGAAAAAAAGGCTGTAAAAAAGGAAAGAAAGTGAATCCGTTATCTCAGACGTCACAGATTTTAACACCATATCAAACCTACTCATGTGCAAGTACTCGTGGGAATTAAGAGATTTCATTTGAAGGTCTTTTCATAACTAACGTAATTTGTCTTCGGACAATCAGTCCGATTCTGTAGCAACAATTATTCCCAAAGGTACACCCAAAATAAATATATTATATGCTGGTTATTGATAAAATCAGTTCTATGATGGATATAAATAGAAATATACCTTCCAGTTTAGTTATGTCAGGGTCAGTCGTGATATTCAGTTATATTCCGTGGGATAAAACCTTCTTTCTTAATGAACATGTTAGAGTTAAACGACTGTTAATATTTTGTTTCTCAACAGTTGTAGAGCAATAAGGGTAATGACTTCTGTTTTGAACAGTTAAATAAGTTTGATATTTTGGATACTTGTGCACAATGATCTAGTTGCTAAGTTCTGCATGTTCTCTCATTCAAATACCTCTGGGCTATTGCTACTTAGAAATAGTGATAGAATTACATAAACCCAGGCATTTATTTATAAAGTACGTCAGTCTGCCCATATTCCAATAAAAACTTGGCTCAAACTGAGAGAGCATTGGGCCGGAAGTAGTAGTAGGCCATGAACGCAAGCAGCAACATATTACTTAAGAAATACAGCACTATGGCAATAAAGCAACGATAAACGTAATTGAGTTGTTTCTGGTTTCTGTTTTGATCAAATCAAGTGACTACACTACACAATAGCCTTTCAGTGCAACCTGATTGCTTTAGATTCCAGGGTCACTCTGACAAGTAATAAAACTTTAACGAAATGTATTCATTTTCACTTCGAACAATGCCCTTACAGTTTTTGTGCCATTTTCTTGATTGCATCCACTGGTATCTGTCGCTTAAATACACAATGTCAAAAAATATTGTGTTGAATAACGGAAAAGTTAGTGCTCAGAAACAAATGCTCAAGGAAATTAATGTAAACATGTCTTTACTAATTTGAGTCCTGATTTGTCATTTCGTTCACAAGTTTCTTTAAAAGTTTTAGGCAAATATAAAGTGTAAGCAATCTGAAACTTCAACTTTAATTAAATGTAATCCAAAGCGTTCTTTAAATCAGTATAATGTACCAGCATTGACCTAAGCAAGTAATTTAAATTTTACTTCAAGGTCATTCTAAACCTCTTCCAGAAATTTAAATTATATGGTTCTTATCAAATAAGAATAAGAGATAATTATAAGAAGAATATGCGTATCAATATTATCATCGGCTAACAGGAAGATAACAGGCTTACATTTCAATACGTAAATGTATTATGAGTTCACACACTGCTATTGCATAAGTGTGTCATTCAGGTGTAAAATATAGCTGAAGATGCGTGAGGAACGAGAACTTTGAATATCTTTGCGGGGTAGATTTTCGATATGAAGTTAACCTTCTATAATTAAATCAAAACACGGTATATTGACATTAATTTTCCTGGTTAAGTGCATTTTCAACGTTTGGACCTGTTGATTATCATAGCTAATTAAACAAGAATTTGTTTTACCTCAGAGGTAACTACATTGCAAGTACATACCAAACCTTCTCTAACAGAATCGATTGAATTAAAGTGCTCTGTCGTTATTTTTAAATTAACTTGTTAAGAACAGTTTACTGAACAAGGTAATTACTTAACAATTTAATTGATTTTTATCTGTAAGCTGTTGTCCATCATTCATGGTCTGATATATCACCTTAAAGTACTTCTGTATAATTTGCACGCTGTATACACTATGTTTATACTAAGTACATTGAATGTATAACATAACTTTCTTAACTCAGATTCTTTAAAATCCATTACAAGTACGAATTATTAAATATTCTCATTGGTCCGTGGTTTCCTGAACTTTACTTTGTTATGTTCCTGGATGTTTAATGTCTGTAAAATATTAAATAGTACTTATTTATCTTTTAAATACTTTAATTATCAGTAGCGATAATTTCAAAGCATTCGTACGAAAATAATAGCGTCTCATACTTGTTTCAACTTAAGGATAAAATTAGAAGTTTCGAGTTTACTGGAATAGTTGTCCGCTTTCAAATTGTCTATTCTTTGAATGCTTCCTAATACATATAAGAGAGTGAAAAAAGCATGATTATGTGATTAGGTCTTAGTTCACAATAATTTTTATAAGGAAAACATTTAATACCCTATATCAAAGATAGTGATAGAGATGCTCTTTAACTCAGACCTAGCTGACATTTGGAAAGATGAACGATAAGATCGGAAAAGGTCAGCCTTCGATTAAATAAATTTAACTAAATCATCGTTCTTTGTGTATGAAAAATCTTATAAAATCCAGTACCATTAGTAACATTGAAAGTTTCTTACAGTGCAAAATACGACATGTCTTTTTTCAGACACTCTTCTAAAATATTATCAAAATATATGCAGTTTAATACTGTTATGTGTACGTGTGAAAATAGCATGTTTTTTGGAACTGATCAGTGGCCTAGTTTTTGGATACTTCTAGAAATTTCCATAAATATCTCATTGTGGCTATATTTAGAATATTGGAGATTTGTTTCGGTTTTTCATGAATAATCTAGATTATGTTGCTTCTGGAATTTTCTATGTCTATATATAAGTCAGAGAGTTTCTTGAAGCGGGGTCTTTAGGTAACCTTGGTCATAAAATATTGGATTAAATTTTCATCAGTGACAGTTATATTTGGAAATATTTTTAATTATACTGTGTGAGGAATAAATTCATCTTTTCAACAATTTGTGAGATTACTTAATGAACTTTAGTGGAATATACTTCAACAGTGATTAAGAGTTTAAGACAATTATCACTTACCAGGATCAAACAGGATTATTGATTTATTTTAGGACTACACTCAATCCAGGTACTGTAAAAACATTTTTTTTGTGACTTTGTGTAATTGTACTTTAATACTTTAGTAATTTGTTTTAAAATAAATCTTTGTTATTGTTTAAAAGTTTGTTACTGGTTATTCTTTCTGTTACTCTTTTGATTTGGGCCGTAACATACAATAAAATCTTCCTTTATGTCACATCAGTTTAGTTTTAATAATGTATTCACTACATAAACATGAGGAATGCTTAGACATTTTCAAGACTGGTCCAAAACTTTCATGGTGTAGAGAATGAGAGCAAAATTTGTAAGGACACATGTCCGCACATGCAGAAGATTAAATTACTTTATGTCACGAGAAACGTACATTTTAAAAAATAAACTATATATTTGAGGACAGCATAGTTGTCTTCACTTCAACATGTCTGTCCTCATAACAAAGGTTTTCGGTGTATTAAATGTCCTTACATCAACGGATTCTCTCTCTCTCTTTCTCTGTTATCAATACCAACCTTTTCGGACACGACTTGAAAAATCAAAATCCCGAATTATATTTGGAATAAGGAATACGAAAATTACAAATCCATTGAATGAGTTTCGTGCCGTGATCTCTCAGAGCAAAAAATCCGACGGTTTGCACTACTTAAGAAAATTCAACTCCTTCGAATTGTTTTCTTTTCTGTCGCACAACTCATAGTTTCATGATTACACGTTATTAAACCTTTTAGCTAAAATGTTTCATTGGACTTCAAAAAAAAAGAGCAGGAAGATGTTATCTTCTAAATTACAACCCTTATTTATATCATTCTTAATAGATCATGATAGGAAATGATAAGGCAGTGATATCCTAGCTCTTAAACAAATGCGTGTAGACAGTTATTGTTAGCATATAATTTATTATTTTGACACTTAATCTATCTTTTTATTCCTAAAATGCGCTTGAGACGGTGAAGTTGTAAGACTGGAAAATGTGTTATTTTGGCAAAATCTATAGATCTTCTATTGTATGTAGCACAGCTCTTGTATTGTAGTGTTCGAAGAACATTAGCTTAATTCAACGTATATTTATATTGTATTAAGTTCTCATATGAAATGTTTTCACGTTTCTTTTCTGTTAATGAGTTTTTAATCAGCAAAATAAAACGAAGACAAATCCTGATTTGTTCCTTTCTATGGAAAAGGTTGTTCTTTATTTTTCAGATTTCCTATTTGACAGTACTTGCTGTTACTTTATATATTTTTAAGAAAAAATATATGATCGATGATCGGACGTACACTTAATCTTAGAATTAAAAAATATGACAGAATCTTGTAACATTTTTTTAGATAAAATTGTCAGTAAAATTGTTGAAGAGGAAAAGAAAAAGATTAATAAGGTCTGAATAATGAAATAGTTTTAAACTAGACTTATTTGTCATTCTCAAAATTATCCAGCTGGCTACTAATAAAACCAGAAGACAGTGTCTTATCTTAACATTTGAAGATAATAAAATCATACAGTATAAAGCAGGTATCACCTCTCAACTTACAGGTTCTGTGTCGCGTTGTGTTGTAATCAATTGTTGTTGTTGTTGTCATACTGTAAAGTACCTAACTGGGCTAAAATATGTAAATAGTACTATTACAATGTATGATCGATTTGAAATGTATGCTTATGTTATACTTAATTCACAAATTTAAAGTACCTATTTATTGAACGAGTAGAGTCACAAAAATCAAACTAACAGATTGATGGTCGAAACTGTTTTCATTTTCAACTTTATCTTTGTCCTACATTAAGTAATCCAGACCCAACAGGAAGGTGCAATTCTAAACATGGCAATACCAGTTTGAACTAGTTCATGTGTCTGAAAACTGTAACAAAGGAGCAACAGACGCCTTTTTGTCAAACATGTCATAAAGTACAGCATTTAAATGTAAAGAAAATTAGCGAAACAATGTAGTAAATTATTTTAGCACATCGCATGTGAAATTTACTACCACAAATAAATAATAATCTATCTTATTAAGAACAAACATAAAAAGAGTTCAACGCTATTCCAGTTAAAGTAAAGACTAAGATATAATTTAATAATTTAATTAAATAATTAATAAATTATGAACGACATGTGGATTATTAATCGAATGTTTTAATGATGCAGGTGAAAATACATACAAAGACAAAACAAGCAATACATTACAGCGTACATCCATTGATAAGTTTTTAGACGAAAACGGTCGTAATTCCATGGAAACCCAAAAACAAATTCCATAGTAAACATAAAAGAGTGTCAACCTTTAATTAAGTGATAATAGTATCTAAAATCTAAAAATTTTGGACGTTCAATAGAAAACACGCAAACCTATGGTATGTGTTTAAATAAACAAGTATTGTTGTGGAGCTTGGCTGTTAGAAAAAAAAAGACAAATCTGTTTCATTCAAACTTGAAAATTGTATACGGTTTGCACTGACTTTATATATGAATCAGATGGAACTATTATAGTTGATATAGATACTAATGAAGCTAGTAGCATGGCTTATGCACTCTGCACTTTCTGATATCACTTAATTTAATAAAAGAGACATCGCCAGCGTCTTCTTCTATTATTATTTCTAGTTTTGTTGTACTTTTTGTTGCATATGCACACAATTTACTTTATATTCTGCTAACGTATCCAGTGTATTTGAGACTTTGATCGTGATTCTTTAATGCTCATGTAATAATAAAGCGCCAAATAATACATTATTATGTTCAGGTAATAGAATAAGTATTTATTATCATCTAGTCTTAACTCCGTATAATAATATTGATAGTAATAATAATAATAATAATTCCTAGTTATAATCTAAGAACGTATTCTAAATAAATAAAAAAATCAGAGTAAAACTCTAGGGCTTGTAAGGGCACGAAATGTATAAAGACTTCGGCGTATTGCTTTGTACGACAATGTTAAAAAGTAATATACATATATGACATATGTATGGCAGATACCGTAAGGGAAAATAATATGTATACATAACGTTGCAGATGAAAGTCTTTATTTTCATAAACTGCAGACTAGAATTACAAAACACAGCTGGAATAATAATTAACAATCTATTTCAAAATATCATGCGACATGGCATGGTGGTTCATATGAATTATTTATCAAAAGAGATATAAGGCCAACCCAGTATGGGATCTGGTATAAATTTACTTCTACTTTAACATTCATAATCTATGAAAAGAAGGAAGAGTATAACATCTCCATGGGTTTTAATTTATTTAAAAACTTTCCTGAAGGTTTTATGAGTTAAAGAGAAAATGTTAAATTATGCTCGTTGCATACTTATATCTTATTGATATATTGAATAGGACAAGTTTCTTAGAGATGACGATCTGACTTAATCATCAATGAATAATTCACTGTCAACTTGTTTCATAGTTTTTATACATATGAAATAAGTAAGAATTAGCTATTGTTGAGAAACACCAGGCCGCAAAATAATTCTCGTGAGAATTGTCCATTCTCTCAACCCTGTTTCTTACAGTTAAATGAGTTATGTGCGAGTTGAAAAAAGGCTATCTGAATAAATAATAATAATAATAATAATAGCAACACTGATAGACGTAGCAATGATAACGATAATATAATTATAGTAATATAATTGTTAATGAAAACACTGGTAATAATGATGGTGATGATGACGGAGATGATGATTATGATGATAACGTTGTTGATTATTTAAAAATATGTATTCATTTGAAGTAACTTAAATTACCATGAACACAATGAAATGTTATTAAACGAATTCAATGAATTAAATCTCGATTTCGTTATGTGTTCATGGTTCAAATTTTTGAAACGCCTTTAGAACAGCAATTTCTTGAATTAAAGATGTCAGCAGTAGAAAGAATATTAGTGTTGTTGTTGTTTTTAATGAATATGACACAATTCCAAAAGAGTTTATTTAATTGGAAAGTATATTCTCTACTTAAAGTTTTGAAGGATATTTAAGTGTAATTCGACAACGAAGACAAGGGGAGGAGAGGGTGTAACGACCGACTGGGAGCTTTATACCGTTTAATATATGTAATAAATTTCATATTAAGGTCAAAACTGAAAAAAGGCTGTGGAAAAGGAAAGAACGCGAATCCCTTAACTCAGTCGTCACAGACTTTAACACCATATTAAACCTATTAATGTGTAAGTACTCGTTGAAGTTAAGAGACCTTCAATTGAAGGTATTTTCATAACTAACGTCATTTGTCCTCGTACAATCTGTCCGATTCTGTAGAACAATTATTCCAAAACCTATACCTAAATATAAATAATTAAATGCTGGTAATTGATAAAATCTGTCCACGATGGATATAAATGGAACTTTACTTTCCAGTTTAGTTATGACTGGGACAGTCGTGATATTTAATTTTATTCCGTTGGAGTAAACATTTTTTCCATAATGAACATGTCAAAATAAAAAAAGCTAATTTTTATCTATCTACAGTTGTAGCGCAATAAGGGTAAAAACTTCAGTTTTGAACAGTTTAATTAGTTTATTTTTTTTGGACAAGTGCACAATTATCTAGTTGCTAAATTCAGCATGTTCTGTCATTCAAGTACATCAGGCTATTGATACTTAGGAAAAGTGATAGAATTAAATGAAACCCAGACATTTATAAAGTACGTCCGTCTGCACATATTCCTACAAAAACTTGGCTCAAACTCAGAGGACATTTGGTCGAAAGTAATGACCACGTACGCAAGCGGCACCATATAACATAAGAAAAACTATACTAATGAATTAAAGCAACGATAACCGTAACTGAGTTTTTTTCTGATTTCAGTTTTGATCGAATCAAGTCACTACACTACACAATAACATTTTAGTGCAACCGGATTCTTTTTTTAGAATCAAGGGTCACATTGACAATCGATATGTATCATTTTCACTTCGAACAATGCCCTTAACAGCTTTTGTGCCATTTTCTTGATTGCAACCACTGGTATCTGTCTCTTAAATATACAATGTAAAACATATTGTTTTAAATAACGGGAAAGTTCGTGCTCAGAAAAAAATGCTCAATGAAGTTAATGTAAATAGTCTTAACTATTTTGAGTCATGATTTGTCATTTTGTTCACAAGTTTCTTTATAAGTTTTAGGCAATTATAAAGTGTAAGCAATCTGAAACTTCAACTTTAATTAACAGTAATTCAAGGCATTCTTTAAATCAGTATAATGTACCAGCATTGACCTTTACAATAATATTTAAACTTTATTTCAAGGTCAGTCAAAACCTCCTCAAGAACCTTTAATTACATAGTTCTTGTCAAATAAGAAGATGAGAATAATAAGAAAAATACACGTATCAAAATGATCGTCGGCTAACAGGAAGATAACAGGCTCACATTTTACTATGTAATTTTTTATGAGTTCACACATTCACACTGCTATTGCATAAGTGTGTCATTCAGGTGTAAAATGTAGCTGAAGATGCGTGAGGAAATAGAACTCTAAATATCTTTGCAGGGTAGATTGTTTGATATGAAGTTAACCTTCTATAATTAAATAAAACACGGTGTATTGACATTAATTTCCCTGGTTAAGTGCATTTTCAACGTTTGGACCTGCTGATTATCATAGCTAATTAAACAAGAATTTCTTTTACCTCAGAGGTAATCACATTGTGAGTACTTTTAACATACCAAACCTCCTCTAACAGAATCGATTGAATTAAAGTGCTCTGTCGTTATTTTTAAATTAACTTGTTAAGAACAGTTTACTGAACAAGGTAATTACTTACAATTTAATTGATTTTTATCTGTAAGCTGTTGTCCATCATTCATGGTCTGATATATCACCTTAAAGTACTTGTGTATAAGTTGCACGCTTTATACACTATGTTTCTACTAAGTACATTTAATGTATAAATATCCTTGTAACCGAAAATGGCACATTCCTTTTGCTGCATGTATGTGTGCGTGTTTGTGTGTGCGTGCGCGCGTGCATGCGTGTGTATGTTTAGCTTATAATTACGTTTAAAATCACCACCTTTTATCAAAACAAAACAAGAACAACAAAAAACAAATCAAATGAAAACAATAGCATAAGAATTTTAATTAACCCATTTATGCGTAAGAGTTTAAGCCATCCTTGTCAGTTTGGACGAGTCCATTTCCAATTAAAACGGTTTCAGGTATGAATTTTCAATTTTATTCTATTTAGAGAAGGAAGTTCTCCATACAAACAGAGGAGACCTTGATCCTATGCGGCATATTGCGGCGTCTGATCTGGGTCTGCACTATTTTTATATGTCTACTTCTATAGACACTAGGCATTAATGAGTTAACTGCCTCAATGCCAAAATTGAAACTGATTTTGTCAAACGATATGTTGTTTTCCCCACACAGCGCAAATATTTTATAACATTAAAAAGACTAGAAACAACATACTACACGACACTACATACTTGCATTGATAGCAAACATATTTCAATAAATTTCTATCAATGAAAACAATCTAAGCAAGGAGTCTAACTTTTTGTTTTACTCAAATTCAATAAAATCCATTGTAAGTACGAAATTATTAAATATTCTCATTAGTGGTGGTTCGTTGTGTTCTGTACTTTACTTTGTAATGGTTCTTGATGTGTTAGCATTTTTTATGTTTGTAAAACATTAGAAAGTACTTATTAACCTTTTAAATACTTCAATTATCAAAAGCGATAATTTCAAAGCATTCGTGCGATAATAATAGCGTCTCATATTTGTTTCACCATAAGGATAAAATAGAAAGTTTTGAGTTTACGAAATTACTAGTCCGCTTAAATATTTTCATGGATATTGTCCATCCTCTGAATTTTGCTTTACTTAGTTCACAATAGTTATATATGTATTACGAAATTATTTAATACCCTATCTCAAAGATAGTGATAGAGATGCTCTTTGACTCAGACTAAGCTGGCATTTGGAAAGATGAAACGATAAGATCGGAATAGGTCAGTCTTCAATTACATAAATTATTCGAAATTACTGTACTTTGTCTGTGAATAATCTGATAGAATCTAATACCACTAGTAATACTGAAAGTTTGATACCGTGCCAAATATAACATGTTTTTTGTCGGTCATTTTTCTCAAACAGTATAAAAATATTTGGAGATAAATATAACAAGGTCTTCCTCTATGTCACGTCAGTTTATTTTTATTAATCTATTAATTACACAAACATGAGGAATGCTTTGACATTTTGTCGTTTCGATGTAAATGACACAAATGAAGATTTAAATATGCTTGTTTGTTTATGTCGTCTCTTTTGGTGATTTAAACTGAAGTTTATTAGTGATATTATTGATGCTGTAATAAGACCGTCTGAAGTGCTTTTTAAGGCAATAGAAGTTGAAACATTTAATTTCAGAAATTTTTGCAAAGTGGATCTAGCATAGTTGTTCTTTATAAGTACACGACCAAGTTTATTTAATTAATGCGGGCTGATAAACATTAAGCGGCTGAGGGTTTGAAATTATATTTTATTTACGGTTATGATCGGTCGAGTAACTAAGTGGTGAACGCTAAAAAACAAACTGTAAACAAATTGGAAAAAAAATGAACTGACGCTAAAACGTTTTACAAAATACAATTTTGGCATCAATCTCTTAGTCTATCAAAATGTTTGATTCATATTTCAGCATTGCACATTAGGAAATTTAATTTTCCATAAGGGAACATAAATCTGATAATCACACATTTGTACTGACAATTATATCTCTATCCATGTGTAAAGTTAAGGTGACCCAAAAATATGAAGGAAACTGAACAAAATCATAAAATAATGCTGATAAATACTTGGATATTTATGCATCACATACCAAAGATATTCATTGATAAGATTTCATGTATTTTGGAAAAAAAATCATCGCGGAAAGATCATGGATTTATATTTCATAATAAACATACAAACATAAAACAATGCTAACTAAGTGATAAAAATATGTATTCAAATGACTCACAAGAATCTAAATTCGTTGACTGATAAATATGGCTTACGTATAAAGTTGTGTCACCATTGAACAAGATAATGATACCATTTACTATAAACATGGCGCTCAGCACTGGGAATTGATAATTACACCAGATAAAGAGATACAATTCTGAGTAATTTATTAATGGATATCCTTTGGAATATCAACCAGGAGAAGCATTTTTAGAATTTTGAGAGGGTTTGATCGCTGACTTTGCATTAACCTATTATTTAAATAATAATAATTTTCATTAACCTATTTCAAAAATATGAGTATTTATATAACACTTAAGAGTTTTAGACACATGGACTGCACAACGGTGTTGAAGCGCTTTTGTTTATTGTACACGTTGTGTTAAACTAAAAATCACTCTTTTATGAAAGTTATATTATTAAACATATCGCCAACAATATACAAGTGTTCCTCCTTTCGAGAAGTTTATTTATGTATTCTTTTATTTATTTTATTTTATTTTTTGAAAAGGCATAACTTTAATACGTGTAGAATAAGAGAAAAGAACTACTATTTCCGCTTACATGAGGATTTACGGAAGATGACAGAAATCTAGGAAACAATCACTACATCTTTCTAAACTTTTTTGGTACGGGTTTCGTAGTTTGGAACTTTTCTAGAGTTATTTCTAAGTTGAATTTGACAGCATAATTTCTTGTATATGCAATTAGACTACAATCTCTGGCATACAGCCCCCGTGCTTGATTAAAATTGTGAATACCCAAAGATACTTAATACCCTAGTGTCAAATGATGGCGTATAGTCTAGGAAGCGAGCACCATACTTAATATCTGAAAAAATGGAAGTTTTGTTGTTCTCTTTGTATTATGAGTATTCGCGATGACAGGATATAATGTCATTAATATACAAAATACCAATTTTCATCAACAAACGGAATAACTCCTGGACAGTTTTCCTCATACCAATAGTAATTTTCTTTGATCTCAGACTGTGTATTTCAGATATACTATTCAGGTATATACAAACATGCTATAATTAGTTACAGTAGAATTCGTCAGTTTTAGCACGGCGCGCGCTTCCAGTCTTTACACCGGACAAACTGATGTCACTCCTTTACATTACGGTCATTTATTTACTGCATATTTGTCTTACGTATACGATGAGACATAGCTGGAGTCTTGACGAGAATAATTTTAGTACAGTTAACATCATAAATCAGATTATCTGTTGTTGTTTTTTTTAAATAAAAAGTGCCTCCCAAGCAAATCTAGGAGATGGAATAGACTTGGGAGGGGTTTCAAACAACCACTGCGAATTTTGAAGGATAAGTAAACTCACGCAACCCGACTAGCTTTCAGAGCATGTCATAGTTAAAATAGTGTTTAATACTGGTAACTGGTAATACAGGAACACTTTATAATGGAGTTTAAAATATGCCTGGCAGTAAGGCTACTATGTCGTTTTCATTGTCACATTAAACACTTGTTTACCATGGTGATAAATTACTTTAAAATCAATCGCACATGTAAGGATAAGTGATATTATTATTATTATTACTATTATTATTATTATTATTATTATAAGAAATTGTAGCTTTTTTTGCACAAAAGTGTTGTCACGACAAAGATCATGGGACTCTCAAAAAATAGAGAGCACAAATTTTACACATAATCAATATCATGTTGATAATTATGAAGGAACAGTGCACCCGCTGAACTTAACTGTCAACGGTAAGTGTCATTTTCATTTTCTAAAAAAGAACAATGTAGCGCTATTGTTCGATTTCAATCTTTAGGATCACCACTAAAACTTTTATGCAAACTTCGTAAAAGACAAACAACAAAATTTAACGGTTCGAATACTTTTTTAAACTTTTTTTCAACAAAGCAGAAAAGCCATCTGCATAACAAACATTTATTTTTATTTTTTCTTTGCGTGACTGTCTAAACTGGTGCAATCACATAAATCACCGACAAAAAGTAAAACCCCGAATGAATGATTATAATTATTTCTTTATTTAAAAGAACATACCCTACAATTAATTGATGATATACTTCACTTTTATTTTATTGGCACATTCTCTGTAAACTTAAAAGTAATTGATAATTTAAAGAAAATATATTCAGAAGTTCATTCTTAAGGCATTAAGTCTCAGAAAGTGTTAAATTGAATAAATGACTATCCACCAAGACATGGTACAACAACAACTCTATGTATAATGTCTAGAGTAGAACCAGGAGGGTAGAATGTCTCAGATTGGACGTTTGCTGCGCCCTGAACTATCCCCAATTACTTGAATTAACTAAACTCTGCAGGGGGTGGCGGTCATATTGGCAACCAGTATGAAGAAAGACAGAAAAACATAAGTAGCGATCAGTGTTTTAGGAGCATAACAATGTTCTTAACGAATGCTCTGAAAAAAAAGAATGTTTAAAGTTGTTATTCATAAATGGTTTAAAAGGACATGGAAAAACTCATTGCGTAACCATATGAAATGATTTTTACAAATAGAAGAAAGAACTACAGTAACTGTACAATTTTTTAAAGCAATAATAGTTTACATTGTTCACCAGTCTTGTGAAATTCGTTCCTGTACATGATATCTTTTTTAAGAAAAATATTTCGTTTTTCAGTCGAGTATTTTTATACTGTGTTGTATTAAGAATTAATTCCTGTTACAAGCGTCTACAAGACTGGATATTAGAAAACTTGAGTTATTTCAGTTATTTTCTCCTAAAATATTTATGGCAAACTGTCTTTTAAAAGTTGACATATTTACAAAAGTTTAGTACAAAATACATTTTGTAGTTATGACGAAGAACAAATAAAATTATGACAAAAGTGTTATAACTGCGTTAAGGTGTCATGCATCAAATTAGCATTTCGCAGGTAAGTTGAGTGAACCGAGTTTCATAACGCCCCTGAAGTATAGGTTTTCCTCTTACATAAAGACCTACTTATAGTCTGACAAAAGATTTATTCATGGGTCATATTTCCGCCATTTCACACAAGTATGGGTGAAGAATTAGTGATATTTGTTACGTTTTTTTTCACACTTTTAAGCAAACATATTTATATAACTTACATACGTAACAGTCAATACAGAATAAAGCTCGCACAGTTATAATGAGAAACAAGAGCCATGTTACACATGGTTAATCCCCCCGCCGGGAAGAAGCTACCTGAAGGTTGTACTTTCAAACACTCAATGTAATAATGTTTGAAGAAAATCCCACAAAAAATAGGCAAGGTAGAAATACTGTTCTTGCAAACTGTACTTCCTACCAATGTGCTATGTCAGTGTATTAAGTTTGAAGAAAATCGCTCAAGCACTTTTGGAGTTATGCTTCGGACTAAGTTTTTCAATTAAATCTGATAAAGGGGAATAATTCTAAAAGTAGGCAAGGTAGAGTTATTATTGATGTGACCCCAGGTACCAGGACTAAAACTTTAACTAACCATTTACTTATTAAGAAACTTGCCTAGATCTACATGAACTTTGCTTTATCAAGTTGTAAAAGTTGTATAGGTCATTACCAGTTGTTGACTTTAACCAGGCATAAAATGATAAATGAACTGTGCCTTGATTTTTAAACAAAACACTTAAGCTCATTTAAACAGGTTATACCCATGGTATTATCCACTGGTACCCTTATGTGCAAGAAATCCTTATCATGACACTTCAGTTGTATTCTTTTGTAAACAACCCTCTTGTGTTGACTTTATTCTGTCATAATTCCTTTATTGTTTGTATTTTGATGTAATGTCTGATTTCCTTAGATGAAGAATTTAATCCTTTATCAAACTGCCCAGTAAGCTTGTTAATATCCATATAATTCACTGTAATTTCCTTAAAATGTAACTCTACATGTGTTGCAAATTTACTGCAGGCCGCCATTTTGTACTATGCATTATTTGCTATTTATAACTGTTGTATCGGTTAGTTTCCCTAACGACTAGTAAAAAGAATCATAGACGGAAGATGTTTCAGTTTTGTGCATCTCGAAATACCCCACAAAATGTAGAGAATTTTTGGAAATAGTCATTATTGTATTTACTTATAACTCAGTTACTATAAATTTTCCTCCATTAAAGTTAAAGTGCAGTCCGATCAATTTTTGATCGTCTTCAACCATTTTTGCCTGACAACCACCAACCATTTTTGGCTGGTTGATCGTTTTTCTACCATTTCAACCACTTTTGGGCAGTGGTTGGGCGTTTTCATATAAATACGGCGAAATCAGCCGTTTAAGTCAGTCTAGTCTTGTCTTTCATTTAAGCAACGTCTGTTACGCTGTTTGACATTTAAGTCAGATATTTACAAGTGTTAGAAATTTTAACGGTCATTGAATAGGTTTCGTCTGCAATTTCGACAGTAATTTTAGTAAGCTAGATTCTTTATAGATAGACAATTTATTTGCAAGAACTGCATTTTATAAGTTTTTACAGCATAATTAAATACTGTCTCACAATATATTTAATATTTACCGACTTCTAACATTATTTTGTTTTTTGTATTGATAAATGACATAAGTGGCTACGGTTCACTGACTCGCACATCTATGGAACGCCGTTTTCGTCTTAAATTAACGCGTGATAATAAAAGCGGAATTTCATCTTGGTTATTTCATATACAGAACTCCTGCACATTTTCCATTAATATCAGTGACTCATATGTTGATTGAACAACTTGACAACTGAAGTCTATATGTTTAATTGTGACTGCTGCCATTAAACATCTGTATTTAGCACATTGTAATAAATGTTTGTAACTGTTGCTATTATTGTGAGATGGCATATTTATAACTTAACAACATACATGAATAAAATTATTCAAATGTTACATCTGAGTTGTGCATAAGTACAAGTAGAAAGTCTACCACTACCAATCCTTAAAGCTCTTGTTTAAGAACCAACCACTACAACGGTTAAATTCCATAGAAGATTACACCAACAGATAACGCTACCAATAAGGGAGATAGGAAAACAACACCTGTAAGACCTGTAGTGCCGGCACGTGACATATATTATGGTGGCAGCGGTGGGATCTGATTCAAAACATACGTCAGATCCAGTGATCGAACCAACACCTCAAGTATATAGAATCATTTATACATAGTTGCAGTAACACCAGCGTGTATGATGGCTGATCAAAGCTTTGTTGATAGCGAAGGCGTTATAACTTTTAGAGAAAATCAAAGTACAATTGGTAATGATGGACCCTCAATTGATTATGACACAGATGCTACTGATGCTGACTCGGTTGCAAATGTCCACCTGCCAAATGAAAGAACAACGGGCAGAGGTGAATCACAAAGTACAACAATACAAGAGATGTCGGAAGTGATGAATGATGTAACAAGTGTACTGAGAGATGTTATTCAAGAGTTAAAGGACTTAAGAAAATCAACTATGCAAGCTAATAATAATAATAAACATGACAGTACGGTTACACATTCCCTCACCAGTAATATAGGAAACGTTCAGTCCCAGTCTTTCTCAGAAGTTCAAGCTCGCACACATGTCAACAATAATGTTGATTCACAACAAACTAGAATAGGCAGTATAGATAATCCGCAAAACCAGGATGGTGATCGTGAATACAGTATGCCCCCAAGTTACCTAAACTATCGTGAATTCATACCAAGGGTACATGCACAAATGTATGAAAGAAACAAACCCCCTTACCGCTCCACTTTTAATGATGATTCGTATAATAATAGTAGTAACATCAACCAGTCTTACTATGTTGAACCACCGTTGTACAATAGAGGTTATTACGCTAATGGTCTTCCATACGACTCAAGAGCCTCACACAGTGGCGTACCTGTTAAGATTCCAGCATTCACCGGTAATGAAGATTGGGTTGTTTGGGTTACGCGTTTCGAAGCTATTGCGCAAAGATGGGGTTGGACCGAGAGTGAGATGCTTGACCAACTGTTACCGAGAATAGAAGGACAAGCTGCGAGTTTTGTGTTTTCACAGCTCCATCCATCATTGTTGCATAGTTATAGAGATCTTAAGATTGAACTGAACAGTCGCTACAGAACTATCGAAACACCAAGACTGTTTGCATCTAAGTTCAGCAAAAGATCACAGAAAGTTGGGGAGACAGCTGAAGAATATGCTGCAGAGTTAAAGGCTTTATATGATAAAGCGCATGGGTTCCGAGACAAGAAAACAAGAAATGAAGATCTGGTACGTAGGTTCCTTGACGGATTACGGGATGATGAGATAAGATTTGCTGTTGAATATGGTAAAGAACCAGAAACAGTAGACGAAGCTGTGTTCCATGTGGTCAACTTCATACAGACCAGGAGGTATAGAGAGGGCAGAAACAGAGAAAACCTTAGAAGGGCAAGTCAGTGGACAGAAAGAAAATCAGATGGTGTGGCTCGCAAGGAATACAACCATACCAATATGCAAAGTAATGACCAAGACGTGAAACCAAAAGGTTATTTTAGGAAATCATCGGCTAATACTGTAAGTACAGATGAAAGTAGAGAGGAACGTAAAATGCTGGAAACTCTTCTAGAAAGAATAGAGAAACTTGAAGATAAAAGCGATTGGAGTAGACGGAATGCTAGGCCAAGACAACGTAGTGAGTGCTACAATTGTCACAAGCTAGGACACTTCGCACGCGAATGTCCAGAAAAAGCAGTAGAGCCGGAACCAACTCACAAAACATTTGAACATTATTTGAAAGGAACAACAAGGGATCCTTTAAACTTCAGGGGACCAACTCTTGTGGCCAAAGAGGGGTCCTGTTAAATGGTGTAGGCCAAGGGAATAATGATATGGATACCATGGTTGAAAAGGAAAGGGACTCTGGGAAATTGGTAAAGGAAGTTGATAGACCTGCGGAAGCTAGTGGGGTGCCAGTTTGTGATAAGGGGCAGGAAGCTAGCTTGGGAGCAGGTGAATCTGCCAATGAGCCATTCAAGGTTACAGAGAGGAGCAGAATCAAACAGTGCAGGAAAATGAGCGATGGTATCTATATCAAGGGGTCAATTGAAAATGTGCCTACAGTATTTACAGCTGATACTGGAGCATCTAAGACTGTAATTTCGTCTCGGGTATATAACAAGATAAGCAAAGAAAAGAAACCGGTTTTGAAGGATTCAGCATGTTTGAGGGGTGCAGGTGGTACTCCTATAAAGGAATATGGTAAGGCAAAGTTTACGATGAAACTAGGGCCGTTGGAGCTTGATACTGAAGCAGTCGTAGCAGATATCGAAGATGACGTACTGATAGGGGTAGATGTTTTGTGCTGCAATGGTAGAGGTGCAGCTGAACTTTTGCTTAGTCGAAATGTGCTGATTCTTCAAGGCGTGGAAATACCATGTTTTCAAGTGGGCAAAAGTTGCAGCTACAGGCGAGTGTCTGTCGCAGAAAATGTTAAAGTACCAGGGCAAGCCGAGATGCTTATTGATGTTTACGTCAGTAGAGTAGAGAATGATGTAGAGACTGAGTACCTTATTGAACCAAATGAAAGTTTTGCTGAGAATTATGAGTTAATGATGGCCTGTACTTTAGTAGATATCAACAAAGCCACAACGTGCAAAGTGAGAGTTTTAAATCCATTTACACATACAGTCACTTTAAGACAAGATGCTGTGATAGGCAAGGCGGAGAAAATTGAGGGTGTATATAATACTATTGTTGAGAGAGAAAATCCAGACGAAAGAGAAAATCTTAAGTGCATACGTAAGGTAGATGTCACAACCAGGTCGGATAATAGAGACGTGCCCTTCAACTTGGCGAACGAAGACCAAGTTCCAGACCATTTGAAAGAGCTGTTTGCTAAGTCAACCAAGAACAGGACAGAGAAAGAAAAACAAGCTGTTGCTGGACTGTTTGTGAAATATGGCGATACTTTCTCTAAACATGAATGGGACATAGGACTGACTCACTTAAATGAACATTCAATAGATACAGGAAATGCTCAACCAATTAGGCAAAGACCAAGACGTGTCCCTCTAGCATTCGCAAGCGAAGAAAAGAGAGCAATAGAAGACCTGCTTAAAAAGGGAGTCATCCAAAAAAGCACATCGCCTTGGTCAAGCCCCATCGTGTTGGTCCGTAAGAAATCTGGCGCCGTACGACCTTGTGTTGACTATAGAAAAATAAACAAACTTGTGAAACAAGACGAATTTCCCTTGCCTAGGATACAAGATTGTTTAGACGCCGTGTCCGGGTCTAGCCTGTTCAGCAGTTTTGACCTCACTAGCGGTTATTTTCAGATTCCGTTAAGGCAAGAGGACATACCGAAGAGTTCTTTCGTTTGCAAATATGGTCAATATGAGATGACCCGCATGCCATTTGGCTTGTGCAACTCGGCAAGCACATTTCAACGCACAATGGAAATAGCTCTTCAAGGTCTGCAATGGGTCACCTGTTTAGTATATATCGACGATATTATTGTCTTTGCAGCAAATTTTGAACAACATTTACAACGTGTTGATGAAGTTTTAGGTAGGATTAAGGAAGCAGGCTTAAAGTTAAAGCCCGAGAAGTGCCAGTTACTTCAGGAAGAAGTTGTGTTCCTTGGACATGTAGTCTCCGGAGAAGGTGTGAGCCCAGACCCTACTAACATATCAAAAATCGCTCAGTGGCCAAGACCTCAAAATGCCAAACAAGTTAAACAATTTGTGGCAACTGGGTCATATTACCGTAGGTTTGTCAAAGATTTTGCCAAAATTGCACGCCCATTAACTCAGCTCACGAGAAAGGAAAGCAAATTTATAAGGGATGACGAGTGTGAAGCAGCTTTCAATAAAATCAAAGAAATGCTCATAAGCCCGCAAGTGATGGGATATCCTCTTAATGATGGCGGAGTCTTCTACTTAGACGTCGATGCATCTGGTTTTGGACTCGGTGGTATCCTCCATCAAGACCAAGGAGGTAATGAGCGTGTAATTGCATACGCAAGCAGGGCTATGAATAAGGCTGAGCGCAACTACTGTGTAACTGAACAAGAGTTATTGGCTGTAGTGTTCTTTGTGCAGTACTTTCGACAGTATCTGCTTGGTAGAAGATTTGTTGTACGGAGTGACCATAAAGCTCTCACTTGGCTATTCAGTTTACAGGAACCAAATGGTAAAATCGCTAGATGGTTGGAAATCCTTGCTCCATTTTATTTTTCCATACAGTACAGACCGGGAAAACAACAGGGCCATTGTGATGCTCTTTGTAGGTGTGAAACCCCGAGAGACTGCTGTTGCAGTGACATAGATATGAGTGAACCACTTAAGTGCGGTCCATGTCTTAAATGCCGCAAGCGTGCCAAGGATATGCAAGCAAAAGATACGGCGGATAGTGCGCAAACAGCAGATGACCTGGAAAGCGTTCCCAACCAGGCACCGGTCAGGTCTGTTTTACCAAGTACGAGCACTCCACTTGGTTCAGCTGATAAGCCTTCCGACAACCAAAGAGGCAAAAACTGGTTCGCCCTCTGTCTACCAGAATCCATGGCAGTAGCACAAAGAGAAGATCCAGATCTTTTGCTCTTAGTTAAAGCTCTGGAAGAAGGACAAAAGCCGAAGAGTGAGACTATGATTGACAAAAGTCCAACAGCATGTCATTATTGGATCTTGTGGGATGCACTTACCTTAAGAAATGGTGTTGTTTATAAGGTTTTCAGCAAGAAAGATGGTACTGATGTATACACTCAACTAGTGGTCCCGCAAAAATATACAGAAACTGTTATGTCACTTTGTCATGACTCACCTACTGGTGGACACCTTGGTGTGCGTAAAACTAAAGCGAAGGTACAGTTGAGCTACTACTGGTTTAACATGAAGGAAGATATTCGATTGTATATACAACGCTGTGACATATGTGCTGCTAACCGAAAACCACAGAAGCCAGCGAAAGCGCCTCTTGGCAGGTTAAAGGCTGGTGCCCCATGGGATTTATTGGCAGTAGATTAAGTTGGACCATTTCCGGTAACTCCACGTGGCAACAGGTACGTGTTGGTTTTAACTGACCATTTTTCAAAGTACGTTGAAGTCTTAGCAGTGCCAAACCAGTCCGCTAAAGAATGTGCTTTGAGAGTTCTAAACGACGTTATAGCAAGATGGGGCACACCATTGAACATACACAGCGATCAAGGTCCTTCATTTGAGAGTTCTGTTTTCAAGAATCTGTGTTCTTTGCTTCAAATCAAGAAGACTAGGTGTAGTGTTCGAAACCCCAGGGGTAATGGCCAAGCCGAAAGGTTTATGAAGACACTGGTCCAAATGATAAAGGCATATCTAGTTGGCGAACAAGATCAATGGGATCTTTATCTTGGTTGTTTAGCTGGTGCCTATAGGTCAACCCCTAATGAAACAACCAAGTTGACTCCAAATTTGCTGACTATTGGTCGAGAAATTCGATTACCTGCAGACCTTATTTTTCAACACGTCCGTGGGACAGCTGATACAACCGAGAATCTCGGAGATTACGTACAGAGCCTGAAGGATAAAATGCTGCGTGCTCATGAAGTTGCCAGGCGACATTTAGGATCAAACGCTAAAAGACAAAAGGAAATCTATGACGCTAAGTTGTCCTTCACAGAGTATACAATTGGTGACTTGGTGTGGTGCTTACATGAGACTAGAAAAGTTGGAGTAACACCGAAATTGGAAAAGGCATATGACGGTCCATTTGTGATTAAGACAAAAATGTCAGCCATTAACTTTGCGCTTCAGATTGATGAAAAGGGGACAGAGAGACTTGTATACCATAACAAACTGAAGATGTATCTGGGAACAAGTCCACCTACTTGGGCAGATCGCGTATCCAGAAAGTTAAAATCATGTTAGATGTTTGTGCGGTTTTGTCAAATGTGATGTTAATATGAAACATGAAAATGTGACTGTACTAAAATACTCAAAAATAAACTTTTGTCTTTTGCCTGTTATTTTGTGTATTTTATATCTAGCCTGTAACAATTTTTCAAAACGTTTATTCTCTTGCAACAGTTTGTTTAATCTAATACATGTTATTATGTGTGTTGTTTTAAAGTGCAAGAAAAATTTGAGACGGGCAGTGTGCTAACAAATTTAATGTTTAAACACGCATACATTTTAGTTCGCATTTGCTCTCAGAGACGTGATTCCTAAGTATAATTGTGCAATTGTTCGCGTAAATACCATAAAGGTGGAACTAAGTCAAGAATTGTTTTGAGTAACTGCAACAAATACGTCGACCGTCGAAATAGTGTAATAATAAAGATAATAATTGCAAAAACATTGACAGTCGCGGAACGAAGAGAAGTCACTCAGAAGAAATTGTCGTCTAGCTAGTCAGTGAACCACACCTGCCTTTGATACAGTGTGACTATCACTTGAATGGTCCTTTCTTATTCTTTCAGGTGGGCATGTCTCTGTCTCAATATCGTAATCGAGGGAGGGCGTACAAGTGTAAGAGATGTACGAAGGTCCAGCGCAAAGGAAGAATGGTCGCTCACGTTCTTAAACACCATGTCCCTTTTGACAGGGTGCCGTTCGCCTGTTCCTTATGTGGGTTCCGTTGCCTAGACAAGCAAGCCTTAATGGACCATATAACCAAATACACTAGGCATACAGAGGAAGAGAGTCGCTATGGTACTCCAGACTATAAGAAGATCCTCCACATGGCGACCAATTCTTACCAGATTGGAGATGATGACATGGCGCAGCTGTCTAGGGATGATTCTCTCAGATGGCATGCAAGGAACCAAGTTCCAGAGGGTCCAGACGATGATTGTTTCTTTGAAGAAGATGAAGAGGTAGTGTCCGGGGGCATGGTTTTACCCCACTGGATGGCTGGTACGACACCACTAGGAAAACCAGTCACACCCAAGGCACCATTAACCACTCCATTGATACCCCAGCAGATTGCGAGGACACCCCTTCAGACGCTTCCAATCCTGACTCAACAAGACCTAGCTGAATTGTCTTATAGACCTGTCCAACAACAGCAGCAGCAGACGCAACAACAACTACAGCCACAACAGATGCTACAACAAAATCGTCAGCCAAACACTCAACGCCAGCTTTATACTATTAACAGTAATGATCTCCTCTCACTTCAAACTACAACTTCAGAACTCCATACGAACAAGAAAAACACTATCAGCAACTTCACAGATGACATCTTGAACACGCCAGAGATAAACAGAAGAACACCATTACATACGCCGTGTCTTGATGAAATAGTGGTTCAAGAAAACTACGTTAACGACCCCTTATTTCAAGAAGACATACAGACTGATAGTTCAAGAATGGAACCACCTGCCAAACGACTCAAGATGACGATGGACAAGGGACAACAGACTGAAGACCAGGGAGATGAGACACCAACAGACTTGACGAAGGCCATTGGCAATGCTGCTAAGCTCATTGCTGACGCTATTAACGGTAATACGAATGCTGTCAATGGAAATGAAAAAGCCCTCCACAAAATTGGAGATGAGCTTGTTAGGGTTGAAAGGAAGCTTTTTCAAATAGAGCGTGTGTGTACAATTCTACAACAACAACAACAAGAACAACACCATCATGAAAATGCAGAAAACAAAGAAAACAAAGAAAATAAAAAATCAAAGCAACCAATGAAAAGTGTGGTAAAGAAACTTTGAACAATTTCGCTAAATAATATGGACACTCTATTCGAAGCATAAACTGTTAACTGGGAATTGATTGTTAGTGACTTTCTTGTTTAAAACTTTCTTATGGGAGCTTTCAAACAGTGTGTGGAAATATACAGTGACGTTGCAAAAGTATTAACTGTTAAGTTTTCCTAATTCTAGTCATTCAAAATGTTTCAATTAATTATTGTTATTTAAAGTATTTGCATTGAATATGCATCATAGTTAAGGAAAAGTTACTTTTGTGTGTTTTTATTGTTGAACAATCTTATAATTGAAATATTACTTAAGGTTTTAATTTGTGTTAAATGTATGGCAACAGGAGTTTAGCCATAAGAACAAGGGGATAATGATGTGACCCCAGGTACCAGGACTAAAACTTTAACTAACCATTTACTTATTAAGAAACTTACCTAGATCTACATGAACTTTGCTTTATCAAGTTGTAAAAGTTGTATAAGTCATTACCAGTTGTTGACTTTAATCAGGCATAAAATGATAAATGAACTGTGCCTTGATTTTTTAACAAAACACTTAAGCTCATTTAAACAGGTTATACCCATGGTATTATCCACTGGTACTCTTATGTGCAAGAAATCCTTATCATGACACTTCAGTTGTATTCTTTTGTAAACAACCCTCTTGTGTTGACTTTATTCTGTCATAATTCCTTTATTGTTTGTATTTTGATGTAATGTCTGATTTCCTTAGATGAAGAATTTAATCCTTTATCAAACTGCCCAGTAAGCTTGTTAATATCCATATAATTCACTGTAATTTCCTTAAAATGTAACTCTACATGTGTTGCAAATTTACTGCAGGCCGCCATTTTGTACTATGCATTATTTGCTATTTATAACTGTTGTATCGGTTAGTTTCCCTAACGACTAGTAAAAAGAATCATAGACGGAAGATGTTTCAGTTTTGTGCATCTCGAAATACCCCACAAAAGGTAGAGATTTTTTGGAAATAGTCATTATTGTATTTACTTATAACTCAGTTACTATAAATTTTCCTCCATTAAAGTTAAAGTGCAGTCCGATCAATTTTTGATCGTCTTCAACCATTTTTGCCTGACAACCACCAACCATTTTTGGCTGGTTGATCGTTTTTCTACCATTTCAACCACTTTTGGGCAGTGGTTGGGCGTTTTCATATAAATACGGCGAAATCAGCCGTTTAAGTCAGTCTAGTCTTGTCTTTCATTTAAGCAACGTCTGTTACGCTGTTTGACATTTAAGTCAGATATTTACAAGTGTTAGAAATTTTAACGGTCATTGAATAGGTTTCGTCTGCAATTTCGACAGTAATTTAAGTAAGCTAGATTCTTTATAGATAGACAATTTATTTGCAAGAACTGCATTTTATAAGTTTTTACAGCATAATTAAATACTGTCTCACAATATATTTAATATTTACCGACTTCTAACATTATTTTGTTTTTTGTATTGATAAATGACATGTGGCTACGGTTCACTGACTCGCACATCTATGGAACGCCGTTTTCGTCTTAAATTAACGCGTGATAATAAAAGCAGAATTTCATCTTGGTTATTTCATATACAGAACTCCTGCACATTTTCCATTAATATCAGTGACTCATATGTTGATTGAACAACTTGACAACTGAAGTCTATATGTTTAATTGTGACTGCTGCCATTAAACATCTGTATTTCGCACATTGTAATAAATGTTTGTAACTGTTGCTATTATTGTGAGATGGCATATTTATAACTTAACAACATACATGAATAAAATTATTCAAATGTTACATCTGAGTTGTGCATAAGTACAAGAAGAAAGTCTACCACTACCAATCCTTAAAGCTCTTGTTTAAGAACCAACCACTACAACGGTTAAATTCCATAGAAGATTACACCAACAGATAACGCTACCAATAAGGGAGATAGGAAAACAACACCTGTAAGACCTGTAGTGCCGGCACGTGACATATTATTCTTTCACACTGCACCTCCTCCAAATGTGCTCTTTCAGTATATGAAGTTTGAAGAAAATCACTCAATTACTTTTGGAGTTATGCTCCAGACAAAACTGGAACGGACGGACACACGAACGGACAGAGACCATTTCTAATATCCCCTTCGCCTTTGGCGGGGGGATATTAAGTTCAAGAATTCAAGAATTAGATATACATGTATATGCTGAGATTTTTAAAATGTAAACAAGTAAATCTCATAAAGGGGAATAACTCTAAAAATAGGCAAGGTAGAGTTATTGGACTTGCACACTGCACTACCTACCAATGTGCTCTGTGAGTGTATGAAATTTGAATAAAATCCCTCAAGTAGTTTTGGAGTTATGCTCCGGACAAAATGTATCAAGTAATTCTGATAAAGGGGAATAACTCTAAAAATAGGCAAGCTAGAGTTATTGTTCTTGCACACTGCACTCCCTACCAATGTGCTCTGTCAGTGTATGAAGCTTGAATAAAATCCCTCAAGTAGTTTTAGAGTTATGCTCCGGACAAAATTTATCAAATTATTCTGATAAAGGGTAATAACTCTAAAAATAGGCAAGGTAGAGTTATTGCACTTGCACACTGCACTCCCTACCAATGTGCTCTGTCAGTGTATGAAGTTTGAATAAAATCCCTCAAGTAGTTTTGGAGTTATGCTCCGGACAAAATGTATCAAGTAATTCTGATAAAGGGGAGTTACTCTAAAAATAGGCAAGGTAGAGTTATTGGACTTGCACATTGTACTACCTACCAATGTGCTCTGTCAGTGTATGAAGTTTGAATAAAATCCCTCTGGCAGTTTTGGAGTTATGCTCCGGACAAAATTTATCAAGTAAATTTGATAAAGCGGAATAACTCTAAAAAAAGGCAAGGTAGAGTTATTGCACTTTCACACTGCACTACCTACCAATGTGCTCTGTCAGTGTATGAAGTTTGAATAAAATCCCTCAAGTAGTTTTGGAGTTACGCTCCGGACAAAATTGTTTCGGACGGACGCACAGACGCACGGATGCACGGACACACGGACGCACAGACGCACGGACGGACGAAGGGCATTCCTAATATCCCCTCCGCCTTTGGCGGGGGGATAAAAAAGAAATTTAAAAAAAAGTGACGAAAGAAACCAGAGTTTAATCTAACAAACATATTTTCAAGTTCATTAAAGGAGATTTTATTCTTGTACATAAGTATGTACTTGAGAAAAAGCTACCGTGGGAGACATGAAGAAACGTCATGTATCAAGATTTTACAAATAAGAATCATTGATGGAAAAAGGGCTGTGAAAGGGGAAATCATGTGAATCCCTTATCTCAGACGTCATAGATTTGAACACCATTATTAAACCTACTCATATGCGAGTACTGAAAAGACCTTCATCAAGAGGCAATCAGGCCAATTATGTAGCACTAATTATTTCCAAAAGCATACCAAACTATATATTAGATCCTGGGTTTTGATAAAATCATTTCTACTACGGATATAAATGAAAATATACCTTCCAGCGTAGTTATCACTGCGCCATTCATGGAATATTTGAAAATTATTCTACTTTATACAATGTGAGTAAACATTGCTTCATAGAGTGAACAGACTGGTACTTTGTATTCGTCGAGAAAAATATGCCACATTTCCCTTCTTTTATCATTTGAATATCAGGGCCATTTTGACTACTTATTTTACTTTAAGGTAATGTTTTCGTTTTCACAGAACAGCTTCTGTGCCATTTCCTTAATCGCAAACTTTGATAGGTGTCTTTTACATACACAATCTCATAAAAACTTTGTTTTGAATAAAGTGAATGTTCTGACTAAAAACCAAATGCTGTTGGAAGTTAATGTTGACATGTCTACTATTATGACGTCTGATTTGTATTTTTGTTCTCCAGATGGTGGGGCAGATAATGAAGAATTTAGACTGAAAAAGTATTTCCTTAAAATCAGTTTAAGATAAATATAACCTTTAAGGAATCTGAAACATAAAATTTAACAGTAAATGTGGAAAAAGTAGAACTTTGAAACTGTTTTGTGCGGGAGATCATTTGTTATGAATAAACCAGCTAAAATTATATAAAAACACGATTTCTGGACAGTTGTTTACCTGGTTAAGTGCACTTTGCACGTGTGGACTAGCTAATTATAATAGCCAATTCATTACACACGGATTGCTTCTACTTCTGAAGTAACTACATTGTGGGAACATTTAACATTCCAACCCTCCTCTAACAGGATCGATTAAATTAAAGTGCTCTATCTTATTAAAAAATCAACTTGCTAAGAACAAACAACTGAACAGTGTAATTTCACATCAATTTTGGATTGATATAAATTTGAATTGCAAACAGTAAATGCATTGCATAGCATTCATGGTCTGACATGCCAGCTTAAAGTACTCGAGTATTCACGATACATACACTATGTTTATATTCATACAATTTAATGTAATACATGTCATTGTAATTGAAATTTATACATGTATGCTTCTGTGTTCATACATGCATGCGCTTGTGTGTGTGTTCAGGTTATATTTACATGTAAATAGTAAACGTGTATTTTGATACTATCAATTATTACCACACACACACACACACACACACACACACACAAACGCACACCTTTCAACGTATTTTGTACATTTTACAAATAGTAATTTTATTTATCGTAAGCAAAATAGAAAATACATATTTGATGGGATTGATGTTATATATTACTTTCAGGATATCTGTCATCTGGAAACAGTAAACTGTTGTTTCAGAAGAGAGATGCTTCATACCAACTCAAGTATATGAAAATTCTCATCTGTCAACGTAGGAAGGTGTTTAATTAATGTGGGCGTCTCACGATTTTGATACAATGATGATTTTATATTAAACAGTTGATTTATATGTTTCAGTATTATCTTAACATTTAAGATCTCAAATACACTGAAAACAATTAATTGCTGCTTTGATGCCCAGATGCAATCACTGCCTGTAATTCGTTTATCTTTGGTTGTAACGAAATATATAATAAAAACAAATGTTCTATAAAAAAGCTTTTAAGCGACTGAAATAACTTTATAAGCTTCTCAAATAATTACAAGAATCGCCGCAATGCGACGAAAACCAGGTTTTCAACGACCAAGTATTGATGTGACAGGAATTAGGAAGGAAGATGGCAGTGAAGTAAAAATGGTGCTGTTATTTTGGTACCAACACAGAAAGTTGGTTTCAATAGTTCAAAATAAAAATAAATCAGATACCTGAGTAGCAATGCCAGGCTGTATTTTCATGTAAGCTACACACATGCCAAGTTGAGTATCAATAGGTCAAAGTGTGCTGAAGTTTTTGAGTAGAAGCTGAAAATTCTATTGTAAGCAAATGACCTTGACCTTGCTCCCAGATATCATAATAGCAATCTCAAGCTGCATCTTAATATAAGCTACCCACACAGCAAGTTTGGTGTCAACAGGTCAACGCAAACTCAAGTTATTATGTGAAAACTGAATTTCTTTTTTAAAGCAACAGTGACCTTGACCTTGTTTACAGACACCTGGGTAGCAATGTCAAGTTGCATCTTGATATCAGCTATCCAAATACTAAATTTTGTTTCAATAGGTCTAAGCAAACTAAAGTTATTGAGCGGAAACTTAATTTATTTTTTTAGCAACAGTGACTTTGACATTGACCACAGAAACCTGGGTAGCAATGCCAAGCTGCCTCTTAATATAAGCTACCCATATACCAAGTTTAGCATCAATAGACCAAAGCAAACTAAAGTTATTGAGCAGAAACTGAATTTCTATTTTTAGCAACAGTGACCTTGACCTTGATCACAGACACCTAGTTAGCAATGCCAAGCTGCCTCTTGATATAAGCTACCCATACACTAAGTTTGGGGTCGATAGGTAAAAGCAAACTCAAGTTATTGAGCGGAAACTGAATTTCTATTTTTAGCAACAGTGACCTTGACCTTGATCACAGACACCTGGGTAGCAATGCCAAGCTGCCCCTTGATATAAGCTACCCATACACCAAGTTTGGTGTTAATAGGCCAATGTAAACTCAAGTTATTGAGCGGAAACCAAAAGTTGACGCCCGCCGACTTCAGCATTACAATAACCAGGTTTTCGTTGAAAACCTGGTTAAAAAGTTTTATTAAATAACGCGCAAAGACTTTACACTATTGCCAAAATATGCGCACCATCTATATGAAATGTGTTTGATGTAAGTGTTTTTTTCATCCAGATTCTGTAAGTTAAAATGCAGCTTTGATATTGAACCATCCGTGATGATATAAAATCAGAATGAATTTATTCAATCGCCAGAATTTCAAAAATAAAACTGATTTTGTCAAACGATCAATTTTTTCCCTAAGTAGCGAAAATATTTTACAACATTCAAAAGTTGAAGACAAGTAACAGCATTTCATTTCCGATACAGTGTGCGCATATTTTATTGGTACGTGTACATTCACTGCATACTTGCAACTGATTCATAACACAAACAAAATATGGTTTAAGTTCTTGCAATAAAAAAATCCACATCAGCAAAAAAGTCTAACCCTATTCTTCTAAAATTCTTTAAAATGCATTATTATTACGAAATAATTTAATGTTATCATGGTCCGTTTGTTCTATGGGCTCATGATGTTTTAGAAATTTCCAGTTTTTGGAAACATATTTAATGATTTTAATCAATCATTAATAAATAATCAGTTATAGTGATAATTTATAAGTATTTGTGTAAGAATAATGACGTAAAAATGCATCAACAGTACTAGTTTATACTTCTCTTACTTGTCGTAGAAGTATCAGACATAAGGATTATACAAAGAGCTCCGAGGTTTGGGAAATACCTGTCTGTCTGAGAAAACATTTCTCTCTCCAACTTTTACTGTCTATCTTTTGACTTCTGCTTATTGCACACGAGAGACAGCTAAAAGGTATGATTGTGTGGATAGGTCTCAGTTCACAATAATTTTATGACAAAAAAACCGATCTTAATATTATGCGATGCAATGTGATAGAGATGCTCTTTGACTCAGATCTAGCTGACATTTGGAAAATAAAACGATAAGAATGGAACAGTTACAGTCTTCAGTTACACAAATTATCTGAAGTAACCGCACTGTTTGTGGGAATAATCTGATAGTATTCAACAACATTAGTGACATTAATTTAATAAATTTCTGGCAGTGAAAACAAGAACACGTTTTTATTTCGGACACTGTTCTAAACAGTTACGAAATATTTGGGGTGGAATACAACAAATGCTTTCTTTAAGGCACGTCGGTTTGGTGTTTTCCTTCTTAAAAACATTTCTTTATTAGATACATATGAAATATTCTTTGACATGTTGTCGTTTAAATGTACACCACATAAATGAAGTGCTTACATCCTTTGTAGGACATAGGAAGGATAACAATGATATTAATTATTCGTATGTAGTTCTGACGTGCTTTTTATTGCGATTGCAGTTAACACATTTAATGAAAATTTAAGTTTTGCAAAGCCTATATCAAGCATTTGTGTTGTTTATAAGTAATCTAATAAACATTTGGCGGCTTAATGATTTTTATGGCCCCCATCGAAGATGAGGGGGTATATTGTTTTGCAGATGTCGGTCGGTCGATAGACACTTCGTTTCCGATCAATATCTAGAGAACCCTTGGATCCACCTTCCTCAAATATTGCATGTAGGTTAGTCATGACCAGTAAATGACCCCTATAGTTTCTCAGGTCACCAGGTCAAAGGCCAAGGTCACAGTGACCTAGAAAAGAAAAATGGTTTCCGAAGAAAAACTATAGAACGTTTGGGCCAGTGTTCCTCAAACTTGGTATGTAGGTTGTTTATGACCAGTAAAAGACCCGTATAGTCTTTCAGGTCACCATATCAGAGGCAACAGTCACAGTGACCTTAAAAAGCGAAATGTTTTCCGATGAATAAGTATAGAATACTTGGGCTCAGCTACCCAAAATTTCACAGGCAGGTTGGTCATGACCAATTGATAGGCCCTGTAATTTTTAGGGTTATTATGTCCAAGGTCAAGGTCACACCTTGGAAAGCAAAACGGTGTCCGCTTAATATCTAGGGAATCGTTGGGCTCAGACTCGCCAAATTTGGTATATAGGTTGGTCACAACAAAAAGATAACTCTACTGATTTTCAGGTCATTAGGTCAAAGGCCAAGGTCACAATTACCTTGAAAAGCAAAACAGTTTCCGATCAATAACTATTGCCTGGGCCCAGTCTTCCTAAAACTTCATAGTCAGGTTGGTAATTGCCATTAGATTACCCCTAAAGTTTATATGGTCAATAGATCAAGGTCAAATTGATCATTATCTGAAAAATGGTTTCTGATGAATAACTAAAGCATGCTTGAACCTAGGGTCCTTAAACTTGTAATGCTGGTTGATAATGAGCTGTAGATGACTTTTGTCGCTTTTCGGGTACTTGGTCAAAGTTCAAGGTCAGAGTGACCATTAACAGAAAAATGGTTTCCAATCAATAAATAGAAAACCGCCGGGCATTGGCTTCACAGACTTGCTAAACAGGTTGGTCTGTTCAGGAGATGACCCTTATTTTCTTTGAGGTCACTAGGTTAAAGGCCAAGGTCACATTGGCCACACACCCTAAAGAGGAAAACAGATTCTGATTGATAACTGGAGAACCCTTGGCCCTTGCTCCCTGAAAACGTCCTTTATACACTTTCTCCCACACTACTACCTACCTACATACTCATGCAGTTTCTGTACTATTTCGTGTTTTCCAGTAATGGAAATTTATACCTGTTATAATCGAAGTGTCATTGAAATAATCTGCAGTTCCTCTCATTCGTCTACTAGCAATGGCCAAAAGCTTTTGATATCAGAAGCCCCTGTCATCCTCCCATTTATATACAGACACAAGTCCCTGTCCTTCTCCCTTCTTATACTTTTATGACTGCCTCTAAGTCTAAGGCACTAGGGGAGGGTACATATGCTTTACAAACATCTCTTGTTAAACAATATTTTGTCGACGGTTATAATCGATCGGTTAAATGAGTTTCTTGTCCCAAATAAAAACTGTCAACAAATACTAATACTGCGCCACGCTAGACCAATACATAAATTGTATTAATACATACTTATAAACACTAACCTATACATATTTATGGCATAAATCTTTTTAAAAAGCAAGGACATTTTTGACGCCACACGATGCATGTTTCAACATTGCTCATTGGGGAATCTAATTTCCCATTAGGTATCATCGTTTTGATAATAAAACATTTGCCAAACATCCTGCCTGTAATGACTACATGATGGATTGTGTGTTGCCGATTTTACATAGAAATTTGATATTATTCCTATCTCGAACTCTTTGTCTGACAAACATAATAGAATTCGTGTGTAAATGAATTACAAAGCTAAGGTAAGATATTAAATTTAAGGAAACTGAACAAAATCATTAAGATTTATTATATTGATTAAAAAAGGATGTTTTTACTTAATGTTAACTGAAATATCATAGACTTTCATGTAACACACACACACACACACGCACGCACACACACACACACACACACACAATAGTTTAAGGACAAGCTTTTAAGTAAATAAATCGTTGCTTTGTGCTTTTGTTTAATAATCGTGTAAAGAACATGGATAAATAGTTATAAAAGCATATAAAAATGAAATTATTTTAATTTAATGCTGAATATGTTTATTTAAATGTTCCACGAGAATCTAGAATCGTTGACATAAATACGAGTAACATTTAAAGTTATGTGGCGATTTCAACAGGAAAACGCTACCACTTACCATACACATTGCAATCCGATTGAGAAATTGACTCATTCACTGAAAAAAAACGTATACAGCTCAGAGTGATTTTGAAATTGATATCTTTGGAGTATTAACCAAGAGAAGCATTTTGTTGTTAAATTGGTTGAGATTTTATTGAATTAATTCCTGTGGGTTCTTTCGCCTCTTTTACCATATAGTCATTATCCAATATTTAAAAAAAAACATAATTATTTGTATAACACCTAAGTATATTAGGCCTGGATAGTACAACATTGTTAACATCATTTGGTAAAACTACACACGTTGCGTATGTTCACACCTCAACTCAAGTTGAATAACCAATCACGTTTTTAGCCCACTATCACTCTTTTATGAAAGATTTATTTTCAAACATACCACAAGCAAGACACAAGAGTTCCTACTTTACATAAAAGATTATTCAAAAGCCTATTCCCAAATACATGAAGGAGAAGAGAAATACTGTCGTGTTCATTGTTCATCTAGCGTATAGGTCAGGAAGCGAACGATGTACTTCATATCTGAAATATGCATAGTGGAAGAAAATTAAAGTGTTGTTCTCTATAATTTTATGATTATTTACGATAATAGGCTCATTCGTAGACTTGGAAAAGATCTAAAAGAATCATCAATTCTGTTGTATGAAAAACAATGACGTTTATATACATAGATTCCAATATTTCATCATCACACGGAATAATTCATGGATAAATGATCACCCTGCAATTTCGCCAATTCCACAGTAATCGGTCTTGTGTAAGACTGTATATATTTTAGATATACAGAGCAGCAGACATTTTCACACAAAAATCTTACGATTTATCTTGAGATTTTGACTTACGATAATCGTAAGTGAAATCTTAAGTCATTTTCACAAAACCAACCGTAAGTTATTTTTTTTTATCTTATGATTCAAGATAAAAACTTATGATACATTTTACTTGTAAATGTAAAATTTTACACTTACGAACCGGTAACATCAATCGTTAGGTTAAGACAGATTTTACACTTAAGATTTTCTTACGATTTTTTGTGAAAAGGATATTTATCGTAAGATTTCTCATATGAAAAAAAAAAAACTGTCGTAAGTTTTTTTGTGAAAAGGTCTGCAGATTTATACTGCTGTGTTTTAACAGTACGATCTGTCAGTTTTTGCACGACTCGCTTTTGCTTGCCTTTGTGCCGGACAAACTTACGTCCTTTCTATACACTATGGTCGCAATTTTGTCCAGCGTACACTATAATCTCGCTGTTATGCTCCTTAAAATAGTTTAATTGCAGTAAAAACAAAACAGACCTAAACTTTAAAAAGAAAATAATAATTTATGGGAAAATTATCAAGGGCATAGTCTTAATATTTTCAACCGTACGTCCCAGGCAGATTTGGGAGATAGGATGGACTTGGGGTGGGACTTTCAACACCCGCCGTTTTTTTTTTTTCAAAAGAAAAGTAAACTCAAGCTATTTAGTTTACTATGAGAGCATGTCACAGTCAGAAATCGTGTTTGATGCTGCCTGTGAAGTTTGAAATTGTACACTTAAAATCGTTGTTACCTTTAACTGTTTTACCTTAACTGCTCAGAATATGCCCGGCTAGGTAGGTTACTGTGACGTTTAATCTGTCACTTTAAGCACTTACGTTTAGCATGGTGATAAATTATTCAAAATACTTTACACATGTTAATTAATTTTTATTTACCATTCTAAATTTCTAACCTTTCTTCACTGTGCATCAAAATGTTATTAGGTTAAAATCATGAGACTTTCGCAATGTATTCAAAACTGAGAACACAAAATGTATATATATTATGCAGATAATTATGAAAAATGGCACACCTGTTGAACTTTGCTGTCAACGGTGTCATTTTCATTTTGCAATCATTCAAAAATATAGAAAAATAATGCGTTATTATTTGATTTCAATATTTTGGGTCACGACTATTAAAACGTTTATGCAATGTTTAAAAAATAAAGGTTTGAATACTTTTATAACATTCTTTTTCACAAAAGCACAACATCGATCAGCATGTCAAACATTTATTTTTATTTTTCGCGTGGCTTTCTGAAATATTCCAATAAAATTAATCACCAATAAAATGGAAAAACCTCAAGTGAATATTTACAGTTAAGTCTTTTAATAAAAAAATATTCAGCTGTACAAAAAGTAAACTGGCTATCATGAGGTGCACAGGTAATCACCGTGGTTTTTTTTTGTTTGTGTAAAAAAACATTCCGCAATAATAAGGTGGATCATATGTCCAGTTGAAAAATTCGCTAGCCTGGTTGGCCGCTACTAAAAACACAACCAGTTGTCCTTCGGATGAGACACCGAATCGAGGTCTTAGGTACAGGGACTATACACTCAGCGCAGAAAAGAACCACGAGAGCGGAATAATTCAAATGGGATGTCATCCGTTTACTGCAGTATCCCCTACTACCTGAATTAAATAAACTCCGCAGGGGGCGTCGGTCAAATGGGCACCCTGTAACAACGATGAATAAAAACTTATTGAGCTATAGCGCTCAGAGATATTTAAGATGATTTTTTTTTTCTGATGAGTGCTCTGAAAAAAAGAAAAGTAAAGGGAATTCTTTAATAAATAGGTTTAAAAGATCTTATAGAAATTCCCACCAATGCAGGATCTTTTTTAAAGATATGTGTTGTTTTAGCCGAGCAGTTAGTTAAATTATCTTGTTGATAAGAATTAATTCCTGATAATTCCTGATTGTATTCAGACGTGTGAGGTGACAATTTTCTTGCATCTAAATGACAGGATATTGGAAGTGTTGAGTTATTTCAGCAGTTTTCTCCTGAAATATGTAATGGCAAAGTTTCTTTAAAAAGCTGACTTACATATTTACTACAAGTTATGAATGAACAAAAAAGATTTTGCTGTAATGACGAAGAAAATGTGGACAAAAGTGATATAACTACGTTAAGATATCAAGCTTGAAATTAACACTGCACGGGTAAGTTGAGTAAATGGAGACATATAACGTCCCTGAAGTGTAGGTTTTCCTGTTACATAAAGACATACTTATTGTTTCACGGGTCACATATCAGCCATTTCTCACAAGTGTGGGCGAAGAATGAATATTTTTTTTACGTTCTTTTCTCGCTTTGAAGAAACATGTATATAACTTACATATGTAACAGTCAATAGAAAAAATAGCTCACACAGTTGCTATAATGGGTAAACGAAAATAATTGTAAAGCTAAAAAATGTGACATGAAAATCAAAAGCTGCGCTTTACAAGCATATTTTCCGACTTCCTTGAAGAGGTTTTATTCTTATACGTTAATATTAATCTGTGAAAGCTTTCTGGGAAAACACGAAGAAACGCCATAAATAAGATTTTACAAATAAGGCTCATTTCTGTAAAACGGGTGGTGAAAAAAGGAAGTAACTTGAATCCTTTATCTAAGACGTCACAGAATTTAACACTATTATACTAAACTAACTCATGTTCGAGTACGTACTCGCTAGAACTAAGGAAACCTTAATTAAGAGGCAATCAGTCCAATTATGTAGCAACAATTATTCCCCAAAACACATCAAATATAACTATTTGATCCTGGGTTTTCGATAAAATGGTTCTACGATGGATACAAATGAAAATATACCTTCCAGTGTAGTTTAGACTTGGATATTCATGAAATATTGTAAAAATATTCTACTCTAAGCAATGGGATTTGCTTCATAATGAATATACTGTAAAAGGTAATAGACTGTTGACTTGTGTTTGTAGACAAAACATGCTTCCATTCAACCTGCCTTTTTTAATAATAGAGTGACTGTGACTACCTGTTTTACTTAAGGGAATTTTTGTTCACATCAAACGGTGCACCTTACAATTTTGCGCCATTTACTTAACTGCAACCTTTGATATGTGTCTCGTAATGATACAAGTGGATAAAAAATAGTGAAAAATGCATATCAGGAAAAACGCAGCCTCCCTACATAGTCAGAAAATACAGGAAAGGATAGGATAAATTCATTTATAGATAAATTTAAAAAAAAGATAACACTAACAATTAACGCAAAATAGAACCCGAGGGGTAACCACCTTTGATTGGTCAGTGGCAAAACATATGCCACTAAGTTTTACCAGGTTCTAATGTACATCAACCTCACACTTGCCCCAAAAGGTTTTCACAAGAACAAGTTTTCTTGGTGAATTAACTCAAAACCACCCATCAACTCGACAATGTTGCATGCAAAAGCACACACACACATACAATACATAAAAAGCTAATTGCATTGTAGAGCGAAAAAGATATGTACTCAATAACCTTACTGAGACCAGAGCACTTGGAGTCAAATCAGCAAGAACACGATGGCACGAATAAAAGAGATAAAACCTTTGTCTTGGGATATTCTGGCTAAGAACCAAATGCCTTGGAAGTTAATGCTTACATTTGTTAAATGTTTTGATGTCTGATTTGAGTTCACCAGAAGGTGCTGCAGATATCGAAGAGTTCGGACTGAAAAAGGTGTTTCCTTAAAATCAGTTTTAAATAAATATATACTGTAAGTAATCTGAAACATTAATAGTGTTTCAAAGCATTCTACAATCAGTATAATGTGCTGGCATAGATCTAAGAGATAGAGTTGAAGATATATGAAGAAATAGCCATTTAAGTATCTTTGCATGGGAGATCATTTGATATAAAATAAACCATCGAAAATTATATAAAAGCGCGGTGTCTGTTTTCCCGGTGAAGTGCATTTTCAATGTTTGGACCTGCCAATCACACACGAAGTTCTTCTATTTCCGAGGTGACTTCATTATGGGCACATTGAATAAACCAAACCTCCTCTGACAGGATCGATTGAATTAAAGTGTTCTGTCGTTCTTTCAAAATTAACTTGTTAAGAACATACAATTAAACACTGTAATTTCACATCAATTTTGGATTGATATTTATTTGAAATGCAAGCGGAAAATGCAGTTTATAGCAATCATAGTCTGATATGTCACCTTAAAGTACTTGAGTATAATTTGCACGCAACATACACTATGTTTATATTGATACAATTTAATGTACAACATGTAAATGGAATTGAAAGTGTTACATGTTTGCTTGTGTGTGCAAGAATGCGTGCAGTCTTTACACGTAAACGTGTATACGTGTATTTTGGCATTCTCAATTATCACACACACACACACACACACACACACCAAAATATCTTGTACTATTTCTCAAATAAAAACCGATGTACCCTAACCTATATTTCATAGGATTTTTATTACATTATAGGATATTTGTCGTTTGATAACAATTGTTCGAGATGCATACTCAAGTATGAAACATATAATCTGTCTACGTAGTAATAGTTTGATTCTTTCAAACAATCTTTTATTTTTTCATTTTTTTATTCGTATGTAATGCAAATATTTCTTGCAATAAAAAGTCCATCTCCGCATGAAGGCTCACCTTTTCTACTAAAATTATTTTAAATGCATTTATTTTAAGAAATTATTAAATTTTCTCATTTGTCCCTTTTTTTCGTGTTTTTTTTCTGTTATTTATGTTGTATGTGTTCTTGATGTTTTAAAACAATTTTCGTTTTGTAAGAAAGAATCTTAGTACTGATCAAACCTTACTTTAAGTCAATAGCGATTATTTTAAAGTATTCGTATAAAAATAACGTAGGAAAAATATCATCATAAGTAGGTCATTCGTCGCATACTTGTTTCAGTGCTGCCATTCATAACGATAAAATAAGAAGTCCCGGGTTTTAGGGAAATACCAGTCGACGCAAACATTTCTCTCGCAAGCTGTCTTTCCTTTAAAGTTTTAAATTCTGCTTATAACACATGAGAGAACGGACGAAGCATGCATGTATGGATAGGTTTCCGTTCATAATATTTTACATGACTAAAACATTTAATGCCATATCGCAAATATAAGCAATGTAATAATCTCTTTGACTCAGACCTTGCTGACTTTTGAAAAGACATAACTTAGTCTATAAGAATGGAAAAGTAACAGCCTTCAATTATATAAATTCTTTGAAGTTATCATACTGACTGTGTGAATAATCTGATAGTATTCAGCAACATTAATGACATTAACACATTTCTGACAGTGCAAAACTAAACACAAAAATGAAGATTCAAGTATGCTTGCTTGCTTACAACTCGTTTCTTTTGTTGGAAACTGAAGGTTATAAGTGGTATTAATGATGTTGTACTTAGAACTAGAAAAATAGTTTTGCTATTGTTACACATATAAAAACTAACCTTAACATTATTTTGGCATAAATATTTTAAAACGTCGAGCTTTTTTTTCTTTTTCTTTTCTTTTTTTCTTGAAGCCATATTATCATGTTCAACAGTTCAAACTGGGGAATCTAATTTTGGTCATGGTATCATTGCTTAGATAATCAAACATTTTTCAAACAACATGTGTGTAATAACTGTATTGTAATATTAGAGCTATTTGTTTTTTGTCCTAAATTCTTGATCAGCTCAACGTATTTAAATTCGTCTGTAAATAATTTGCAAAGCTCAAGCAAGAATTAAAATTTGAAGGAAACGGAACAAAATCATAAAGTTTTACAAAAGCTGATATACATTTGGATGTTTGTGTTTCATGTCCATTCCAATACCAAATATGTTCAGTGTTCAGATTTAATGAAATTCGGAAGGTTAAAACACTGTGCTACTTTCTCTTGCAAACTGTAGGGGTAAAAAACAAACTATGATAATATTATATTATAGCTGCAAAGGGTAGTCTTATGTTAATGTTTTTATTTTATTTTTTTAAATGCTTTCATAACAATGTTTTTTTTTTGTTTTGTGACAGGCTCAGGTTGCTATTACTTTTTAGTATTTTTCATTCTAGTTATGCCGTACAAATACTATATCGAGATATCGTTTAACAATTTGCTTTGTCACTATGTCCAAAATGTTCAAAATAGTTAAACTGTATAATGGAGAATGTAAAAACAACCATTTACTGAACTACTATTATTTGTTTTTATTTGTCATTGTGGAAAGAACGATGACTTATAATTCATAATAAACATATAAACATAATTCTAACTAAATGCCGAAAATGTTTATTCAGAAGTGCTACGAGAATCTAGAATCGTTGAAATAAATACGAGTTAAAATTTGTCACAACTTAACAAGATAATGTTATCATTTACCATGGCGAAACTGAAACATATAAAATTCAGAAAGATCAATTAACCCTTAACCTGCTGCAACCGAAAGTGATTTGCTTTTGCCACCAGTATAGAGCCAGGCCAACCTGCACATCCGTGCAGTCTGACCAGGATCTATACTGTTGGTAGCTCAATTTTTGTATTTTTATACTGAAATCCCTTCAAATTTGAATGGACTGTTCCAAATTAAAAGCTGGGCAAATCCATTACAAAAATTCAGCATGTTCAGGGTTAATGGATATATTCTCTGGAATATTAACCACAAGAACCATTTTGTTGTTACAGTGCTGAGAATTTATTGAAATAATTCATGCGGGGTTGGGGGGTGGGGGTTATCGCCTCCTTTCAAGTCATTATCAATTTTTTAAAATATATAGCACGTTAGTGCATTGGACATACGGACTACATAACGGTGTTAGCGCACTTTGGTGTAATTGTACGCCCTGTGTATGTTCACCCCTCTACTCAAGTTGAATAACCGACCACGTTTTTTTAGTCCAATATCATTCTATTATGAAAGAAATATTTCGAAACATATCGCTAGCAAGCCAATGGCGTTCCTACTTTGCAGAACGGATTGTTAAAAAGCCAATCGCCGATACGTGTAGAATATCAGTCTGTTGTGCTAATTTTCAGACAATCCAGAGAATGGAGTCACTATGTCCGCGTGAAAAAAAACACTGACGTCAATATACATATTATCAAAATTTCATCACTCCTGGATAACTGATCATCCTACACTTTCACTTTATACCACAGTGAACGGTATTTTTCTTTGATCTCCGACTGTTCATATTTCAAATATAATGTGTCAATATATGCAACTTCCTGGTCTTTAAGGTCACTCCTTTACACTGTGGTTTTAAATATTTACATTTACGATAATCTCAAACCTACGGTTCTCAAAAAATGCATATATACTTTTAAATTCATGCTGTAAATAATATTTGATAAAACTGACGTAGCTTTAGGCTGGAACTTTAATGGAATTCACTTCTTACGCCTGTTTTCTAATTTATATCATACATTTGTTTGTTTTTTTTACTTCGAGATCAAGCCCGAGTATTCAACATATGCCTGGCTTCGTAGGTTGTTGGTTGCTATGACATTTATTCAGTTACTTTAATCACTTATATTTACCATGATGATAAAATTATTTAAAAATTAATCATACATGTAAATTCAATTTTTATAATAGCACAAAAATATGTAACCTTTATCTTCATTTAGCAAGAATTTTTGTTACGTAAACAATTCATTAAAGTTTCACATGTATTTCAAACCGAGACTACAAAAATCACACATTTCGTATTCATACTAACGAAAGAACAATGCACCTGTTTAACTTACCTGCCACTTTCATTCTGTAATAATTCCTAGAACAATACTGCGCTATAACTTGATTTCAATCATTTTAATAACCGGTAAAACATTCATGCAGAGTTCTTAATCAAAATTTTAAGGTTCGAATACTTAAAAAATCAAATAAATAGAAAAAAACAAGTTAAACATTTATTTTTCTTTGAACTGACATGGCCGTTTTAACAGTCCAATCAAATTATTCGCCGTTCAAAAGTAAAAAACCCGAGTGAATAATTACAAATACTTCACTTGGTTGAAAATGATCCAGTTGCACAGAAATGTAAACTGGTAAACTTAAGACGTGTAAAAAAATCACAATGGAAGAGCGGATCAGAAGTTCATTGGTAACGCAAATTGCGGGTTCAACCCCCTGCTCCTAAACTAATTGCTCAACCGAGATCTTAAGTATCAGCGATATGCACTGAACATAGAAAAGAAACAAAAGGAAAGAATGCCTTGAAAGATACGCTTTATCATAAACCACTTACTTTTATGAATAGAAGTAACATTTTTAAATAATAACAGCTTATATTTATTCACCTTTGGAATTTCCATCAATGCAGGATACCTTTTTAGATTTTGCTGACTTTTTGTTTTACTGTGTTGGTTATTTCCTGAGCAGTCACAAGTCACAAGCGGCTACATGTTTGGCAACTAGAAGAGTTGAGTTATTTAAGCTGTTTTAATCTGAAGTATGTTATTGCAAATTTCCTTGTAAAAGCTGACTTACAAATTTCAAAAGTTATGAAAGTACAAAATTATTTTTTGTAGTTATGACGAACAAGTTTTATAAAACGACAAAAGTGATATAACAGCGTTAAGGTGCCAATCATGAAATCTGACATTTCATCGGTAAGTTCAGTGAAGTGAGTTTTATAACGTCCTTAAAGTGTAGGTTTTATTGTTACGTAAAAATCTGCCTATAGTGTAACAAGAGATTGAGCCATGACTCATATCGTTCATTTATCACAAGTTAGGGTTAAGAACTGGTAATGCTTCGTTTAGGACACTTAAATGTCGTTCTGTTGTGTTGTCGTGTTTAGACCCGCAACTACGATGGAACCAAATGGAAGGAATAAGTGTGCGTTGATCTGTAATTAAAATACGATAAATGTATATCTAATAGATATTTAAAGCTTTTTTAAACTTAATTGTCCATTATCAAATAAAGGCTATTCCGTTGTTCATTCAAAGTTGCATTTCTTCCAAACGTATTAACATAAACTAGTAAACAGAGCATATCACGATCAGGTTGCTAGAATATGCGGGGTGATGATGTTTTCATTGGTCGTTAATAAAGGTCAATACTTATTGAATGAGTTAATGCTATAAATAGTATATGTTAACACAACTTGTCTGAGACAGCAGATAAGTGATCCAGTGGTAACGTTGGACATATGAACAACCGGTACCGACAACAAACTAAACTCATATAGGCAGATAGAGTTAGCGTGGGCCCTATTTCACGACGTTCATTAAACGTTGAGCGTATTTCTTGAAACGGTTTTCCCACTGTTTCACATACAATTTGTCAAATCTTTTACTGTTGTTTCGCAAACTCTTTTTTGTCTCATCATTTCCTTTTTGGTATTGCATGATATTATTGAGAGTGTCTTAAAAAGTTGTTACCTTTTTTAATTTCAAAGCTTTTCTTTTCTATTCTGTAGAATATTTGGCAAAACTATGAAAGTAAAATCAAAAGTAAATTATGTATTATTTTGTCTCGTTATCAAAAAAGACAGAGTAAGCAAAACCTCAAACCACAGTACAGCTTCTCCCAATCCCTAAACTTGTGGGGTTTTTAAGGGAATTAAGTGGAAAAAAAAGAAGTCTCGATGAATTCTTATGACTTACAATAACAAGGAAAACTCATAATTATGATTTCATTCAAAAAGCGGAAAAGCTTTTAATATCTTTATATTGTTGCACAAACAACTTTTCCATGATTGTGTATAATCAGACATTTTATCACTGTTGTTTCAATTTTGATGAAATCATCAAAATACAATTATATCTTTAACTGTTGGTACCTACTGCTTATATCATCAACAACCACAAACGCATTTAGTAATTCCAGGTTTATAAAAATGCTGAAGGTATGTGAAAATTCCGACCCCTAGGCTACAAGTTTAAATTAGACGATTGTTCTTTCTCTAGGGTTTTGTATGTAGGTACGGGCATACCATTTTACTGTCAAAATATCAACCAATCGTTTCTCTGATTTGAAAGATTGAAATTGGGCCAAAAGCTAGGATTAAGTGATCCATATCTAATCAGGGACAGCCATCACCGGTCCGACTCAGTTGTATCCATTTACTGAATTAATTGTTTATTTGCAAATCAAAGTTCTTGTGAAGTCCTTAAATACGTAATGGGAAGGTTCAGATAATGACATTGATCAACACATCAATATTCTAAAATAGAAAAAACTGATATATGCTAATGTATCAATTAAAATGACGGCCGAACGGCTGCCTAATTACCTGTTCTTTGATACACAATAGTGACTATCCGATGGCATATTCCTATGATGACATATATATCATATATACAATATGATCATATTTACTGACCATTCCCTTTTTGTCATTACATACGTCCAAACGCCAACTTGCGAGAGAGCTTGGTCTATAAGAAGCGGAGGCTAGCAGTCGAAGGTTTAGTGATATATTGGACGTTCACAGAGCAGTGAATAGTTTCGGCATAGAGAGCTTAGCGCTGAATTGTGAAAGAGTTGTTCGAAGCTGCTCTACTGTTATCGGAAAGAAGAGAGAGATTCCAAGTGAATTAAAGAGCGGTTGGGAAAGGGATTTTAGATTTTAATTTCTGTTACCACAAATAGCATTGGTAGGATACTCAGGACAATGGACCTAGTCATATCAACTAAAAGTACAGCCAAACACTTACAAATTGTAGGAGCAACATTTTTGATGGTGATCATCTTTGTGACAACACAAATAGGTAAGTAAACTTCATGAAGTTAATTTCTATATACTTCGGTGTTCTCATTAACTGAGATCAAAATAAAGAAAAAGAAAAGTAAAAGAAGGAACAAAAAGAAAAAAGGAAAAGAAACGGAAAAAGAAGAAAAAATGTAAAGGTGTTTTTAAAATTTTGGGAACATCTACACATCTTTTTTCAATTATATTTATATTCTATAAAATTATAAACATGTTATTATTGAATAAAAAACAAGTTTTCTAAGTTTCAGTTCAGCAGTATTAAAAAACTAATGCCGAGATTTTCAGTTTCAATTTGATTTTGTTGCTATAACTGTTCAAAATTATTAGTTTGTAATATAGGGAACTGAAATGCCTCCAGAGCAAAAATTAGATGCTTACAAGGTATGACACAATAAATATCGAAGGGATTTTAAAGTTTAATTTTGAAGAAAAAATATAACGCCGATAGATCCTTAATTGACCCTTGATAATGGTGTACATCTTTCTCTGAGAAAAGATGTTATGCACTGAGCATTGACATGCTCAATGATTATGTTGTCTGATTTAATTATATGAATCAAAAGAACATGTTTTTATAATTTTTAGAGTTACTGTACATCATCACAAATGTCATGTTCCGGAGCAGTGAAACATTCGTTAACAAAAAATAATGTTGGTCTCCAGGTACTCTGATTTAAACGATTGCCCTATCATTTAAATACAGTCTTAAATAGATAAAAGTTTGTACCTCACCGCCGATGGAAATTTCTGAATATTTCCTTAGTATTTCACATTTCTCTTTTTATATAAAATATCTTGGAACATTTAAATTTACCCATTTGTTGTAATAATTATAATACTTATTAAGGTATTTTTTTAACAATAAAACTACAGAATGAGCGACACAAGATATTGTGCAAGATTTGCACTTCTCACAAACCACACTTTGGCACTAACTACAAATTACAAAATTTGCACGACTTACAAAATGTATACAACTCACAAAATTTGTTTCGTACATAAAATTTGAAAATGAATATGGGAGGAAATTACTAGACAATTATAAGTTTTAACACTCCTTTTAATTGCAATAGGCTCTTTAAGTGACAAATATCCTTCATCGAGACACCTCTTTTAGTGGCATAAACCGCTTACTGCAGAAATATCAAGCCATTTTCGTATCACTTACATATTAATGTCGGATTTAACTGGGCTACAATTGGCGACTGTTGCTTGCAGAGATCATATATCTATCTGTATCACATATCTTTTAAAATTTACATATTGTCGGTACCATTTTTATAAGTATTTTATTTGGTGGGGTGGGAGCGAGCGCAAGATCCGATCTGAGACATACCCTGGTCTTGTACATGCTCTGTGTTAAGCAATTATAACCGGGATTTCGGCTCAACGTCACGGTCAAAATACTTAGAGGTGCCAGTGGAGAGGCGTGGGATCGACTCACGACTTCTGGTGTACTAATGTACATGTGCGTTACTATTATACGATAGATCTGGTCCTTAGAGATCACATCTTATGGGACCTGACTAAGGTCTAAAAAAACTCTTGAGAGTCCACAGTTGCCAATCTTGCGCCGGGTTTTCACTTTCTGTTAGAGTGAAATATAGTTTAAAACAATTTGAGAGTGAAGACATACTGTCTATGCACAGAGATATGTAATCAAAAGAGAAGATAAAACTGGGACACAGAAACGGTTTTATGAGACACTTTCTGAGAGGTTGTAATAGACTCAAAGAATAATTGGTGTTGTTTGATATTAGAAGGTTCCAGCTAGATAATCTCTTGCAGATTTAAATTCTTAACGTGATGACTCGGAAAGCATTCACGATATTTAGAGATAATTGTATACTTCTTTAGGATTTTCCCTGATCAAAATCTTTAATTGTGTAAAAATGCATAAGGTGAATCGTGTATATGCGCCAAAATGTTTGGAGAAAAGTGCGTTAGAGTGAAAGCCCAAGTGTGACAATGTAAATGTCAAAAGAATCTTTAAATTGTTACATTTGTAATTCATGCGTGAGAGTGTGACTTGTTCAACGAATATATGATTGCCAAACGCTTAGTCTCTGCAGGTCAGTGCGATTTTTATTTCTATCATTTTTTTTTCAATGTTGTCCGAACTTCAGATCGATTTTTGTTTCATTTAATATAAAAAGAAACCGCCGGTTTCTATCTGAACTGTACAGAAAAAGGTTTAATGGTGAGAACAAACAATGGGAATATGGAACCAAGCTTCGAAACATTTTCAGCTTCCCAAAGCAGCACTGCTTCTTACAGTAAGCAGAGCTATGATACAGTTTGTAAATAAATTCCTGCAATTATGTATATTTTTTTGCTGAACATGCGTTTATTTATTAAAATACAGTTCCTCATTTAAACCTTCACAAAAACTACTTTTGTCTCGATTTTCATGGGTTTCTCGTATACTGATCGTTAAATTAAGGTGTTCTAAGATGATGTCCATGGAAACAGAGCAAACACTAATCTTAAATTGCAAATTTATCTGAAACTTCAAACGACGTTATTTTTGAATTTATATTTTTTTATTATTTATTTTTTATTGTTTTTTTTTTTTTTGGCTATACCTGAAGTGTTAATGTGAAAACATGCCGATTAATAATATTTGCTAGCTTAAGCAGAAATACAAGACCAGAAATCAAACTAGATTTTAATATAAGTCAACTACATTGCTTCAGCATGGCTGCTATTTAACACGACACACCTTTTGACAATTACATTTTATTTACCGGTTTTTATTAATCAAGCTAAAACTTGGCAGGTATGTTTCCTTGGTGATTCGGTAGGCTCTGAAGCGGAGAAAAGGTTCTAAACGTTCTCCCCAGTTTTTCAAATTGGCAAGAGTTTTCGCTATCCCTTCCTTTCCACTTCAGCCATTCAATTCTTTAAGTACCAAAATGGGCTGAGAGTTATAATATTCTTACAATTTCTATGTCTTTGATTGGAGTTCAGTTTATTCTAAAATTCACGTCAAATTAAATCTTACTTAGGAAACGTCTGGGCATTCAGATTATAATCATCACAGCAGAAAATCTTAGTATCTAGAGTATTTTACGAAACTGAATGAGGAAATCACCAATTGTGTTTGATCAGTCAATCCTACTGCATTGTAAAAACATCTAGCCCTGCAAATTGATGAATTTAATATTTCATGTGCTGTTCTAGATTTGGGACTAGACAAATTACTTGTTTCCTAAGAGTCTTTTTAGACACAAAAATACTCGACATAATTATTTTCTGAAATTTTAATTGAAAAAGAAATTGAATAGATGTATTGCTTGATTACTATGGTTTCTCTGATGTCCATTTCACTGACAACAGAAAAAGAATACCAAAAATTTAATTTGATGAATTGGAAAAATGTGACTGTAAACATACTTGAGTGCCTACGCATTTTTACAGACGCGCTACAACAACTTGTATCATAAACTCCTGGAATTTGCAATCTTTGGAAAAACGAGATTTTATTACCTTAAAATATTTGTAGTTGACGTAATGGATTGGACTGGTGATAATTATACAACCTCTATGCATGTACACATCTCTGCTTAATAACTCGGACTTACATTATAAACATTTTATGATAGATTTTACACACAGCTTAAAGGCTTAAATTGTGATTTTTTCGGTTGAGTGATAATACATGACCACGTTTTTTTCTCCCCTTTTTTCCGTAAAGTAATTCCAAAATATTATATATACAAGTTAGTACACATATAAATGCTGGATATAATAAACCAGGAAAATATTTACATAAAACTTTGTCTGTTAAATCTTTCAGTGAAGAATATATTACTTTGCAGAGTTATCAGTTAGCCTCTTCGTCTTATAAACAAACAAAACAAACAAACAAACAAAAAGGTAGAGGAGAATTCACTGACAGGGAAAAGTCCAGGAATAAAAATCTGACAAACAACAAAAAGAAACTGACGAAACGCTGACAGATTTTGAGCAGTAAAAACGTTATTTTCAAGAAACAGCCTAAATCCAAATTTACTTCACGCATACGTAGGCCTTGAATGACTCCTCAGATTTTATTTCGTTCAAAATTGAATGTTAACCACATTTTATTTGTTTTATTATTTTAACTTGTTTCTCTCTTTAAGTCTCGAGAGAACAATGTAGTCTGGTGTCTGAACTGATTCAAGGACATCTGGAGCAGTAGCAGTTTCACGTCAGTCGTTATTAATTTTATTAAAAGTTTTCGCCTAGAAAAATCTGAAAATCAAGAATAACTAAACCAGTCTTGAAGAAACCGCTCCCTCAATTAACGATTTGCAAAATTACTACTCAGTTTGACATGTCACTTAGAATCTTTACATGTACTTGGTAACATGTGATTTTGCCGGGCTTGCCTTTTCGTTAACAGTCAGATAAAAGTTTCTTAAAATATCTAAAATTTGCTTGATCTTATAAAACAGAACCAAAAATAAACTGTTCTGAAAAATGATCTATTCTTGACATCAATTTCATTTTAAATAAGTGCCAAGAGCACCTTTGACTGACAGAACTACTTTTTTATGTAATCGCTGTGTGTTTTGTTTAATATTTTCTATGTCACTGATTACTACCCAATCCTTTTTATGATATTTGTCGCGACGTCGAAATTTGTTTTCTTGTGTTTAAGAAGCGACCGATATATATAGTTTTATCACCTTTTACGACAGTTGCTTGAAGCCGAAAATTGTCTGCACTTGTTTAAACCTAGCCAGCACTTTTGTTCAAATTGTTACCCTTTTGACAATTCTGTATATTTCTTTAAGTAAGCTGTACAATTATTGGTGCATATTTATCTCATGAAAAATGCCGAAAGCTTGCAAGAGCCTGTGTTCATTTGTTCACGTTATTTGCTATAATTCGGAACTTGTATAAGAGTATATACAAAATAATTGAACTTTATGTGTGTCTTCACAAGTTATATTGTTTTTCATTTAATGTGTAATTTTATGTTTCAGTATTGTATAAAACATAAAATTGCATAATTTCAGAGACATTCGTTCTACCTACAGATCGACAAAATATTTAAGGGCAGTGAGTGACAAATTTCTTACCTGCCAACGATAAGGTTTTCTTCCTGTGTTACCAGTGGACCAGTCTGCTCCTCGAGATCTTAAAGTATTAGCAGTTTAGTCAGTATGTCATCATGCAAACTCCTCCCCACATGTACATTATACATTTCAAGATTTTCAAGGCGAGTCGATTTTTTAAAATTTTGCACGGAATGTGTGTATTGTCATCTAGTAGAAAAAGGGTTAATTCCTTATATCATTAACATTCATTATCTTAGGATGGCGGAGGAGGACACTTATAAAATTGAATGCTGCAGCTTTTCGATATTAATATGGTTCCAAATTACCCAAAAACGTAAACTATACATCTTAATTTATACTTTGAAGAGACACGTTTTTGCTAAGTAGACATAATAAATGGAAAGAGTGACATTTATTTCCAGTTAATGCAGTAATAATCTTTTGAAAATATAACACATTAAATATATAACAAGAAAATCTTTGAAAAACATATACGTCGTTAGTGTAAGGGATTAAAGTAACGGTCAATGTGTTTTACAACTATCGATTGTGTTGTGCAGATTTCAGTTCGGCCCGAAAAATGTTTCAACGTGCATCCAAGAAAAGTGTTTTGATTAAACAACGAATTATCAAAAAATATTGTGGCTCAGTCTATATATTTTAGTAACATTTGGTGAATATGAAGAAATATATTCCAGCAATTTGTCAGCTCAACAAACAATGGTGCGTAACTTTTTTTACTAAGTATAGGATTATTCACCAATAGAAGTTGTGCGAATTTTCATTCGGCATTGTCTTACGTCATCATCCCTAAATAGGTCAAAATAGAGGTTAGGCAGCTACGCCGAATAAAACACTATGTATAATTAGGTTATATGCTTCTATTTAAATGTTTGTTTCCATGTATTTCAATTATCAAATATTATCATAACATTATCTTGGTCTTTTTTATCATGACATTGTATATGGCAGGACAGCTTTTCAGCAGTAGTATCTGGTGTAAGTTTTAATATTTGAATTGATACAAGCTATAGTTATCAGGATATGAAAGACAATTTACCGAAAATACTTGAGCATAAATAAGGTTAGAGTTTACTTTTAAGAAACATAAATATAAACCTTAAGGCAAAGAAATTGCAACTATCAAAATACTGCCAAACATTTTCGTTAATATGAAAAACAAAAAAACTCGAAATACAGTTCAATGGCTTCCGCATTTTCATTTGATAATTTGATCATGAGAGTGTAATGTTTCACTAAAAGTCCCTGCAATTATGGCTCCATTTTCTAGGTTATGCCGCTAATAGTTAAATGGTGCGGAAAATGTTCAGGTTTTATACATATCATGGACAGTAATGTCTTTGCTTTGAGAACGCATTTTTAACTCTTAATATGTTAACTTGTCCTGTTCCTTGATTACTTTGTTAGTACTGTCTCTGAAATTCAAAATTTTATGCCATAATAATCTGACCACTCTGGAAAAAAAAGGAATCGTTTTCATTACCGTGAAGCCATACAAACAAAAAAAGACATTTACAATATACGGTTTGAAAGGAATCGAGAATTTTAATGTTTAATACTTCTTTCGTAATATTGGATGTCTGAAGTAAACCAATTATAACACGATCATGTTTAGATTTTTTTCCACATAAGTCCGTACAAAGCACTTAAACCTTTAAAGCTTTTTTATTCACCGAAACAAATCATACACGAAATATGACGAAGTGTATCTATTTACGACGAAGCCGGTGTTAGAAAACCAATTTTGTCAGAACAAAGAAGTTCAATTCCCACGTTCGTACTTAGAATCATTTGAAATCTTTGATGTAGGTTACACGGTATGCGCGGTTTCCGCTTGACTTCTTTTCTATCGGGTCACGTGGAATCAAATATCAAAGTGTATCGCAAAAAGAGGAAATGATAGCGGAAATCAATGTTTAAATCTTGATCAGTGAAATATATACAGACAATGGGAGACAGTGAGTTTGATATCAATCATAGCTTTGACACATTAGTACAAAATCTATCATAGCCGTTGTGTGGTTTTGTCTTGTCACAATCCCGTAAATGAGCAGTGTTAGATAAGAGTACAGATAGAAATAAAAAATATTTAAAAATCGGTACAAGAGGTATCAAATTGTTAATTGACTAGTAACAGAGCGAACAGAACTGCTCTTTCAATCTGATTTAACATTGGAAAGTGAACAATTTAAGGAAAAAGAGACGACTTCATATAAATGAGGTTATTTTTAACGAATCTAAAGTTGGTGTAATGCTGGCTACATATGCTGGAAAGGGGGCTGTTTTTTTGTTATTAGTATTTTGTCTGCCATCCGGATCTGACTGTAAGTACAGACTGAAAACACACGAAAGAACAATACTCCCTCTGAGTTGAATGTCTAAATTGTTAATATTCACACATATGATTTGAAGAAGTGTGAACAACTTTCATACGTAGTAGAAAAAGGAATGGTCACAATTAAATATCAGGCATATCTAAACATTCTCTCAAAGTCATTTTGTTGATAAATTTACATACTAAGCTAACTGTAACAGAAGCTTGAATTTTGGAGCATGTAACTTGCTGCTGTTTTAAATCAATCTCTCTCGAACCGAAATTGAGTTGTTTACCCTCGGTACCGGCCGTAGCCATTTGACCGAGCGCTCCCTCTCTGTCTGAGTTTATATACCACTGGTACCGGTTGCCCTCAAACGCCCCTAAAGAGTTATATTAGGTTTTTGGGATAGTGCAAGCTACAGAAAACATCCAGTTTCAGAGACACTGTTTCTTTTACATGCTCAGTGCATAGCACTGACACAAAACCTCGACAACAGACATTATTTCTGCTAAAGTGCGCACTTTTCTTATATGTAATACCGCTACAATTTAGTCCATGATGTTACAATTATAAGTGGCAGACACAAATAGAAAAGTGTACTACAAGTTTTTACAGTGATGTCGGGATCTGTCCCGTGATAAAAAAAACGATACAGCACAAACCGGAAGTGACGAAATCGGTGTTTACAAATTGAAAATGACACATTCAATCCTGTATCGGGATTGTTTAAAAGTCTTACAGCCCTGTTTTATCCTACACAATATTTGCATTGTTGTTTGCTATGAGCTTCTAAGTAAAGCATTAAAGTTTTCTTGATCTATCACAAGTTTAGAAGACGTTAAATTTTATAATGCTTTTTTTCATCAGCAAATATTCAGACATTGGAAAGAGACGAGTTTTATTCAAGTCTTGTTTTTTTCACTTGAGGATTACGAAACTTTACGACCCATGACTCCTCTATTCAATTCAATGAATACTTTTCTGTTGAACCCTAAAAATAAACATTACAATACGTTTTAGTCATTCTGCTTCGTCATGTCACATCTGATACATGTAAATCCGACAATATTCGCTGCTCCGAATAATTACTTCAAACTTACTGCGGATGAATATCAGGAGAAGTAAAGAATCTTTTTTGGGAAAATAACGATTAAGTAACATTTTGTTTCATTACAGAAAACACAGAGGCTAGAACGTTGTCAGCAAACGAAGACTTCTTCACAGCGCCACTTATCAAGAGAAACAGTAAGTATTATCACAAAATGTAGCTTGCACTGGAACTTAAGGTGTGTCAACTGTAAATGTAAGTTACCACTGATATGTTACTGGCTGTTCTCTCAAGCAATTGGCTGAATCCAGGATGGTGACTCTAGAGCGAATTGAATAAACTTTCTTCGTAATCAAGTATTTAGTATGAGTTACATAAAAATTGTAAGTGCTCGGCATACACGGGCTCTATTTTCAAACAACATTATTTCTCTCTGATATCTCTGGTCAGGTGCGACAATAAGACATTTACATCCTTAGGGCCATTTTAGAATGTTTTCAAAATCAGATTTTGAAAGTTAAAAATGGCCTGAATATAATATATTTGACTTAAAGCTATGTGTAGCAGGATTTTCTTTCAAATACAGAAATGGAATTCCCTTTTTAAAGATAATTGTAAATCTAAACAAGAAACTAAGAACAACAACGATCTTGAACTATATAATCGAACTTATATTAAGTATGCAACCAAAAAGTCCGCCTTCTTAGACTTAAGTTTTGTTTAGAACCTGAATATACGTTTATTTCAAAGTGCTTTAGTTTAAAGTACAATGACACATTATTCTGGTCAGTGAGAGTAGTTAGCAGATGACATATAAAATAAGTGTCAAAAGTACACAAAACTGTTCTTTATGGGGGGTTTTCAACACTGTGAATAAAGCATTTCATAACCAGTAAAGTTGTTAATTCTGTTTCTACGTTAGATGTTTTGATAGAGAAAAACTTAACCTTCCAGTTATCAGCATTTTTTGGATTTGAAGGAAATAAAAAAGCAATTTCTAAAAAAAACTATTTCAGGAATGTTTTTATTTATCTTATATTTCATATTTCACAAAATTACGAACTTAAGGTTCACTATATTATAACATTTAGGCTAAAAATAAGAGTAAATGCTCAATACAAACCCGAAGATTAAAACAAATGACTATATCTCACATATTACCTTTGCAAGATTAGAAGCGAATACAAAATTTAAAAAAACAAAAAAACTGAAGTTTACTTTTACAAACTGTTACAAGTATACTTTATTCTGTGGCAGTTCATAAAAAGAATCACCTCTGATAGAAAATACCAGTTTTAAGTTTACGTTCATTCATTAATGTCTGGATATCCATGCTAGTACAGTAAGAACTATCCTAACAAGTAGAGTAACAAATTTCAACTCGGTCATGCTTTTGCAACATCACTTAACAACTTCCCCTCATCCCTTTGCCACTTCGGACGATTTATTAACAGTTTTCAATCGTAGGATAAACGTGCGAGTCAGTTCAACCAACAAACACAAGGTTGAAGTGGGTAACAAAGGCATGGCTGAGTGTAAAATTAGCAGTTGTTTACATGACATCACAAGTGATCCATTTCAGATTCGAAAATAATACATTTCTTTCTGTACCGAGCCAAGACATTATAACGTTCAATTTCGACCTATCCTTAACATTATAAACACTAATTTCCAAGACGATTCGTAACATATAAAATATTTCAATGCAGATCCATCGACTTTAAGAACAATATCATGATCTATGGAATTTCAGTTCATACAAATTCATACCATTATTACTCCATGCTTTCTCTATTCGTAAAATCATGTAACAATGTTACATTCAGTGTTCCTTTGCCCAAAAAAATTGCCTTGATGGCATTGCATTCTTTTTACAAATAAAATAAGTTGTCATTCTTAGGGCGCTATAAAAACTAGCAGACATTAAAACATCTCTCCGGCAGATTTGCGATCAAAATAATTTTAAAGACTCCTGAAACATTTCATTGTTTGAAAGGCAACGACCCTGGAGATGTCAGTTTCCCTCTAAGATTGTTTCATGATTTGAAGCGCCGTCCATGACTAAATATCAGGTCGATACCATTGTCAAGGATCAGTTTATAAAACAGAAAACACTCCATTTTCAAGTAAAGCATCGAAGTGATTTTATACACGTTGGTGATCACAGCTTATGTTTGAGAAGCTGACATACTAATAACTTTTAATTTGGTTTCACCAATCCTTAATTGACAGGCGTTGCAAAACAGAGTCACCCCCGCATACGAGGAATAATTACTTTACCGGTGTTAATGGTTTCCTGTCGCTTAGAAGATAAGAATCACTCACTATACTAAAAAGTCGGGATATTTAAACAAAAATCAGATTCTTAGATTATTGACAACGAGGCACAACTGCATTTGGCAAGTCATTAAAATATTATGGGCAATGTTAAACTAATATATGACCAGAAAAGACCATAATTAAAATATACAATATATAAATAAAAATCGAATCGTAAGTACGGGTATAGGAGCAAAATCTTAATATTTATAAAACATTATACCTCATCTTCTGGCGAAAACAGCGAAACGTACCTTCTCATCATACAAGTGAGGTAGCAGGTACATATGCACATTTTCTTGTTTGATATTCCAAAGGGACATAGCTTGAGACATTTATCCGACTGGTTACCTAGACCTCAATCATTATTTGGAACTACAAATAAATACGGTTAGGCCCTTTGGACTTGTGAAAGAAAAAAAAAAGAAATTCTTTTTACCTTTTGACAATAAAAGTAAATTAAAGAGACGATCTTGAATAAAGAGCACATGTCATTGCGAAAAGCATTTTCTAGAAATATTTTCCATGTTAAAACCAGATGTATGACCTAGACATTACAAGGGTAGGATACTTCGTCATCGCGCACCTATTTAATGCTTTCTCGCGGACCATCTTTTTCAACAATCCATCGCTTGAAAGGTAAAATGGTCTTTTTCAAGCGACGGATTGTTGATCCGCGAGAGAGCATAATACAGGTGCGCGATGGCGTAGTATCCTACTATTGATTATAAAGATTTTTTTAAGAGGCGGACAAAGGCACATGTAGTTATTCAAGACTCAACAAAAACCTATGTACTGATATTTCTACTGTCAGAAATAAACAGAATCATGTGTTTTTTTTTTCTGAGGGCAGATCTGTAACTGAATAAAAATGCTCATTTAAAGAATACCCTTTGAAACGTAAGATTTTTTAAAATTTACCTTCTTACTCTGAAAAAAATCAGCTTGTCTGTATATACTCAACACATCAGTTAGAGGATTTACCAAAATGAAAAGTTGATAAGAGGAGTGACAGTGTTTCAGAACGAATATATTTACTACTGAAAGTCCATACATATAGTTATTCTTTTTTAAGTAATTTTTTTTTACTTTTTGTTTTGGATTCTGTGAAATATTTAATTCGTACAACATTGTGCTAATGATTTAGATTAAAATCAAAATGTCCTACAGTAAGTAATGTACAGGCAACATAACAGGCTGTGTATAAGTCTTTAATGAGACAAGAAAACGGAAGAAAGTTCTCTTACAAAAGCAATGTTGGCACAAGAACATTCGAAAGCCTATTGTCATTATTCAGAGCACAGACTAACACAATAACAGTCTATCATTCACTATTCTTGTCCACTTACTTCAATTTGCCTAGCAAATCACACAATCAGACCTTCAAATTAACAAATCAAAGCTTTTATGGTTATGTCCATGTGTTCTTTATTGCAACAACTCTGCCGCTTATAACAGCACACATTCTAAAGTATTTCATTTTTTTGTGTAATTTTCTTTCGGTGAGACTGTGGAATAAAGTACCATTAAAGCGTTCGAGAAAAACAGTTTAAATAAGGAAAGTCTGTAAAAACTATACAACAATATACATATATATGGCCATTAAATTGACCACATTCTCTGCATCGTAAGCATTAAACAAAACAAACCTAAGATTTACTAGAACATTTTATTTCTGACAATCGATAGACATTTTATAACATTTTCTCATTTCCAATTACAGCATGGTGGACTAAAAAATCAGTGGATACCATGGACAGAATTCCAGAAACGCGTAAGTAGATATAGTATATTGTTGTAATATAACACGTTCGTCTTGGCAACAGCTCTGCAGGAGTTTCCTTACGGCTTTACAAATTGGTAGATTAATTGAGAAGTCTTTAAATATCGCAGATGACAGGTTTTTGTCAATATCTTCAATATACTTAAAACAGATGGGAGAGTGTTTTTGGTAAAAAGTTCTTCACCTATAGTTTAGAAAAAAACACTTATTTTGCCACCAAATACAAGTTAAATTTTAAAAAGACTCTCTTCATTACAGAAAAAAATATATACAAACAAATGGGTGCGATATCGGTAAAGAAGATGAAATTCTATGAATCAGTCAAAACAGAAATATAAAGTCTTGTTTCTTATTTCTTAGTAAATTAGTAAATATAACGGTCAAGATAACTTCTGTATTTTTTACAATTTCTTACTTGCGGAAAAAAAAAACATTACATGTTGCTTACGAAACGTCTCGCGACATTGATATTATTATTTGAATAACGCTATCCACATTTCAGTCACTTTTCGGACATCCGTCTTTTAATATATCTTCAACTCTGCGTTTTTTGTTTCAGAATTCGAGCCGGACGATCCTCAGTACGGTAAATGTGAAGACGCACTTGAAGTTTATTGTAAGTATTTTGCCTATCTAGCAATTTTAAACAGAAAACCTAATTTTCTAATAAGACTTCAGTTTTCAATGTTTATAACAAGAAAAGTTAAAAGCAGGACTAGTAGAGCGCTGATTTTCTTTCTTTTTTTCAGGTTTAAAAACAAATTACAATGTCAATCTGCATTTTATGCAATGTACACTTCATATCAAATCGCGAAAATTCGTGTTTATTTACTACTACCATTGTAACTGAAAATCACCCGTTTTTTCTCTCCCCTTATCCGAGGAAAAACAAGTTTTTGTTTTGTTTTTGTTTTTGATTTTTCATATTTGTTTTCTTGTTTTAGCCTGTTACGTAGAAAGGTGTGTACAAAGTTTCGTCACGTGTGCAAGACAAGCTTCAACAGAAGAACTGTTTAGCGCCTGCAAAATGTTGCATAAAATGTGTGCCTCTACTTGTTCCAGCGGAAATGACGTCATTAGATTGTGACCTAATCTTCACTGACATTTTGTCCTAATGCATAATATCGGATATAATGTCTTCGAGCGTATTTAGACGCCTATTTCTTCAAAAAAAATTAACACTTATGGTTTTCTAACCTATTTAACATCTGAAATATTTATTCACTGTATTACTTCATTACTCAGATGTTTAAAGGATATGCAATACGAAGATTTTATCTTTAAATAGTCGAAAGTTTATTGAGAGGTAAATCAATTCCTTATTGTTATACTGAAATTATTATCACAACATTATTTCTGCATTATAAGTTATTCGGTTGCTCTTAATCTTGCACAGAAGGGAACTGCTATTTATGAATCTCATGAAACTTCTTTTAGTCAATTATTTGTGCAACAGTGAGCAAATAAACAATTTAACCTTATACTCCCCAAGAACGATTGTCAAAATATTGATATTGTTTATATTTGTAATACTGATAGATGTTACAAAACTTTTCGTCGAAAACAGGATATGAACCACTAACTTTTACCTACGTGTCAGTTTAAAATAAACAAATTGTTCCAACTGTGTTTCTTCCACGTGTAAAATGATGCATTCTATGTACCGTAGCTCGGGTCGCAATTTTGTCATGAACCTTTCCGCTTGTCACGTGACCAACAACAGACCTACCAGTTAAAATAGTAAGAATCGTTTTGAAAAATGATTTTTTTAATATTACTAAATTCTATATCAACCGCCTACTAAGTTTTTCTTTAATGAATTTGTAGACATAATTTCCTGCTTCAGTCGGTTGAATGATTTTATTAATTCATCTAACTGGTTTCTAAAGCATCTGAAATAATGAATACCCATTTTATCAGAGCATAGTCAATTCTCATTAAATATCAAGGAACAATCAATACCCAAATGCTATTTCCGCTTTCCTGCACAACTTTTGGGAAGAACTCATGTCCTTACACAAAACTAAGTTTTAGTAATTTGTTGCTTTTCATCAAGAAAGCGACAAGTCACGTGATAAACATCGATTCCTATGAAAATGGACAAGATAAAAAAGGAATGTTAAAAAGTTATCAAATAAAACTACAACAAACAGAGAAGTGTGTTGGTTTGTTTTTGCACGAGCGTGTTTATGTCTTTCCTTGGCTTATGTAAAAGTGTTCAGTTTTGCAACTTTGCATAAAGACTGTTTCGGAAAAAAGTAGATACTGTATCTTTCCATTTGTTTGACAAACCTTTCCGAAAAATGTATCCAAAGCAGAAGTCCATGGTCAGTTTTTTTAAGCAATATATTTTTAAGATCTGTTTTTTCGTGAATTGATCTTCCATAAATTCTGGTAAGACTAATTCGCCTGATAGCGGTCATTAACATATGGGTCAAATAGCATACGTAAACCGGTCCCAAACTTCATCTAACCAATATATTTTCAAATAAATAGCCACTAAGGTTCAATCAATAAAAAACATTATCATACGTATATTCTGAAAGTAGTTCCACCGAATATCATCACACAATATCTTTACGAAATAAAGATGCAAAGCATCTTGGAAAAGACAACCAAAAGCGGCATCTTAGTCCTCCCGTATTGAAAACCAACGCTCTAGACCACTGAGCCAATGAAATGACTCCCCGATGCAATTGTCAGAGGTTGTATTTATACAATTATAGGACGGTGTGCGCTGGACCATAACACACGCCCTCTTGAGAATGTTATTATGGTGTGGTCTAATTTATATCAGAAATCTTGAAAGACTTTTTTAATAATTACTACTAAGTCCAGGAGGGAATATCTTACGGAGATGAAAGTTCGTAACTGAAAGATGGAATGCATCTGGAAAAAGACCATGATTCGAACTCAGCTCCTCCTCCAGCATCGAAAACAAACGCTCTAGACCACTTGGCCAAATAATCAATTCTCTAACGCAATTGTCAGAGGCTGTATTTATACATCTATAGACTGGTGTGCATTGGACCATAACAATATTAAGTTTGAGCATACCAACTGAGTTTAAAATGGAACCAAAATCAAACTGGCAAGAGGTGAGTTAGATTTACAAACAACAACATGCAATAAACAAAAAAAGAAGAAAAAACACTAAAAACAGTAAAATATATTTCGTATGTTTTTGGAGGTAATACTTAGAAGAGTTTGTCTCAGCAGAGAATATTATTAAAAAATTTATCCACTGCAAGAAGAATTCACCCACTGCAATAAATAATTTTCATTAATTACTAAAGCAGTTTCAAAGACATCTTATAAGTGGGCGGGGGAGGGAAGGAGAGGGTGTGTGTGTAAGGGGGGAGGGGGTAGTTCCTAGTGGTTTAAGACGCATTTAATGCAAGAAAAATAGAACACAAGACATTTCTTAGTGTAGTACTAATTTATTTACTTCCTTTTGTATGAATCAACAATTGCAAGTCTCACAATTTTTGTAAACATGACTATGAGGTATACGTTGTGCTTAGGGCAAAAATTATAATATTTTTTGTAACTATCTACTCAGCTGCCGTATATCATTGTTTGCACAACCTTTCTGACACCATCCTCCATGTCGTCGCGAATTCTAGAAAAACAATCTTCCGCTATCTTCCGTTGTTTGCGATCCAGCGATATGACCAGTTCACCAAACAAATACACACCCATTGCCTGTAATGGAGCATCTTTATGAAACTTTAAAATTGACTTTATGGAATAATGTTTGTTCAAATGTTAAATATATGGTAAAAAATGATTCAACGATATAATCTGCTTCTGTGAAACCAATTCTTTGTAGAACTTAAAAAGGTTTCATCAGGAATGGCTCAGTCAAATATTGTGACAGAAAAGCTGAGTTTTGCCTATTTTGCGAAAAAAAAAGTAAAATTGTTGATCACCTAACTGTAGGAACACAAGTCTATTTGCTTAGATTTCCGTAATCACAAGCAGAACTGACGCTCATAAACTAATTTCTTATCAACCACTAACGTAAAATATAAGAGTTTTAAAATAACCTTTATCTGGAAGATTACTACACATTTTACTACAAGTAATGTCGTCAGTATACGAACAGAAACAACCCAAGAAACAAATCAACATGCAAAAGCAAATATATTCACCCCAGATATTTCATTTGTTACAGCATTATAAAATCGTAACAGGTTATTACAATATCAAATCAGATATCAAAAATATAAAACCGTATATAGATACAAACACTGTTAAAATACTGGAAATCGGGGGAAAAACATTAGTCAAATGTTAATCGAATAAGGTAATATGATTAAACATTTCACCAAGATATTGCATGTTTCAAGTTAAATGCTAATTACACATAAACATTTTATTCTAAAGCATATGCATGGGGGATGGCAGAGATTTTCAATTACTGCACGAACTTGTTACATTTAATCTTCTTTACGAGAAAAGCATTGGTGTAAACATATAGTTACAACATACTATAGAGAGCATGTGATTTCCCTTATGTTATATCTAATCCCAATTACTTTTGACGGCAAATCTCAGGTAACAAGTTCGTTTATTTTCAGTTTCCTACACGTGCCTTAGCTCCTCCTGACTCAGTCTTTAAAGTATATGGTACGTGCAAAGCTGCAGAGAATACCTTCATCCATTTACATGTTGAAAATAGTAAATTATTGAACAGGTTACGTAACGTTAGCAGTAGTTCCGAGTCACGTATAACTGACAGTGTGCCGATGTTGAACGACTTACCAAAAATATAGCTATTCTGAGAAACGGTTTTCAAACATGATGCCTGTGCGAGTGACTATAGATAAAAATGTTATACCAATAATAAATACAAAAACTATTACTTACTATACTTGCGAAAAGTAATGGTTAAAATGAATGATTGATACTAGATTTGTCATGGTTTTAACGATACACAATGTAGTTTTAAAAGAATAGCTCTGTTGACGGCGGACCATTTTATGCCCAAAGAAAGCTACTGACAACGAAGGAACTTGTGCAAGATAAGATACTAGGAATGTTAGCTCTGCACGTCGCCCAAATGAGAAAAACATCTGACCAAAGTTTTATAATTATCTTGAAAGGGAATTAGAAAACATGGAGCGGATAAGAATATTACGGCTCAAATCTTTGACCTCTGACCTTGACCTTAGTGTGGTGCTTCTGAATTGTAGGTACTGCGAGTTGTCTCACTGAAATAAAAATTTGACCACAGTGGGAAGAATATCCTTCAAGCGGTTCGAGAGATAGAGAGCAGTTTTTTCCGAAACATGTATTCAAAATTTCAAGACTTTCCTTCGAGCATAATTCTATGGCTCAAACGTTGACCATGAACTGTGACCTTGAGCTGTCTGTTAGTGGTGCTTCTAAAATGTTGGCTCAGCATATCGTAAAATAAACATTTGATCAGTTTTATAAATATCCTTCAAGCGGCACAACAGACACAGAGCAGACAAAAAGTTTGTCAAAAACCATCCCAAACCGCAAACAAGGCACCAAAAAGCTGTCAAAACAACACATCACCTTTCTGCTTTGTATGTATGCCCATTTCAATTCACAAGGAAACTTAAAAAAAATCACCTCGTTTAAGATTAAACTGAATGTACTGCATTTCATCGAGAAACACTAAATTACTCCAAGCTACTTAACCATGTGCAAGACTGAACATCAACACCACAAAGTGTCCAAAAGCAGCAGGGACATTATTCTTCCTAATTCAAGTTTTAGTTGCAGTATCTTTTTTGAATTCTTCGTATATTTCAATTTACTATATATTTTATGATTTTTTTTTTTGTGAAGAAACTTATGATTTGGTTGTGTAAAGTATCATTGGTAGCAAATAAATATCTCTTATATACAACCGATGAAATGTCATTTAATCTGAATGAATGGGGAGCTATGCAGTTTCAAATTCTGTTTGGAATCCTTGCTGTCTTTTCTACTGAGTTTGTATACATTTTTTTCATTATTGTCATAAATTGCATGGGATACACTAACATTACAAGTTAATCGGTGCCGACAACAGAAAGATAAGCTCTACAAGATAAGAGTATAATATACACTTAGACAAAATAAACAATTACTAAACTGCTCACATCACATTCTTTCCTACATTTATTTCATGATTAAGCAATTGTTCATATATCTTTAACATAACCTTCAAATAACAAAAAGCAATGGATGTATAAAGTACAATCAGTACATACAATTCTCCTAGAACATACATTTGCACATCATAAGATTTTCAAATACTAAATGTCCTTATTCAATCCTTTAAATTATCAATGTATAATTACTCGAAGCAGTCTTTTCCCAAGATCTGTGTGTACAAGTACTGAGGCACCAGTTAAGTGTACACCAGGCTTTAATATAGCGAATGTGGCTAAGAACGAAGTACTGAATATTTTTTAAGCATTGAATTCTTTTGGTTAGAATTTACACTCAACTAAAAAGAGCACCGCTGGGCGGAGCATTATATGCCCGAAGGGTGTTCTTTCTAAATATGATGCTTTTGTGTCAAAAGAGAGGAAACCTTAGGCTTTAAAATTAAATGATTTGCTTTAAATTTTCATTTTTTACCTTTAACCTACTGACCCCAAAACCAATAGGGGTCATTCACTCAATGTGTGCAACCATTAAATGAACGTCGAAGTATCTATGACAAATTGTTGTCGAGTGTAAAATATTCCAAACATTTAGGTCACTGTGACCTTGATCTTTGACTACTGATCCCAAAATGTATCGGGGTCATCCACTCAATGTGTGCATTCATGATATAAAATTTGAAGTCTCTATAACAAATGATTGTTAAGTTACAAGGCGGAAATGGTTTTCAATGTTGAGGTCAATCTGACATTGACCTTTGACCTACTGATTCAAAAATCAATAGGGGTCATCCACTCAATTTGTGCAACCATAACATGAATTTTGAAGTCTCTAAGACAAATGGTTGTCGAGTTACAGAGTGTAAATTATTCCAAACATTTAAGTCACTGTGACCTTGACCTTTGTCACACTGACCCAAAAATGTATAGGGGTCACCAACTTAACGTGTGCAATCATGATATAAAGTTTGAAATCTCTATAACAAATGATTGTCAAGTTACATGGCGGAAATGGTTTTCAATGATAAGGTCACTGTGATCTTGACCTTTGACCTACTGACCCCAAAATCAGTAGCGTTATTCACTCAATGTGTGCAACCACTGTATGAATTTTGAAGTCTCTAAGAGAAATGGTTGTCGATTAACAGAGTGTAAATTATTCTAAACATTTAGGTTACAGTGACCTTGACCTTTGACTTACTGACCCCAAAATGTATAGAGGTCATCCGCTCAATGTGTGCAATCGTGATATCAAGTTTGAAGTCTCTATAACATATGATTGTCAAGTTACATGGCGGAAATGGTAAATGTTAATGTCTAAGTGACCAGACCTTTCAGCTACTGACTCCAAAATCAATAGGGATTATTCACTTAATGTGGGCAATAATCACATGAAAGTAAAAGACTGTAGGCCAAAGAATACTCAAGTTATCCTCCAGAAACTAAATTGCTTACGGACAGATGGACGGACGCCCTGGACCATAACATAATACGCCCCCTCGGGCATATAAAAATGGAATATGTAATTGCAGGTAGTACCTAACTTACACGTGAAACTAACAGAAGGTTTTAAGAGAACAAAACAAACTGCAATATATAGATGCCGCGCGTATAAATGGCGCCAATTAGATGTATAATGAATAAGTCTTGCAACAAATATTGTTTCCATTTTTGTTTGCTAAACGTGTTGTTACCTAATAGACATACGTATTGTATTTTTCCCATTCTGTTTTAATTTATCGTCGGTATTTCATTCCTTTGATTTTCTTAAATCCGTCCAAATTGGCGTTAAATTTGAGAGCAGATTTTCTGACTAGCATGTTACTTTATAAAACATTCCTAACAGTTCTACACTTTATCTCATTTAGCAAAGTAACATTATTACGAGAGAATAGATAAATGCAATATAAGACCTTTAATACAAAGAAGCTGCGAAGTGCAGAAGAAATTCCTTGTTTAATGTAGGGAAAACCTGCAACTGACAAAATGATCATTATTGTAAAATGGCTTCGTCTTACATTAAACTCGAAGTGCCTACTCCTCGCTACAGGTTGCCACCTTAAATTGTACGTCAGGCTATTAATGAGAAAATGGACCTCGCTACAATATACACTAGTGGGGTACTACGTCATCGCGCATCTGCTCCTTGCTTTCATGCGGACGGATTTTTTGTCAACAATTTCTCGCTTAAAATGTAAGATGGTCGTTTTCGATAAGAAATCTGTAGCGTTATAAAACTTTGTGTTGTGCACCGAAGATTGGATTGTTTGCTTTCTATAATTATACGTAAAGAATTTTTATATTTTCCAGTTTTAGATTACGTCTCAAAACGGGTAAAAGGTGGATGCTCCCTGGCAGACTCCTGTAAAAAATCACCTTAAATCTGATTTTAGGCCTAAACTAAAATTTGAAACTACAGCTAACATGACTCGAAATACCAGTACATCCTCACGTCGTTATCCTTACAATGATACCTCAAGTGTCCGTGTGTCTGCCTGCATTAGCTTCGTTAGAATTTGTACAAGAAACTTTGTCTTAATGTCGATGTGAATAAATTGACGCAATGCTTACAAACAGTTAAAGTGGTTATGACGTTCTTGGCTTTTCCTATACGTAACATAATTACTGCAACAATAGCCATATAAGTAAACAGGAGATAATAGCATGTATACTGTAACATGATACTTCATAATGTGACAACATATAAATTTACAACGGATTTTAATTAGCCTTGATCTGGAGTTTGAACTTACAATCGTATATTGGTATCGATACAAATGTTGGAGAAATGGTGTTTTAAAAATGCTAAAAAAGGAGTTAGTACATCAGACAGGCATCAGTTAATCTTATGCGGTAAAACGATCCCGTTTGCTTGGCCATATAGAGCTTGGCAGAGCCGCTGTCACTTTGAATACCATTCATTTAACAAATTCACGCCTTAAATTTACAGGTAAAAAAATAAAACCATGCATACTGGACGACAAACTGTGAGATGTCAAATTTTAAGCCACTTTTAAGGTTATGTTACGTCATGGCTTTTAAGACTTCATTGTTCATATTCTGACCAGTAGAATATTAGAATAGAATAGAATTTCACATTTCCAAATGATGGATTAAAGGTTTAACTATGCCTGATCACCTTACGCTATAGTAAACGACTTCTCTTATGTTAGTTAAGTTCACATGTATTCCATTTTGAAATCTGTATCTGTAGTTCTCAGAGTCCAATTCGCCGGGCTTCTGAATAGTTTCATTTAATTCATTTTCATTGTTTACAAATCTCACAGATGATTTAAGACTTAAGGTAGGAGTCAACCACATCCTGATAATAAATCAGTTCGATAAATTGGAAAATTACAGACCTTTTAAAAAAAAAAGTTTTGTTTTTCTTATAAAAATAAATAAATAAATAAACAAGAAATCGGTAGAAACGATGGATGCTCCCCGAATAAATGCCAATTCCAAAAGGGCTATTGTTTAATATGTACTTTTTTAAAGTATGAAAAATAACAAAGGGCAATACCTCCTAAATTATGCAAAATAGAGTTACGGTTCTTGCACGCTGCACTTCTCTTCATAGAGATATATCTACCAATAAAGTTTCATGTTAATATCTCTTATACTTTGTGAGATATGCCCCGGGCAAAAAAATAAGTATGAGATATTTCTAAGGGCAATAACTCAAAAATTAATAAAGCAAGAGTCATGGTTCTTGTGCACTGCACTGCTCATCAATGAGATCTATCTACTTATAAAGTTTAAAGTTGATAACTCTTATACTTTGCGAGATATGCCCCGGACAAAAAATAAGTATGAGAAATTTCAAAGGGCAATAACTCAAAAATTAATAAAGCAAGAGTTATGGTTCTTGTGCACTGCACTGCTCCTTAATGAGATCTAACTACCTATGAAGTTTGGTCTTGATATCTCTCATAGTTTTTGTGTTATGCTCCGGACAAAATTATGACGGACGAACGAACGGACGGACGGGACGGACGGACGAAGTGGCAACTATATGCTCGCCCTTCGGGGAGCATAATTATCTCCAAGGGTTTTCAGGTTGTGCTCCAGACAAGATTTTTCTAAAAAGGTAGATAATTCAAAAACGGGGCAAATAGAGTTATGGTTCTTTGGCAGTGCACTCCGCCCCAATGCCCGCTTCCACTGTGTGCAGTTTAAACAAATTATGTCCAAGGGTTTTCAGGTTATGCTCCGGACAAGATTTTTCTTAAATGGGAGATGATTAAAAAATGGGGCAAAATAGAGTTATGGTTCTTTGGCACTGCACTCCGCGTCAATGCCTTCTACCACTGTGTGCAGTTTAAACAAATTATGTCCAAGGGTTTTCAGGTTATGCTCTTGACAAGACTTTTCTAAAAGGGGAGTTAATTAAAAAACGGGGCAAAATAGAGTTATGGCTTTTTGGCACTGCACTCCGCGTCAATGCCCTCTACCACTGTGTGCAGTTTAAACAAATTATTTCCAAGGGTTTTCAGGATATGCTCCGGACAAGATTTTTCTGTAATGGGAGATAATTCAAAAACAGGGCAAAATAGAGTTATGGTTCTTTGGTACAGCACTACGCGTCAATGCCCTCTACCACTGTGTGCAGTTTAAACAAATTATATCCAGGGGTTTTCAAGTTATGCTCCGGACAAAACTATGACGGACGGACAGACGGACAGGACCGACGGACGGACAAAGCGGCAACTATCATTGAAACATCAAGTATACTTCTTTCGTTTTATACATACCTGAAATGTTACAACGCCTTAATGTATGAAGTAGGTGGGGGTAAACGAGTTCTGTTAGTATTCACTTGGTTCTGACTTGTCAACATTTATATAAAGTTTTCACTAATTGGAATGATTACAGACTATACTGTACCATGTTTCTTAAAATAGATCTACTGAACAGGGTTGGCAATTACCGGCGATAGTTTAAAATATATAATCAGTTAACCGGTTACTACTGACCAAAATGCCATACCAATAATATATATATATATACACACACACACAAGGGATTTCATCTTTGGCTAAACATAAAGAGCATACTTGTCTGCTACGTGAAACTACGTGAGAAATCTGTTGTGTTATTCAATAACAGAATGATTAAGAATTACCACAGTGACAACATCTTATCTTAAAGTTTTATCACAAGTTGTTGTTAAATCAAATGATTTGTTCAGGAATAAAAATTAAAAAGAAAACACAAAATAAACCAGAAAAAAACAAACAAACAAAAAACAAAAACAACGACAGCAACAACAACAAAACACATCAATCGTATAAAGAGAACAATAAGTTATATATCGATGTCAGAATTTCCGTAAGCATCAGTCTGTCATCGTGATGAACGTGTGGGGAACCTGTTTTATCCATTATCATCTACTAAAAAAACTCAACAATCATTTCATCAATCAGTGCGCTCATTTCACGTTATTCACTAACACTCTCCCTAGTGTCATTAATTCTGTGATTTGCTTTCGAAACATAAAACGTCAACCCGATTAATTAAATACAACATTCATTGATAAATAGCACCGCCGAGTATACAAACAGTCATTTGAAAAGTAACCTGTGATTAATCGAACAAATGAATCTCGCCCTGAAAGCATCGCGACTCATTTAGTAAAAGTCGTGAATGCTACCTGTGTCAATCTATTGTCGCCAACCCGAATAAACTATCACATTTATCTGATTAATTAAGGAAATGTGTAGCACGCTAAGCAATTAATCAAAATAAGTGCATTAAAAAAACATGAAGGTGATATTCCAGGAAATAATATGCGCGAATATTATGCATTTTATGTAACAACACATTAGTATTTTTACCCTTGGCATTTGGAAACAAAGAATAACAAAGCTTCAAGCTACTGAGAGAACTGTTTTTACTTTCTATATTTTGGTATTCTTTCATTAAAAACTCTTCTCCACATGTAGAAGTACACTAACCGACACGGATGAACAATTTTGTTAAAGAATTTATTCATATCTTTGATAAATGGAACAAGAATTTCTAATGTCTAAAACGTAAAAAAAACCTTCCAAGCTGATAAGAAGGACGCAATCTTATTGAAGATTTAAGTGCAGACACATTTAAAACTTAAAACTGGCCAATAAAGAACTCAAAATGCACTCATTTATAGAAAAAGGGGGCCATTATATTCAATTCACACAAACAAGAGGGCCAAGATGGCCCTATATCGCTCACCTGAGAATCATTGCACAGAAACATAAAAATCAGGATGTAAGTTAGTAGGTTAAGGCCAAGATCATCCACGGTCAAAGATTTAATCTGCATGCAAAATTATCTAATGTTTCATTGTTGTAGCTGAACAGAACGTCTTCTAAGAATAGGCCCATGAGCATTCGGTCAGGTGAGCTAATAAAAAGTAACAATAAAGAGAACTGTAAAGATAACAGACCTGATGGTGGACAAGGAAGTCTTTGACATCATCATAAGAATCTTCAAGTTTTTTCTGTACAACCAGTTCACACCATTTATGTCTCGCCTGACAAAAAAGGTAACAGAATAAAAAAGGTTTTATTCGAAACAGAAATGTTGAATTTGAAGCACTGACTAATAAGTGGCTAATGAATAAACTTTGCTTTTGTAATTTAACTTAACGTTTACAGACAGTTTACAAACATCAGATTTAATGCTATCTGTGATATAATAGTATTTTTTGTCAAAAAACTTTTGAAAAGCTTATTAAAAAAAAAAACAAACAAAAACAAAAATAAACAAACAAAAAACAAAACAAAAAATCCCTACAAACGGTTCTGTATAAGTTTTCATTTTGCTTTCGAATGATTAATTTTTGTTCATGAATATTCTCCGTAAAGTACTCAATGGCACGTGCTTTAGTACCATCAGCTAATACATTTCCATTTTACTAAAATATCAATATTTTCCCTAACAAAACGACTGGGCGTTTTTTAGAAAACCACATTTAACCGCAAGTCGGTGTTCGTAATCTGCAAATTGTTAGTTACAATTTATTGCGGTCTTTTTTTGACAGAAAGACTATAAATATTTTCTAGATTATTAATATTTTAAAGCTTTAACACCATAAACAAAATTTGTTAAGTGACAGCGTGTTCGACTTTCGGCAACTTATTTTCAATATCTGTCTGTTAAGAAGACTATTAAACGAAGAAAACGAAGAAAAATATCAAAAGTTAGAGAATAGATAATGTCAAGATAAATAGAGATCGTAGTTTATTTAACTTCACACCCGCAAGCGACAGTTATATATGCATGTCACAATAATGTGTTACACAAAAGTTATTTATTCCAAAAAAATGCTTGTCCTAAATTTTAATTAATTTCAAACAAAGCTCACTGGATGCTAATTAAGTTGAAATTCAAAACTGAAATCCCATGCATCAGAAGTACTTAGTAATGTAAAAAAAGCCCACGGGATTAATTCTCTACACATTTTTCTGTGGTGATAACTTTTTTCAAGCTCTACAGAGAAAATAAATCATGAATTATGTTGTTCTACGTATAGATGTATAGGGCCGATGTTCATGGCTATGCTTAATTACTAAATGTCATCAAAATATAAACAACAATTTTTACACCTAGCTAAACATACTAAAAAATACTCTTGAAAATTTTAATGTCCACTGATTTATTCTGAAATATATATAAAGGCATTTTTCTAATGTATACATTTTGAATTTTATTTATATCTTGTCACTGCCTTAAGTTATTGTTATCTTTGTAAATGGTCAATGGCAAACATTTTTGCTGATAACTAATAAACTTGAAACCTAAAAAAAATTTAATTACGTATCAACATTTCATAATCGCGGTGCATTAGAGACCATCTAGTGATTTCGTAAAAAATGTGAATAATTCACCTCATAGTCTTGACCTTATACTATCATTATATACTGTCACCAACATGTCTGTTAAATGATTTCGCCATCAGCATTCAAAAGCCATCTAGAACAGATTTCGTAAAATGTCACAATGCCTTAATAATGTGTATATTGCCCCACTATCCCCCACAACATAAAATCTAATCTCTGCATGGGGCGTCGGTCATATGGTCAACCGGTACCGACGATAAATAAACTCAAATACATCACAACATACATTATAGTTGAATTTCCAGTCCAGTGAAACCAATCTTAACACATGAGGTCACCTAAATTTAATACAATTTTACAACACTTCAATGACAAAGAATTTGTTTATGACGTAATCATCAAGTGAAGAAGTGTTACACAACATGCTAAAAGTGGATCAGATACTTTGGTTTAGAACCACAAAATAGAAGGAATTGGAACATTTATTAATCACATTCTCTGCTAAGGTAAAATTACAATCCGTTCTACCGGAACAAAGTTTGAATTTATCAATAAAAATCGTATTTGTATTTGCATTATCTTTTTTGAATTTACAATTTATATCATGTTTATTTTTATTAGTGTACCACTATTGTGTTTCTTCCACTTGTGGTTTAGTGTTATTTTTGCATTTGCAAAACGGATGCGTAGGGAGCAGTGTAATTCTGCAGCACTGTCTCGCACAGTAGGGAAAAATCTACGTCACAGCCACAAATTGCAGCGGAAACTACCGATGTCGAAGCGGAAACAGCCAATCACCAAAAACGCGTTTTTTTTTCTTATCAAAAGCAATATTTTCATGATTTTGTAATTAAACCATTTGAATCAGTACATTATAAATATTTTGATGAAACAAAGTTGCTACAGTCGTGTCCAATGACCTTTAAAGATGCTATGGTAAAGACATCAACAACAAACTAAATGCGGATGTAAAAGTATGTAAATCTTAATGACTTGTAACCTCACGACCTTTATTTCTCCTTGGTTGTGAGGTTAGAGTGCCGGACTCCCGATCTGGAGGTCGCTAATTTGAATCCCACCAGGGCTGAGAGTCTCCAGTGACTTTCCACATTTCCCACTTTTGACGAGAGTACTTGTGTGAATCCAGGAAGCAGGTACCGAGAGGGAATGATCAAAGTTGGAAGAACTTGTTTCTCAATTGATTTAAAATCAGTCTCTTAAACTTTTTTTTTTCAAAGAAGACTATCATGATGATTTCACCATAATAATTTTAGGACACTGCATCAAAACAGATGAAGAGACTCGCCTACAGCATGAGGAATAAAGTTACATATGTATGCCGTGTTTACTTCCGGGACTATGTATTTCGCAAGAACTGAGCTGAAAAAGAGGTTAGCATTGCATTTGTGATTAAATTGTGTAAATTTGGCTGTTTTGTTTGTGGGTTTTTTTTCGAAAATACCTGATGCAGTTCGACCTTGAACATACTATAAAATAGGCTTATGTATTCGGTTTTACTGTATGTGAAAGAATGGTAGAGAAAAACTTGATGTTCTGTCGGGAAAATGGTCAAATTTTTATGATCGCATGAAAATAATGCGTAACAGTCTAGATGTTGTGCAACTTATACCACGGGAACTTCAATTACGACGAAAATAGTACAGTACACTAATATGTTGAGTTCAAGACTTGAAGTAGAAATATTTGTTGGTAAAACACTGGCACCCATGTGATATGTTTGGGCTACAATATGGACAATGGCTTTAAAAAATGCTACAATGATGTACTAAATGGATTATGCAGTGATAAAGATACGCCTGTTTTCTTTTTATTTTTTTTCTTTTATTTATTATTAGCGTAGAAATCATAAACCATAATATGTGGAAGAAATGTATCATATGAAAAGTCATAATCAATGCACGCATGATACCAGCCTAATATATAATTCATTTTCCCTGTGTTCTTCATCGAACCATTGAAAAGGGCTAAAATGAGTCGATCCTACAACGACAAAATTTGATTAATAAATAAATTGCACAATTTGATGCTTTATCGGTGTCTGAAATACGTCAGGGACAATTCAAACTGGGTGGAGTCCGAAGTCCTCCTCCTACACCTTGAACTGCAATATTATATTTGTTTCACCAATAAAACATCAAAATGTGCAGTTTATTCCTTAAATTAACATTCATTTTAAAGGATTACAATTGCAAAGTGAGAAAACGTACATTTTTGATAGTTCAGTAAGTAAATAAATGTACGTTCTACCATATTCACTACCATTCTCTACTTACAAAAGAAAACATATGTACGTATTCTGTAGTGAATGCGCTGTCGAATTTCATCAAGATATTTTTTTAAGGAAACAAAAATAACCCTATTATATTAACATAAATTAATGCAAATTCTTATCTCTTTTTCAGCTCGATTCTTGCCACATATGTAGTCCCGGAAGCACCACATATGATTTCAAACGAATGCCAATTTGGCACACGTGAGTTTACACCCCTCCCCCTCCCTGTGTACAGGAAGCCCTTGAAAATCAGTTAAAATGTTCGAGTCTGCCATAGTTCACTGAGCCGTAAACGGCGTAAGGTCTGAAAGTCAACATGAGTATCTCACTTTAAACTAGAGCTATTAAAGCATGTGAGAACGCCCATTGGCGCGAATGAAAAACGCGTCATGCACATTTACACTTATTGGTGAACATGCCCACAAAGTTTCAAACTGAAAGTCCTAGAAATGTTGAAGTAATTTGCGTCACAAGATTCCTGCAACGAACCGGCCGACCGCCCGACAAACTAACCGACCGTTAGATGACGCAGGGGTATAATAACAATTTAGGTTTAGTATTGCCTCAGTTGAATACCTGCAATATCATTTGTACGGTAAGAACTAAAACCACTTTCGCAGTTTTTGCATGCGAAGGGAACGTTATGCAAAGCTAACTTTGACTGTTAGAACTCTGCATAATTATTAGATTATCAGTGTTTTATAACGTCCGATTGGGTTAGAAAATGCAAAATTAAGTTTCGATTTTAATTACAACTCTCAACACATTGTATAATATAACAATGTTATTATTATGTTTCTTTTCAAAGTCACTCTGTAAGATACATGATGATATTTTGCAACTGCTTCAAGGATAACTTCATGAAATCCAGAAAAGAATTCACGCTTAAGAACCTTTTAAGACAGTAACCATCAGACCTTTTCTATTATATCACTTTTGTGGTTTTATTGCCTTAAGAATTACAGTAAACAAATAATAAATTAAGGATATTTCACATCAAATACACGGACAACTACATCCGTACTTAACCCTTAACCTGCTGCACTGTTATGCCCTACCACTTCGGAGGGAGGGGGGGAAGAGGGGGTGGGCATATATATTTGCCTATGTCTGTCCGTCTGGCTTCCCCACAGTCCGTACGGAGACCGGTTTGTGCAGCTTGTAACTCAAAACGTATAACTGCTAGAGCCATGAAACTTTCTAAGAATAGTTGTCAGCATGTGAACTTATGCACCTGGGTATTTTGACGAAAATTTATTGGAGATCGGCAGACTTATGCCCCCTGATTACGCACAAAAATAGCATTTTAAGACTTGTGTCGTGTGTAACTCAAAACGTATAACAGCTAGAGCCATGACACTTACAATAATTATCAGCATATGAACTTATGCACCTGGGTATTTTGACGCAAATTTATTGGATATCTGCAGACTTATGACCCCTAATTAAGCAAAAATAGCAGTTTTAGACTTGTGTCGCGTATAATATCAAAAGTATAACTGCTAGAGCCATGAAACGTTCTAAGAATAGGTGACAGCAACTGAACTTACGCACCTGGGTATTTTGACACACATTTATTGGAGATCGGCAGAGTTATGCCCCCTCATTAAGCAAAAAATAGCATTTGTAGACTCGTGTCGCATGTAACTTCAAACGTATAACTGCTAGATCTCCGTGTTATTTCAGATCGGCAGAGTTATGTTCCCTGATAAAGCTAAAAATTTATACGCACCTGTAATTGTACAGGATTTTTGTGACAATTCAGCGAATGTGTGGACATCTGTGTCCTATGGACACATCTCTATTTGCAATGGATTTGCCCAGCTTTGAATCTGGAATGATCCACTCAAAGTTTAAGGGATTTCAGTATCAAAATACAAAAACTGAGCTACCAACAGTATAAAGCCTGGTCAGACTGCACGGATGTGGTGGCAATGGCTAACTAATTTCGGTTGCAGCAGGTTAAGGGTTTTAAAACTAGTGTATCAAAATATATATGTATATGTTTGCATTTCACCAGAAATTATCAAATAGGACATCTAAGTGTCTACAATTTCTTTAGTAAGTTGCTTCACTCTGATTTCAACCATTTCATTGTCTTTTCTCATTTGAACTAAACTTAGAATTTTACTGGGCAATTTTGTATACTTACACAAAATTTAGACCAAAAATGTTATTTTAGAGAAAGAGTTATACAGGAGTGGTGCAACTGTGACATTGGTTATGTTACATATCTGCACTTGAAATGTAAACAGTTATACAGGAGTGGTGCAACTGTGACATTGGTTATGTTACATATCTGCACTTGAAATGTAAACAGTTATACAGGAGTGGTGCAACTGTGACATTGGTTATGTTACATATCTGCACTTGAAATGTAAACAGTTATACAGGAGTGGTGCAACTGTGACATTTGTTATGTTACATGTCTGCACTTGAAATGAAAACAGTTATACAGGAGTGGTGCAACTGTGACATTTGTTATGTTACATATCTGCACTTGAAATGTAAACAGTTATACAGGAGTGGTGCAACTGTGACATTTGTTATGTTACATATCTGCACTTGAAATGTAAACAGTTATACAGGAGTGGTGCAACTGTGACATTTGTTATGTTACATATCTGCACTTGAAATGTAAACAGTTATACAGGAGTGGTGCAACTGTGACATTTGTTATGTTACATATCTGCACTTGAAATGTAAACAGTTATACAGGAGTGGTGCAACTGTGACACTGGTAATGTTACATATCTGCACTTGAAATGTAAACAGTTATACAGGAGTGGTGCAACTGTGACATTGGTTATGTTACATATCAGCTCTGAAATGTAAACAGTTATACAGGTGTGGTGCAACTGTGACACTGGTTATGTTACATATTTGCACTTGAAATGTAAACAGTTATACAGGTGTGGTGCAACTGTGACACTGGTTATGTTACATATCTGCACTTGAAATGTAAACAGTTATACAGGTGTGGTGCAACTGTGACATTGGTTATGTTACATATTTGCACTTGAAATGTGAACAGTTATACAGGTGTGGTGCATATACATATTTCACAAATGGAAGTGGACAAAACTGAAAAAAATGTCCACTCCCTTTCTTAAAATTCTGTACAAATATCCGTAGATGTTATATCTATAGCATGCCGAGCCAATAGAAATTCTACATTAATGTATCATGGCATTTTACACAACCTTTAGTTGATGCGGTGGATAGAAACACTTTCCTCTTTTGCATTTATTATATCATTTATTCATTCAACCATTACCGGATCGACTTCTGACACTATCCTTATTCAGATTCATTAAATTTTCTTTTAAAATTGAAATACAACAGATAATTTATAAAGAAGTAATTCAAAACACAGATGCCTGGCAAATGGATGCAGAAGACAGGCTGTCCAGAACTACCAAGAAGCCTTGTCTTTCAGATCAAACACACTTTTTTGGACTAGGCACACATGGCAAAATATTTCAGTGAAACTCTATTTACTTCAGCAGCTTTGCTGATGTTTATAATCACAAATTTAAAATAAAATGGTACTTTACAGCATGATTTAATGTTTGACATTCAAAAGAGGAATAAGTAGGGGGAAAGGCATTAAGTCGGCAAAATACAATGCATAGTTATTCGACAAATGTTGTAACTTAGTTATTTCAGATAATAACAAGTGTTTGAAGTTTCCATGGTATTTACTCCGGATGACAAATAAACTTGTCTAATGACCTCATCTGTTTTAGCAAATGTGTTATTTATTGCATTCATTATTCTTGTTTATATTCTCTTATCCATTAACTGCATTTCATAATTTGGTAAATGGCAAAAAAAATTATTTAATTAGAGCTAAACTAAACAAAAGTCTTCCTTTAATATAGCAGTCTTGTTTTTCCTTTCATGTTAAATGTACTTACATCAGCATTTGAGAGTGCAAGATCTAACTGATTTTTAAGATGGTATAAGACTTCTGAATGAATTTTGTCCTTCATGTCTCGTAGTCTGTCAAGGAAAAGAAGAACTTGGCACTGCTTTAACTGAAATAAAATTTAATGAACAAGAATAACAAGGAAACATGTAATTGGAACAACTAACTTTATATGTAAACAGTGTATACATTAAAAACTTGAGATGTGTCCATAGGAAATGGATGCCCCCACATTCTGCTGTATTGTCAAATCCTGAACAATTACAGGTGCGAATAAAAATAGTCCTTAACATTTAGGAATCTAAAAATGCTTTTTACTTAATCAGGGGGCATAACTCTGCCGATCGATCTCCAAAAAATTTGTCTCAAAATACCATAAGTGCTTAAGTTCACATGCTGAAAACTATTTTTAGAAAGTTTCATGTTCTAGCAGTTATACCTTTGGAGTTACATACAATTCTAAAAACGCTATTTTTTGCTTTATCGAGTGGCATCAGTCTGCAGGTATCCAATACATTTGCGTCAAAATACCCAGATGCATCAGTTCATAGAAAGTTCCTTGGCTCTAGCAGTTATACTTTTGGAGTAACATGCGGCACAAGTATAAAAATGCTATTTTTTGCGTAATCCGGGGGCATAAGTCTGCCAATCTCCAATAAATTTGCGTCAAATACCCATAAGTTCACATGCTGAAAACTATTTTTACAAAGTTTCATGGCATAGCATTATACCTTTAGAGTAACATGCAATACAAATCTAAAAATGCTATTTTTTGCTTAATCACGGGGCATAAGTCTGCAGATATCTAATAAATTTGCGTCAAAATACCCAGATGAGTAAGTTCTTATAAAGTTTCATTGCTCTTGCAGTTATACGTTTGGAGTAACATACGGACAAGGGCAAATCTATATGCCTCCCCCAAAGTGGTAGTGGCATAAAAAGTGTCCCCAAATGGGGCCGAAATGAGCATTTTGTACTTTGGTGAGCTAAAAACAATGTTAACAGTATCAACCTGAATTCAAACCACAATGTATCCACTGATACATACATAACCTTCAACTCACAATAATAAGCAATACCTAAGGTCTGTCTTGTTCTTTTTATGGACAGCACATATGTAACTTGTTGCAATATTATCTCATATTAACTATTTTCCTTTATTTCCTTTACATGTCTATGTTGTATGTAAAATAAAATAAAAACAAGCAAAAATTTTAGTCTCTTTCGGCAATAAACAGACAATGACAAACAAGACAAATATTGAAACCAACATGTTGCAACTGCATTAAAACATCATTTAATTGCCTAACATTTCTGTTCTTTTTCTACTTACCTTTGGCACTTTGAGGTATGATGATAGGTCAAGTTTTCTTCTTTTTCTCCAATGTAACTTTGTCCAAATACTGTTACATTCTAAAATTTTCAATTCCTGTAATCGTAAAAAAAACAAATACTGCAGAAGTCAATTCTACCAAACAACATAAACACTTAACATAAACTTTCAAGTCAAAATTAACAAATACAAATCTTTTTTCCATAAAAACAAACTCGATGAATAACCTGGACACACACTGCTGTTTAAAAACAGGAGAGAGTTAATTTAAACTAGAACTGTGTCCATAGGACACGGATGCCCCCACTATGCATAAGTGCTCATAAACAAGAGCATGTATATCCTGTATGTAAGATTTTTTCTGTACATATACCTAAAATGAATAAACAGGTAACCTTATGAACATGTTAAATCAAATTACAAATGTAAAATTTATGTGTTCAATTATTTATATGGTATATAGTGAAAAAATCAACAAAGGGCCATAATACTGTTAAATATGGTCACAGCAAAAATTCCTTCCATTACTACCATCTACACATTAAAGCTGTTCATCCCTGGAAGTTTAAGCAAAATCTGCCATCCGGTTTAAGAGGAGTTGCGTTCACAAAATTTCTATATGGTATATAGTAAAAAAATTAACAAAGGGCCATAATTCTGTTAAATTTGGTCGTAGCAAAAATTCCTTCCTTTTCTTCCATCTACACATTAAGGTTGTTCATCCCTGGAAGTTTAAGCAAAATCTGCCATCCGGTTTAAGAGGAGTTGCGTTCACAAAATTTCTATATGGTATATAGAGAAAAAATCAACAAAGGCCCATAATTCTGTGAAATTTGGTCGCAGCAAAAATTCCTTCCTTTACTACCATCTACACATTAAGGTTGTTCATCCCTGGAAGTTTAAGCAAAATCTGCCTACCGGTTTAAGAGGAGTTGCGTTCACAAAATTTCTAGTGAAAAAATCAACAAAGGCCCATAATTCTGTGAAATTTGGTCGCAGCGAAAATTCCTTCCTTTACTACCATCTACACATTAAGGTTGTTCATCCCTGGAAGTTTAAGCAAAATCTGCCATCCGGTTTAAGAGGAGTTGCGTTCACAAAATTTCTATATGGTATACAGTGAAAAAATTAACAAAGGCCCATAATTCTGTGAAATTTGGTCGCAGCAAAAATTCCTTTTCTTTACTATCATCTACACATTAAGGTTGTTCATCCCTGGAAGTTTAAGCAAAATCTGCCATCCGGTTTAAGAGAAGTTGCGTTCACAAAATTTCTAGTGAAAAAATCAACAAAGGCCCATAATTCTGTGAAATTTGGTCGCAGCGAAAATTCCTTCATTTACTACCATCTACTCATTAAGGTTGTTCATCCCTGGAAGTTTAAGCAAAATCTGCCATCCGGTTTAAGAGGAGTTGCGTTCACAAGATTTCGGGACGTACGGACGGACGGACGTACGGACGGACGGACGGACAAGTGCAACGCTATATGCACCCCACTTTGTGGGGGCATAACAAGTCAGCAAAACGCTTCCTGATGCTTACAGTTCCTGTCAGTTTAAGGGGGAATTGCGAAATCACATGGTACTAATTTACGTGATACAAATACTGTTATATCAATGTTATGGTACTAAACCATACTGATATCAATTAACGACCACCAAAATTATGTAAAGCTACATCTGCAACTCAGGATTACAAATGTGTGCTAACCAATCAACATCAAAAATGGCGTTACGTCAAAGATTTCTGTAGATCAGACCAATTACGGTCTTATAAAAGAAAATGCTTATATCTCCGCCTTACACAAAACAAGTTATAAAGAATTTCTAAGTTTTTCAAAGAAAACGGTTGGGAAATAAAAATACAAAATTTCAAAATAACTATTAAGCCTTTAACTGAATATTAAGAAACAGAAACTGATATGAAACAAACTTTGATGAAATACTTTGGACATGAAGACAATCATTTGAATGTTTAGGTATGCTCAGATTGTGATATTGATCATAGAGAAGATATACGAGTATAATGCTATTCACCACTGAGTTAGACCCTATGAAATGTACTCAGTAAGAAAAACAGAAAACTTACCAGTGAACATACTTCTTTAACTAGTCTGTTGTGTTCAATACCAGGTTCTGTAACCTGAATGACAAAAACTTTCTAAGATAGCCAGATATTTTATGAAAATTTTATTAAATTCACCAGTCAAATAAATTGTGATTTGTCTACATTTCTTGTATTCTGGTTTTTACATTAGTTCAATCATGGTCTTTGTACTGTCTTCATCCATATGTTCCAAATGCATTCCATCTATTGCTATAGTTTGCCTACAATCTTTCAGTCACTGTTAGTGAATATTCAAATCCAAATTCTAATTAATCAGTATTTAACCTTCAGGCCACTTTAAATATTTTTCAAAGGTAGAAAAAACATAAAATCACAATTCCATCTTTTTTCCCCCGACGGGTACAAAACACTGGAAAAAATGTGTGGCGCTCTTGCTGGTTTATTAAATAAAATGGAAAATATTACGTGATTTTAGTATGCTAGTTTTTTAACAAAATATGAATATGTGAATTAAATGATAGGAATGGATATATAGTGCACATTTTTCAGTTTTCATCTGACAAAAACAATTTTTTTGAACTTCAAGTAGACACTTTTACATTCTTGTAAACCAAAAAAATAAAAGAGTAGTGGTCTCAATGTCAATTTACCTTAATTTTGATGTAAAGAGTTATCTATTAAACAACACCATTAAAAACAACATTTTATTGAAAAAAAGAAGTCATTTCAGGCCAACACACCTTAGGTAGTCCAGGAGAGTTCAGCCAGTCACGCAGTATGGTTTCTTCTGAGACTGTCGAAGACCTTAACGGAATGAAATATGTCTTTGATAATACAATGTATTCCAAAACCTAACATCTTGCATTACTATGACATTTTTCAGTGAGCTAAGTGTAGGTATGTGTGTTAAATCACAAGTCATATTCCACCTTAAAAGGACAACTGATGTCCATATTAGCATGCATGCCACATCCTATACATTGGTGATAAGAAAAGTTAGTGCCGCTACAGTGAAGCTAAAACAACATCTGACTTATTCTACAGGTGGAAAAAAAACATTATGCATATCATATGATATGAAATATTTTATGTGTTTTGCTAACAAGGACACCTGCAGCAATCATTTATCTCATATTGGTAAAGTAAGTGTGGAAAAAGTTGTACATGTATCTAAGACAGATGGATTGATGTTAGTTCTCACCAATGAAAACATTTGTCACAGAATAGTTCACAATGATAAACCATCTACAGTTTAGTTGCGTCAGTGTTTTGAAAAATGAAATCCTTCAGAAAAAAGAAATAGTGAGATTGCCAACATAGATAAGACAGTAAAAATAAACAATTTATCAAAGTAGATGACCTTCAGTTAGGCTCAATTTAACAAAAAGAAATTTGAGGAATAAAAGATTTTTTTATTTATAAAAAAAAGACATTTTGGACTGTTACCTCACATCTGGAAATGTCTCGAAAAACAATCTTAGGACATCCTGAAATGATAAAGATGTTGTTTTAAGCAAAAAACAGGAAGTATCTCAACTGGTTTCAAATTTTGACACTGTCATGCATGCCTATTCTTGTTGCAACGATATGACACAAATTTCAAATTTAAACAAGAGGGGTATGATGGCCCTAGATCACTCACCTGAATACTTTGCCTTTACATCTGCTGGTGAGCAAACATCAGAAGCTTTTTTAAGGTTCTCGCTATATAAATCTATAGTAATTCAAGTGAACCCCAGGGTAGAGCCAATTTTCACCTAAGGGGCATAAATTGAATAAACTAAGTAGAAAACCTCTGGCTGATGCTCTATGCAAAATATCTAAGTTCTAGACCTTGTGGTTTCAGACAAGAAAATTTTTTAAGTCTTCCCTATATAAACCTTCCCTATGTAAAATCAAGTTACCCCAGGGCCAGGTCATTAAATGACCCTAGGGGCTTAATTTTAACAATCTTGGTAGAGGACCTCAAGCTGATGTTCCATGTAAAAATATCAGCCCTTGGCTTTGTGGTTTTAGACAAGAAGATGTTTCAATGTTTTCCATATACATTTTGTATAAATCCATGTAAAATTCAGTGACCCCCCGGGTATAGCTAATTTTGACCCAAGGGACATAATCCGAACAAACTTTGTAGAAGACCGCTGGCTGATGCTCGAGCATGCAAAATATCTAAGATCTAGGCTTTGTGGTCTTAGACCAGAAAATTTTATAAGGTTTTCCCTATACAAGCCTATGTAAAATAATTTGACCCCTGGGCTTGGGCCAATTTTGTCCCATGGGCATATTTTGAACAAACCTGGCAGAGGACCTCTAGCTTGTGCTGAATACAAAATATTGAAGCTATAAGCCTTGTGGTTTTAGACAAGAAACTTTTTTACAGTCTTCCCTATATAAACCTTATGTAAAATCATATGACACCCAGGGGCAAGGCTATTAATGACCAAAGGGGTATTATTTGACCAATCTTAGTAGAGAATCTCTAGATGATGCTCCATGCAAAATATCTAAAATTTATGCTTTCTCACAAGAAGATTTTTAAAGATTAAATATTTTGCACAAATAGGACCCCCTTGGTGGGGCCAATTTTGACCCAAGGGACATTATTTGAACAAACTAAGTTGAAGACATCTAGCTGATGCTCTATGTAAAATGTCTAAATTCAAGGTCTTGTGGTTTCAGACAAGAAGATTTTTTAAGTCTTACCTACATAAGCCTATGTAAAATCAATATACCCTTGGGCAAGGCTATTAATGACCCAAGGGGCATTATTTGACCAATCTTAGTAGAGAACCTCTTGATGATGCTGCGTGCAAAACATCTTAGGTCTAAAATTTACAGTTTCTTACAAGGAGCTTTTAAAAGATTAAATATTTTGCACAAATACGATCCCAGGGCTGGGGCCTATTTTGAACCCAGGGGCAAAATTTGGACCTGTAGCTGATCCTCTCTAAAAAAAGTTCTAAGTTCTAGCAATTGTGGTTTCCGAAGGAAGATTTTTTAAGTCTTCCCTATATAAGCCTATGTAAAATCAAGTAACCCTGGGGCCGGGCCGGGTCATTAATGACCCAAGGGGAATAATTTGAACAACCTTCGCAGAGGACCTTGAACTCATGCTCCATGTAAAAAAAACCCTTAGCTTTACGATTACTGACAAGATTTTTAAGAGGTTTTCCCTATATACAAATCTATTAACATCAAGTGATACCTGGGGACGAGCAAATTTTGACCTAATGGGCATAATTTGAACAAACTTGGTACAGGACCTCTAGCTCATGCTTCATTAAAAATATCTAAGTTCTAGGCTTGTGGTTTCAGACAAGAAGATTTTTAAGGTTTTTCCTATATAAGCCTACGTAAAATCAATTACCCCTGGGGCAGGGTCAATTTTGACCCCATGGGTATAATTTGAACAAATTTGGTAGAGGTCTACTAGACAATGATACATACCAAATCTTAAGGCTCAGGACCTTGTGGTTTCAGACAAAAGATAATTATTCAAAGTCTTTCCCTTCAGTTGCCATAGTAACCAGAGTTTTTGATGGAATTTGAACAAATTTGGTAGAGCTTTATGCTAGGAATATCCCAGGCATGTTTTGTAAAACTTGACTTAGCGGTATGGGAGGAGAACGCACGCCGACACACGCCGGACAATCAATGATCCCAAATGCTAACCCTTGAGCACTTTGTGCTCAGGTGAGCTAAATAGTTCTTAATTTAAATTCTTGTACCAGGATAAGCAACTACTATGGTATCTTTCTGATGAGGTTTATCCTTAAAATCACACCTCCAACAGTAACACTATTATCACATACATGTTGTAGCTTTTTCAAGCTTAGATAACTGAATGTTTTGGGGTTTTTTTGCTTTCAATACTTACCATAGAGTCGATAAGCAAATGATGAAAAGTTTTTACAAAATGTTTCAGAAAGGCATGAAAAGGCTTGTAGCCGACCAAGTCTTCAAGATGTCGCAGTAAGAAATACCCCTGAAAATAATACGTAACAGATGAATTAAAATGTATACCTGTGATACAATGTTGTCAGTTTAAAACAAAAGAAGTGAAGTTCAGACAAAACTGAAAACCAGTTTGAAGTAACCTGTGCATGATATATTCCTAAGATGTTAGAGCAGGACAAAGAAATTGGCTTTTGCCAGAAACTCAAACTTTGATCACTCCAGTATCAATGTGAAAAAAAAGTTTTAATATTGAGTCACAGTTTAACTAAAAAATTTTACAGAACATCTGAAAAAGATGGCAAATTGTATAATGAGTTTTTTTAATTTATGCCAAAAAAAATCATTAAGCAAACAATCTAAAACTCTCTGAACCATCACTACTTGTAAATATGTGAAAATATATGACTAAGTATTTAGACTGAGCAATGATATGAGAAATGATATGTTTAATTTTTAATTTGACAGGTATATTCGAGAAGATATGATGCCAAAGACATTGCATATGGAGAATCTAAAATCCTTTATTCCCCCCCACACCCCAACTTTTACTCTGTCTCACTTATTTGTCAATTCTGAGAATACAGTGTACTAAATTATCAGCATTACTGATGTGCTAATGCGGTATCAATAAACAAAGGCTTTAATATCATCTTCCATATTAATACAGGGATTGAGCAAACACGAAAGAGAGATAAAGTTTTCATTACCCATCCATTAATGTTTTCGCTACAACACTAGGCCTGTCATTTTAATTACATTCATGACTTTCATTAGCATATTTCCAATGTGTACTGATTTTCTCATATACATGGTAGATTTCTAGACGTCCAATGTCTTGCGTCATAATACTTTTATTGAATTTCTTTGTCAAAATACAGCTAATAAATATTTTTTCATATCGTTTGTGAGATTTTTATTAACATATCCAGAAAAATGTTAAAAAGCAACAACAACAACAACAAACCAATTTTAATACCACTGTAAGTTACTTACATGTTTACAAGGAGTCAAGTTTAGACAAGATTTATGAATGCAAAACTTAAAATAAGAAAAAAAAAACTTAAAGACAAAATATTCAAGAACAGCTCACTGTTTCATTATTACATATAAATAGATTTGGATGGATGAAAGCAAAAATGTTTTAACTGCTTTTTTTTATTAAACAACAAATTAGAACTTCTTCTTTTTCACCCCTAACAATATACTAAAGTTAAACAATGAAAACCTAGTATTGACCTCAGAACTCTACAATGCAAACCTGAACACTAGTAAGTTTGCCAAAAGAGGGGTTTTTAAACTGTACAGCTGGAGTGCACGTGATACTTATTACTAGGAAAATTTTCTAATAATTAACAATCGTACTACAAATACAGATCACTATCATATCAAAAGGAAAAAACTGGTTATTGAACAAAAACATCGAACATTCATTAGCAAACATACTACAATACTTGCACAACTGACAAAATTCGCAACTTCCAAAATGACTATATCATGCTTTTCACTCGCAATACGTCATTTAAAGTTCTATCCTTCTTTTGTATGAGAGCATCGACTGACTCTTTAATGTCTAAATGTAGGAATAATTTGAAATCACATGAATTTAAAACCTTAACATATAGGAAAATATATAATAGGAGGCTGGGAAAATTTGGAAAAATTAAAACCTACAAGATTTTTCCAGTATTCTGTATTTTTCCAGGATTCCTATTAAAATCTGAAGTTTAATGTTATAACCTTATTATTGTGGCTAATATATCGCTGTTTGGGGCCTAATTTTAAAGTTACTGCTGTCTTAGCAAATAACAGACAACATAAATGATACAAAGACAACATTACAGGTGTGTCTCTCATGTTTTCATCAAATTTATTTTCTTACTCTTAAAATGAAACTATTTCTTGTGTGTAACCCGAAACTAGTTTTCACACATTTGCTTCATTCTTTTTAGAGAAACCTTAAAGCAACTGACTCACAGAATTTAGCTTAAAAATGATTTTCTTTAAAATTAAGGAGAAGTTAATATACAATAAAAAAAAAAAAAAAAATACACAATGTTATGCTTCTATACATCATAAAAACTGAAGAAAAAAGTATCTGGATTCAACCAGATTCCAACCCATACCTTCCAGTCAGTAAAAGAAAGAGCTGCGAGCTAACCCACTGAGCCACAGAGACTCGTTACTGTCAAAGCCAGAACTGATATACCTTTACCCACAGCCCCAACCTTGAAAAAAATTGTTCAAGGTGTTAAATTATTTACATTTTTGTTAAAGACATCTGGTATAATTTTTTAACATAGTGGTATTTTTTCTAAAAAAATTTCAACAATGTCCTGAAAAGGAAATATGTTTTAACTAGGTTTTCAAGTTTACAACAACTTTCGTATCTGTTTGCCACAGAAAATGAAAACTTCTTTAAGACACTTAAATTCACAGACATATAACTGATATCTCTTTATCTACTGACCACTATTTTGCTACTATGTCTACTAATACCTACCCATCATTTATACACTTGTTTAGGCTTGTCAAATTCATTTCCAGCAGTGACAAATAATTACAAACTATCCAATACAGGATGGGGGCATGTTATTAAATATCTTATCTAATCATCAGTTGCTATCAATTGTTAAAGGAATTACCACGTTATTAAGACTTTTTTTCAATTTTCGTTTAATATCTATATTATTAAAATTTGACATACATGACTGTATAATACATTACTAAACTGTAATCCACTCCTAGTAAATTAATATACATGTAGATGATGTAGGTTAATATATGATGACGTTACTTTGTCTCTTTTATAAATATGGAAATTATTCTTTTTAATCATAATTGCAATTTACTTTCTTTGTCTTTATCATAACTAGAGCTCTGCATATGAACAGGCTGAGAAATTTGCATTTTTTTGTCATTTTTTTAAATTTTTTTCTATGGTATAACAAATGTCCAAGTGTCATTTTTCACATATCATCGGTTATATCACTATATGTCAGTCGAAAATAAACTAGTAAATATTCAGTAAAATACTGAGTGCTGCATACTAAACAAGAGGGCCATGATGGCCTTGTATCACTCACCTGAGTACTTTGGCTGTGGGTCTGCTGTTCAGCAAACAGTTTCAAAAAGGCCCTTCAGCCCTGGGCCAATTTTGACTCAAGGGACGTAATCTGAACAAACTTGGTAGAGGACTTTTAGGTGAACTGTACACTAAATATATATAAAAGGTCTTGGCCAAGTGGTTTCCAACAGAAAGATTTTCAAAGCTTTTAATTTATGTTGCCATAGCAACCAGAGTTCTTGATGTAATTCAATTCTTTGAACATTTTTGGTAGAGCTTCATGCAAGGAATAGCTCAGCAAAGTTTCATTTACTTTGTGGTTTCAGAGGAGATGTTGTTTCAAGCAAGTGGTGGACAACATGACCAGTGGAAGGCAATCACAATAGCTCATCCTAAGTACTTTGCTCAGGTGAACTAAAAACAGAAGGACACTTTTTCCCAGATAATAATACTTTCAGAGAAATATTGGATTATAATATTTAAGAACTGAAACAAAATTTGCTGAAACCTTATTGATATCTTGGGGAAAACAACTGCGTTTTGCTGACAACTGGTATGGTTCAGTGCACACTGGTCTATAATTGTCTAGATATAACCTCTGACAACTGCATCAGCAAACTGATTTGGCTCAGTAGTTAAAGCGTTGGTCTTCGATGCGGGAGCACCCAAGTTCTAATCCCACTCTGGATGATCATTTTCAAGATGCATTGCATCTTTCTGTTATAAACTTACATGTTTGTAAAACATTATACTAGTATTCTTTTTACAGCCAATTAGGCATACATGTATATATCACTAAGTCATTCTTGATAAAGAGAGTTAAACTGAGCGCTATCACCATATGGAGGATAACTGAAAAAACTCAACGAGAAACAAGTCATTGAAAATAACTTCAACACTTTAATATAATGCTTTGGTCCCTTCTTTTAGTGTATCAACACAGCAGATATATGTCATAGTGTTGTATATATATTTCAACCTATAACATAGATGTTGGATATTTCTATTACTGACATAAACATTATTCTACCATAGGCAAGTAATCACTCCAAATATATAATCATCACAATACAGGAGCAGATGAACAGACTCCTAAGGCAGGTCTATTAATGACCCCAAGGGCATATCTGAAAAATCTTGGTAGATGACCTCTAGATGATGCTCCATGCAAAATATCTAAGCCCTCAGCCTTATGGTTTCAGAAAAAAGATGTTTGAAGTCTTCCCTATATAAGCCTATGTAAAATAAAGTGACCCTAAGGGCTGGGCCAATAATGACCCCAGGGGCATAGTTTGAACAATGTTGGTAGAGGACCTCTTGGTGCATCTGTCTGCCAAATATTTTATCTTTAGGCCATGTGGTTTCTACAATTTTTTTGCCATTACAACCAGAGTTCTTAATGGAATTTAATTCTTTGAACAACTTTCATAGAGCTTTATGCAAGAATCATCCCTGCCTGGATGTTTCAGAAGAGATGTTGTTTAAAGCAAGTGGTGGACGACAGATGACTGAAGGAAGGGGATCACAATAGCTCACCCTAACAGTCATGCTTAGGTGAGCTAAACACCAAAGGACAATTTTTCCAAATAAAAATCTTGCAGAAAAATTTTGGTTTACAATATCTAAGGACTGAAATAAAATTTACAGACACCTTATTCATAATATCTTGGGGAAAACAACTGTGCTATGTTGACAACTGTTCAGTGCACACTGGCCTGTAACTGTATGAATACAACCTCTGACAACTGAGTCTGGGAATCAATTCTTTGGCTCAGTGATTAGAGCACTGGTCTTCGATGCAGTAGGGCCTGAGTTCAAATACCAGTCTGGGTGGCCATTTTCAATATGCACTGCATATTCTTCTTAAAGTCAACTAGGCATTTATGAGTGTATTGTCATCCTTGATGAAGAGAGTTAAATTGAGTGCTATCTCCATAAGGAGGATAACTGAACAAACTCAAAGAGAAACAAATCTTTGAAAAGAACTTTACCACTTTTATACAATGGTTTTGTCCCTTCTTTTAGTACACAGGGACCCCGTTATAGCGCTCTTGTTGGGATCCAAGGTTTCAGACAGCGATATAAACGGGGTTCCAATATATAACGCGCCTACCGAGATCGTATAGTTGACCTATTGAATTTGCTAGTATTACCCCACCCACCCATTTAACATGTACCTGTATCTTTATGTTAAAGTTTCAACATTCAAAATAACCAAATTTGTTTGTAACAGATTTTCGGCTTGTGTTTTTACTCAGTTCATCGATGTTTACGCGTCAGAGCTTTGAATTTGAGGTTTTCATAACAGTATGATACCTGTCTGATCATCGATCACAACGAACAAAGAAGCGGATTAACACCAGACTTTGCATGCTTTTCACACTTTTCCCGCCCTAGAGCGTCCTAATTAAGCAGTTAATTGTACTTCGCTGACACAATAAACAAGCGTTGTTATGGATACAGCACATAAGATATGCATGTAAAATAATTATGTCGGTGAAAAATACAGTACAGCTCCCGCGATATGTACACATTTTGTGCTTCCTCCGCGATCGTGGTCAGCGCGAATTCTGAAAATCGCGGAGTTTCTCCTTGAAAAAAACGCTCAGAATCTCCGCGATTAAAGTACACGCACAATCTCCGCGATTCTCCGAGTGTTAGAGCGTTTCCGCGGAGATTCTCCGCGAATATTCTTGTGTTTCATCACCAGAGTTTTAACAAACTATTTCCCATTTAAAGGTGAAAAAAATAATTATAAGATGTATACACTTGAAATCCTTTCATAAAAACAGTCAGCAATGTGTGATGAAATTACCATAATGTAACTGTACATTTAACACCTGTCAATTATGTGACTACGGTATAATTCAGTAAAATACATTAATTAATGTGATTTTTTAAACGCTTGTTATTATTTAGTAAATCGATTAATACTTTTTTTGCTAAGCGCCGAGACGATACAGATGCAGTTTAACACGTGTTGTTCGGAAATCGGTCAACTCATTTTCTGAAAATAAGATCAGCTGTTTCTGACGCAACTTTCTTTTCGTAAACAAATAGGAACGTTCGTACACAAATGCATCAGAATAAGAGCGCATTTGTTTGTATTTTCACTTTTTAAATTAGATATATTTATTTTCGCAGTTTGATTATCATTAGTAATTTATTTGCGCGGCACCGATTAAAGATTTAAAAGTAAATAAATTTCAGCAATTAAAGCTGACATGATGTCAGGTAGGTGTGAAAATCTATTCATTATCGGCTGTCTTTCTTTTCTACCCTCGTTTCACGCATTCGGAATTAATGTTCGATTCTAACGAAACTAATCTTTCTGTTCAGTCAACAAAGCCATCATTGCCTAAATTAAAAAAATATCTACATATCTGTTAAAGATATTAATTATTTTAATAAGAAAATGTAATCACGGGAAAAGCATGCTACATGACTGTAATTCCCGCTTTAAAGAGCACGTGGTGTCTGAAGCTTTTAAAGTGAGGTGAATATCATTTTCGGAAAATAACTGTCGCTCAATGTTAAAGGTCAAAAGTTAAATTTAGGAACCAATTAGCGGTTGAGACGCAATGTATCATGCGTGTACAGATCATAGGCCATGAGACCAACACATGGTCTTGTGTCTGTCAATAAATTAATGTGTTAAAACATGGGACGAAACGAAATATTACTATTAGGCATCCTAAAACATGAAGATAAAAAGAGTAAGTAAATATAAAATTCAACTTGTCATATATACACGTCAGTCAACTGAATGCATAAACAAATCGCGGAGATCCGCGGAGGATTGATAATCTGCAGTTTCACTGCAAATACCGTCACTAACCAGACAAAATTTGTCTCCGCGACGCCTCCGCGATTTAGGGCGTTTCTCGGCGATTCTCGGCGATTTTCCTCCCAAGGTCTGCGGAGTTTAAGAGAAAAATGTACATATCGCGGGAGCTGTACTGTAGGTACGGTTTTTTTTTACTATTTTTTTTTTACTTTATTTTTTTTGGGAGCCATGACCCTTGAGCGTTATACTGAGGTCAGCCTTATAACGGGGCGCGTAGTAACGGGGTCCGAGTGTATATCAACACAGCTGAAACATGTCATAGTGTTGTATATTTCAATTCCTGACATAGGCACTGGATATTTCTATCACTGACCACAACACTATTCTATCATAAAGCAAGTTATAGCACCAAATAAATTACTATCAGAATACAGAAGCAGATCAACAGTCAATTAAGTATCAAACCATTGGGGCTGATCAGCGGTACAGTGGTAATGCACAGAACTTGTAATCTGGATTCTCCATTAACATAACTGTCTTCCCGATGAGGTATCAAAATGAGGTCCTTTGTATTGGGGCTACACAATAAGCATGTAAGAGAACCCATAGTGTCTCTAAAACATGATGCTTTCTGTATCTTGCACTATTCCTTAATACCTAAAATAACTTATCTTTTCAGGGGGTGTTTGTCTGATGGGTAATTTGTAACAACAATAAACTCAGACAGTTCAAATTGTTAGGATGGTTTTAAACCAGTGGCTTACAGCAATATTATGTAAGTAAATACTATTAAAGAGGGTCATTTGATAGTTCTACAATGTGCCACTGAATATCTCAGCTTTAATTAATTATTTTTACCACCGTCAAAATTGCATGCAGAGTAAGCAAGTCTGCATGAGCTGGTTATAAAGGTATACCAGATAATCTTAACTTACCTTAAGATAATGAAGTTGCATGAATCCTTTATCTGGATTCATCCCATTGTTTACATATTTAACACTGGCACTGTCAGTATTCACATCATTTCCATCAGTCTTTGCATCATTTCTGTCCTTTACACAGTCAGGATCACTCTTCATACAGTCTTCATCCTTCATAGCATGATCAGCTTCCCAGTTGTAATTCTCAACAGATGCATTCCTATAACAATGATGAGGGATCAGTGTAAATCTATTGCAACTAAATATCAAGTAAGGATGAACTGATCCCACAGATATGTAGAGGCTGCTTTTCATGCGGTTAAAGCAATAAATGTTCACAAGACTACAACACTGTATTTAGCAATATTGATAATTATTTTCTGTTTCAATAACAATAATTTAATCAAACTGCGAGTATAACCTTTAACCTGCATTTAACAACTAATGATGCCTTCACAAGCAGTGCACACAATACTCAAGCAGTGCACATGCACACCATACTCAAGCAGTGACCACCATGATCAAGCAGTGCACACCATGATCAAGCAGTGCACACATGATCAAGCAGTGCTCACAATGATCAAGCAGTGAAAAACATGATCAAGCAGTGCACACCTGATCAAGCAGTGCACACCATGATCAAGAAGTCCATGCAATACTCAAGCAGTGTACAACATACTCAAACAGTGCACAAGCAGTGTACACCATACTCAAGCAGTGCATACCACTATCTAGCAGTGCACACCTGATCAAACAGTGCACACTATGATCAACAGTTCACTAGTGCATATTATGATCAATCAGTGCACACATTGATCAACCAGTGCTCACCATGATCAACCACCAAACACCATGATCAACCAGTGCTAATCATAACAGTTAGTGCACACCATGATCAACCAGCCCACACCTTGATCAACCAGAGTACATCATCATGATCAACCAACACACGCCGTAATCAATCAGCCCACATCATGATAAACCAGACCATGATAAGCGCACACCTTGATTTACAAGTGCACACCATGATCAACTAGCATATATTTGCATCAACTCTGCACACCAAAATGAAACAATTAACCAGTGCACACCTTGATCAACCAGTGCACACCTTGATCAACCATGCAGACACCTTGGTCAACCAGCACACACCTTGATCAACCAGGGCACACCACGATTAACCAGGGCACAACACCAGCATCAACCAGTGCACATCATGATCATCCAGTGCACACCTTGGTCAACCAGCACAAACCTTTATCAACCAGCACACACCATGATTTAACCAGTGCACACCTTGATCAACCAGCATGTACCATGATCGGCCAGCATACATCTGGGTCAACCAGTGTACACCATGATCAACCAGTGCACACCTTGATCAACCAGCACACACTATAATTTACCAGCATACATCAGGATTAACCAGTGCACACCATGATCAACCAGTGCACACCTTGGTCAACCAGCACACACCATAATTTACCAGCATACATCTGGATTAACCAGTGTACACCATGATCAAGCAGTGCACACCTTGATCAACCAGCACACACTTTGATTAAAACAAACGCCATGATCAACCAGCATACATCCGGATCAACCTAAGCACACCATGATCAATCAGTGCACACCACATCAACTAGTGCAAATCATGCATATCTGTGTAGTCTGATCATAATCTGTCCCTTTGATATTCAGCTAGGAAGTTTTCAATGTATATCCCTATAAATAATAATAGCTTCTTCCAAAGTCTTTGTTATTGAGTAGGGTCAAATGTTAACTTAATTAATGTACTTCAGCTGGAGATACAGTTTTTTCTACTTTTGTGAATTTATCTTGAAGACTAGCATTGAGACCAGTATATAAGTATAGAAAAATTAGGAAAATATGAATGAATTCCATTAATGTGATACCATTCCCTGACTTCCAATAGAGCCTGAACCTCTATCTCAAGATATTGGTATTATATCAAAAACTGTCTTACGGTTTCATGAATAAGTCACATCAAGTTTAATTTAGATACAGTAACACTCACCATTTGACCAACCAGAAAATGTAGGCAACTCAGTATTACAACCAAATTTCTTGGTCTGTTTAATTTCTTCTTTATTTTAATGTCCACATACTGGTAATCAACTAAATCTGGATTATGACTCATAATTTTGTCCCTTTTTGGCCCCATATAAAGGCCAGCAACTGTCAAATAAGGGCTGATTTGAGACAAGTACTGTATGATCCTGTATTGTCCCACTTACTGACAAAACAAGGTTTTGGAGAAAAGCTTTCAAAAATCACAGTGATATTTATTAGAAGAAATAAGAGGGCCAATGGCCCTAAAGCGCTCACCTGGGTTCAAAGATGAAAATAATTTTTATGAATGTATTAAATTACGCATATCACAGAAAAGAAACTCATTGCCATAGCTCCAAAAACAAAAAGTAGGTCAGTACAGCAGATATAGGTCACGAGATGACATTTTTGAAATCGGAACAAAAAGCTGTGCACACAGTCCAAATTTCATTGCCATAGCTTTAAAACAAAAAAGGAGGTCAGAAATATAGGTCATGATATGACGTTTTTGAAATCGGAACAAAAAACTGTAAACATGGTCCAAATTTCATTGCCATAGCTCCAAAAACAAAAAGTAGGTCAGAAGGTCAAAAATATTAGTCATGCGATGACATTTTTGAACTTGAAACGAAAAACTGTGCACATGGTCCAAATTTCATTGCTGTAGCTATAAAACGAAAAAGTAGGTCAGTAGGTCAAAAATATAGGTCAAGGAATAATGTTTTTGAAATCATCTTAAAAAAACTGTACAAATGGTCCAAATTTTATTGCAATAGCGAAAAAAAATTGGGGGGGGGGGGCGGGGGCGGGGTGAGTTCCAAGACACACACCGGACATTGGGGTATGACAAAAGCTCACTCTGGCACCTTATGCCAGGTGAGCTAAAAACGTAATCACAATAAAATGTTTCCTATAATTTTTTTCACTGATTACATTATCAGTTCCTAAGGAGAAAACAAGTCTAGATCTACAAGTGATTTATTTTGTCACTGGTCAATATAAATATGCTGAATTATCTGTGTTTTTGTGTGACTGAATGTTCAGAAACATCATATGTTTTCATATAGTATTAATTTATTAATCACACTGAAATCTGTCAAAAAACAATAATGCAATACTAGTAATCTGATTATTTTCAATTAGATATGAACATAACTTAGCATGAAAGACAAAAATAATAATTAAATGTATAAAACTTAAAATACATAGAAGAAAGATATCAGATAAAAAATAATAATGGCCATAGAGACCAGACACTGGAAACTCGAAAACGAGACCAACTTTAAATCAAAACTATTAACTCTGACCACATTATTTCAGTGCTGGTTATCAATAAGCAGTACCACAGGTATATACCTCAAAGAATGTAACTCTGTTGAAGTAGATTCCATTTCAGCTTCTAAAACACGTTTCTTCATGTGATCATATATCTCTCGTTCTTCCAAATATTCTTCATAAGTCATCTGGTGCAAAAAAAAAATTAAAAAAAAAAAGACAACACATATATAAGAAATACGAGTAAAGTTTGTCAATTTATCAAATATATGATCTCAAAATGTTTAATTTTTTTTTAAATTTCCTGAAAGTACATGGGGGACAGTTAGCTAAAGACTTTCAAGAGCTAATGATGAAATGAAACTGAAACCTTGAAATATCATCCATTGATAAAACAAGTCTACAGGATGCACAGACTGAGTGACTGACAGCAGACAGATAACAAGTAAGACAGTGGTAACGTACATCTGTTGCTTCTAATGTCAAGCCACAATGCTGAGGAGTAACAGCTAAAACATTCCCCCTTTGAATCCCATCAGCTGAAGTCAACTGTGACTTCCTAATTAAAACAACATTTTTTGAATTCTTTTTAACACTCATTGTTACTCATGATTACTTAAAATGTAACATTTCAAGGAATTTATTTGTGTTTACAGCTGATGTTAGAACTGTTAAATGTACTTTCAAGTTATTAATCACAAGAAAACTTCCTACCAAAATACCTGATTAGCAGTAGCATGTATCACAAATTCTGTATATGAACAAAACCCCTCACTCAACCATTCCTCATGCCAGTCACGAGGCCCTATGGCCAAACCAAACCATGAATGACTAATCTCGTGGGCAACACGAATGAGCATGTGTCCATCCACTGACAGCACCGACTGTGATAAAAACATCAGACTTGGACTGAAAATGGACTTAAATGCTTAAATATAAATACATATTCTTCTGAAACTACAAAAGTAATTCAACCCAATAACAAAAATTACACTAAGATAAAGAAAACTTTCCGTTTGTCATTAAATAGTGTTTTAGATAAACTAAAATGTATGGCAACTATGATATAGTAAGAAATACTTCAGTTGGAATCCAACTTGTTCAATTTACATAACAAGAAAAAAAAGATCTTGCCGTTTTTTTATAACTACTCTTAACTGTAGTTTCTGGGTATTTCTCATGCCAAAAGAAGGAATACGCCTAAAATCATAATATATATGCTACATGCCGATTGCTGATATTCTATGGCAACAAGTACTTGCACAATATTAGTCAATAGACGATTCTCCAAACTGGCTACAATTGGGATTCTATGACTGGCTACAATGGGGATTCTATGACTGGCTTCAATGGGGATTCTATGACTGGCTACAATTGGGATTCTATGACTGGCTACAAATGGGGATTATATGACTGGCTACAAAAGGGGATTCTATGACTGGCTACAAATGGGGATTATATGACTGGCTACAAAAGGGGATTCTATGACTGGCTACAAATGGGGATTATATGACTGGCTACAAAAGGGGATTCTATGACTGGTTACAAAAGGGGATTCTATGACTGGCTACAATGGGGATTCTATGACTGGCTACAAAAGGGGATTCTCTGAACTGACTACAAACCTGATCAATTTTTTGAAAACATTTTTAATCTCATGATCATAGCAAAACATACTGAAATGACTGGATGTTTTCTTGGTACATTAAAACTTCATTCAACTGCAGTTTATCTAATCTTATTTCAAGTATGTATAATGATTAATATAAACATATCCATTCTTTTTATTTTTTTCATTATGTCAGTGAAAAAAAGAAGATCTGTTTTCTTTCTATTCTATGTTATTTTTACCTGGCCATTCCAAGACTAGCAAAGCTTGCAGGAACAATCAGAATATCTAGACGCTTGAATGGATGAGGACCTAGAATACCATATGCTGCATCCATACATCTGGGTACGTACGAGGCAAACAGTGTCGTAGCTAGGCATTTGTGTGTTTTGGGGGTAAACAGGCGGCATGGTAACTGAGTATCTGAAAAACTTGGCCTGTGAAAATAAGACATTTGATTCTCTGAGAAATACATGTACATGAATGTTGATGTACATAATATTATCATAAGTGTAAGATGCCTTCAACAGGAGTGCTGTTTCACTCAACTGTTCAATATCTAAACAATGTATAAAATCATGTTTTAACAAAATTATTACCGAAATTCTAGTTGAGCTTGAACGTTTCTTTATTGCACTGACTTTATTACATTGACTTTATTATATTACTTTATTACACTGACTTTATGCACAGGTAATCACAAGCAATGTAGCCAGTGGGTATGCTTTTTGCTTTCTTCCCCATCAGTTATGTCTCAAGTTTTAGACATGGAACAACTCTTGTTAAATACAAAGTTCTTATAAAACTCATACCTACTGAAAACAGTTTTTTCATTATATGATCACAAAGAGCCCCAATAAGAAAAACTTGCACTGCTATGCCAACAGAATACCCCTTTAAATGAAAATACTTGAAATATTTAGACAAACCCACGTTATTTTTTACATAATCATATTTTTCAAGTTGAAAAAAGAATAGCATAAACATTTACATACTTTGAACAAGCAATGATTTTAACCTCTATCCAATGGCCAGCTGCTAAGGCTAGAGTTGAGCTTGGTACAACCAAGTCAGTGTGGTAGATATAAGTCTTAAAATCTGGAAATTAAAACAGGATGAATACATTTAATCTTGTCAACTATATCCAAAGTGTGTTTTTTTTTCTCTGGCTGTGTATTCTGCTGATGACACTCATGACTCAACAACTCATGTGATCAGTGAATATGCAACCAACTTGAAAGATTCAGATCTTCTTTGAATAATATTCTTGCAAAACAGTTATGAAGTCACTTAATGCTGTTATACATGTAAAATCAAATACAAATTACATATTTATAAACACAGACTGAGAAAGCAAGCATGACATACTTTTGGCTGAAATGATAAATAATGATTTTAATGCACAGTTTTAAGACAAAGGAACATTACTCTTGTGGCCTTCACTGTAAATGACCTCTGGGTTGTGATCACCACTCATCAATACAGTAATATCATATGGCACATGTACGTATGATCGCCATGTCGATAGAGCTCCTGGCACATCCTGACTGGGAAACAATGACCGATTGTTGATCCAGTGCCCATGAGTATACACACATGGTCTGAAAGTTTATGTAAAAGTTTAAAAAAAATATGGAAGTGAACAAGTGAAAGAAATAAAGTTATGTAAAAATGCTAAACTGGAAATACAATTCTGCCGAAGATATTTTTGTCATCTGTGAGGGCCTCTTTCCTTGAACTGAGAGTTGCTTAAAAGGTTAAGTGATCAATGTTGCCTTTAAATACAGCAAAGTGTTGATATTTAATATCACAACCTTCCCAGAATTGATTTAGAAACAATTATTTTGAATTTACCTATCCTGGGGTCCTTTTTTATAGACTAAACACTCAAAGGGATAATAATTTCTGTTGATGGCACAATCTACAGCTTGGGGAAATGAGGCATGTGTGGCATCAAGTGTCCTTGACCAATAACATAAATTACTTATTGATTTGAACCCATGACTAATCAACCAAAGAAAAAAATGACCAAACTACAGACCATGTGCCTTCTATGTTTCACTTATTAACACCATTACCTGTTGTCCTGGTCACATGTCCATTTCAAAGATGGTCCACCAGGCTGAGTTTGATAAGAGATTCTGATGTGTTGTGGAAAGTGTTTTGCCTGCTTTATCCCAGGTTTCCAAACCTTCAGGCAAGTCTTTTCTGAGAGAAACATTAAAGGCTTCATTTCACATTCATCTAATACTTGTTTCATCTTCTTTTTGTCAGTTTTACCTAATTTATCCATATCACAGCATATATTCTGTACAATTATCTCTTGAACTGAAGTAATGTTCAAATCCCATGCATCTAAAACCATTACAAAATCATGAGCTAAACTTGGTCTTCGTATCTGATCATTTTCTACATGTAAGCTTAGACAATTGTGGTATGACAATTCTCCAACTTTACACACAGTATCTGTAAAACCATGTCTACTATCAGAGGTTTCCTTAAAGTAACTGACTAGATCATGGACTTCAGCTCTTGCTGACCCTAATTTGGAAGTTTCCATTCCATTTTCATCTGGTGTATATATAACTGTCTTTTCTTCTTCGAGATCAAGCTGTGAACCAGCTGTATTCATGCATTCTGATAAGTCTTCCTTTGGTAATGTCTCTTTTACTTGACCCAGATGTAAAACTGGGCCCTCAGAGTTACTGGCCACAGATGTATCTACTGACTCTAACACTAGAACTATGTATCCATGGAATATCTTCTTGTCAATATTACAGGTAAGATCAAGGTTGAAATGTGTGACTCTTATATCATCAATGTTTGAATGCAAAGGAAGGTCATGTTCATGTGTTCTCTCAGCCATTGGATCTATCTAGGAAAAGAAATACATATTTTAAACTGATATTTTAAGAACAAGAGGGCCATGATTGTCTGAAATCACTCACCTGTGTGTAACTGATTAAAATTGTAAGTGAAATAGAACCAGACTATGATGTATGCCTAATTTAAAAGTTTTAGGCTATTTGGTTTATAAAAAAAATAAATATTTTTTTTTAGGATTTCCTATATATTTCATTGTAATACTATATACCAAATTTCATAATATTCATGCTTTTGGTTTCTAACAAAAAGATTTTTAAAGTGTTTGTGTATATAATCTATGAAAAACATCTGACAATTGTTGCTGGAGCATATAATGACACCAGTTGCAGAGTTTGAACAATCTTGGTTCATGCAAAATTTCAGAATTCTCAGCCTTGAGGTTTCAGAGGAAGTGAGTTTAAAGATTTTTCTTTATATTCTCATGTAAATCATGTGACCCAAGGGCAAAATTCAAACAATCTAGAGGTCCACTACACAATGGTACATACCAAAGTCAAGCGCGGGCCTTAGGGTTTCAGACAGTAAGATTTTCAAAGTTTCCATTACTAATCTATTTTTAGCTGTCAAGACCTACAGGTATCTATTAACTTGACCAGACAAATTTAAACAAAATTTGAAAGAGGGCCACCTAAGGATCATTCCTGTTAAGCTTTGCAAATCTGTTCTGATAGTCTAGCAGCTGAAATCATTTAAAAGAAAAATGTTGACAAAGGATGTTTACGCCACCATCACAAAAGCTCATCTTTAGCATATTGTGTTCAGATGAACTAAAAAATCTAGAACTTGAATCTAAGCAAAGAACATTCCTGTCAAATTTCATTAACTTTCATCCAGCAGTACAGGAGATGTCCCTATAAGCAAATTGTTGATAGATGAAGAACAAAGGCTGATCACAAAAGTTCACTATCAGCACCTTGTGCTCAGGAGAGCTGAAAAGAGATGACCCTGATAGCTCAGTAAGCAGAGCCTTGGCAAAGTGAGCTAAAGGTCCTAGGTTCAAAATATTGCTGCAGCTTCATCTTTTACATTCAGTTGACTGGCATGTGCATGTTTTTACAGATCCCCCCCCACCCCATATATCTTAACATGCAGTATAACCCTACTAAAATGCCCCTTGAGGCCATGCATTTTGCCCAACTTTTATTCCAAACTTTATCAAGTACTAAACACCCCCTTTTATTTACATACCCTTGAGCAAAATCAACAAAAAGTTGAGAGCAATTAAAATAAGTGGCACTGATTGTGAAATATTGTGTTGTATTCTTGAAAGTGTTCATAAAATACTGAAAATTTTAAGGAATTAAATGAATTTATTACTCAAACACTAAGGTAAGAGTGCAAAAGAAAGTATCTCGGCGGTCAGTCCACCTAACCGGTTTACCTGGATAACTAACCAGTAATTGCCAATTTCTCCACAAGTGACTGACTACTGTTCCTACATGATCTACTCTTAATCAGCGGTGAGAGACAAATGAACATAAGAAACAATGTCTGAGAACGATTGTCCAGGGGATATTTTGCCCTGCCCAGGGGTCGAACCAACAACCGATGGATTACTGATCCAGTGCTCTACCTATTGAGCTAAGCGGGCGGGCTAATTTTTTGACTGCCTCTGCTCTGTTTCTATTCATATATCTGGGTAAGTATACATGTTTACCTATGCAATGATCTTTAATGGAAATTTTTTAAGAAGTAAAAGTCACTGTTATTATGACTTATGATGCCGAGACCTAAAAAAAGATGTGGAAACATGGGTAATCTATTCATCATGACCAACTTGCCAGCCCAGATTAAAGGTTTAAACTTAAAGATGGGAAACCACTTGATCTACCAATGGGGTAGTAAATGTTGCAAATGTAAATGAACAGCAGAAATGATGAAGATTTACTGCTGAGAATATAATATTATTGTGTAGATTTAAATGTTACTGCATTCTGCATTAATCAGAAATATAAACATTACAAGTTTTGACCATCACAAAAAAATAGGGATTATTTTTTTTTGTTCAGGAACAGATTTTAAGATCACAGTTTTAATGAATCAAACTTGCTCTTTACAAATAAAGCATACATAAATTACAAACAAGAAGAACTGACACTAAATTTAATACTTCATCAAAGAAAGACGTGTGTATATGCACAATTATTTACTTGCTTGAAATCCCAATTTATTTTTCATTCAGATGATTTCTTCTGACATTAAGATATCAAAATTACATTTGCAAGCCTTCTGAGATAAAGAAAAGCATCTATTTTGACTTTAGGAGTTAAAAAAGGCAATGCTTCTATCAGCATACATTTCAGCTCTTAATGGACTCGGTTCAATATCGCAAAAAAAAACTGAAAGGTTTGATCAGGAACAGCCAACTTCAAACAGTAATTACAAGCTTATTATCAACATGTACAGCTGATGACTCATAATATAGCAAATACATGTAGGGATTGAATTAGGGAGCAAAATTATTTTTAATAGAAATAAAAGCACTCAGATAATTGTATTAAGTCAGTTTGAGAAGGTGATAAGATAAATAAAATATTTATTGTCACAGAAGAAGAAGATTTTTGCAATATCCTTCTCACATAAAGGAGAATTATAAACACATCAATTCAATTTATACACAAATACATTTTACACAACTACAATAATGACACTAATTAATTAAATGTTAAACTAAGTGGTTCACATTGTTCCATATTCCTTAGTCTTATTTTACATGGCTTGAAGCTGTTTGGGCACTTATTTTCATTTGGACATTTATAATGTGCCCTATACGAATGTAGTGGACACCAGATAGATAAGGCATTTCCAACAACCTCACTGTTGGGCTAGCTCTTTTGCGACATGGTTAGAGTGTGCGGAATGTTTTGCTAGATAAGCAATGTTATCCATGATTAGTACTTAGGTGGTTGTCCTAAAACGACAACATTGGCAAAACTACTTAAATGGTGACAGCAGTATTCCGTGAATCTCAGCCAAGTCATTACCTTGGTTAGTGCCTGCAGGGTCTTTCAAATACCCTATCTGAAAAACCCTGGTGCCTGTGTGCACTGGGAGTGCAGGGCTAAGTCCCTTGCACCATTTGAGTGGAACAATCTCTGGGAAAGAGTTTAGTGGACATCAGATAGATAAGGTCTTTCCAACAGCCTTGCTGTTTGGCTAGCTCTTTAATGACACGGTTAGAGTAGTTAGTACTTGGATGGGTGTCTGAAACTGACATCATCGCCCAGGTTACTATAAGATATTGCCATTCAAAAGTATGTATCAGTATCCTGAAGCGAAAAGGATACCTGGACTGCCTATTCCCCAAATCTACATTATATATACTTTTAGGTGTAGACTCTGAGGTAATGGATATTTTACAATTGCCATTAAATGATAACCTGAGGTATATGTTGAGATACTACAAAACTTTAGACGTATAGTGCTTGTGATTGTTTTATTCACAGGGAATCTGTACGTAAGGGTTAACTGACCCTAAAGAAACTAAAAAACCATATTCTCCCAAATCCTTTTGAATACATATTTTATGTATTCAAAGGATTTGGGAGAATAAAGTAACTATTAGAGTGCTTGGACCAACGCTCGGCGTATACCAACACTCGGCGTAAATCTATTTTTTCACGGAATTGATATATTTTCTTAGAAGTGATTTAAAACTCTTCTTTAATTCGAGTTAAGTGTCATTTCGTCTATCTTTTCACGGTTCTCTGAACTTCCAGTATCATCACATGACTTAAGCATAGCAGATGGAAGGGGATCCCATTGGAAAAAACAGACAAAACGCATTGTTTTCTACGCGAGATCATGTACTTCCGCTGTTTGATACGCAATGTATAGAAACAATCTACTTAATACTTTATTCATTTTGTGTTCAAGAAAGGTTCTTTGCATAATTACAAAAGATTTCTTTTTGGAATGTCGCCGATCAGGTCATCTGCGGTATCCCGAGCATTGGTACAATTTTGTGCAAACCGCACAAGTTTTACTCGGTCTATTTATAGCCTGCCCTGTTGTTTACGTCATGGTTGTTTCACATGGGGAAACTTCGTAAGGATTTAGCACAGTTTACTCTTGAATATTATTAGTTCATAACATGAAATGAGTAATTTGTTTAGTCTCTTCACAGAAATTCCTTTGATTTTACGCCGAGCATTGGTCTGACCACTCTACTAATAAACCACATTTCTCTCATACATACTTTTATTTAGCTCATCACTCCATCAAGATAATAGCTGAAGCAAAACAAATGAGAAACCTGATTATACTTTCAATATAAGAGGCAGCTGTTTTAAAAGCGATCCATTGAAGAAAATCGTTCTTTAGCTGTTTAGTCTAGTGCAAATGGCGAAAATTAACTAAAGGGAGGTCAGTAGGAAATAAACGGCGTATAGGTTAGTCTAGATTAGCTGCTCCTTGTTGATAGAGGCTGGGTACTAGACAAAGTGAATTTTTAAATAAATAAAAAAGGTACAGTCGGCCTTATATTTTTACGGGAATGAAATTAATTAATTCATTGTTATTCAAGATCATAATGAAACTTATTTTAATATGATATGTTTAGCTCTATACGTCTGATATGGTAATAAATTTCAGAGTAAAGTTTTGTTAAGATATAATAATATACAATGTAAAAGATTCTTTAAAAAAAGAAGAAGAATACTTGAAACATTTGCCTTTATTCCTAGCTAAAGGTTGCATAATGAACAAAATATATAATGTTATATATAGTTACATTTAGATTTAAATATAACATAAATACTTGCAAGTCTTAAATTTTATTATATTTCATCAGGGTCTTTCAAATAGGATTTGAAAGACCTTGATTTCATGCAAAGTGTACTAGAATTTGATATCGTTCCTCAGGTTTTCTTTACTAGTGTAAAATGTCCAACGTTTCAATGATTGCATTAGTTATCCATATGAAAACAATAACAACAACATTAACAAAGAAAAAAAACCACTTCTACATGCATTTCTATTTTCCTCTATTTCCTTTTCTTTGCTTTGTCATTCATTCAAATCACGCATTCAAATCGAGGAAAAAGATTTAATAAATCTACTACATTTCTCATCAATTTGGTAAGAAGACTGTATTACACCTTTGCTCTATATTAATTATTATGAAACCACTTCGCCTGTACTATATAAATGAAGTTTGACGAATGAACAGTTTGACGCAAACACTGTAAATGGGCCATGTTATGGAAAATGTGAATGCATATGCTTCTCATTATTACTTCTTTCTAGAATTTAAAGAAGCTAATATCTTGAAAAATTAATTACTCCAGTTCTTAACTGTCTGGATGACTTTTCAAAAATAAGATAGAGAAAATAAGCAAACATCGATCATGTTTATCTGTATTTCAGGATTTGAAAATTTAAGAATACTATTTAAACGGATTTTCTAAAGTTGTGCAGTCGGCATGCATCACACATTATAAAAGAACTAAAGAGCAAAAACATCACAAAGATTCCGTTTAAATCACTGTCACCAAAAAAAAACTTAAAGAACCTAGTACATTTATACAAATTCTAAACATTTTCGATACCTTCCACTATATAATCGACACACGCATTGCCGAATGACAGCGGAAGAAAGTGGGAGTTCTCACGAGACGTTTTTCGTCGCAGTCGCACCTCCTAGAATTCCTTTCTATACGAGCATTATTGTACATGTAATGTAGAAAAAGGTTCGCTCTTTCTAATGGCTACGACGTTCGTATTATACAAAAGAAAATACGGAGCATTAATGTTAGAAACTTTTACTGATGAAGCTTACCTAGTTCATTTCGGTCCGGCCCATCATGCTATAACTGTATGGGCTTATAGTATCATAGTACATATTCTACACGCCGTGTTTTTGAAAACCCAAAAACACAGGGCTCTTCTGCACGAATAAGCGAACGTACAGACATGCCTGACGTGGCATTATTGAGCTAGTAGCATCGTCTTTAATTCGATACCTTCCACTAGATTATCGGCCTACGCATTTCCGTGTGACAGTTGAAGAAATTTAAGTGATCTCACAATATGCTTTTCCCCGCAGATGCGTTGCTTACGCCTACTAGAATTCTTGTATACATTCTATATACTAGGCAGGAAAGGTTCGCTCTGTGTCCTGGCTCCGAGATATATATAATACAAAGAAATCTATGGAACATCCGCGTCAGAAAATTTTACGCACTTATTGTTTTTCGATCCGGTCCACCGTGCTTAACTGTATGTATTTTTAGTATCGTTATACAAAATGTATACGCCGTGTTTTTGTAAAGCTCTCCATAACAACTGAGCGAACGTACAGATTTTAGATTAATTCACTGTTTGGGCTTATGTAATACCGTTATACAAGTTTTATTCTCATGAACTGCATGCACTCAAGAGTCTCTTTTCGCCGCTCTTACATTTCTTACGTCTTCAATTCCTTTTCTAATGACAAACCCACACGACGGCATCACCCTCAAGATTTATCAAAGAGAATTATGAAATTTATATTTATGGTCAGAATTTGTTCAAGTCTTGACAGACATTATGAATTAAACATGTACCATGAAATTTAGTGTGAACTCATGACATTGGGCATTAAACTCTATTAACATTCATGAATAATCTATAACAAATATTATAGTGCTTCTTTTCAAAGCATTATACAATATGGCTCCTAAATGCATTCCCGAATTATTAAATTTTTTCCAGCAATAATATGTATTGTCTTCGATCAATTACCAATAATGACATCGTGATTCCAAAACTTCGTACTAATTACATGAAAAAGTCTTTTACACGTATATGTGCAAAGAACTGGAATAATTTGCCTGTGCCTATTCGTTCAAGTCCTTCACTTAATTCATTTAAAAAAGCATTAAAAATACATCTGTTAAATACCTAAATATATCCTAATGCAATATAATAACTTATATAAGGCATTTTGTGTGTATATTTGTGATTGTATCTCTGACTTTAAATGCAGTGTAATACCTATTGTAATCCATTTTGACAGAGTATTTCTAATTGTCATTTATATTTTTGTTGATTTTTACCAGTTTGTGTTTGTACATGTTTGTTATAGACGGCCATGTTTAAACTAAGGGGTATGAATATAATGTTTGTATGTCTGTACATGTTACCTTCTGAAAATAAAAAAATATACTATGAAAACTATGAAATTATGAAGTTATGTGCCGCTTGTTAATTAACATAAAATTATCAAGTCTTATCTAAGAAGGTGGGTGATTTGCTTTGTTTCGATATCAGTCTATGTAAGCTATGTCGAGGGAACCACTTACTAACTTGCGGGAACGAGTTAGCTATGTCGTGGGAACGACATTTTTATAACATGTTTTTTTTTATTGCACTTCTCTTTTTTTTCAAATGCAATACTTTTCTAGATTTGCCCTGCTCTTTTTTTATCTCGTTCTCACGAGTTACTAAGTCGTGGGAACGAGATACTAAGTCGTTCCCTCGAGTTAGTTTCTCGTGGGAACGAGATAAAAAAAGAGAAGTGCAATTTAAAAAAAGTTGTGCATGTCACCTCCGTGCCACCGTATCTATTATATGTTTGCAAACACTGTTTAAACAATATGATGAAATTAAACAAACAAACAAAAAAGCAGTTGAATAACAATTGAACAGTTGTATATCTGACCTATGATAAAACCAGTCTGACTGAAGTACACAACCTAATTACGGCAGAGCGTTATTTAGAAGCTGATTTTAATCAGATTGGGATAAAACATCAAAAAGATTGTCCTTCGGGTGAGAAGTTTAACCGAGGCCCCATGTATCAGTGCTGTACACTGAGCATGCAAAAAAACAGGGGTGTCTCTGGAATGGGATGCGTACTGTATCTTGCACTACCCCCACAACATAAAATAACTAATCTCTTCAGAGGGCGTCGGTCATATGGCCAACCAGTACCGACGATAAATAAGCTCAAACAGAGAAATCAAAATAGACCTTCTAGTATAAGGTGTTGAAAACAAGATCCAGAAGTAAGGCTCAACAAGAACAAAATCTGAAGAAAAGGTGAATTCACGGGGTCAGGTTTTGTTGAAATTCAAACATCAATCTTGTTTAGATATAAAGGTCTTCAGTTTGAATTTATATGATTTGGTTCGATCTTGTCTAGTTGGATGGGGTCGGTTTAATCTGATTCACATCGCATTTTAAACTTTCAGACCCATCACGTTGATCAAATTCACTTATCAATAAGTCAATACTTTTCAGATTAACGAGTCGAAGAGCTCAACATTCTGTGTTCAACGATTTCGTCATTTGAATGTCGAGCCGAATGTCGATCTTGCTCAACATTCAGTTCGACATTTGTTTTTGAGCGTTTTTCCTTTCCTTTTTTTCAATGGCTCAACAATTAGCTCGGATTTAATTGGATTTCGAGCTTGGAACATCAAATAAAGTCACCTGACTTTTAACTCTTGCAATATTGTAAAGGTACTTCTTAAGCTGATTTATTGATTCGAGACCTCATTATTAAAGGTCATTGGACACAATTTTTTTACCTCTCTATATATATATATTTATATATATGTACAAATCGCGGTTTAATGTATCAGCCAAAACGCAATCATTTTATTAGTTGAGGAGCAGGTGATTGAACCTGCGACCCCTAGATTACTAGTCTAGCACATTACCACTTGACAACTGTTAAGGAAAACCACTGTAACCTGACACTCCGTTTAGATTCCGTTAGCGGCCGTGAAGTAAATGACAGAAAGCCAGGAACAAATGTTTAACTTATTTGTTTGTTATTTTTGTCTTTATGCTGGTTTTCTGTCTTAAAGTCTTCAATGTCTTATCTTTATTATCAGCATTACAGATATTGTGAGCGAGCAAAACGACTTATAAATGAATGATTGACTTTGTTTCATACCATGGCCATTTAAAGGTTAATGCTAACACGTATATATCAAAACTGGACTTTTCCCTATTCCAAATAGAGGGATGATTATGAAAGCAAAATGTGTGCCTCGGCATGAAACCTAACCTACTATCCAGCCGACAATCTTTCGGCACTTCTAATGCTTTGATTAACATTTTCCTTTCTTCAAAAATTTTAGAAAAACTAGATTGGGACCGCGCAATTACGGGCTAAGAGTAATATGAGAATTGGCTACATATGTAGCAGGCTGGTTTTTGCATTTGACTTCTTTCCAAGCACTGTCTCACAGAAGTGAGCGAAGGGAGAGATAGATAAAGAGTTACGGAAGGAACCCAAGTCTTTGCAAACAGATCCTTGGTGTATAAAGAATTGCTTTTTGCGTGGCTTGTTTCTTGGACAAGGGCAGTTTCAAAAAGTGTCACCAAATTTCACAGGATGTTATGTGCAGTGTACTTAATTAAGCGTCCTACAATATTTATGAGCCACTATGTCAGCTTTATTTTCTTTTTCGGTATTTTTGCACATTGCAATGTATCCGAGAGTGGTTGTGTGGGAGTAAGGACAGGAATCTGACAAGAGCTCAATGTTGACCAGTTTGCGATCATTCGATTAAATTTTATCAACTCTTTGGTTTAAACAATATTTATTTATCATGAAACATATCAATATATTTGACATTTACACATGGTATAATGTTCACAAAGATATAGTTAATTATAAATGTATAGGACAATAACATGTGATATATGTGTCACAGAATTGAGGAAAAGCTATCAGCTTAAACTAACGCCTCGTTTCTGTATATCTTGCAAAGCTACACAAACGGTGTATCTAACATCAAGACAAATAATTTAACCAAATAAAAATATTCATTTATGATGAAACGAAAAAGATGGAAAAGAAGATTGACAGTAAACATTGGTGATCAATTTACTGCTTAAAATTCATCAACATGTCATGACATCTGTTTAGGATAAGGGTGAATAGTAAAGAAAGAGATTTGGGCAAAAGGATTTAAGAGAGAGAGTGATATTGACATTATGGGATTGATTGGGTCGGAGATTTGTAAGTTTGAATGGTATCAACATTTGAAGGGCTGAGTAGTGGTGATAAAGTCTTGTACGTAAGAAAATTTTTTCGAGTTTGTTGTAATGTCAAGGGTGTCCATACCGTAAAGCAGGATATTTGAAGTGATTGGTGCCAATGGTTGCAATTTGTTTAAAAGGACCATTCGTTGCCGAGTATAAAATGGACAGTATAAAAGATATATAAAAGATCTGTATCTTCTACAAGGCCACAAGCACACACAGGATATTCAATGATTTTTTTTTTTAATAGAGATGTTCCTTTAGAGAGCTGCAGTGCATGCGTAGACGCGCATGTTGAATCAATGCCTCTCTGTTACCTTGATAGTAAAATCCAGGTACTTTCTTTTTGTTTATGTTAAGAGCATTCTTAAAGCTAGATAACGTTGGTAAGTTTTAAGTGGTGGCTGGGAGGGAGTTCCAGGAGACGATAGTAGAAGGCAAGAAAGACTTTGAGAAAAGTTCAGTATTACAATGGATGTTTCTGATCTCATCCGTGTTTCGTAATCCATATGTTGTAGTATGTCCAACAGATGGGGGTACCCAACTTGACAGATATGCTGGCGATAAAGAATTTTTCATTTTATAGAAGAGTATGGTTTGTGCATTTCTCGGCGATCTTTTAAAGGCTCAAGTAATGTTTCTTTATAAAGGTTGGCATGAGAAACCAACCGGGTTGCTCCAGAGAAAATTCTGGCGGCTTCAGTTTCGATTCGTTCAAGATCGTCCATATCGCTTTGTGTATTGTTGTCCCAAACAACATCGGCGTACTCAAGCATTGGGCGAATGAAGGAAAAGTATATAGTTTCTAATGATTTTCTATCAAAAGTGAATTTGAACGATCTTAATATGTTTATCCGTTGCCATGCCTTGTTGATATTTATTGTATATGTGTATGCCATGTGCCATTATCAGAAAATGTAATGCCCAAGTGTTTGTGAAAAGTGACATTATTTATTTGGGTGTTGTTAAAGAGAAGAGGTGGGTGGGTTGGCTTGTTTCTTTTGCGTGAGATGGTAAGTGACTCAGTTTTAGTTGGATTAAAGGAGACTGAGTTTAATGTATATGCAGCTGAAGCGGGAGTGTCAACAATAATGTAGAGTGTAGTGTCATCAGCAAATAGACGGATTGGAGACGAGATAGTTGACACAATGTCGTTAATGTATACATGAAAAAGAAGAGGTCCAAGAATTGAGCCTTGTGGAACGCCTGAAGAGATTTTGACAGTGTCCGCTTGGGTACCCGATAAGACAACGAACTGTTTCCTATCGGACAGATAATCATAAAACCAAGTTAACAGACGACCAGATATACCACTCATGCGGAGCTTGAATATGAGAACACGGTGCCACACTCCGTCAAACGCCTTAAATATATTGCAGAACACGGCACGGACTTCCTTCCCTTCATCTAAAGCCTGACAAAAAGAGTGATATAAAGAAACAAGTTGGTTGACAGTGGAATCCTTTGGCATAAATCCTGATTGGAAGGTGGAAAAGAAATCGTGGTCTCGGTAGAAATAAAGACATGCTTGTGTATGACCCTTTCGAGAACTTTGTCGAGAGCGCTGAGAAGAGAGATAGGTCGATAATTGCTAATTTCCGCAGGGTCATTTTTCTTATATATGGCATATACTTGAGCGACTTTCCACTGGGAGGGTATCTTTCCAGTATGAAGAGAAAAGTTAAAGAGTTTGCAGAGAGGAGCGGAAAGTTCAACTGAGAGTTCTTTAAGGACGATATTGTTTACTTGATCAGGACCTGTAGCTTTACCTGGTTTTAAAAGCCGGAGGGCATCAGTTAATTCGGTTGGAGTAATAGTGATGTTTTGTAATTTTGGAGCTTCTGTGTTAATAAGTTGTTTGTTGTTGTTGTTAAGTTTTTTCTGAGTTTGGAAGAAGTGGTTGAAAGCATTTGCTTTGTCAAGATTAGTTTCGTGTACTTCGTTGTTGTAAATGAGTGGTGGTATTGTTTTCGATGAGTTGTTAGGCTTTATAAATTGCTTGATGACTGACCAAAAATCAGAGGATGTGATGTTAGGGTCTTTCAGAGAGTGTGCTAGTTTGTTAAAGTGAGTTTGTTTTGCTTGACGTATAAGTGTTGTTGTTTTCTTCCGTGCTTGCTTGAAAAGTCAATGTTCTATTGAGTTTGTTCGTTTTGCTTTGTCATATGCTTGTTTGCGGTGTCGGATAGCTTTGCGAATGTCATTGTGAAACCAAGCTGGTTCAGATGTTCTTATCGTTTTTATTTTTAATGGAATGCAAGAATCGCAAAGAGAAAGAATAGCTGTAGTCAAATTTGAAGCGTATGTATCGATATTACGGTCGGAGCAATCATCCCAAATAATATCTAAGGCTTTACGCCGAAGAGCATTGAAATCACCAGATGAATATTTCCAAATTTTACGTTTGTATGAGTGCGAATCTCCTTTATAATATCGAAGACAACAGTAGATGGGACAATGATAACGGATGTTTTGGTCGAGAAAAGGTTCGCCAACACCACTTGCAGATAGAATATCAGATAAAGACACAAGGAAAAGATCAATTAGAGATTGAGATGAAGCAGTAAAGTGGGTTGGATCTTATATGATTTGAGTAAGACCATATTGAAAAGCGAGGTTGTCGATTTTCGTTCTTGTTGAATGTTTGCTATAGTCCAGGTTAAAGTCCCCAGTTATTACGATGTCCTTCACAGCAGTATCAACAGCAAGACCAATAGAAGCATGGATCTTAGAAAGAACTGATGAGTTAGAGTTCGGAGGGCGATAGAAAACACCAAATAAGAATGGTTTACTCTTGACCCGAATTTCTAACCAAATACTCTCTATTCCTGGAATTTCAAGATCGCCACGATGACGCACAAACAAGAAATCCTTTACATAGACCAGAATTCCACCATATCTATCTGTTCCTCGGTCCTGTCTGAACGGGTTGTGATAATTCTCAAAATAAAGGTCAGTATTGGATGTGGATTGGTCTAGCCAAGTCTCAGTAAATGCAAGAACATCAGAATGGTTTAGCTCGTCGTATAGAATGTCAGATTTGTTTGAAATGCTTTGAATGCTGTAATGTACTATAGAGAGGTGCGCTTTGAAAGAAGATAGGGTCTGAAATGTCTGTGGCTTAGGTAGATTTTGATTTTCTGAAGGGCCTGGGTTTTCATGGACATCGCCGGCTAGAAGAAGCAAAATAGAAAACCACACAACAAGATCGAAGTTATTAAAAGGTTTACAGCCACACATTCTGAGCTGATAAGGACCAAACAAACCTACACTCACTCTATAAGTAGTTATATCAATGAGCATGATTAGGTTATTCCTGGATGTACGTAATAAAAGAGTGAGTTCACTTCGACCGGAAACAGACCCATAATGACAAGGAAAGAAAGAAAAAGTAAGGCAATGAAGTAAAAATAAGGTAAAGTGAAATAATACATTAATAGAAAGGTCTAGATATAAGAATAGATAAGGATTACCGATTTTGTAGTTAAACTACAAGTGACGGGTAATGTTGATTTACAGTTATAAGCTATATGATATAAAACGATTGTAGAAGGTTGTAGAAGTTTCCTGAAAGAAATATCAACATTTAGTAATAGGGCAATAAACTGTTTGGTGTTAACAAAGTTTCTGAGCAGAAGAACTTTCACAAAGATTTTTGTAGTCTGACTTTCTTTGTTGAGAAAGATATATACGTGTTACTATAATGTGACTTCTGAACAAATATTAATGGAAAGCAAATGTCTTGAATCCGTGTAAATTTAATAGCAGGATTCGATTTCTTGATTTAAGAAACTTTAATTTTAAACTTTTAGTGCTGTTATAGTTTAAAATTATATATAATATAGCTCAAGAAACTTATCAGATAGATGTAACCTGAAGATTATTGTACTGATTGTCTAGTCGATTGACTGAAATTAACATCAAACAGTGTAAGTTTCAAGGTAAAATTTATCAATCACGTGACCTTTGACAGCATTTAATATTAGATTAGGTCAGGTAAAATTTGGTCAGTGTGTAATATCGATTCACTGTGGCGTGAAATGTAAATTAAATCAGTGTGAATTGACATTTAAGCAAGAGGATTTAGCATTTGTTTGTATTGTTGACTTTTTATTTTATGGAATTTAATGGAAGAATAAGATTGACTTATTAATATGTGACAGTGTGAAATGCTTCAATGTATTCAATAAAGGAGTTTAAAATGCCATTTCAAGTCAGATTTAGGAGCAGAAAAAAAATCATAGACAAATGAACTTTTTACCTAGAGAATATTTGAAATACTTGTTACATACATAAGACAACAGGCACCATATTCTACCAAAAGCTTGTCTCCTCTAACAGTATGTTTAGTTTTTATACATTTTTTAAGAAAAAGATTTAACATACTTACTATCTTACACCTACATGTACATTAAGGAAGTTCCTACTTAAAGATTAGTTTGTTTTGCTGTTACCAACATATCATCTTTAATTTCCGTCAGGAGATTAAAACAGTATGAAACAAATGGATTTATATTAAACAATTAATGTCACCGTCTGGTAGATAAGAATAATCTACTTGACTTGATGACAATGCCACTTCAAAATAAATATTTCCTATTTATCGTTGAAAAAAAAAGCAAAAACAATGTATCATAAAATTGGTTTAAACTTTATAAGGACATTTTTTTGAAACTACTCTAAGAGTTAAACTCACATCAGTAAGTGTTCATTGTCACTACAAGTAGGTGTTGAAAGTAAACTGGATTGCAAAATGACCGGCCATTAAATCATCAACTTTTATAAAAACTGAATAATCATTCATGACATATATGTTTATATATATATATATATATATATATATATTTCCGTCAGGACATTAAAACAGTATTTAAATATATACACAAAATGTGTAAAACCCTCAGCAACGTGTGTACACATGTGTACACAACGTTAAAAATGATGACGTCGTCAATAACTGTTACGCTTTTGCTCAAAAATGTCTATAAAATAACGTTCTTTAGATAACCTAGCTGAAACATCATTACTATGGAATTTGAAAAATGGAAATATTGAAAATTTAGGGCATTGTTTTGAGCATATATCAAGATGTGTGCTCAATGGTAATTGTCTTGTTGACGGGTCTCTTATTTGCTGTTCATGGACTATTTTTCTGTTTCTTAATTTATCTCCTGTTTGTCCTATATAGAATTCATTACAACCATTACACACTAAAACATATAGAACATTTTCTACTGTACAGTCCATATTTTCTTTTATGTGAAAACATTAATTTTTAATTTTTAAAGATGATCTTTCAATTATATAATTCCAAAGCCCTCAACGGGGCTGATTACATTTCTTAACTGACGGAGTAGCGATGTTATCACTAAACTCAGATTGAGTGAGAAAGCGTTTTAAATTTAAAAAGTAATGATGTTTCAGCTAGGTTATCTAAAGAACGTTATTTTATAAACATTTTAGAGCCAAAGCTTTACAGTTAGTGATGACGTCATCATTTTTAACGTTGTGTACACATGTGTACACACGTTGCTAAGGGTTTTATTTTATTGCCCTGATGATTACAGAAACCGGTTGGCAATTACATATTCAAAAACCCATGTGATGCTTTTATTTTTGTCATATTTAATTACTTGCCCGGCACATTTTTAAACTTTTATATATATATATATATATATATATATATATATATATATATATATATATATATATATATATATATATATGAAGCTGTACCATTGCTTCATATGTATCCTTGCGAATCTATGGCATGTGAATCAAATACATACCAATTACCCTGAACAATTGATGTTGCGACAGTGCTTCCACCAAATGTTCCAGCTATATAATCTGAAATTTTATGTCCAGTTTGCAATGCATTATGTAATGTTGACGTTGTTCACCTATTGTTTAGGTGATTAAATGTATGATGTTCTACAACACAGTAAAATACATTTAAATAGCTGTAAAGTTGAACAACGGTGCCTAATTCTGAAAAAATGTACGTTTCTAGTAATTCTCAGTGACCAAGATATCGGGGTTGAGCATTTCCAGATTGTTGAATTATTTCGTTATAAAACGAGTCGCCTCTTCTCACAGTATAACTGATCGTGTCTGAATTCCAATTTGATAGGAGGTGTTTTTCAAAATTAGCAAGAAGTATAGTCTCAATGCGAATTCAGACAGGATGCTGCCTTTTCTGAAGGCAGATGTCGACCATTCGAAAAATAGCACGATATTCAAATATTTTGACTACAAGAAGTAATGCAAACAGAGCTATCGCTGTACATTGTAGCCCTGCTGATACAATATGATAAATTTTCCTGACTAAACTGTAACGTCATTACAAACGAAAGCTTAGCGTTGTTTTCTCTTTATTACGAAATCTGCCACCTACCTGTGAAAATGGCGCAGAAAATTTCGCGGGCCGGAGACAGAATTATTGTTAAAGTCGTTAAATTAGTTCCAAAGAAAAATACATTTAGAAAACTGACATATACTGAGAAGTTAACACTTCATTAAACTAAATTTGAATTTATCTGAAAGTAGTTCTTGTCCTTTAATCGTTTTTTATTGTTTTTAAACATCGTTTGCTGAAAATGTAAAACGTGTATGAATAGATAACGACATCTGTTTAGTGAACTTTACTTGTGGAAAATTGGAGAAAGTTAATGCCAAGGAAAGAGTGTTAGATCCTAATAGCGATTTTATCATTTAGATATATATTTCCGCCTCACTGAAAATTTTGTTCACTTACTTATATTTCAAAAGTTACTACTGATTAACAAAAATAGATTCTATGAAGATATAGGGAAAGCAAATTAGCGGATTCTTTTTTCAAAACGAGGCATTATTCGATAAAGCATTTTTTTCAACATCATTGCATACCATTTAAAGTATTGAAATATAAATACAGACAATAAATTTGCCTATTGCTCTGCGACTTACGTCCGCCTTGACATTTAGAAGCCACGCGAGATCTCGTATGACGTATTCGTGAACAGACATGAATATACTTCACAGTGCATAACTAAATCGGCAGTCTCTCTACAATATCTGCTTTATAGGCGGTCTCTCTGTGTCGGCACTGGTTAGTCATTTGCTGTTAACACAATTTGTGTTTGAAGACAGTCATCAGTTCAAACAGCTAAATTTCTTAAAATTAATAAGTGCACGGAACATTAGAAATTCTTTACTAAATATACACGTGTCCGAAACTCGGACAAATTGTTTAGTGGTGAACAGCACATCGGAACTTTCTACAGGCTGAAACTAGTTATTACTTTGATAACTACATAGCAATCACATCAAACATATTCATTGTTCAATATTCTTTAAGAAAATATTAATAAACTGGTCGACATTTATCTAGAATTATTGTACACCTTCTACTATTGGTTTTGATGGTGCACTGTTGCAACAGCTTTTAAAGCATAGGTAGACTCTCTGCATACAGCACAGGTAAGCTCTGTGCCTGCGACTGATTTAAGCAGGAAGGGAGTCTTCTATCGATCATGATTGTGTTAATTATTAAAAGTGCGACCTTATATCACTATGTTCCTTATACTACATGGTGTTTTTTTTTTAATTTTTCATTCTCTGTTATACGAGAAGCACAACGCAATGTAGTTTGTATGAAATTGTTTCTGAAGTCAGACGCCGTACAAATCTACCAAACATCTATGTGTGTATTACTTATTGTAACTTTTTTAGCCCTGAATTTTATCAATAACAAGTTTTAAAATAAATATTGCCTGTATAGCATACTAACAATTACAAATTAGAACTACATGACTAGGAATCGAATCACAGTATTTCCATGCAGAAAAAATGTTAGTTTTCAATATTCTTTTCGTAAATTTTCAATCATACCTGCAGCATTCTTTAATAAAATGCCAAAGTATTAAACAAAAAACTGAAAAATAACTTATTCCCAGAGTTTAACTATATTTCTTTAAAAAAAAAGGGTAATCATACAACTGTTGAAAAAAGAACAGGTGTACGTCAGATAAAATGGCAATATATGATTTAATTATGCTAATGCACTTACTGTTACTGCACACTTCACGTTTTTTCCTACTGCTACTGCTTGTACTGCTACTGCCAACTTCACGTTTTTCCTACTGCTACTGCTTGTACTGCTACTGCCAACTTCACGTTTTTTCCTACTGCTATTGTTCTTACTGCTACTGTAAGCGTTACGTTTTTCCTACTGCTACTGCTCTTACTGCTACTGCCAACTTCACGTTTTTCCTACTGCTACTGCTCGTACTGCTACTGTAAGCGTTACGTTTTTCCTACTGCTACTGCTCGTACTGCTACTGCCAACTTCACATATTTTCCTCCTGCAACCGCTTGTACTGCAACTGCCAACTTCACGTTTTTCCTACTGCTACTGCTCGTACTGCTACTGTAAGCGTTACGTTTTTCCTACTGCTACTGCTTGTACTGCTACTGCCAACTTCACGTTTTTCCTACTGCAACCGCTTGTACTGCAACTGCCAACTTCACGTTTTTCCTACTGCTACTGCTCGTACTGCTACTGCTTACTTCACGTTTTTCCTATTGCTACTGTAAGCTTTACGTTTTTGCTACTGCTACCGCTTGTACTGCAACTGCCAACTTCACGTTTTTCCTACTGATACTGCTCGTACTGCTACTGCTTACTTCACTTTTTTCTACTGCTACTGTAAGCTTTACGTTTTTGCTACTGCTGCCGCTTGTACTGCAACTGCCAACTTCACGTTTTTCCTACTGCTACTGCTCGTACTGCTACTGCCAACTTCACATATTTTCCTTCTGCAACCGCTTGTACTGCAACTGCCAACTTCACGTTTTTCCTACTGCTTCTGCTCGTACTGCTACTGTAAGCGTTACGTTTTTCCTACTGCTACTGCTTGTACTGCTACTGCCAACTTCACGTTTTTCCTACTGCAACCGCTTGTACTGCAACTGCCAACTTCACGTTTTTCCTACTGATACTGCTCGTACTGCTACTGCTTACTTCACGTTTTTCCTATTGCTACTGTAAGCTTTACGTTTTTGCTACTGCTACCGCTTGTACTGCAACTGCCAACTTCACGTTTTTCCTACTGATACTGCTCGTACTGCTACTGCTTACTTCACTTTTTCCTACTGCTACTGTAAGCTTTACGTTTTTGCTACTGCTACCGCTTGTACTGCAACTGCCAACTTCACGTTTTTCCTACTGCTACTGCTCGTACTGCTACTGCTTACTTCACGTTTTTCCTACTGCTACTGTAAGCTTTACGTTTTTGCTACTGCTACCGCTCGTACTGCAACTGCCAACTTCACGTTTTTCTTACTGCTACTGCTCGTACTGGTGACTGTTTACTTCACGTTTTTCCTACTGCTACTGCTCTTACTGCTACTGTAAGCTTTACGTTTTTCTTACTGCTACTGTTCTTACTGCTACTGACAGCTTCACGGTTGTTTCTACTGCTACTGTTCTTACTGCTACTGCCAGCTTCACGTTTTTCCTACTGCTACTGCTCTTACTGCTACTGTACGCTTTACTTTATTCCTACTGCTATTGCTCTTACTGTAACTGCTAACTTCACGTTTTTCCTACTGCTACTGCTCGTACTGCTACTGCTTACTTCACGTTTTTCCTACTGCTACTGCTCTTACTTCTACTGTAAGCGTTACGTTTTTCCTACTGCTATTGCTCTTACTTCTGCTGTCAACTTCACGTTTTTCTCTACAGGTGCTGTTCTGACTGTTACTGTCAGCTTTACGTTTTTGCTACTGCTACTTCTCTTAACGCTGCTGTCAATTTCACGTTTTTCTCTTCTGCTACTGTTTTTACAGCTACTGCTAGCTTCACGTTTTTCCTAGTGCTACTGCTCCTACTGCTTCTGCCAATCACGTTTTCCTACCGCTGTGTACTCCTACTGCTCAGTTCCTATACATACATGCGTATACACAGCAAAGATTTCTGATGTTCCGTGCACTTACTAATTTTTAGCAACTCAGCTGTTGGAAGTGATGTCTGTCTTCCTTCACAAACTATGTTTACAACAGAGAATAACCAGTGCTAACGCAGAGAGACCGCCGATAAACAAGATTTCGTAGAGAGACGGCCGATATCGTCATGCACCGTGATACTTGGTTGTAAACAAACTTTTCTTGATAGGAATTTTGTGTTCTTTTTTTAAATTTGTTTGTTTATTTCTTTTTGAAGTGAATACATTGAATAAAAACCAGTTATTGTTTAAAAGTATTTATGTGTTATTTATTGGTCCTCTAGAAGTTTTCTTTAACATTTGTACCCCATTACACAGGGCAAAAAATCTTCCCTGTCAAGGTCTGAAACTATGCATGTATTTTTAACCGTCCGCTCGGTTGAACCCGTTAGGACCAATCTCGTGATCACGTGGTCAAACATTTTGGCAAGATGGCGGCAGAGTGCTGAAGTTTTAGGAAATTTTCAGGTAGTTTATGTTCAAAATTAGGTTTTTAGTTTTTGATTATTTGCATATTAAATGGTTATATATAGTTTTATCGGGATATACTTCACTTTACTCCATGGCATGCTGGATAAACCAATACGTGCGCGTCAGATTCCTGTCATGATTATTTGTAAGCTTTCCCAATGGCATTGACTTCAGCGTACACGTACTGTTACAGCATAAAAACGTGGACGCTGAAGACCTCAAGCTATAAAATGTCGTTTAAACTGTCATCCGAAGGACTGAATATTATGGTGTAATAGTATTTAATATTACAAATTTTACATCGCGCCGATCTCGGTAGCATTAAAGATAAACATAAGTAACAACTTCTACAGTCATAACATAAATTTGTAAACGGTAATTGATTTAAATCTTATTACAACTGCCACAGAATTGGAAAAGTGCGTGATTATTCGCTAAGTTTCTGTTATGTCGATCGACGACTTTTACCGATCATATCTTTTTAATATTTTTAGGCCCTCAAGGACGATATATCCGTTTATCCCGTGATTCAATTTCTGCAACGTATATCAAATTTCAAATTATACATTCACATAAATGATCCATACATCCTTGGGTGTTTAAATATAGCTACATGGAACTTTAGTCCTATTTTAGATGTTTGTGTATCAATAAGCTCCAACTCTCGGAGTACCATTAACTTTTAACTATCCACCTCCTACCTAAAAATGGGCAGGGCCATTGTTTACAGACTGTGTACATAAAAACGAAACATTAATTGTTCGTTAACGTTCAATTTGTTTCGAAAATATCACGAAAGAAGTTGAAAGAAAGAAGTCAGGGGAGGGTGGGGCGGGGGAGGGGGGGGATTCAGGGCTGTGCAATATGAAATTCATGATTCATATTTCATTAACCATCTGGACTGATTTTTTCTACTAAATTATTCGCCCTCTGATTCGCTACATAATTATATTAAATGAAATCACTATTCGTATCCGGACTAAAACAACAACAACAAAAAGGATCTAATTTCATTGGATTATGCCCCTAAGGACATCACGCAGTATACTGGCGAGTTTTCTAAATGCGTCAGAGCGTCTATTGAAAAAGAATATGGAGCAGAGCGTCTAGATCATTCTGGAGATTCAATCGTAAAACTTCGGGTATTTCCGTATGGTTCGTAAAATATTTCTTGCATAGCATAAAGGTCGAGGTGATCAGATTGGTTGCATGTTGGAGACGCCATTTTAAATATCATGTGACTGAAAGTAGATCCAAGATGGCGCCTTATTATGTCAGAGGTTTCTTGCATAGCATAAAGGCCGAGGTGATCAGATTGTCTGGAGATTTTCTGGCATCCTTATTCTGCGGCCCTGCGATCCTATTTGCGGTCCCATTTGCGACCCTAGTTTTAACGATGTGCAATCATATGATTTAAGGAAGCTGCATTCAATCTATTGAATCTGATTGTATCAATGTGAGTGGCAAATATATGTTTGTGTTTTTAGGTAAATGATGTGTTTAAATTCAACAGAGAAATTGATTGTAATTTACATATAATTTTGGATAATTTTTAAAAACGACAGAAATAAAATTGAAATCTATTTACTGCACAAAGAAAACAGACTTACAAATCAGACTAGGATTTTCTCAACTTTTTTGCCGTAGAAACATGGTTCATACCAAAATCATTTGATATAAACAATAGATTTGATATTTTTAAATGAAGCCTCATTTAAAATGAATGTTTAGAACTTCAACAATTTGAACAATTTCGCGGAATTCAGAGAATGCATATAATGTCAGCAGGTGATGTGAGCGTTGCTGAATTAACTGTATATTCCTTTATCTATTTGGGTTTATTTCTCGTCGGTACGTGTTGACCAATTCACCGACGTCCCATAGAGAGGTTAGCTTTTTTAGGATGGTGTGTACAGTGCAAGACAAGAAAGCATCTCATTCCAATGATGCCTCTGGTTCTTTTGCATGCTCAGTGTATAGCACTAATATATAGGACCCTTGGAATATCAGTTCAGTGCGTTACCACTGCTCCTGCAGGATACCGGGTTGTTGAAATGTGACAACATAAATGTAAAATACAGTGGTTTCATTTCAAATGTGTAAGTAAATATAATGCACGCTAGAAATGTTAGTCGTGTAAAATATAAAATTGTTATGTTGTTCCCTTTTAGCTCACCTGTCACGCAGTGACATGTTGAGCTATTGTGATCCCCCTCCGTCCGGCGTCCGTCGTCGTGCGTCGTCAACATTTCCATTCAAACGACATCTCCTCTAAAACCACTGGGCCAAATTCAATGAAACTTGCCAAGGATGTTCCATGCTTAAAACTCTACCAAAGTTGTTCAAAGACTTCAATTCCATGCAGAACTCTGGTTGCCATGGCAAGCAAAAGGAAAAACTTTAAAAATCTTCTTCTCAAAATCAGGAAGACCTGGAGCTAAGATATTTGGTATAAGGTATCATCTAGTTGACCTCTACAAAGATTGTTCAAATTATGACCCTGGGGTCAGAACTGGCCCCGCCCCAGGGTCACATGTTTTACATAGAGTTATATAGTGAAAACTTTAAAAATCTTCTTGCCAGAAACCGCAAGACCTGGAGCTTAGATATTTGGTATAAGGCATCATCTAGTTGACCTCTACCAAGATTGTTCAAATTATGACCCTGATTTCAGATCTGGCCCCGCCCCAGGGTCACATGTTTTACATAGAGTTATATAGTGAAAACTTTAAAAATCTTCTTGCCAGAAACCGCAAGGCCTGAATCTTAGACTTTTGGTGTGAGGTATCATCTGGTGGACCTCTACCAAGATTGTTCAAATTATTACCCTGATGTCAGAAATGGCCCTGCCCCGGGGGTCACTTGATTTACATAGAGTTATATAAGGAAAACTTTTTAAAAATCTTTTTGTCAGAAACGGCAATGCCTGGAGCTTAGATATTTAATGAGAGGCATCATCTGGTGGACCTCTTCCAAGATTGTTCAAATTATGACCCTTGGGTCAGAACTGACCCCGCCCCGGGGGTCCCTTGATTAACATAGAGTTATATAGGGAAAACTTTTAAAAAATCTTGTAGAAACCGCAAGGCATGGAGCTTAGATATTTGATGTTGAACATTGTCTAGTAGACCTCTACCAAGATTGTTCAAATCATGGCCCCTGGGTCAAAATTGGCTCCGCCCAAGAGGTCAAATACTTTTCATAGATAGAGTTATATATTGAATACTTTAAAAATTTTCTTGTCACAAACTACAAGGCCTGGAGCTTAGATATTTGGTATGAGGCATCATCTTTTGGACCTCTACAAAGATTGTTCAAATTATAACCCTGGGGTCAGAACTGACCCCGCCCAGGGCTTACTTGATTTACATAGAGTTATATAGGGAAAACTTTAAAAATCTTCTTGTAAGAAACTACAAGGCATAGGGCTTAGATATTTGGTGTTGAACATTGCCTAGTAGACCTCTACCAAGATTGTTCAAATCATGGCCACTGGGTCAAAACTGGCCCCGCCCAAGGGGTCACATGTTTTACATAGAGTTATATAGCAAAAAAATTAAAAATCTTCTTGTCACAAACTGCAAGGCCTGGAGATTAGATATTTGGTAGTATGCACTGTGACCACAGTGAGGTCATCCCCCCTCCCCTGGATGACTGTTTTTCTCGTTTTTTAAGTTTTTCGCTATGGCAATAAAATTTGGACCATTTGTACAGTTTTTCAAGATGATTTCAAAAACATTATTCCTTGACCTATATATTTGACCTACTGACCTACTTTTTTGTTTTTTAGCTACAGCAATGAAATTTGGACCATGTGCACAGTTTTTCGTTTCGATTTCAAAAATGTCATCGCATGACCTATATTTTTGACCTACTGACCGACTTTTTGTTTTTGAAGCTATGGCAATGAAATTTGGAGGATGTGTACGGTTTTTTGTTCCGATTTCAAAAAAGTCATATCGTGACCTATATTTTGACCTACTGACCTACTTTTGTGTTTTAAAGCTACGGCAATGAAATTTGGACTGTGTGTCAGCTTTTCGTTCCGAATTCAAAAATGTCGTCTTATGACCTATATTTTGACCTACTGACCTACTTTTTGTTTTTGGAGCTATGGCAATGAAATTGCATTGGGCCATTTCTGTGATATGCATCATTACATTCATAAACATTTCTTTCATCTTTGAATCCATGTGAGCGTTTTAGGGCTATTTGCCCTCTTGTTAATTTTCCATTTTTAGCTCTATTTACGACACTTTAATTATTTCTAAAATAGATGATCGTAGTTGTCTTGAGTTCTCAAAGATTTTATTTTTATATTTTTATAGTGTATTTATTATATCCTGTGTTCGTAAACACTGATAATACTAATATTCTAAAAAAAATACTAGCTTTGTTCTTACACTGACAAATTTACTAACATAGACTGAAATATTAAAGGAAGAGGACAACTATCAATATCGCAAGGGATGTTGCATAAATATTTGATCATATGCAAAATTCAATTATTTGGCATAACCCATTGGATGCTTTTTTTAGCAGCCAACTTGTTTTACAGAGTGATGGGGCCTTTGATTTTGCTTTACAATTTTGCTATATTGTTTACTTTAGCATTCCTTGTGTAGAGGGTTTATCTCAGTAACCAGTTGCTGGAACTTCATGAATATTTCTAGGAAGCTTCAGAACCAGGGGGAGAGATGTATATTTACCATTTACTTAACGTCAAGGTCATGGTACGAAGGGATGCTTGTAAACTTGTAATGCTGATTCATTGGCAATCAAAAGGAAAATTTAAATAATAACATAATCCTTATGCTCTTCATTTACTGTAAGAGACATAACGTATTGCAGCAGTGGTCCAGTATATGCCTCAAGGAGCATCCTTCTCTTTGTCTAGCATAAATGTCGGGGAGCGCGCGCCATTTTTTATCTGAAGAATACTAAGCATGGCTCAATATATCTTCACGGTATATCTTAAATAAATGCAGTGTAATAAACATCTATGGTAGATATACACCATTCATATTTACCTATATCTTGTTTCTGTTTCTCACCAGTTTCTAAATAAATTTCTTTCCATAAATGTTTCGTTTACATGAGAAAGGAAATCCCGTATAGATACAACAGACAGTTTAAAAGAATATGGAAGCCTTTTGAAATATTTGATGACTTTGCATTTAAAATTCTATATCCATGATGATACTGCTACTGTTATTATTGTTATAATTATACCAAAAATTGAAAAATAAAGACAAGCAGTGCAGAAATGGCTTCTGGAATAACTGATTTCCAAGACAAGGCTGACAGTGAGCCAAAAATGAAACTGAAAAAAATCAGAAACGTCTGGTTGTTAGAAATTGATGGTGAACTTCAACGCTTAAGTATACTAAGCAATGCAAAAGACGTCCACTTAGAAGACAATGTTATTTTTGCTGATGGCGTTCTGTTTCAACTGACTGTGAAAAGTGACGGCGATATCTTAGTTTCTGAAGTTGAAGATGTTAAAATGAAGGTTAGACCTATCCAGAACAGCAGTTCTACATCTGCAACACCGAAGTATGATACACAGTGCCAGGAAATTTCTTCAAGCATAAAAAGGATTTGCAATGACCTTGGGGAAATGAATATAGAAGGTATTGACTATCAGAATATTATATTAAATAAAGATTACATCAGAGCATTTCAAAGAGCAAGTGCATTCATTTTGAATGCAGAAGTAAAATTCAATCAGCGATAAGTTGTTATGTCAGTTATAAGATGAAATCATATTATAGTCTAAATTATGTTGATTGAATGTTTCATTTAGAAACAACATCTTGCGTCCATTTAAATTTGTTTATTTGGAAGTTTTTCATCTGATGACGTCTGCTTGAAATATTCCGACCTCTTCTACAGCTGAACGGTGATATTATGTAACTCATGGTTTAATTTTACCGCCCTGGCCCCATATCTTTCCTATGTTAATGATTTTGCTCGTCTATTTAGATTTCCAGACTATATCTTTCCTATGTTAATGATTTTGCTCTGCTATTTAGATTTCCAGACTTCAGATTTGGCTACTTCAAGCAATGAATGTACAGACTTGTTTTCAAAGGAAAGTGACGACATGAAGAAAGGCAAAGGTTTGTCAGAAGTTTCATCTAAATCAGGTGGCATTATACATCAAAGAGCTATCACAGTGGTTTACATATCTGCTAGCCTATATTGCATTTTCCAGGAGAAATAAAGCAAGCTTATTTACATTTTTGTATAAACTGCGCTCAAGAGTCACTTCTCTTGAATAAAACTGAGACCAAAAATTTTATCAAAACGTTTACAGTTTAATGAGGGACATTCCTGATACTCTGATAACATCAAAGGTAGACCAAATAGTACATTGGTCCTTTCAGTTGGAATCCTCTGACTTTATCTGATTGTCTTGACTTTTAGTTGTGAAAACTGTCACTTATATATTAAATAAAAAGTAAGGATTATCAAAACACAAAGATTATGGTGTTAACAAAATATGTTGCTAATCTTAATGTGTAATCTCACTAGGTACCAGTGTTGCAAATCATTAGGCTTAATTATCATCATACCAAAAGAGAAAATAGCGATAAAAGCAGAGGTATCCAAATGGAAGGACCAATGTAATATCAGAGAGTATTCAGGGTAGATAATCCACTAATGTCCCCCACTGAAGTATGTGTGGCATCAATCACCTTAATTTACCCAAAGAGACCCCACTACTACTAACTGGGATTAGGACCTTTCACCAGGTAAAAAGGATACTTACACATAGACAATTAGCTACTGAGAACAAATTGTCATGAAATTTATCGTCATAATTATTATATAGAAACAACAAAGCTTCAGGCTAACGTACATTAGTAAGAGTATCAATAGCATGTATTGTCAGAGAAAAAATCGAGTGCAAAAATGTGTACGTGGATTACATTACTGTAGCTTCTGAAACAAGTAAGTTCGTAAATGAAGGCCTCCGGAATCGAAAACAATAAACACTAGTAATTCACAGAGGGTCATGTGCTGGAAAATGGTAACGACATGTTCGAATAAATCAAATAACATTTTGTGATTTTTCTCTTTGCGGTCAGCCTGAACTCGGAAAATATAGTGGATCCAATAATTGCTTTAGGGGCATAATTTGATTAACTACATTAAGTACCAAAATATATTCATCTAAGTCTGGGAAACATGAGATTCTTTAAGATAGTCCCAAGATGACTTTAAGGACTAAGCCTGTAGAGTTTTAAAAGCTGATTGTCAGACAATGGCGTTTGATGAATTGGACAGCAATGAATTTTCTATTTTCAAACAAACGAATAAGCTCGATAGATCAGTAAGTAATGACACAACTTGCAGAATTTGCACACTCTTTGTAATCTCAAACGAGAAAACTGTCAAGTGTTAAGTGTTTCCAAAATAGAAGGTCTTAAAGGCTACCAAGTTTTTTAACCAGGACATACTCCGAACAGACTTTAGAAAAGGTTTTATGTTTATCCCTTTAGTCACGATCTACAGCTTTGATAAAATGCATGTGGGGTAATATCCTACAACCTTCCTCACTATGCTTGATCAAGTTGTTAACGGGTTGTTTAATGCCAACTGTTAACCTATGAACTTATTTCAGGTGCGCGTAAAGGTCTCTTACAACCGCTAAAATATGTTTTCAAAGGGAAATCTGATCAAATACAGGTATGTTCCACTTAATGCTCTCCCGAATAATTTGCTGGACATTTACCATCAGGCCAAATATTACTTTAGATTGCGATGAATTACAGTTACACATTAAATTGCCCTAGGTCCCATCCTTATGTTGGAGAGATCAGATCTTTATTGCTCAAAATCAGTATTAAAAAGGAGCCTTTTATACATATACAAATAACAACTCACTCACTGTCTTGAAAATAAGTATAACGATGGTCGAAAAAATAAGCTGCTATAGTCGTTAAACCTGAAAAAAATCATGCACTGATGAAATACTTGTCCTGAGTGATTCATTTATATTGAACTGTTTGTGTTAGTATTCTTGTCAAGACTCCATTTGCATTAACTGAACTGTTTAAGGTATCATTTTACAAAAGGCATGTAGATAATAAAGTAATTCAATAGCATTTCTATATCCTGAATGAATACATTGTGTTCTGTAGGAATACCTGTTCTATGTATTTCAGTAATGTTTTCTGGTTTGTTTTTCTTAAGATCTCAAGTATAAAACTATTTATGGTTGTAATGGTTCAATGACATCATCTATATAATTATCAAATATCGATCTTGTTGAGCAGGTAAGAGCTTTGTTTGACTTTCGTGGATCCGACAGTATCAACATTAGAAAAGGAGACACATTAGAAGTGAAAGTGGACCCTAAGTAAGTAACAAGGCAGTCTGAAGGACAGCTAAATCCCCTTCCGCAGCGGACATGAATGTGTACTTCTTGACCTTTAACCAACCATGACCTTGATGTTGTGCCATGCATATTATAAGCACATAGTCTCATGATAGTGCCAAGTTATTAAAAATCTTCCATAAAGTCAAAAAGTTATGAAGAACATTTAACCTTGGTGGTAGCAACCTGGATGTTGGGTTCTGCACATCGTGTCATAGTGATGATCATTTGTGCAAAGTAACTAAAAAACTTTTCGTAAGCTAAGTTAGTAAGTTACAAAGCAGACGTGAAATGTGGATATTTGACCTTTACCTGTGACCTTGACCTTGTGGGTAACAACCCAATTATTGCGCTCTGCACATCGTCTCATAATGGTAATCACTTGTGCCAAGTTATTTTAAAAATTTTCCAGCGGTTTAAAAGTTACGGAGCGGACACTAAATGTAGACTTTTAACATTTGACCTTTAAGTGTGATCTTGACCTTGGAGGAAGCAACCCAATAATTGCGCTCTGCACATCGTCTCATAATGGTGATTACTTGTGCCAAGTTATTTCAAAAAATTTTCAGCAGTTTGAAATTTATAGAGCGGACACGGAAGTGTTACGGACGGACTGACTGACGGACGGACTGACAGAAAGAGACCACTCCTACAATCCCGTCCCCGCTTTGCGGAAGGGGATTAATAAACACGACTTGTGTGATTTCAAGAAAGATTTAAACTCTTAGTTCAATTTTGTAAACGTCAATGTTTTCTTCTGAAACAGAACACACTGAAACTCAAAGACCAACTCCTTTAAAAGTGTATGACTGCAATGAGAGCTCTGTCAAGATATCAGGTAGTACTTTGACCGAACACGTTTTTATCGTATTTCGCGAGATTCTTTTGGCATAAAATGTGTTGTTGTTTTTTTTCATTCTAAATCAACTGACATTAAGTTACTGAATGCAATTTTAGAGGTAAACAAAAGAATGCATCAAATTTTGAAGTACAATTGCTTTTCAGTGAAACTTCTTGGTCTGCAATTCATTTGAGGACAGGGAAAAAATGCCACGTATCAAGCAGTAACGTCACAAAAAGAGAGTAAGTATTTTCTTTTATTCGTATTTTGCTTAAAGAGCTTTAAGCGAAAACGAAATCATTTCAGATGCAGCCCGTACAATATCTTTACTACTAACTATACTAATTGTATTTAATATCTCGCTTGGCATTAGCATTGCCGGTGGACTAAACCTTGCATGAAAGACCGTATCATATATGTTAGAATATCTCTTCGAAGAAAAAACATTGATACATAATAGTCTCTTTTGGTTTACATCGGCGTGATTTTAACTACAATAATAATGTAATAGTTTAGTTATGATTTCAATAGAATTTTCAGGTTATCACACTTGATAATAATTTTAATGCTTTCTTTATACCTCTGTATGCAAAAAGTTATCGTAATCATGATTAATTATTTGAAGTTTTTTTTTTATTTCATACAAGAAACTGAGCTTTAACATTAGCAGTTTAAACAGATCTACATAAATGTAACAGTCCGATAATTTCTAATGAGAAAGTCTGATTAGTTGCAAAAAGGTAACGCAATACTCCAATGAACAACACCACCAGCGTATTTAACAGTGTGTACAATACGGAAAAACACAGCTCTATCAATCATATTGGGCCGTGTAAAATGTCTAAATATATCTCATACTGTACAGAACAATTTTAAATAATATTCAGATTGTGTATATCATTTTTTTCCAAGAAAATAATTAATATTCTATAAGAGAGAGATAGAGCATGTATTACAAAATCAGGCAATAACAATTCTGAAGTCTGACAGCTCTTGTTATACCATGCTTCTATTGAGGCATTCAAAGCGTCAGTCTATCCGTTCAACGCGTTTTAGTTTTGGGGCTATTTTTCTTGTTAGTAATGCAAAAGGATACGCGCTGTATTTTGTATACAGCTAAATGATAAAGAAGAGATATCGTAATACAGGGATTTTCGGATCAGATTTGACATAATTACGTCACTTTAATTGTAAAATCAAGTTTCTTTCCAGGCTATTTCCCTAGAAGCGATAGTTTGAATTCAAACTTTTTACGAAAATATACAATAAAGAGGAAATTTGCATATTAGCGGTGATATTGGTAAGATAAATTTTACGTAGTTACGGGTTTGCATCTTACTCCACTGGCACGAGAAGTTACCTACGAAGAGGAAATATCATGTTGTCTTGAACTGTACGTTTGTAGAGTTGGCATTTTGATTGCAAAAAAAGAGCAGTGTTTTTCGTGTGCTTTTGATAGCTTACTGAAATTACTCGGACATAGACAAAAGCTATTCGGATGCTTCCTTCGGCTCAACCGATATTCTTGTTTAATGTAGGTGGTGGTCCAATCTAGGAAGACAAGACGCCGAAAAATATCTGTTACTGCCTTTTAACCAATTAGGAACTTTTCTGCTGAGGGATTCAAAAAGTAGGTTGTCAAATTATTCTTGGCGAGCACAAAAATCGACATGTCTACTACTTTCCTGTTTCCGCTTACAATAGTTACCTTTAAAAAAACGTTCTAAACATGCGACTTGCACTATATTAAACTAACTTCTTAACTATTTTCCATACAGAATGAATACTGTATTAAAATATTAGTAGTAAAACAGTAACCATATTGATTTAAACATATTTCTACAAAAACGTACAATTATACATGAACTTATTTCCATATTTCAGAGAGAGATTCATTTGTCCTCAGTGTGAAAGGAATCACTCCAGAAACAAACCGCGCCTGTGTGAAACATTACAAAATCAGGCGCTCAGAAATAGGAGGATTCTCTATCGATCAAAAGATGACCTTTGAAAGCATGTTTCGTCTTATATCTTATTATAAAAGTAAGAATGTATAGGAAGATACCCTTTAACATTTCTTTCTATGGGAGCAATATTGGCATATTTATCTATCTTCCTTTTCTGTCAAACCCCTCACGGGAACGTAGACAATTGGCACGTCAAGCCATTAAGAAGTGCTAAAAAGTGCAATAAAGAAGACATATACAAAGTATTATATACATATAAAAATAAACATTGGGAAATGTAGAGGGTTAAAAGTGAAAGCAATCTGGCATACATGTTTTATGGTGATATTGCACAATCTGTATTTCACGACTATAACATCAAACTCACAAAACGTAGGTTACAACGACATGGTCTCTGACCTTGTTCATGGCAAACTTTTAATGATAAAATGTTTAACGAACTTGCTAGATGACCAGCAGACAATGTGTCATGCAAAAACATCAACGACTTGCTGAATTTAATAAATGAATAAAAATATATATAATTAACCCATACATTTATTTTTTTAATCATTCTAGAGGATCACTTAATAATGGTATATTCTAAATAGCTAAATAGTATTCGAAATATAGTTCTATGATGTTTTGATTTTTACAGTGAGAATTGTAAAGATTATTCTGTAATTTTCATGTAAACATTTACCTTTGCCCTCGGGTGGCACCAATAGCACGACATACCAAATGTTAGAACTAGATGGGTGTTCAGTGGAACACTTATGTCGCCCTTGGGTACTCTGTTAGAATAACTAAAAAGATAAACAAGAGCCTGCTGGAAAAGACAGCATGCTAGTCAGAGTACAACAATACCTGTCCACAGACAGCATGCTCCACTTTTCTCAGTGCTGGATAATTAATTATAAGCCAAGTTAAACAAGAGGCCCAAGTGAAAAAATTTGACTGGGGCAGGGCAAGTACCTAGTCATACAAGATGAAAAAAAATTTGGGTCAAGTAGTTATGTATTTAAAAAAAATAAAAATTTTTTGGCCCCGATAGTGGGGTGTGTGTGTGGGGGGGGGGGTGATGTGAAGTACCTATGTATTAAAAAAAAAATTGGGTCGGGTGGCCGGTTTTAGGGTGGATGGGGAGTCAAGTACCTATGTATTAAAATTAAAAAAAAAAAAAAAAAAAAAACGGGGGGAGGCGGGGGGCGGGGGCGGGGGGGGGGAGTGGAGGTCGGACTGGTTTGGGGATCGGATGGGGAGCCAAGTACCTATGTATTATAAAAAATTGTGCCCGGGGGAGCGCGGGGGGGGGGGGTTGAGGGTGGATGGGGAGTCAAGTAATCAGTATTAAAATTTTTTTAAAAAAGGCCCAGGGGGGGGGGGGTAAAAAAAAGGGGGGGTGACTGTTATGGGGGTTGAGGGTGGATGAGGAGTAAAGTACCTATGTTTTAAATTTAAAAAAAAAATAGAAAAAGTAGGGTCCGGGTGTAAATAAAATCGGGGGGTGGGTGGTCCGGACAGTGGGGGAGTACTTACCCATCTCATCTCAGTTTATATTTTATTTCTATTCCTAAGAGGTTTTTTTCCTATATATAAGTATAAGCAAAATCAAGTGACCCCTGGGGGTGGGGCTAACTGTGACCCCAGGGACATGGGTACCAACAATCTTTGCAGGGGTCTTGCTGGTGATCAAGTATTCCAAGTTTGAATGGAATATCCTTGACACTTTTTGAGACATGGACATTAAGAAAAAGGTTAACCAAGAAATTTTAACTTGAAAAAGGGGCATTAAATTGCAAAAATAAATTTGAGGGTTATCTGCCCTTGAGAAATGGTGTTGTCTTAAGTGATACAATTGTAAGCACTACAACTGGAAAGTTTGATGAAGAAACATTAAGAAATGGCATAGTTATAGCCAATGTTAAGTTTTCATGACAAAATGCAAGTACAAAAAGGGGCATAACTCTGTCAATTTTGACCTTGACCTACACATTTTGGCATCATCATGACCCTGTTGTCGTAAGCAATATAATTTGAAAGTTTGATGTTGAAATGTTAAGAAATGGCAAAGTTATTCCCAACATTAAGTTTTCGTGACAAATCCATGTATAAAAAAGGGCATAACTCTGTCAAATGTGACCTTGACCTAGAAATTTTGACATCAACCCGACCCTGTTGTCATAAGCAATACAATTTGAAAGTTTGATAAGATAATGTTTAGAAATGGCAAAGTTATAGCCAACGTTGAGTTTTCGTGATGGACCGAGGGACCGCCGGACCGACGAACAAAGCGATCCCTATGTATCGCCTTTTCTTCGAAAGGGCGACACAAAAAAAGGCAATGGTTTACTAGGTAGTGGTGCACAACAGAGTTCAATGTAAAATCAGTATTTAAGGGGCGTTTAACTTGCAGACACTTCAGATTTATTAAAGATATAATGCCATACTTCGATTATTCATCGTCTTATTCTTTGATCCCAGAAGATTTTGTTAGTTTCGAAAAAATAAGCAATTTACCTTCTGCAGTAGCAAATATTATTATTTAGAATGTACTAAAATAGTTTCAAACAATGAAGAAGGAGCTTCTCAGCACGCCAATAGCCAATATAATTCGTACTTGCTAATGTTATAGTTAGAAACTTGATATCTTTTTCTTATTGAAGCAAACGAGTTGGGTTGTAAACTCGTGGAACCACGTGAACAAATAGATGACTTAGAAGTGTCAAAGGTGTCTGTTACTATGACTATGGACGCTATAAGTGGTTATTTTGGAGATGTTTATCCTGGTAAGATCATGTTGTCAGTAAAGGATGCAAAATTGATAACCAGTTCGAACTTTCAATTCAGCCATTTATTGTTTCTGTTTAAAGAGGTTTGTACGACATTTTTTTAGGATAACAATCCGCTGTGACATATCACAACTCCTCAAAATTTCATTGAAACTTTAAATTGGAAGAATTTTATATCACAAAGACATGACTTTTAATATGGATAAACAACACATTTCGTTAAGGTCCATTCATAACGTCAGTCCAACTGTTTGATAGAATTTCGTGTATACATTTGTTACTGAAGGCACTTGTACAAAAAGAGATTAAATTGTTCCGGTCATATGTTTTGTGTGAGTTAACAGTCAATAATTAACACAATTACAGCAGTTTTTTTTTTGTTGTTTTTTTGCTACAATACAGAAAATAGCAAAAATTAGTGGACCAGCTTTAAAAATAAACATTGCTGATTTTTGTTAGGGTACGACCAGCCTTCGACAGTCTTAAAGAGCTCATAACCAAAGGTTATAAGCAAAACAAAGTATTGGAGAACAATTAACACTCAAAAATGTTACAGTTTTGTACAGTAGCTGTTGCTTAAACTTTCAGGTAAATTACAAAACATGCACGTGAATGTACTTGTCCTAAACCAATCTCAAGTGACAACAGAGGATATTTTATCGACATTAAAGCTCATGCACCATTTACGGCACAGTAAACTCGTTCAGCTACTGGCTGTATGTACTAAGTCAGAACCGATCTGGGTCATCACAGAGTTCATGATCAATGGTAAACTACTGGATTATCTACATGGCGACAATGGCAAACATGTACTGTTTAATGTTTTGGTAAACATCGCTGGCCAAGTAAGTATATGTATTATTTCTCAATGTAAAATATGTGCTTATATTTGTTTAATGTGAACGGATAAACAGTAAGTTCTGTATTTTATACCTGCTTGGTGTAGCATGACTTTAACGGTGTCAGACAGTGGGTCCATTTGTTGAAGTTGCTCAAGAGTTGATTTTGCAGACATTGCTGTATTTGCCTGGAATAAAATGTGTGCATTTATGTTCTTTTGGATCTAATTGTTCAATGATTTTTGTTTTACATCTGTTTGCTTTCAGAAGAAAAAATCACCTTGAAATAATATGCGCTTTCGTAGACTGTTGCATATTTTGACAATTTTAAAGCTGTTTGATACTGTTTCAAAGTAAATTTCGATTATAACACTTACAACGAAAAACATTGGACTGGACAGTCATATAAGAAACAAGGCATTCGATAGATCTGATAGATCTAAACTCTAAAATCTAGATGCAAGAAAACAAGACCGAGCTTTAAGCAGTCAGACAATGACACATTGTATTGTACTCTAAAAAATTTGTTTTGCTCACTGAGTTAAAAAAAAACAATGCTTCCTGGAAGTCTTATTTATCAAGTTGGAAAAAAAGGAAGTGAAAAACACTATTTCAGATAGCAAAAGGTATGGCTTATCTGGAAATGGAGCACGTTATACATTCAGACCTGGCAGCAGCCAATATATTTGTGGGTGATAATAATATTGTGAAGATTGGAAACTTTTTTTAGCCAAGATGCGTGAAGGAGATGAATATGAAGCGTCTGAAAGTAAGTATGAAGTAATTCCAATATACAAACGTTATTGTTAATCAAATTAACCGTTCTAGAGTAAACTAAACAGTAACAGTGTTCATTTCCAGTGTACAAAGCAAAACATTAAGATTATTGTTTGCGTTATGTTACAGTCTGCATTTGTAGAAAACGAAAATCGATTTATTTTTTTCAATTCATTTAATTTTAACGTATATACTCAGTACTTATATCCTGCAAATTAATTTTAAAGTAAGCAAGATCTTAATCTCGGATCAATTCCCTGATTGCTTGAATATTAAGTAGGAGTTTTTATAGCCTCGACTTAAATCACTTAAAATGTGAACTGTTAATTTCGCAGCATGTTAATAATTATAAGATATATTATCTCTTAAATTTATTTTCGTGTAAAAGTTTTTGTTAAAAAAAGAGAAGAGAAAAAATATTTGGTTAATTTTCATCTTATCGTTATGATAAAAATTTAAATTGCAGTTATAAGTATTTACATTATAAACAAAATATAAAGCGTTTGATTCATTAAAATCGAAACTTTATGAGTTATTGAGGAAATTGAAAAAAAATATATTTATGTATAAAGTGAAAGTTTGCATTTCGAACATCCTACCATTCGTTTTAATAAACGCATGTCACAGTAGATAAACAGCCAAATGGCTTTTGCATCAAGGCCAGTTACATGGTTAAATTCGATAATCATGTACATGTATTTAGCATCATTTATATCTCACTCGAAATGTTAATAACTCCAGTTTAAAAGAAAACTAAACAGTTTTCATCATTGATTCAGATACAAAGCTTCTTTTCAAATGGAAAGCTTTAAAAGCAGCCTTCATACTTTATATTCAATTTTTAAGCATGGTTTCATTTGGTTATTTCCTATACTTTCAGATACAAAGTTCCCTATGAAATGGACAGCACCTGAAGCAGCTTTTTATCGAAAATTCAGTATCAAGTCAGACGTTTGGTCATATGGTGTTCTGTTGTATGAACTGATCACTTTTGGCAGAGTTCCCTACCCTGGTACTTTACACGTATATCTTGTTTTTGCAGTTAAATCAGATTTTAAGTTCAAAATTGCAACTGACTTTGTTAAAGAGTGGGTCGTATTGTAAGAATTGTTTATATAAGATATATGGTAATAAGTATAAAAATTTAACAAAAACAGGGTATTTGGTTTGATCACAGCTACAATATTGAATCCTGAAAGTTAGCATAAAAATAGGGATCTAGTGCCGTTACTTTATTAATGGTTCTCTATGATGCCTTCCTTCAGTATTTATGTTTTTCGAACGTTTTTTTTTTGGTCTACATTCAAGAAAGCAAAAACAAATCTTACTTCTGATAATGGACAGTACTGCATTCAGACATTTACATTGGATTCCACATATTTCTAGGGCAATATAGACAACAGAAAAGCTTTAACAGAATATTCATCACATTTTCAGTATAAATAAGTTATAAAAGGATGAAGATTCTAGTCAGCGTCTATGCTTTGCTATGCAGGTATGAATGGGCACGAGGTATTGAACCGTGTAGAGAAAGGATTCAGAATGCCTATACCAACCGATGGGCCCGTGCCATGTCCCGAACCATACTACAGAATCATGTTAAAATGTTGGGACAGATTGCCAGACAGTCGACCTACTTTTGAATATCTGCAGGATTTCTTCAGCAGTTACGTCGTAAATGTAGAGGAAAATTACAAGACTCTAGAAGACTGAGTAATTTCAAAGTGGTTCTTACTGTAGTTATGGTTTTGAGAAAATAGTAAGAAAAGCTATTGCAATCAGATTGCTTGCAAACATATGATTCACGTTTTTATGCCTTTGACAATAACAAAACTTTCTTAGTCCATCAACTGATATAGTGTTTGCATCTGTGCATAGCATGTCTGGTTATATCTGAACGTAGTCCTCTGGCATATTTAAAACTATCGTAAACTATTTTGTGATCTGCAAACTTCATAACGTTTAACATATACTTGCGTTTCTGAATCACAAATTACGTTAATTGAACATTTGAGAATGCAGCTTATGACGTCATAGTTTATGTACATAACCTCCCTTGACAAACTGATCTTGTTATCTCAAACCTTTCGGACAAATTCTTTAACCCTTTGATTTCAAGCAAATGATGTTAAACTTAAAGGTTTAATAAATCAGTAAGAAAAAATAACATATAAATCATAATCATTATGGTTTAAAACAGATATAATTGAAATAGTTTTACATAATCATTACTGATTTATTTTCAGTATAAATTTAAAATGTCACATCTCTGAATAAATGTTTTATTTTCTTGTTATAAAACGAAAACTTTAGGTTTCTAATGCAAAGAAATGAAGTCAACACAAAAAAGAATTAAAGAGAGTGTCTTCATTTTTGGTGATACATTTTTATACGACCATTTCATACATAGTCTTGTTACTTCAGGGCGCTGAATAAAAATATAAATATAAAGAATATATTCAGTGTATGACTGGTAGTTGGTAGTTTGTAGTAATAACACTTAACAACAGTAAGATATATATCCAATAAAGATATAAAATCAGGCGAAATGTGTTGCCTTAAACTGAATGAAGTTCGACAGGTCTCTTTGTTTTAAATTGTAATATAATATTGAGTTATTTCTTTCTACTCAGTTACACACATTTTAAAACATTTTGCTGACTTATCATGCAAATAGTAAAGCAAGAAACATTCACTGAATGATTTGTCTCAGTAAATGTTACAGTAACATGCTTACTACAATTCTAAAAGGAAACTCCTTAACGTTATATTAATTTGCTTTTCTTTCTCACATGTCCTAATCAATGGTTATTTTCACATTTCCATATGGCGGGTGCAGGGGAGGTGATCAGGAATGTTCTAATTTCTGGAACGGTCTATTGTCATTAGATGTTATTATTTTTTTGTTGTTTTCAAATTTGAGTGTCTACTGTCCAAAAATAAAGGTATGCGAGCCTTTTTGATTTAAGGGATAACTGTTGTTGTTGTTGTTTTCCGTTACTAATCAGTCTTCATCCTTCGAATTCTTCGGATTCATCGAATTCGTCATCTGTAGATGACACATTTTCTTTCCAAACACATTCTTATAAATGAACAAAAACATGAGCTTTAAATTGACACACTAAGCCCTAAACTAACCTTGTTTGAGAAAAGAACCCTTTTTAAAATCATGTATTTATGCAATATGTACCGTTTCAGCTCCAAAAATCCGCACTAATTAATATATATTTATTCATAAACGTATCACTTTGGATTTTGAATTTTTTTCACCTTTTCAAAAGTTTAGAATTATCAAATGTATCTAAATATTTGTGCCTTACTTACTGAAATTTTTCTTGCCTGTTTGCATCCTCTAGCACTGAGAACGGTCAAGGTAAGAGCAGAATTCACGTGGAAATATTTATATTTTAATATCACGAGCTAATGCACATAATCAAATTTCACAAAAAAACCTAATGATACCATGTGGTTCTAAAATGGAATATTTATGAAAGGAAAGTTTTTTATATATGTAAATTTTAAATACGACACGAGATATCAAAACATATATAATCGCTTACCCATGATCTGACGTGGTAATTCCAACTTTTCTGTTCTATAACTTTTCTTTGGATAACTCTTTACTGGTCTGTTTTTAAAACGTCTAGTACCTTTATATTTCTCCCTTCGATATATACGATCAAAATTTGATAACCTTGGATCAAGAAATTTTAAAGTTTCTTTTCCTTTTTCCCGTGTTTTTATTCTTACGTCTTCCCAGCATTAGTTTGTATTCATGATTCACGTCAGCCTCCATTTGTTCAGCCTCGAAATTCATTTAAGGTCTAAACTCCTGCGTAATACACAGATAAATATTGCTGCATCTTGTCATGGATTCTATTGCGGCTTTCGTGTCTGTGTCTTCGTAAGTCACTTCATAGTACACAATGATTTTAATCCCCGTGTTCCTTCTGGCATATTCAGCGATTAATTTAGCACAGTTGTGTTTCGGGATAGAACATGGAATAAGATGGCTGTATATAATTACTACCGAGTTGTTTGTAGCCATAAAATCGTTAAGCTTTGTATTTCTTGACCAGGATGTCCTGTTAGAAATAATATCAGAGTCCTGCTGGATAACATTAACTGTCTGCCACAAATCACCCGACGGATCCAGTAAGCGTGCCTCGCCATGCCAATATGGTAAATTCATGACCATGGCAATTCGTCCTGCTATTAAGTATTTGTCTCGAAGATTTATTCCTGGTACCATGCTTCTAAAACTACTTTGAGCTGTTTCTATCATGAAGAAGTTTTCGTCCTGTATCTGCCAAATCTGTTCTTCAGAAACCACACAAGCTACAACATATTGCTTTTCTGATGTCTCACTGACTTCATTGACTTTATAACGCACTTCCATAGCATAGTCCCTCATATATGACAGAAACTTTGCTAACTTCTTTGCGCCTATTTTCAGGTCGAAAAGAATAGCATTTCCAGCTTGCTTTACTTTCTTCGATCTCTTCGTCATAATTGACCAGTATACTAATTGAATGAATGTGAGGCCAAACTTATATATCATAGCCAAAAGTATTGTGGTATTGTTTTGTTTTTTAAAAAGATTCTGATTACGTTACTGTTAAAATTTAAACAAAGATAAGGTCTCTAAGTGATTGTTTTAGGGGGCAAGTCTAATCTAAAATTTTCTGTTTGTATCACGACGTTTATCTTTTTTAACAGTATCTAGAATGAACAATGAACAGTACATGATTATTACATAGATAATATCGATATTTCATTCGAAAATAATATCGTTTTCGTTTTGTTAATGGGTGGAATGCATTCGCCGTTCATTTGTGTGTTTTCAGAGCTGTTTAGAGTTTGTGAGAGCAACTAAATTTCAACGAAGTCTGTAGCGCTGTCGACATAGTTACCTTAATAGCGTTTCAATGACTGTCAGTGGGTGAGAAGTAAATGAAAAATATGGATTCTAAGCACCGCTGTTCTCTTTTATGATATCTATCAATACACGAAGTTTTAAGTCTCATTCTTCAGAGGTCTTAAAGAAATGGTCCGGATAAAAAAAAAAAAACCAAATATATACATATATATATAAAAATAATAAAGGGCTCTAATCCTACAGTTTCAAAATGGAGAGTTGTATTTCAATCTACCTTGTTAAAACCATTTAGTATCCATATTCATTAAGTTACAAGCTTGTATTTTAAGGGTCTTGGAGTAATAGTACCTCCTCGTGTAATTAAAGAAAACTTCAAACAAAAATGTGAAAATGTAAACAGGGAAATAACTAAAGTAGAAAAACGAAAAGTTATTCTTCTCCAGCACTACACTATTTGTATATCTATTCATACGTGAAGTTCTAGGTCCTGTCTTTAATGGTCAGGACAAAAATCAACTACGAATATTAACAAAGGGAAATAATTCAACAAAATACCCTGGGTACCACTAACAATGTATTATGGCATGACCGCCACAGTTTTTGTTTGAAGATAGGCATTCTCTAAATTCTGGTAAAATAACACTTTGATGTGCTCTAAATGAGGTATCGGTACACTTTCTCGAGCGTGCCCAGTTTATCATGAACGTGATTGGTTCATTTTCCCAGGAGTTCATAGAAACAGCAGAAGTAACCTAATGGGGGTATAGACCTAAAAAATGTTTTTAAAAAAACGTAGTGGAAAAATCACGAGACAGCGTCCATCTTAAAAGAAAAGCTGTGATGGTCATGTGATAAATCAGTTATAGAACGTTCCGTCTCGATTAATTTCCTATGATTGGCCATTGTTGTCGCCCCATTCGCTGATACCAGCCGGTAAAGTCCTCGATAATATTCTATAACTAATACAAATCAAATGCACATGCAAATTGTATATATTGTGGTAGATTATAGTATATATCTGTTATACTGAGAACATCTCTAAGGTGTTCAAATGGTTTTCTAATTAGCTGAGCTAGGGATCTCTTTCTTGACCTAAACTTGAAATTCATCCAAAAAAATCATTCTAACCAAGAATCAAGAAGATTGGATCACAAATGCTACCCCTAGTGGTCACAGAGCTTTTTCATCGATCTGAGCTAGTGACCTTGCTTTGACTCAATGTAAACAAACTCGAAAGCGCAGAAGAGTTGAATAAATCATATATTCTGACCAAGTTTCAAAAACTGACCAAAAGAATAACCTTTAAAACTTCCTCAAGGTTTTCCATTGATTTCAGCTAGTGACCTAGTTGTTGTTTTTTTTTAATCGATGAAGGGAGATAACTAAAAATAGTCAACAGTGTCATTGTTCCTGTGCACTACATTCATCCTATTTAAGAGACTTTTTTATTTGTGAAGTTCCTAGTTTGTATTTTTAAAGTCTTGGAGAAACAGTCCAGTGAAAAATAAGGGAAAATAATAAACAATAGGCAACAACTAAAAAAATACAATAATTGAGTTATGGTTGCTCAAAAGTTTCACTGCAGAGGAGTGGACACGGACAGAAATAATACAAATTTACTAAAAGTCTCTCATTTTAAATGGTGGCCCAGTCAAACAATCAAGGACAGGCAGATGGAGGTGGCAGGGGCTCAGTAGAAGGCTCCAGGTGCAGACAGCTTTTTATGTTCAACAGACAAATAGAACTCTTTAACAGTAAATTCTTAAGACAAGAGGGCCATGATGGCCCTAAATCGCTCACCTGAGTCTCATTGCTCATGTTAAAAGTATCGTTATTGGTTGTTATGAGTGTTTGTTGTTCGCAAGTTTGAATAGGTTTGCAATAAGTTTGAAGACTCTGGGTGTAATAGTACTCAAATGTTTGAGCAGAAATAGTTTTACTCTACAGGCCCCAGTGAATTCGACCTATGACCTACAGACCTCAAAAACAATAGGGTTCTTCTAATATAAATACCCTATGAAGTTTGAAGGTTCTGGGTGTAATGGCACTCCAGTTACTGAGCAGAAATAGTTCTCACTCTACAGGTCCCCGTGACCTTGACTTTTGACCTACTGACCCCAAAAATGATAGGGTTCTCTTACTGAGTAAAGACAATCATCCTATGAAGTTTGAAGGCTCTGGGTAAAATGCTACGGATTTCACTCTAGAGGTCCCTCTGACCTTGACCTTTGACCTACTGACCAAAAAAAAAAAGTGTTATTTCTACTCAATAAGGGCAATAACCCTGTGAAGTTTGAAGGCTTTGGGTCACCTGGTACTCAAGTTATTGAAAGGAAACGAAGTGTGACAGACAGACAGACAAACAGACACCCATGGACAAGGCAGAAACAATATGTCTCCATCAGAAGTGCGGGGTTGGGGGGAGACATTACAATGAACAATTGAAGGTCTAGCCCTTGGTGTTTCAGAGCAGCAGATTTTTAAGTTTTCCCTGTATAAGTCCTCATGTAAAATCAAATGACCCCCCCTCCACCGGGGTGGGGCCAGTTTTGACCCTAGGGTCATGGTTTGAACAAATTTGGTAAAGGTTCACCAGACAATGCTGCACACCAAATATCTAAACTCTAGGCATTGTGGTTTCTGACAAAAAGATTTTTTTAATAGTTTTTCCTACAAAACTCTATGTAAAACATGCGACCCCTGGAGTGGGGCCTTTTTTGACCAAGGGGCCATGATTTGACCAAATCTGGTAGAGGTCCAATATACAATGCTGTACACCAAATGTCTTAACTCTAGGTCTTGTGGTATCTGAAAGGAAGATTTTTCAAGTTTTTCCTATATAACTCTATGTAAAACGTGACCACTGGGGCGGGGCCATTTTTGACCCAAGAACCATGATTTGAACAAACTTGGTAGAGGTCCTCTAGACAATGCTACATCCAAAATATCTAAGCTCTATGCCTTTTGGTTTCTGATGTGAAGATTTTCTAAAGTTTTTCCTATATAACTCTATGTAAAACATGTGACCCCAGGGGCAGGGCCATTTATGACCAAGGGGCCATGATTTGAACAAACTTAGTAGAGGTCCACTAGACAATGCTACACACCAAATATCTTAACTCTAGGCCTTGCGGTTTCTGACAAGAAGATGTTTTAAAGTGTTTCCTATATAACTCTTTGTAAAACAAGTGACCCCTGGGGTGGGGCCATTTTTTACTCAGGGGCCATGCTTTGAACAAACTTGGTAGAGGTCCACTAGACAATGCTGCACACCAAATATCTAAACTCTTGGCCTTGTGGTTTCTGACAAGAAGATTTTAAAGTTTTCCCTATGTAAACTCAACTGACCCCTGGGGTGGGGTAAATTTTGACCCCAGTGTCATAATTTGAAAAACTTAGTAGAGGTCCACTAGATGATGCTTCATACCAAATATCTAAGCTCCAGGCCTTGAGGTTTCGGAGAAGAAGATTTTTAAAAATCTATTTTAAGCTCCAGTGAACCAGAAATGCAATGGACCAGAACCAGTTGAAAAATCTTGGTAGAGCTTCATGCAAAGAACATCCCAGGCAAGTTTCATTAAATTTGGCCCATTGGTTTCAGGGGAGATGTTGTTTGAATAAAAAGTTGAGGATGGACGGACGGACAGATGGACAGATGACAGACAAAGACCGATCAGACCGATCAGAAAAGCTCACCTGCTCAGGTGAGCTAAAAAAAAAAAGAAAAACTTTGTGATCAATTTTTATTTCTTTTTATCATTATCATGGTTTTGAATACATACATTATGTTAATGAACTAACTCATAGACACAGAACATTCAATGTATATAAAATGAATGACATGTCTGATTTTCTAACTACAGTATGTAATCCACACCATAATATGGGATTGTTAAATTTAGTTTTGAAAACATGTATAGAAAAAAATAAAACAGGCATGAAACTAATCATGGTGATAATCAGTAGGTGAATTTACACAAAATGGAAATGTAATGTAAAAATGTGAGATTTTTTATAAAGAGTGAAAAAATAAAGTACGAGTAACATTATGACATGACAACCCACCTAATGTCAAGCTTTTTAAAAAGTCCACATACTGTAAACCAAGTAATGCTTTCACGCGTTTTAAGTTAGTGACTTTCGCGGCAATTTTCAGAAGAATTTATCAAGTCTTTAAAAACCTAACCATGTCTTTAAAAAAGATTGATGAATCATATTCATAGAAAATCATTTATTGTTATTGCACTGGCAGGTTTGCATTTTTGCCGCAACCACTTTTTTTTCGTGTAATTAGCAGTCAGTATGTTTCTGCGCAAGTTTGTTGCCGTGATATCGTTTACAGTATGAAAAACGTGGAATACTGTATCCACGAAAGTTTCTTGCTTTACAGTTTTAGACAGGAAGTTGCTAAAGCAGTTTTCCAGAGCTAGAATTTATAGCCATTGTTCCCATTTCATTCTTTTGAGTTGCAATAATAAACTTCATGCAGTGATTACTTCCCTTTACAGTACAGCTGTCACTGCCAGCATGCATGTCACATAATAATGGTTGCAAAAACATAAAATACATGTATTAAAAACTTTTCAACTTATCTTTTACGTTCTACAACATTTGAGAACATCTTTGAAAAATAAGCTATGACAAAAGCAGTATAAGAGAAGGATAAAAACATTTCTAAATCAGTTTATTTATACAGTCAGATAGGCTCATTTTCAGCCAAATGAACTTGTGAAAGCAGTGGTTGCTGAAACAAAGGGAAGTGACTCTGCATTGAGTCTGACACAAAATAAAATATAATTAAAAGCTACAGTTCAGTGTCAATCTCAGAAAAAGAACTACTTCATAAATGTACGAATTAAGCCTGATGGTATTCATCTGTAGTTAATTACAATATAAATACAGGCAAGATCTACATATGCATCAGCAAGTATAAATCCTGTATAAGAAAGCTAGAGTACACAACAGTAAATTCCCCTTAAACAGTAGGAGACAGAGAGATAGATTATACCCAAGACTTAATGATTATGACTTATATGGGTGAAATGAATAGAAATAATCTCTTCTGATGATTTTTTATACTATTTTCTGAACTACTTGAGTACTACCTATTAAATGATCAAAAATTAACCCTAGACCCTGTATGATACTAAAATCCTAACCACCTAACATCTTTGGTAAAACGTAACATATAATTACAAAGATATTCAGGATGTCAAGAAATCTATTCTATATGTTAGAAGAATTCCATCTCATAAAGTAAAATCCATCGACAGTAATGAATTCTAAAGCACTTCCGTATATAATGTGAAACTTGTAAAACATACCAAATAAATCTTTCACTCCCTAGTGATCAGTTGCTTAACCCTTTCCTCCATATATACACCTTTATGGCTTGGGCAAACAGTGCAGATCCAGATCAGTCGGCACATCCGTGCCGTCTGATCAGGATCTACACTCTTTGCCTTTTGATACATTAGGTTATTTCTGACTAAAAAGCGAACAGTGCAGATCCTGATCAGACGGCACGGATGTGCCGGCTGATCTGGATCTACACTGGTCGCACATGCGTAAAAATGCATATATATGGAGTAAAGGGTTAATTACCTCCTCCTACCCACCCACAACCCCCTCCCCCAAGTAGCTTCCATATATATCAATATTGTGTCTCAAGCTACGAGCAGTAGTTCATTACTATAAAAGGTCCTATTTGGACATTCCATGCAAGTGCCTATCTCTTGAGTTTAATCAAATATGATTGGAAATGGGTTTTTTTTACACGTTTTGTCTGATAAATGACACATGAATTACTTCAATTACATTAAAAATTTCTTGCAGATACTTAACAAAAGTTATCATCTTGTATTTACTCTTAATGAAAAAAAAATGACTTTTGCAGTAAAATATTCAGACATCTTTAGTTTTCTCTTCAATGAAACAAAATCTGTTTAATATACCGTATGTTGTTTAAGCTCCGATGATTTAGTCAACTAAAAACTAAAATGTGAAATTGCCCCCCTTAGATTCAATGTGGAGATAGCATTCAACAATTAACTGCTTGTATTTAACAGGTCGGCATAAATCCGTCATCTTTTCTCTGGTTAAGAAAATTTCTAAAATATCAAACATATTCAAGATAAAATATAACTCTCATGGCAACAAGGTATAGAAAATCATCAATCACATTGTACTTTTATCACTATGAAGCATATAGATGTACATGTAAATATAATCTTCTACTTAAAACAAGTGTATACAAGAGGGCAATCAAAGCCCTACATAGCTCACCTGAGTAGTAAAGCTTGTCTGAATGTTACTTACATTTTGTATGTGTGAAGCATATTACTTTCTCAAAACTAATCAGTATTCATTGCAGTCACATTTGTCTGGATTTCTGACCTAATTTGGACCTAATGTACATCCTTATCTGTACTCTTTCTTGCTAAGCTTTAATGGCAAATGGTTGCAAGTTATTGTATCTTCAACAGTGTTTTGACCAAATCTGCATCTTCTACCCAAACTTTAGAAGCTTACTCATATTATTTCAAGATACTGGTTGCAAACATTGTAGAGAATTCAGCATAAAACATTACCTCTATTTTGAAAATAAGATGAATTCTCACCACCAAGATGGCAGGATGGATTGTTGATGGACAAATAGTTGATCACAACAGCCCAGCACAAGCCTATAGCAGTGGTGAGGTATATAATTATATAAGACTATGTCTTTTAACTGGAAAACATGCACTTTAAATTATCCTTTTATGTACAGAACAATTTCAAATATGTACAGTTGCATAACAATTTTATTTTCACACACACTCTCATACAGACAACTCATATTTCAGAATACTATTTACAGCACTTGTATTAAACTTTCCTGCAAGTAACTTTAATGTTTTGAACAAGCTCAAATCTATGGCATTCCAATCATGGAATGTAATAATACATGCTTTAAAAAGGGTAAAAATTCTTCTTTTTTTCTAAGGACTGACCTCTCATCACAATTATCCTCTAATTCCATCCCTAACAGGATAAAATGCCTGTTGAAAACAAAAAAAGTTTGAAGAGCTACTAAATAATAAGGCACAGCTAACCTTTTTGTCTTTACCCCTTAACAGCTTTTCAGCGACAGATTTATCTTGTCTTCCAAAGGGTGATTTTACAGAAAATGCACTCTCATTTTAGGCAACATCATTTTTAACATTGATACTATGACACAGAGTATTCAAGAAAAAGTCATTCATTCACTCAAGTCATTCAAAACACATTCACCTTTCAGTCTCTTGAAATGAAATCGTATCACTTGAGGTTATTTTTCTTACAGATTCTCAAACAACGGGCATGACTCAGTGTACTAGTTTTCTTCAGTAATCCATAAAATAGATTTTTAAAAAAAAGTCATGGACGGAAATCTTTTATGAAATGAAAAAGCATTGTGAACAAAACTGGATGGAAACTTTGACTGGCAAAATGATCGATGTGCAATTAATATGAACAGCGATGTCTTTATGCATCTGAAAAAAAAAAATCATTTTTTTTGCACCTGATCATTGAAACAGGCTACAACACCAAACAGGACATTGAAAATACTTTCAACTAACATGTGTGTAAATTCCAGTGATGGCTTGTGATAGTAATTTTTTTTGTTGTTCCCTGAACCTTTTCTTTTTTCCCAAAAGAACCACAAAAATCTTATGAACTGTCATGAACTTTGTCCTGTTATCTAACAAAATATTTGTTACTTCATTATTTGTAAACAAACATTCTCAATATGGGGTAATAATACTGATTTAAATTTGGCTAATGCATCTCTCCTCTCTTTTTCTTAAAACTGGCCAATCAATACATACATATAACATAAGCTGGTTTTATCTAATTCATTACCATGGCATTGTAATATCTTAGGTTTTCCATCATCTCATGTAAATACGACAACCTTCCCTGACTGACTGGGTTTTTCCTAGATTTATATGGAATCTTCTGGATTCTGACCGTAATTCCAATCAACAGGCACTTTGTTTGTGAATCAAGACAATGACTTGAAACGGACACCTTTTGCTTTTCTGATATCTTATACTTCTATCTTACACATGAATAACTACACCTTTGTGTTTCAAACACAAATTGGTGACTTTTGATGTAAGTTGAAAATGACATCTACATTTACCATCAAATTCAAAGCATGCCCTAATGGTATGAGAGATAAATCCGATCCCCGAATAAAACAAACAAGATCTTTCTAATTGCTCAATACAGTTCTATGACAATCGATGAGCTTAACCAATTCAAAATCACTGAAAAATAAAAAGAATGTACACATTAGAATGTCTTGAAGACTGTTATTCATATGTGCATAGTTCAGTACAGACTTCTGTAACACAAACATAAACACCCTGTCAAAAGTTCAAGGGGTTGCAATGAACACGTCAGTTGCTGTTTTTACAAAATCTCCTTTGACATATTGTTCTAAAACTCAATGACATTTCATCGGTTAATTTCAAGATTTTTTTATAGCTGCTAGGCCGCTGGATGTGATTGTGCCGAAATTCTGTGTGTAACTACCAAAAACGGCTTTGGGAGCACCAGTGGAGGGATTGTTGATTGCATTGCTAAACTGTTTGCGTCCATACACAGGTTTTGGTCTTGGCTGTGATGCTGAGTTTGGTCTCGTACCAGGAACCTGTAACATTATTCACAATTTTAAGTCAATCTTAATGTATATCTAATTCATTGTAAATTCTACATTTTGTGAGATTAAAAAATGAAAACAAAAAATTCTGCACAAATTATTTCATCATTGGCTGATGCAGTTTTATGCTGCAAAGCATACTTTGTAAATACTGTGGGTGTAACAAAAGACAACAGTAGTTCAAGCCTGTTCACAATTATATATCAGCAATTTTTTTTCCATGATTTCAATATTCAATTGTTTCAGTACTGCTTGTATCTTACTACCACATCATTTATATTAATAGCACTTGAAAAAATTAATTTAATTTGATGTATACACATGACTATATAATTTATAAATCAATCTTGAGAATTATAAATAACATTTTCAAATATTAAATGCATATACACAAATTGTTTTGAACAAAGAAAATCCTCTAACTCTATCCCTCTTTTTCAATAAATTAATACAACTGTTCAAAAAAACATAACAGTATAAATGATTTGAGTATTAATTTCTGTGCTATTCAGGTGCCATGTTTACACTACATACAATGAAAGAGGCTTTTATCATGCAACAAAAATAGATTCCTCTTTTAAAAGCTGACAACCAAAGAAAAGCAAAATTAACTGGGATAAGATTTTCTATTTTTGTAAAGCTGTCAACATAACAAAATATCTTTTATTATCACTTTTAACAAAATTAATCACTGGCACTAAATGTAAGCATTACATTGCCTTTTATGTCATGTTTGAGTTTGAGTTAAGATACGAAATATAAATTTGCATACACTTTGATTCAGTGACCAGTCCGAAAATTGCTGGTTTCAAATGTTAAGTTTTAACCTGACCAATCAGAAGGCAGTAATTACAGAATTAGCCGCAATCCAGTGACCAGTCCGAAATTGCTGGTTTCAAAATGTTAAGTTTTAACCTGACCAATCAGAAGGCAGTAATTACAGAATAAGCCGCAATGAAAATTATGATTTAAACTAGAACTGTGTCCATAGGACACGGATGCCCCCACTATGCATAAGTGCTCATAAACAAGAGCATGTATATCCTGTATGTAAGATTTTTTCTGTACAAATACCTAAAATGATCTACAGGTAACCTTATGTACATGTTAAATTAAATAACTATTGTAAAATTTATAAGTTCAATTATTTATATGGTATATAGTGAAAAAATCAACAAAGGGCCATAATTCTGTTAAATTTGGTGGCAGCAAAAATTCCTTCCTTTACTTCCATCTACACATTAAGGTTGTTCATCCCTGGAAGTTTAAGCAAAATTTGCCATCCGGTTTAAGAGGAGTTGCGTTCACAAAACTTCTATATGGTATATACATGTAGTGAAAAAATCAACAAAGGGCCATAATTCTGTTAAATTTGGTGGCAGCAAAAATTCCTTCCTTTACTACCATCTACACATTAAGGTTGTTCATCCCTGGAAGTTTAAGCAAAATCTGCCATCAGGTTTAAGAGGAGTTGCGTTCACAAAATTTCTAGTGAAAAAATCAACAAAGGGCCATAATTCTGTTAAATTTGGTGGCAGCAAAAATTCCTTCCTTTACTACCATCTACACATTAAGGTTGTTCATCCCTGGAAGTTTAAGCAAAATCTGCCATCAGGTTTAAGAGGAGTTACGTTCACAAAATTTCTAGTGAAAAAATCAACAAAGGGCCATAATTCTGTTAAATTTGGTCGCAGCGAAAATTCCTTCCTTAACTACCATCTACACATTAAGGTTGTTCATCCCTGGAAGTTTAAGCAAAATTTGTCATCCGGTTTAAGAGGAGTTGCGTTCACAAGATTTCGGGACGTACGGACAGACGTACGGACGGAAGGACGGACGGACAAGTGCAACGCTATATGCACCCCACTTTGTGGGGGCATAAAAATTCACAATTTAATACAGCCTAATCAATAACACTGAAAGACTTAATTCTTCTGACATTTTCTATGTCAAGTTAATTCATCTCAAACATCTAAACTGAAAGAACAGACTTCTCTTAAATTTTAACTGTTGCAAGAAAATGCCTCTTATTTAAGAAAACTACAAATAACTGTTAGTACTGTGTATATAGTTAGTGCCTTGCTTGTCTCTATGCCCCTGGTCATTTGCAGATACCACTGACCTTATAATGAACAGTATATATGTCAGCAACCTCAGACTATTTCCAGGTGTTGTTATCAAGCCAATATTATACCTCTTACCCTTAGTTTCTAAAATGGACTCATCCTAACATTGAGTTTGGACAGATCCATTTGTCACTTATAGGGAAATACAATGAAAAATTTCTGCCTTAATAGCAAACAGTGCAGACCATGACCAGACTGCACAGATGTACACACTGATCATTACTTGCACAGGTCCCCAAAGGCAAAGATAAATCCTGATAGCAGGGTAAACATGATAATTCCTTCCTGGTATGCATTCAAATTCCTTACATATTCAACTGCAAATTTTGTAAATGGTCCAACACTAGGTCTATAGCATTATTCAAATGAAGCATTTTGGGTAACATTAAACCATTTGCCTAACAAGCAACCAATAATCACACCACAATACCAATGCTTCGAGTAAAGGAAGATTTTATAATTTTTATCCATTATTGGTTGAATTTATGTTATATTAACTGTTGTTTTTTTCACAGAGGATGCATTTTCAGACAATCAAATTCAATCTGCTTTAATTCATAATGCACTGGAAGTTCTAGGTCTTTTGTCTTTTGCCATTGTGAGACCAAATTACTAACAAGATATTACAAAATGCCTTCTGTAAGGAAATTTTGATAAAGAATTTTTTTTTTTTTTTGGTCTTATCAAGTATTTTTCACCTACAAAAAAGCAACAAAAATGATTCCGAATAAATAAATGACTGGAAAGCAAGGAAACACTATTTCATTTACAATTTCAAGCAGAAAAAAATGAAGAAAAGTGACCGTTTAATAAACACCGTTGATAAACACTTAACAGACAAAAAATACTAAACTGAAGTAAATTTAACCAAGTTTTTTTCTAGTTTAACCTACATTTTCAAAAATTGGTCTGAATCCCCCATTTTTTAAGCTACTTCAAACAATCCTGTGCAATTCCATTATTTTTTTTTGAAATTCTGTCAACCACTTCTGTTCTGAATTGAAAGAAAATATCTGTTTTGGATAAGGAAAAACTGTTCATGGAACTTTTTTTTCACTACCCCCTTTAACACAGTAGGTCATTCAGTACAGTCAAAGGATATAGATCATTAAAAGAAGCAAACAAGAGTACACCTAAAATTACTATGGCATATATTTATTTTTCCCCACAAAGCTCATGTTTCCTTGCTTGGCAGTTAAATAAGACATTGGCATTGACCTACTAAAATAAAAGTCTTTCTTCATGCAAAAGTACAAAACTAGGGCAGCTACACCTAAATTCTGAGTTGAAATATAACCAAGTAACACTAACAGTTTTAATGCAGAACTACAGTAGGTTTTTTTTTTTTTTTGAAATATCCTATTCTTACTCACTAGAGAAGCAAGCAGGTTTCAAAATATATTTCTGTATTGACTTGCTAAGTGTCATATAGAATGTTATTTTCTCTGAAGGCAAAAACACCTTTTTAATAATTAGTCCACACTGTTTCTAGAAAAACATATCAACAAAAGATAACACAATTATTTTAAGTGTTTTTGTATTTTTGTTCATGAAGCATTTGATATTTTCTTATTATAATGTTGTATTTCAAAACATGTTAGAAAAAAAAGAAACTGAGGCACAAAATGGAAAACTGTCAAAAAAAAATTTTTGGATTTCAAAAAAGGCAAAAAACTGTTGAAGTTACTTTCTGGCTTTAAAAAACAATTGAAGATACTCAACTTTACTAAACCACATCAAAAAGACAAACAACTAAACCTGTAGTACCCGAAAATATTTCGACCACGATAATCTGACCTTTGAAATATAGTTCAACTAGAAAAGAGAGAGTGATTAAATGTAAGACAAAGATTTAGGAAAAACTTTAAGTCAGACCAAGGTTTTATAACATACATGTATGCTCACTTTCCTGCAGGAAAAACTGTTATCGGTCCAAAAACTGTCATCAGTCCAATTTTAATGATGATTAATGCATATCTTGTTTGTATCCTTATCACAGAAAAGAACAGTCCAAATAACACTTAACAAACAACTGTTATACATACTTCTGCCATAACTAACAACAAAGGCTTGATAAAGCAAAAGTGAAAGAAGGAGAATTCATTTTCACTCATGTCGGTGAAATAAAACTTACATAATAGGTGCCGATAGGGGGCAGGGGCTCCCCCGGACTCATACGCACCCAGCCATGATTCATCTATGGGTACAACATGTAATACAACAAATGTTAGTCATACTATACAAGCAGGGTAATAACTCTGACAGGGAGAGAAAAAAAAAAACTTTACATGGGTCCTAATCTTTTGTGTGAAACAGGTGTTTATAAGCTCAAGAAGTTCTAGTCCAAACATTGTAAAAAGAACGGAAAATATTATCCAGCACTTCAAACTTTGAAAATTCGAGGGCACTATATTTCTAAAAAAAATAAGCTTTTTTTCATTTTTCTTTGTAAAGCAGTATCATTTTTTCTTGAAAATAAATTCAAAATTCAAAGCTATACATTTCATTTTACCACCATGACTGTGTGAGTGTGTGATCAAAACATACTTATGGCTTGTACATCTCAAGCCATAAAGAAAACTACAGTGGCATAAACTACAATGAGTGACAATCCTTTGCCATACTAAGGTGACCAAAAAAAAAAACATTCAACCATGCCAAAAGTCTTTTACATAAGAAATGTATAAAATTAACACCATTTTTAACATGACTTGATCTGTTTCAGCTAATTGTGGTTTCTTAAGAACAGTGTTCGTACATGTTAAAACAATTGGCTGAAATGCTAACCCCCAACTCCCTCACCCATGCCCCACCCCTCCACCCCACTCCCCTAAAAAACAAAAACACACAAAATAATATTATTGAAGTTATTCAAAGCCAGACTTTAAGGAAAATAAAACAATAACTGAAACTAATCAAGTCATGGTAAAATTTAGTTACATATCTGAAAACTGATATTAGACATAAGTTAAACAACAGTTATTCCTTCATAGCATCAAAAGTATTTTTTCTATTGTCTACAAAGACATTAGAATTAGCAACATGTAATTCCCTTAAAATCTATGTAAATAACATGTTAACATTATAACTTAAGAAGACATAAGAAGGAAAAAATTATATTTGTCTTTTGTTACACCCAGTTTCATTTTTTCGTAGTGTTTCTGCTCTGACTTAATGCTAAGCCCACTAACAAATTTACAAGTACTAGAAACATTTTCTCAGTAACTTCTTACACTTAAATCATTTCGTTCTGTTCTGAAATAAAACACTGGTAGGACACAGCAAGCTGGAAAACAGAAGCTTAACTGATTAATAGCAAGCAATATGCACTTTGTCTTTTTTTTCATCATTTTCATACATTTACTATTTTCTAGTGGTGGGGAGAATGGTGGATGGGGTGGGGCTGAGGGGCAGGGAATAAATGCTCATTTTCAGGAGAGTACAGTTACTTACAGGAAACAAGTCATAAAACAAAACCATCTTACATATCAGCATCAATCAATGATGCTAGCCTGTTTACCCAGATTCACATAATTATGTAGATACAGTAATTGAATTCAATTCAAGTGAAATATTTTCAAAAATTGTAAATTGTAATATACTGGACAGAAAGTGCACAGCCTCAGATAGACAAAAATGAAATAGCAATGGCAAGGAAGCAAAGTGCACACCCTAAGAAATGATTTCATCAAATATTTGTTGTAAAATTCATGAAAAAATCTGTCTAGATAAAAATATACTATAAATCAAAAATTCACATTTTATTTGCAATTTATACCAAAACAGGGACGGATAAATCTTCCTATCAATCAGTTAAGCTTTGTATCTGCCTTCTTCTGTCCTCAAACTAAGGGTAGACCTACCATTCTTGTACTGTTTACCATCAGGCCTCCACTTCTTTCATCTCTTGTGATAGTTGGATTGTTCTGTTGTCCATATGCTCCCGATACTGGTCGCCCTGGGCCCCTAGTTCCAGCAGGTGCTGAGGCCTGGCGACCTCTTGATCCTGGTGGATACATTTCCTGTAAGAACGGAAGATGAACATTTTACATCAAAGTGACATCACATGTAAAAGTAAATTCATCCATATTAGGAGAAAAAAACTTATTTAAGTAAGTAAAAGAGACAGAAACGTATGTTGTATTTTCACTATCTCATAAAAAAAACAAAATAGCTCTGAAGCATGAGATTACTTCTCAAAACAATTTGAGAGCAAAAATCATTTTGGCAAGACCTGTTAGGAAAAATATATATATATTATATTGTACCTTCAATGTAAAAGTAAAGAAAAGGTTTGTTTCAAAAGGTTTAGAATGACCAGAAAATTCAAATAACAGAAGCATTATGCCTAACACAGCAAAACAGATCTCAGGTTAAAGCTAATGCTAGCCTATAGCCAATTCCTTTGTATAAGTGATAATGTTTCTTTTTTCTCTAGCATATGGCAAAGTAAAATATTCAATAACATATATATATGAGTGTTAAAAGAGGTAACTTCTGAGCTACTGGTTAAATGGATGGATGGATGGATGGATGGATGGATGGATGAATGAATGAATGAATGAATGAATGAATGAATGAATGAGCTACTGCTTAAAACTATGAATGACTGAATGAATGAACAAATGAATGAATGAATGAATGAATGGTCAAACAGACAAACAATTGATAATCATGAATATATATCCTTGTTTTCTTTACATTGGGTAAAAATCATTTGTTTGTCTAGGTTAGAGCTGATTACATACAAACTAACTTTCTAATTGCTAGGCAGAAGAACAACACTCTTGTACATGTAAAACAAGCCACAGGGATTTTCTTCCTAAACTCTGTTATCTTTTTAAGCATTTACACACCAACTATAGAAAACAATTTGTTCCAATTTTTATCGTACATCAGTGCATTAATATGATAATTATTTCTTACATTGTCTGACAAAAACTGCAGTACGCAAACTTTATATAAAAGAATTCTTTGACACACAAATTTCTGACAAATAATCACAAATTATTTCTACATAACTATTTGACAATATCGTAATTTTGTGTTGAATATAACTGTATCATCTGAAAGACAGTTTGCACAACAGCCTTTTAGCAATGGATAAATCAAAAACACACACCTAAAAATCGAGTAGACACAACAACAGAAAATCCCCAGACCTTGTTTTCAACTCACCTGATAAATGTGCTTATATGACAAAATGTTTGGACTAGTCTTAAGCAGATAGGTGATACGTTCCCTGTTCAGCAGAGTGGACACTCTCTGTATGACAAGATAGTGGGTACTTAAGTCACATGCAAGCTACGTGTGCACAATGAAACTAGTTCAGATACAGTACCAAAATATTTCATATAAATTAATAGTAAATTATCTTCCAGATTAGAAAATAGTTAATATCCTTTTTATGTCTTAAAACATTTTTTACAAAGCACCTTTTGAAATTACCATTCCATGAAAAATTCATGTGATTAGCATGCCATGTACATGTAAATTTCATTCCATATCCCAGTTCATGAAATTTCAAAAGAGTAAAACAGATTATGAAATTTCTATACCATGAAATGGTTAAAGTAAATATCAAGTCATAAGACTGTGTATATAATTTCCATGCTGAGTTACATATTTTTGTCTTTCAAATATTAAGCAAACCTGACCTTTTACACCCCTTTTTCATGAGAAGTGCAGAAAGAAGGTTTCAGGTATTCAAGGGGTCTTGCAAAATATTATGATTGGTAAAAGAAGGAAACATTTGAAATAAACCTATCTGAACTAGTTTCAGTGCCCCTTTTGTGCAAGAAAAGTTTAGACGTGAAATCAAGTAAATGACCATATGAACGTATTTAACTGTGCGATTCAAAAAAAGGAACATGCAAATCTCAGATTTAAAAAGAAAATCTACTGAACTTTTTAAAAGCATAAAATATTTAATTATAAAGTGTGCAAGATTTTCTGGAAATCCTTGCTACTGTTTGAAAATCTTTCTTTTCTCAGATTTTTTATTATGAAAGTAAATTTAACAAAATATTTTTTTATCAATGCATCAATACACAATGATGGTCATTTACAAGACTTTTACAGGAAAGATTAGTTTCTACTACAAGCTTAATGTTAAAGAAGTAAGTAAAAGGAACTCAGTAAAAAGGAGCTGTTATTTTTTATACAACAATTCCTTTCCTGGCTAACAATAGCAAAAATTTCCATCCCAAGCAAAGGATTATAAATGTCAATGACAAATTTACTACCTACCCCCATATTTTCATTAGTTTTCTGTCTCATATACGTTCTCTGTTTTGTGACAGGTGCCGAGGGAGGGGCATGATCCTTTGTTGTTCTACCGAACGCTACTGCTGAAATAAATCATTTTCTTAATTTGTGACCATATTTTTATAAATGCCCCTATTGCTTATTAGTTCCATTCCTAAGACACTAGTTTAAACCTTAGTGGAAATTTAAATAACAGAAAAATCACATTTTGACAAAAAATATACTGATAAAAGTTTTGCTTACAACCCATAATGTGAATCTCTTCACATGCATACAAGAATAATTTTCAGTCAAAAGCTTGAACTATATTCTTTGTATTTTCCATGTAATATCAAACCATTTTACCAAGAGCTATGACTTTTATATTCAAATGTACTGGTAATCTCTAATCAGAATGAGAATATTCTGTAAACATCATGAAACAATATGTACCATGGCTAGCTGAGAAAGATGATTGATGCTGTGCTCTGGGTGGGGGCGTGTCCAAGTCTTGCCTCTCATATCGCTGATGCAACTGTTGTTGTTGTTGACTACCGTAGTGACCGTGTGGTTCCCCAGGTGGCTCTTCTTCCTCTTCTTCATAATCAGGGGGCGTGGCCTCACGAGCCTGCTGGGCTATATGCTGTGCACTTCGCAATTCCTGACGTTTTCTCCGTCGCTCGGCCTTCTTCTGCATTATCATCTATAAAAAACAACATTTTTTTTTCATTTACATGATTAGCTGAAACATGCCAAAAACATAAACTGTTATCTTAAGTACACTTAAAGTTTCGTGAATAAAGTCGGCTCATGATAAAATACTTGCTGGTACTGCTTTTAAGATATTATACACTTGATATATCTTTGTCTTATCCATTTTTTAAATAACAGTCACCCCTATGTACAACGTACAATTTCTTTTAAAATGTATGACAGACTGGATCACTTTAAAAACATAGTTTTGCCAGGTTTGAAATTTTACCTCGTATAGTTTTGTTCTATACTCATCTACAGTAAGCTGAACATCATCTGATAATGGTGGCACAACATCGTAGTTCAGACTGATCTCTTCTTTTGGATTGTGAAAACGCGACACATACGGATGCCTAAGCGCCTCATCTGCCGTGATACGCTTATCAGGGTTAAACTGTAGCAATTTTCTACACAGATCTATTGCATCTTTTGGTGCATCTTCCATCAAATCTTCCATAGTCTTCTTTGGTCTGAAATGTACAGAAATATTCATTTTAAGTAACTTCTTGCATCAAATAGTGTCTCGAAATGCACGCAAGTAAAAGGAATATTTACACTGAAAATCACACAGAAGTAACAGCAAGATTTAGAATTATAGATAAAAACTTACCAGGTAGTCTGAGCTACCAGTGATTTATTCATGAAACCGAACATATCTACCTTACACACATATATTTAAAAAAATAAAATCATCAAAAAAATCGAAGATTGTTTCCTATTGATGTATCTTTCAAATGTATATATATGATTCTGTATTCTCAAAATTTCAAGGAGAAACAACATAAAGATTGAAAAAAGTGTCATGTACAATCAAACTGTGATCAAACGATCACAACAGAATGAATTGAAAGTCTCAACTGAGATTTTTTTTTTTAAATGATTTTTTTTAAATTTTATTTTTCAATCTGTACATAAAAACATCCAAATCAATACAGATTGTCAAATAATATTTCAAAACAGAAAATGTCACTCTACAATACCATTTTCTATAACTATTGAGTTATATGTCTACATATAAGATTTTAGAATAAAAGTTTTATGCATAGAAATGGACAGAAAGGGTTCTAGAAGAAAGTGATCAAAAGATACAGGTAGGGCAAGAGTAAGGAAAGAAAGAAAGAAAGAAAGAAAGAAAAAAAAGAAAGAAAGAAAGAAAGAACAAAAACAAATCATGTCCCCATGGAAAAAGAAATAAAAATGATAAGATTAAAAAAAAATCGAAGATTGTTTCCTATTTATGTATCTATTAGAAATGTATATATATCTGATTCTTGTTTAGGCTGTATCCTCAAAATTTTAAGGAGAAACATCTCTGTAAATCCCTGTTATGCTGTTCTTCTGACAGGTGAAAGATGATTTGAAAAAAAGACATTTCAGAACTAAAGTGCAATAGTTCCGATAGGACAGGTAAGAAGTATTTGAGTTATATTTTTGTTTCAGCTAGTGTTATGTACTTACTTGGAACCAGCCTTATCTAATACTGATGAGCCATAGGCTGACCTTATACTGGCTATGTCTGAAAATACAAATTAAGAAATTTTATGTAAAACACTATCATAAAACAACCTTAAATACCACAAAATTTTCCTTATTCTTGGTAGTTTAAAAAGATCAAAAGTAATAAATTTACTTTTAACAACTTTATCCAACAACAGAGATTTTTGCATACTTTTTTAATTTTTTTTTTACTGCAATTGGTATGATTATATTATCTGTTTTTGTTGCATTTTTCTCTAAACATTCTTCTAATATATGTTTTCTATCAAGTAAATCATTTTAACCCCCTATATAACTCCTAAAAACATCCCACCATACTGTTGAAAAAGGTCAATATCTTACCTTCTTTTGTTGGTCTGGGTATTGTTGCCATGATTTTCTCTATCTGATTAATGGTTGATGATCCAGGAAATAATGGTTTACCAATCAACATTTCTGCTAAAATACAACCTAAGCTCCACATATCTACACCTTTGGTATACCTGAAATAGAAAAGCATAAGCATATTCACATAGGTTTTCTTAGAAGTATGGGCATCTGACATTTTATTCCAAAATTATTCTCTATACAGTCAACAGAATTAGCTTACATGACAGAATGTACTTGATAATTTAGGCTTTGGTAAAAGCCAAAACTCGGTTATGAACATTAGAGTCAAGATTACATGAATTAAGTCAAATGTGTTGATGAACCGTGTCAAACAAGAGCCATGTTACACATGGTTAACCCCCCCGCTGGGAAGAAGCTACCTGAAGGTTGTACTTTCAAACACTCAATGTAATAATGTTTGAAGAAAATCCCACAAAAAATAGACAAGGTAGAAATATTGTTCTTGCAAACTGCACTTCCTACCAATGTGCTATGTCAGTGTATTAAGTTTGAAGAAAATCGCTCAAGCACTTTTGGAGTTATGCTTCGGACTAAGTTTTTCAATTAAATCTGATAAAGGGGAATAATTCTAAAAGTAGGCAAGGTAGAGTTATTATTCTTTCACACTGCACCTCCTCCAAATGTGCTCTTTCAGTATAGGAAGTTTGAAGAAAATCACTCAAGTACTTTTGGAGTTATGCTCCGGACAAAACTGGAACGGACGGACACATGGACGGACAGAGACCATTTCTAAAATCCCCTTCACCTTTGGCGGGGGGATAATAAGTTCAAGAATTCAAGAATTAGATATACATGTATATGCTGGGATTTTTAAAATGTAAACAAGTAAATCTCATAAAGGGGAATAACTCTAAAAAATAGGCAAGGTAGAGTTATTCGACTAGCACACTGCAATACCTACCAATGTGCTCTGTGAGTGTATGAAATTTGAATAAAATCCCTCAAGTAGTTTTGGAGTTATGCTCCGGACAAAATTTATCAAGTAATTCTGATAAAGGGGAAATTACTCTAAAAATAGGCAAGGTAGAGTTACTATTCTTGCACACTGCACTACCTACCAATGTGCTCTGTCAGTGTATGAAGTTTGAATAAAATCCCTCAAGTAGTTTTAGAGTTATGCTCCGGACAAAATTTATCAAGTAATTCTGATAAAGGGGAAATTACTCTAAAAATAGGCAAGGTAGAGTTATTGCACTTGCACACTGCACTCCCTACCAATGTGCTCTGTCAGTGTATGAAGTTTGAATGAAATCCCTCAAGTAGTTTTGGAGTTATGCTCCAGACAAAATTTATCAAGTAATTCTGATAAAGGGGAGTTACTCTAAAAATAGGCAAGGTAGAGTTATTGGACTTGCACACTGCAATACCTAATAATGTGCTCTGTCAGTGTATGAAGTTTGAATAAAATCCCTCTGGCAGTTTTGGAGTTATGCTGTGGACAAAATTTATCAAGTAAATTTGATAAAGCGGAATAACTCTAAAAAAAGGCAAGGCAGAGTTATTGCACTTTCACACTGCACTACCTACCAATGTGCTCTGTCAGTGTATGAAGTTTGAATAAAATCCCTCAAGTAGTTTTGGAGTTATGCTCCGGACAAAATTGTTTCGCACGGACGCACAGACGCACGGACGAAGGGCATTCCTAATATCCCCTCCGCCTTTGGGGGGGGGGATAAATAAAGGTCTAAATGAACAATTGATGACAGAAGTTGAGGTTTGAGGATATCCACAAATGTTTGATAATTAAAGCTATGTTTTCAAAGGTCAGTTCAAAGGTCACAAAGTTTATGCTTAGCCTAGTTAAACAATGTTCAAACAGGTACTGTATAAGTAGTAAAGTTCGTGACATGGAAATGTTCACGATTTTTCGCCAATTCATATAGACTGCAAAAAATGTCAGCCAGCATAAATGGGTATATTTCTACCCATGCACCGTGTAGTTGTACTTGTAATTTCTTTTAAGAACTTGTATTTTCTTATTCATTGAATTGTATAAATATGCAAGTGAACCTAGAAAGGATAAAACTAAAATAGGAAGCATTTTGAAAAAGTTTTTTTCGATCACCATCATGTGACATTCTTGGTAATTAGAGTGAAGTAACTGTTGCCTGGTTTAGAAATATACAGATTCAGAAACTATTTACCATTAACTTGATGTTGTCTTCACACCTAATAAAGTCGTTTATAGCCAGGTATGCTACAAAGCGATGCAATGTGTAATAATAAAAGGAAATCACCCAACTGAATGCCAGTTTATCACGAAACAAAGGAAGGTGAACAAAACAAATTTTGACTGTTTAGACATATAATTGTTTACAACTCATACAATAGAATATAATGTTATTGTGTTAAATTTGCTGCTATCTATATATCAAAATAGTGATAATCACACATTTACAGTGCAAACATCAGCAGACTATGCTTAACCGAATATTACAAAGAAAACTGATGCAATCAGAAACTTATGCATGATAACTGCAGTGAAGTGGTTTATTCCATGTATATTTATTACAGATACTAATTTCAGAGACTTCTTTGGCAAATGATTTTATTGGTGTGCAGATTTTAAGCAGTCAATGATTTGGAATTAGAGAACATTTCCTCCTGCGAATCTTCTGAAAAGTTCTGAAATTGTGATTTTGCAAACATTTTGATGTGCGATAATATCTATAATGAATTCCACTTTTATAGTATTTAAACTGGGGTGAGAAATAAGATTTTCAGGAATTTCAGTGCTTACCACAAAACATAACAAAATATGCTCTTCTCAAAACAGGCTGTGAGAGGCGGGAAGAACCAGAACCTTTATGGAAATGAAATACCCTCATATGGATTTTTTGGGGAACTCTGTCCATGTTCTCCTATACTTATCAAGTTTTTGTACTTTAGCAATCAGAACAAACGTTTAAGAAAATCTTACCTGTGAGACGCTAACAATATTTCTGGTGCCCTGTACCATCGTGTGGCTACATATTCTGTTAGATTTGGATCACCAGTTTCAGAATCTATACTAATTTGAGAGAGAGATCTTGCAAGTCCAAAATCACAGACTTTAACCATGCACTCACTATCTAAGAGGATGTTTGAAGGCTGAAATGAAATAATGGCACAGATTGATAAGATTGGTTTCTTCATGTAGTAATTTTACTGAATTCTTACATGGACATTAGTCCATTGTCATTGGTTCAACTGTGTCTTTTCTTTCAGTTCATATACTTCCTTTGCCAGAAATGGTTCCTTAAGCTCACATCTCAGTTCTCAATAACTAACAGCCAAAATCCCTCAAAAGCTTGAATATTCCTTTTATTGTTATATCTATTAATGCATTTGATTGCCTCACTATAGTGTTTAACTCCTGTTTTAGTATCCTGTTCTTGTTCCATTTCACACCATTGATCAGAAATACACTTTAAATGTTTATTCATCCCTAAAGTTCCTGAGACTCAATCCACTTTGCAAATGACTGGAAGGCATCTGAAGATGATTGACCAATGTTAACCAATTCAGTCAAGACATATTTTAACTGTTTCCTTACCTTTTGATCTCTGTGTATAACGTTCCCTGAGTGTAAATATTTGGTGGCCCTGAACAACTGATACATGATATATCGTTTGTGTACATCTTTTAATATATTTCCTCTCTTGATAACATTGTGCAGATCTGTTTCTATAATTAGAAATGGTGCAAGAGTAAAAGACCTGAAGGTCATATGTTTTAAAGGTCGCTTAATACAATATATTAATAGTCTTTTAAAACCAGATTTTAAAAAGCTAGCCATGAATAACTATTTTGTAATTCAATATAATTTTCTTTGCTTTAAATCTGATGCCCTAGTTCATATCAAAATATTCTGAATTTAATTAGGATAGAAGGATAAACTTCCATCTATAACTTGACAAGAGAAAAACAGAAAACAATACCCTAATGAAGAAAGGTTGTATCTGTTATCTATTTGAAGAAGCACTGGCAACCTTTCTGTACTTGGGGCATGAAAAGCATAAGCTCTCAAAAGTACATGTAAATATGAGCCAATAACTGCATATCAATATGTTTTACACTGTATTTACTATGCAACAACGAAAAGGCAGTCTTACCCATGAATTCAAACACAAGATAAATGTCTTTGTCATTTTCAGCTTTGATCACATTATGCAACTTTATTATATTTGGATGATCACCAAAATCCTGGAGAAACATAATTTCTCTGAATGTTCTTTGTGCATCAGTCTGGTTTCTGAATGCATCAAATATTTTCTTGACAGCAACCACCTCTCCAGTTCTTCTGTCAATTGCCTTCCACACAATGCCATAGGCCTGAAATAAGAGAAAAATGTTGGTAAGCTAAGCTTCACTTTAAGCTGACCAAGAATTTTCAGTAAAGTAACTGTAGAGCTAAAATTCATCACTACACTTCCTTGTTTATGGATTATTTTTTTTTATCAAGAAAACTATTTGTCTGTTTTGCACATAAAGGATCTAAGTTTAATTTTACTTGTAGCTATTTGATTTTTCCAGGTAACATAATTTAGCAAATAATTTCATATACCTAGAGTCCACTTCCACACGCAACTGATTTAAACATAAAGGGCAAGACCTACAGCAGTCAGACTCAAACTTAGTTGAAGCTATGTAAGGAGATAATTAGAAACGTTACATTCTTCACTATCAAACAGAAATAACAACATTCTGAACATACATTGTAAGTTATTTTGACTATATGTAGATGATCAGTATAGAAAATTTATCCATGCAGATCTGGATGTGTACATTGCAGGGCCTTTCAGCTTTAACACAACAAGAGAGAGATTTTTTTAAACAGTATCTAGTCTCACTCTAAGAAAACTCTCCTCAAGGTGTCAACACTATCACTATCATCCAGTTTGCTCCAGATTATCCTATATCCCGTCGCGTTATAATCAAGTGTGATTGCGCCGACGTATGATGTAGATCTAAGTTTTAGGGGGAAAAAGACTGTTTGAAGATAATTAAAGATTTGCACTTAATAATTGTGTAACTTTTGCTATTATTTACTGACTGTCTTTCAATCATATTGTCACATGTACAGTCATGAAACATTTAGTGGCGATTCTTTGCTTTTTGGCAATAAAATAGCAATTTGAAAGACCCTGATTAGTTTCAATGTTTGACATTTTATAGTTGTTCATGTTTTGTTTTTTACTGTCTTGCTTACGTTGCGAGACTGGAAACTATTTACATTTAAACTATGGCTATGTATCTTCTTCCTAACATAAGTACATCTGCCAAATGAGCAAATTAATGAATTATATATAGACTACAACAAATCAATTAATCTTTAAGTTCAATCAGTGCATTTGCAATTACGGTGGTTTGAATTTCTGTTATTCAAATGCTTGACAAATCAACATACGGAACAATCATATATTCTATAAGTATAATACATTCTTTTATTTGAACCATTTATAATGTCCGACCAAATCGGCATGATTTGATGTTGTTATCTTTGGATTCGTGCACGAACACATCGATTTCCACATCGATAATTCCTATCTGAAATAAAGAATAACCCGATTGTTTTCATTCTTGTATTTTAAAAGTTAAATTATACTTACGCCTTTTCCCAGCCTTTTCTTAATTTCATATTTCTTTGTGATATGTGGTTCAACTTCAGACGTGCTCATTTTGACAGTTTTTCATTCTAAGGTGACAGCCATTGAACCTGATAACAAATTCCTAATTGTGATTACAATCAATCAAATAGTACTGTTATATCAAAGGTATTGTCTTCTACTTGCTCTCAAAAGTAAAGAAAAACATTCAATACAACAGCTTTTTAATTTAAATTGTAATCAATATAAAGAAAATAAGATAAATCACGGACGAATTTAGAAAATAAAGATATTTCGTGCATGAATAATTTACTGGAACTACTTTTAGTGCCACAACAAAAACGTCATCGAAATATGTGCATTTATGCGTTGTTGCCATGGCTTCAATCAAAAGGTCAAAGGGTGACCCGGAAATAAAGTCATCTCGCACCGGAAACGAGTTTGTTATGATGTTATATGATTTCGCGAAGCATGGTATTTTTTCTGAAAAAAAAATCAAATTTCTATCATATGGTTCAAAGAAAATGTCAGAAGGAGAAACCCTTCAGAGCTCAGGTGAATGTTTTTCCCCTCTTTTGTTGGTCAATTATTTTCCTTCAATTATTCCCAAGGTATCTCTCCCTTGCCAGAGAACGGGAAGCTTCATACACAACCAAATTATGGATAAGGTACTCAATCGACAGTTTAAGTCAGTTTTTACCCAAATGTCTCCGTTACATCTATGTCAACTTTGTATGATAAAGGTTCAAAATCTATGTGACAATCATCTGCCCCAACCGCAACAGTGCTTTTACCCTAAAATGCCACAGGTCACCGTCAGTGTCCAAGGGGTCTAAAAGTTGTTGTCAGCGTTAAAAACTGACAAAGCTTTCGGCCCAGACAACCTTACACTGATCCTACTAAAAAACCTTAGCGTCCAGATAGCACCCATTATCACCAAATTATTTAAAAAATCCCTTGACACTGGCACCATCCCTGACAACTGGACTAAAGCCAACCTTCCCTGGGATAAAAAGGGGATAAAAGTAACCCTGCAAATTACAGGCCCATCTCTCTTACATGCATTCTTTGCAAAATGCTTGAACATGTAGCAAACCAACATCACAGAAGATTTTCAGATCATTAACATTCTATACGATCTACAACACGGTTTCAGGGATAAAAGGTCATGCGAAACACAGCTTCTTCAACTAATTGAAGACCTGTCAAGAAACTTGATTCATTGTCAACAAACAGACTTAATTCTTCTAGATTTTTCAAAAGCTTATGATAAAGTTAACCATCTTAAGCTCCTTTTCAAACTCATCAACATGGTGTTCAGGGCAACACTTTACAATGGGTCAAATCGTTCCTGGTAGATGGGGAAACTTTAGATGAGGTCCCACTCACTTCTGGGGTACCCCAAGGTTCAGTGCTAGGCCCCCTACTTTTCTTACTTTACATAAATGACCTGCCTGAAAACAAAGTTACACAAGTCCGGTTATTTGCAGTTAACACTTTTTTTTACATCACAGTTAATAACACTGACCAACAAAATACTCTGCAAAGAGAGGATGTGGTCCAGTGGTAACATGCTGGACTGGTAAACCAGGGGTCGCGAGTTCGATCCCTTGTTCCTCCACTAACATGACTAATAGTCTTTCGGATGAGACGTTAAACCGAGGTCCCATGTATCAGTGTATGCAGATACTCTGCAACAAGATCTTGAAAGGCCAAAACCTAGAAACTGTAAGTGATGCAAAATACCTAGGCGTAACAATATCCTCCAATCTCAACTGGAACAAACATGTCAATAAGGTTACCTCCAAAGCAAGCCAAACTCTTAATTTCCTCAAAAGAAACATACCTTCCAAAAGTGCAGAAGTTAGAGAATTTGCTTACAAAACCCTAGTTAGACCTCAACTAGAGTACTCTAGTTCTGTCTGGAGTCCATGTATACACAACACAATATTCATAAAATTGAAATGGTTCAGCTTAGAGCTGCAAGATGGGTCACAAATGACTACTCTTGTACAGCAGTGTCTCACAAATGATAGTCTGGGGTGGCGTTCGCTTCAGGACAGGAGATATGATGCCTGTCTTTTGTTCTATAAGATAGTCCATGGACTGGTTGCAGTGCCAGTGCCCTCTTATATTACCCCCACTCTCGTTTCACCAGACAATTGCAACCCCTTTCTTATAGGCAAATCCAAACTCTATGTAATTACTATAAATATTCTTTTTTTCCAGCAACAATAATTCTTTGGAATGCTTTACCAGCAAATATTGTACAGGTCCCTACCCTGGAACAATTTAGACAGGGTTTGACCAAACTAACTTAAGTTATTAGTACATGTATGAAGAATGATGTTTCTAACATCTCTTAAACTGTACACTCTTTTTAACTAACACTATCAGCTTTGTTTTCACACCTTGCAAATACATAATTATGTATTACTTTATTATTCTTCTGTACATTTCTTCTTTTAATTTTCTCGCACAGACGCACACCTGCACGTAATACTCTAGAGAGGGTGATGCAGTATGAATAGATAGATAGATAGATTCATTTTAAATTGTGAATTTTGTTAAGGAAGCAGTCCGAGAGTAAATGCCAAATTTATTCATATTAAGAAAGGGGGTCAAAAAGGCTTAGAATCAAAAAAGCCCAATACCATGACAGCCTGGTTCAAAATGGCCCACATTGTAATGTTTACAGGATTAGTTGAAGGAGTTTAAACTTAATGTTAAACAAAAGATAAAACATGCTTGTTATTTATTTATTGAACATAGTTACATTAAACAGTGTAAGTTGTTTGCAAAATGAGCATAATTATGCAATGCATGTGTATCTGAAAATCAGCTAAATACATGTCAGTACTAACAATAACATTTACATTTATATACAATGATGAAAAGTAAATTTATATACATGTATTAACAACAAAATAAACGTTTATAAAACAGAAACAAAACAAGAAAAAGTTTTACACAGACATCAAAGAGAACACATTAATTATCACCTGATTAATGCCAATTAGTGAATTTTTTGTTTGTTTGTAACAATAACATTTTCTTTGCCACTTTGTGAATAACCTACCTATAATGTGTACCTAAAAAAAAGTTGTTTTTATACAATGTGGGCCTTTCTGGTAGTGAGTGGTTCTGGCCTGATACCATTCATAAATGGCCTCGCTGTTGGGTTAGCTCTTTCATGACATGGTTAGAGTGTCTAGAATGTTTGCTAGTTTAGCAATGTGATCTCTGGTTAGTACTTGGATGGGCGTCCGAAACTGAAAGTTGATCAATCATTGGCAAAGCTTATAAAAAAGCAATTTTATAAATGACACTATAGAATTCAGTGATTAACCTAAACTCTGATGCTAGTCACATTTAATAGTTGTTGACATGTGTAATCTTCTTTTGTAACATTTATTTATTGATGTGTGAATGATTCCTAAAATGCTAAATGATATACATGTATACTGTAATAAAGTCCAAAAGAAGAAGTCCTCAGAGCATTTTAGTTCCTGATATTTTAGGGCATCTTTGGATAAAAGTATAATCAAATCTACCGACTAGATGTGAAATGTACTGAATGAATTTATTTGTACCAAGATCTACTGGTGAAGACCAATAGTAGTTCACATTTTTTATTAAAAACTTAATTGGCGGATACATTTAGACTTCATCACTACATTTTGGCTTCCTGATTGGGTGCATCTTGACTTTTGTAGGTTTGTTGTTGTTTCAGTAGCATCTTCCACATATCGATTATCCTTGTTCGAGAACAGGTTTACAAATTAATTTAGAGCTCAGCTGTGGAGTATTTAAAATGTGTTACAATAAGCTATTACAAACATTCACCAATATCAGTATCACTGCTGTGTAGATGACCATCTGTAGTTACCAGAGACCCTTAATATATAAATGCATGTTTCATACTTAAATACTAAATCTAGGGTTGTAGCAATACAATTTGTTTACAAGCTCTCTGTCCATATGATTGTTTTAAGATACATAGACCAAGAAAAATAGGTCAGTTAATGTTAACATCCTTTTTGCAGACATTTAGAATGTATATACAAAATGTTATGAATTTTGGCCCAAAATGAAGGGTATTGTAGGTTTGTAGTTAAACTTTTTTGAAGCAATCTTAAGAAATATTTAGTAAATTTTGTGCATGGCCATATCTCCATTCACGTCAAATTAAAAAAATTTGAGGAATTTTGCAACAAGGTACTTTTTTTGTTGCATTTTCATATTGATTGCAAACCTGAATTTACTGAAATTATTAAATGTTGTTAAAGAAGTAATGACTGCACCAAAACAAGAGTTAGTATGATGTTACATTTATTTTCTCCCCTTACAAACATTACAGACACAGAGGTGGTTTAAAGGGCAAACACTTTTTAAGAAATTAACATAAAAATCAATGTATTCATTTTTTTTTTATTTCACATATTTCAGGAAATATTCATGTAGTGCTGGATGAAAGAAACAGTAAAATTCGTGGAAAGTTTCGTCGTCTAGCAAGACATGTTTCAGGTGAAGGGTTTGATGTGCCAGAGGAAAATAAAGTTATATTCGTATATGACAAACATTTTCATGTGGGCCAGTTGAGTTTCTCTTTACCAGACTTATCTTTAACAGAACCGGGAATGTCTTTTGACTCTGAATATTATCCACAGATATCATTTTTGTTTGTGCATCAGGACTACCAGGGTTGTGGGCTTGGAAGATTAATGTTGAATCAAGCTTTAAAAATCATAGAGAGCCACTGTGACACACGACCAGTAAGACTTCAAAGTGCCATTGGTGCTGTTCCATTTTTCGAGAAATGTGGTTTCAGAATTGTGAGTGAGCCCATTCATTGTTTCCACAGTGGATCAAAACTGTTTAAAACACTTGTTAATATGGAATTATATTTAACACAGGACAGTGGAAAGCTTGATGTTTTGTGTGGACAATATCAAAAAGAGCTTCAGGTTGGAAATTCATGAAGAGAAGGAAAAAAGAGAAGGGCCAGTTGAGTTTCTCACTACCGGACTTATCAAGAACCGGGAATGTCTTTTGACTGAATATTATCCACAGAATGATATCATAGATGTTTGACTACCAGGGTTGTGTGTTTTTCTCAGCCATGCTTCAATTTTTCAGACATTTCTAATCTACTCTATTGCACTGACCATTCTGTTTGAAATGAAGATATATTCATTATGTGGATCTTTTATGTAAAACATATGGTTCATCGTGTAGAAAACCTAGGTTTACTCCCCAGGTAGGTGACATGAGGTGTGTCCTCTTCATACATTCCAGACAGAGATTGGCTTTTGTCCTCTTTTTATAAATAGATGTATAGCATTGATAAAGGAATGTTAGGATTAACCCTGAACCTGCTGAATTTTTGTAATGAATTTGCCCAGCTTTGAATTTGGAACTGTCCATTCAAAGTTTAATGGATTTGAATATCAAAATACAAAAATGGAGCTACCAACAGTATAGAGCCTGGTCAGACTGCACGGATGTGCAGGCTGGCCTGGCTCTATACTGGTGGCAAAGGCTAATCACTTTCGGTTCCAGCAGGTTAAGGGTTAAAGATTTCATATGAAAGAATGTGGGTAATGTTAGAACAGAACTGACTCCAGGACTATCTGTTAAATATAATTACAATATTTGTGATGGATGTATTCCAAGCAAACTTAGTTCCATAACACTGTCTTATAAAGGCTAAAAATACAGAGTGTTTAATCTCCCTTCTATCATAGCTTAGCACGTGAGCATTTTGGTACTGATTTGATGTACAGTATTAGACATGTATGCTATTTGTCAATAACCCTTGAAATACAGTTGTGTATTGACATTTGACATGAAATCTGTACAAATTATATATACATTAATTGTCTTTGATGAAATTAAGAAATTATATTGGCTGTTGTCTCTAAATGAATTTTCTGTCATTATCAATAATTAATAATAAAGAGAAAAATATTCTTGTTAAGCATTTATTATAATTATAAAGTAATTTATACTATTTAAGATAATTTATAATAATTCAGTTGATAAGTTACTTCCATATGTGAATACAATACAACATTATTATGCCTTTTGGCTTAACTTGAGCAGATTTGAAAGGGTGTATATTTATAGAATCATTATGTCTCAGTTTTGTAGACCTATTTTGCTATGAAAATAAGAAAATAAATTCTGTTATCAATATTTGGTTACTTTTTAATAGTTTTTTCAAAGGAATAGCAAATAATAATGAGTAAACTTCTTTTGACTGTTCAAATAGTGTTACAGAAAGATAACTTGTAGTTTTCATTATTCAGTATTAATACTGTTATATAGACGAAACAGAATTGTTTTAAACTTTTTATTTATTTACAGACACTTTCACTTTGTGTTATAATGAATTTGTATTTATGAATTATATGATAAAAATTGATTTATAAAGATAATTTATAAGACAAGAAAAAATAGATTTTTGTGGTATTCCATTGTTAGCTGACACTTCCAAGGCAATGGTTTTGTTTTAACTTCACTCACTTTCTTAGTTAATTAGGCAATTTGGACTTACAGCTCAAAATATCCAAATGGTTGAATCCATGTGCTTAGGTCAAAACAATAAAACTTAAGGTCTTAAAGCTAAATTTGTCCAGGTCCATTTCGCCTATCGTCTTGCAAAGTTTGTGGGCCTAGCCAGAATTTCACAAGCCACAGGCTTATTTCACAGACTGGTACTAACCCATTGCCTACACAATGTTACAAAAAGAGTATGAAATGTTTTATCATTTTATTTATTTCTATTAGAACAGTGACTTAATAATATACCATAAACATGTAAGTGCATTAAATGTTAGAAATATTTCTATTGTGCATTTATCTCACAACACTTAAGTGTTATTAAAATGTTCTGTATAAGACAAAGTTTTTAGAATAATTGGGACATTCCAGTAGGTGTGTAGACTTTATTAATGTTTATGAGACAAACAGTTCTTTTTTTAATAATATTAGTTTTACAATACCTTCTTCTTGTATATATACAAAATATTTATTTACCTTTGCATGTACATCATGCGTCAAGCCATTTCTAGAAGTCTGTGAAAATACGAGAGGTTATTTCCAGAGTTAATGAAATAATTTTACATGCAGAACTGTGACTACTTTTTCCCATCTTATATAGTGAATCTCCTTTTGACTACATTTTGTTATCTAATAAAGTGATTTTCATTGTGACTACTTTTTGCCATCTGGTAAAGTAAATTTCTTCATGACTACTGATAAAGTGATTTTCTTTGTGACTACTTTTTGCCATCTGATAAAGTGAATCTCCTTTTGAATACATTTTGTTATCTAATAAAAAGATTTTCATTGTGACTTCTTTTTGTCATCTGAAAAAGTAAGTTTCTTCATGACTACTGATAAAGTGATTTTCCTTGTGACTACTTTTTGCCATCTGATAAAGTGCATTTCTTCATGACTACTGATAAAGTGATTTTCTTTGTGACTACTTTTTGCCATCTGATAAAGTGAATCTCCTTTTGACTACATTTTGTTATCTAATAAAGTGATTTTCATTGTCACTACTTTTTGCCATCTGGTAAAGTAAATTTCTTCATGACTACTGATAAAGTGATTTTCCTTGTGACTACTTTTTGCCATCTGATATAGTGAATTTCTTCACAACAACTGATAAAGTGATTTTCATTGTGACCACTTTTTGCCATCTGATAAAGTGAATCTCCTTTTGACTACATTTTGTTATCTTATAAAGAGATTTTCCTTGTGACTACTTTTTGCAATCTGATAAAGTAAATTTCTTCATGACCACTGATAAAGTGATTTTCCTTGTGACTACTTTTTGCCATCTGATAAAGTAAATTTCTTCATGACCACTGATAAAGTGATTTTCTTTGTGACTACTTTTTGCCATCTGATATAGTGAATTTCTTAGTGACTACATTTTGTTATCTAATAAAATGATTTTCACTGTGACCACTTTTTGATAGCTGATAAGGTAAATTTCATAGTGACTACTTTTTCCATCTGATGTAGTGATTTTCTTTGTAAAGTAACTGTTTTTGGCTCAAGACATGACTGTCAAACAGCCAGGTTGTGTTCATCAGTTAGTGTACAACTTTTTATATTATTTTGTTAATAGTTGTTTATTGTCCGATAATTTACATTTTAAAATGTTTACTTTTTTTACAAAGTCAGAAATTGTGTCCAAGATTGCAGTGTAAACTCTGCCCCATTTATGGAAGAAAATCTGTCAAGATATGTTCATGATTTCAATGTAAAGTATGCCCCTCTTTGGAAGGGAATCATTCAAGATGCGTTTATGATTGCAATATATATTATGTCCCTTTACTGAATAAAAGTATCAAGATGTGTTCATGATTACCTTTACAATTTTGCAAGATTGTGTTCAAGATATTGTTATTATATCATAGATTTGTATATTATTTTGTTATTTTGTACAGTTGTGTTCATGATGTTGTCTTCATATAAACAGTTCGTGTCCAAAAAAAAATGTATACATGTAAGATAAAAATAATTGTGTATATACATTTTTAAAAGAATATGTTATGTTATTTTACAGTTTATATTTATGAAAAAACCAGCATTTTTTTTTTAATTTTTCAATATGAGCGCTTTTCTTTGTGTTAATATTTATCATGGCTTGTCCAGACAAAGACCTTAAATTATGTATTTGGTTAGCCTAAACACTGCCAAGATTTGAGCAAACTGTAAGTAAGCTAAAGGGTTCAAAGTGTCCTAACAAGAAGACATAGTTCAGGTATATGTAAGAAAGGCCATCAAGTATACAGACATAAAAACGCAGTTACACTGACCGTTTCTGTCAATCTATTTGAGTTCATGTTTCGTTGGTACCAGCTGTCCATATGAACGGCGCCCCTGCAGAATTTATTTTGGGTTGTTTGTGATAGTTCAAGATAAAGAAAGCACCCCATTCCAGAGAAACCCTTTTTTTCCCTAGCTTAGTATATACTATATAGCAATAATACATGGGACCTCGGTTTCACGTGCCCTCCGGAAGACAATTAGTAATGTTAGTGAAAGAGTGGGGGATCCAGCGCATTACCTCTGGAACAAAGATCTGCCCCTAAGCTGACTGATGGATAACTACTAGTATATACTACCAAAATTTCCTTTACTTACATACATGTATATATTTTTCTAATTGGCTGTCCTCGTGACCTCGTGGTTAGCACGTCTGATTACGTATTAAGATATCGCGGTTCGATCCCCGGTCGGACCTGCTCCGATTTGATCTTAGTTGTTGAAAGGGATAAAAAATGACGAGAATATATTAAGTTTAAACGCATTTGGTAAATAGATCTACAAGGACTGCCCTTTGTTTGCGATTAACATTCAGCAATAAAAGATATTGATTGTCATTATTTGATGGGCATCAGAAAAAAAATGTGTTAAAAGAAGGTGCGTGTTTATGACGTAAGGTGCAGTGCGCCCTCTGATCTCCGAGACTGCTCCCAGAGCTCATTGTGACATAAACACGCGAGAAAATATATAAATACGTATTTGTTGATTAGCTGTTTACAGAGCAGATCACGATATAGAGATATAAATATTCCTAGACAAGGTTTGACAGTTGTCCCTAGTTGCTACAAGCATGGATTAAGTCAGGCTTTTGTTGTTGTTGTTGTTTCTTTTTTTCTTTCTTTTTTGCGTATTCGAGAACAGTCTGTGAATTTCTGTCAATTACATCTTGATAAATGTACAGAAACAATTACATATACATGCCTTTGTATTATATTGTATTTCATGAAAAAGGCCGTGCTAATGAAGTTAGCAATGTGCAAAAGTTTTACTAAAACCCGCTATTTTCCCTTAAATTTTTGGATAACGCATTTATGAGCAAATGTCCTTTGAAAACTTCTGCAACTTGAACTAATGCTGTGTAAAAGAACCAATCGTAACAATTCGGCCTTTTCCGACAACTTCGTTTACAGACCTCGTATGTAAGTGTATGAATACATCAAATGGTAATTCGCCCCGGCTTTAATAAAAATATAAACAAACATGGCAGAACTCAGTAGGATTCTCCACGTACATGTGACAATACTGCTCAGTGGGTCCTACGGCCCTCGTGAAGACGTATCCTGTTCCATAGAAAAATAGTATACCATTTCGGCATAAAAGCACCATTTCCACAAATCTCAATCTCTTAACTATTTTCATGTCCATTGCAAAAGAGGTATAAGAGTCTCTGCGGATGAATGTCAGAATTTGAAAAGAATTGTTCTGAAAAAGTGTTTGCTCCAAAGTTCGTGTATATTTCACGGTCTAAGGTACAAATATTTACTACATTGTTTTTTGTTCTTTTAGTATTTTGAATTTGAATGTTGTGCTTGCCACGACATTCGACATTCGAACTTAGAATTACTTATATGTATAGGTTAGTGTTTAATAATACGCATTAACAAAAATAAATTGGTCAGGCGTGCCGCAGGCACGCGACCAATTATTTTTGTTAATGTGTATTATTAAACATTAACCTATTTAATGATCAACATTATTTTTCAACCAAATACAAAGCATCTCTCATTATTGAAATTAGGCTGGTTAGACGGACCTGATTAAGTAAATTTAATTTAGTTAGTACACATTAACCATAGTTAGACTTAGCAGAAATTCGAAAAATACTGCAATGTGATTGGACAAAAATAATGTTGATCATTAAATTTTTAATGTGCTAGAAAGACACTCGACATTCGAATTTGGAATCATCTGATTTTTTAGTGTTGTAGTAGCACGAATTAAAAATTTATTTACAGTGCAAAAAGAGAAATAAATTGGGATTAGCTTCAGTGATTTTCGAGAAAGGAATGTTGTTTTAAAGTCATGTTGCCATTTAAACTGAGTGTTATGCTGTCTTTGGCTTTTCTAGTCTAGTCTTTGCATACACGATTTGGCTGGCAGAATATGTAAATTGTAAACAAGAGACATAAAATGAAAGTAGTGTATTATACTACAATTTAAAGAGGTTTTAAGTCTAGATTCATGTGAAGAGCGAGACAGTGCGTTGAGTATTAGTCAGATAGTTGCAGCATTGTTCAGTATTTGACTACTACAACGTTCTGTACTTGGTACGCTGACTTTTTACCATGTGCATAAAAGTAGTTAATTTTCTCCAAAATAGTTCAAGGGTCACATAGTTTTAAGTTCACAGAACCGTTTCTTATCGATTAAAAATTAATTTGTTAATATAACAGCACTTTTGTAGAGTTACGAACATTAAAGAATGTACATCATATTTTTCTAATACCATAACAAGGTGAATGATGCGCCTTATGGCACTGAGCAGCAATTATGTGTAACAAAAGATATTTAATGTCGAAGGTCGTGCAAGCACAACATTCAAGCAAAATTCGAATGTCGTGCTAGCGCAATATTCAAAACGCAAGTAATATCAAATTCGAATGTCGTATGTCGTGCTGGCACAACATTCAAAACGCAAGAAATATCAAATTCGAATGTCGCATGTCGTGCTTGCAGAACATTCAATTACAAATGAATGTCGAAAAATTCCAATGTCGTAAGTTGAACTAACTTCACACATGCTGACATATGCACAATTGCTCACAATGGCTTTCTCATGAATTGATGGTATGAATGTATATAAAAGAAGCACTCGATGTTTTCACACTAGCTAACTGTATCGACAGAAACCTTTGGAACGCCTCAATAATATATATTGTGAGTGTCCTTCATTTCTATCTATAAATTTATATTTTCGCGGAACTATTCCTCATAGACGGGCAAGTTTATTGTTTTATTGAGACACATAATCGCATAGAACGCTCTCGGAGGAGATGCACATATAACCAGCACAGTGAAGATTGATTATGTTATTATGTTTTAACGAGTTATAGACCCTTGTATCTACATATAGCTTACAGTGGTACTGTTTGTGTCTAGCCTATTTTTTTCAGCATCCAGTTACATGAATTCCATGAAAAGTGGAGGAAGCTTCAGTTATTAGGAAAAGACGCATATGTTTCTAGCTTGCCTTGAGGTAAAGGTCATGAAACGAGAGGATGCTGCGAAACTTGAAATACAATTTCGATGATAACCCCATCCCATCCCCATTCCCCCCCCCCCCCGGCCACCCCCTCCCCCCGAAAAAAATGACATTCATAATCTATCTGTTCTTTATTTACTGAAAGAGCTATGCCATTGACAAGTAAATGCTTCAGGGAGCGTCAATGATTTCCTATTTATTTAACCTCTAACTTATTCTTTCTCTGTTTTGTTCGTAATAAATAATATTTCTGATCTTCAGTTACATGAAATATACAAATCTGATATACACGTAGATTTATTTCTAGAACGTCACTGCTGCAGACGTGATGTGAAAGTTTAACTTTTTTAAGTGTAAATTATCTCGTCTATGAGGAAGTGATGCAAAGACTTCGTTACCTTTCCAGCAGAAACCGATTTGTGTTATGGAGATTTATTAAACATTTAATATCTAATCTATCTCCGATAACTCACAGGAGAGCGAAAGACAAGGAAATAGACAGGATTACTTTGAAATCTAGAGTTCAATATTTATCAAAATTACATGGATTTATTTAATAGACGTCGAAAAGATTTTAGAAAATAAATTCATAATTGTCCATACCTTTCATTGTTGTCTTCAGCGATTATTCCCGCCTTATCACAGTGAAAATGGCTGAAAAAGATTAATCTATGAAAAATTTAGTCACGTACACAATACAGTGATTTTTTTATGTCGGTACGTAATATTTCTGAGCAAATAAGCTTTTTTTCTTATCAATAAAAGACTTAAAAATATGTCTGGTTCTTCGCAGTCTGACTGAAGTACACGATTTCTGTGCGGTTAGTGTAACGGTTCTGAGGATATTATTTTAATCAGATAGTTGTTCTCTGTTTCGACTCCTGACACAATTTGTGTCACGATAGATGATATAATTGTGAATATTTATTTTTAAGACACAATTTGTAAATACGCTGCCTCATGCTTTATTACCATCTTTTAAGAATTCCGTTCGATTCCAAAGAATACATATATTAGGACACAAGAACGTATAAATTCAGAGAAATAAAAGCAGACAGTTGCCTTGACGCCCTCTTAGCTTTTAACTTTCAATACAGGCGAAATCCCATATTTAATTAGTATATATAAGGTAGTGTAAGAAATGTAGGCATGCGCATTGAAGGTAAACAGATAGTAACATGTAGTTGATGTATCATGCAGAAAAAAGTAAGTTACACATATTTCTATGAAAATGATTTTTTTCTTCAAATTGTATTGAATAAATCGCTGAGGACCAATATACGATTATCATAAATTATTATTTAATTTGCGTGTTATGTAATGAAGCACAGTGCACCTCTGATCTCTATATCTGTTCTCAGTTCACATTGCGACATAAACACGTGAGAAAAAAGACATATATAAATACATTATAGGTGATTGGCTGCTTGCAGGACAGGTCACAACTTATCGCTGTAAATCGTGATTAACAAGGAGAAAATAGTTGTTCTCCCAGACTGCTGTCGTCATAAATTAAACTTAATGTTCCATGCGTTTCAATGTTCCATGTTTATTTAATATTCGTTATGTTCTGCTTGTCTAAAAATAGGTATACCTGGGGTCAAAGTGGCACTGAATATCTTTAAAAAACAATTTGCACTGTTGAAGTATCCTAAAAAAATGAACACAACAAATAAATCATTTTCCTTATCAATATTCATCGAGAATAAAGTTCAACTCCCATTGAGTAAAGTCGAAGACGGTGAAAATCTTACATGAATGATTGAGTCATAAATTATTATCATAACCACTGTACTGTAAGAAATAAAGCCTGAGTTATTTATTTTATGCCTACCAATGAAATATAGGGAAATATCAGTGAGATAAAAGTGATAATCCACTGTTTTGAATCAGTGAAATTACCATTTTGATAATTCGCTGTTTGTGCCGGAACTACTGCTTGATGAAACTTCAGGAATTTCCCCACCACGTAAATACAAGAGAATCCGCTGTATTTCAGACTGTGACAGCGAGTGAAATTTATTTACCTTGTTAAATCCAATTATAATATTGAATTCCTGAGCCTAACTAGTTGTGAACAATGATGAAATTCGCCATAAATTATTTAAAATGTCTGATTTGTTTACATAACTCACATGGACAATATCCAATATGGCCGACTTTCAATTCAATTGATTGAATATTACTCGGTATTAATCCGCTTTTATAATTAAAGTATGTATGACTAAAATTCAATAAATATTGATAAACTGTGTAGAGAAAAATAAATGTTATTTGATGAAAGTGTATTCAGTTTATTTCAGCAGAAGTAAAGTTATCATATGTATTGGAGATTGTCTGCACTTTTTTTGTGCGGAGTAACCAAAGTACGCAAAGTACGATTTGGGGCTCACCATGGGGTATTTATTGAAGGCCCTGATTAAAAATGTCATAAAATACCCATTTTTGACGTGTTGGCATAAAATAAAAAGAAAATTTGTTTGTTTTTTAGTGGAAGATGGGACATTATTTCATCTCGTGAACACCATATGTTGATATTTTCACTCGTGGCTGCGCCATATGTTGATATTTTCACTCGTGGCTGCGCCACTCGTGAAAATATCACATATGGTGTTCACTCTATGAAATAAATTCTCATCTTCTACAAAAACAAACAAATATCCTCTATATATTGAGTTCATGATTTATGAACATTTCGTGTTATTTATTTATTTTATTTTATTTTATTTTAAACACTTATATAACTTTAAGACATCTATGGAATGTTGCATTCTTGCTTATTAGAAAACACAAATAAATCGTGACGTGTGCATTGTTTTTAGTGTTTTTAATGCACACTTCTGACAGATCCTTTCATACGTTATTTTTTAAAACAGTTTATATAGTTTTCGAACATGACGAATCCTTGTGCATGTATGTAAAACTTCAGCTGATAGGACATCCACCTGTGGGACGGGTCTGTCTGAGGACATTATTTATCTAAAAGTATCTTTTTCACCTACAAAATTCTGATGAGGGTAGTCTGATTCGGAAACAGTGGGTGTATTAAAAAAATGACTTGGAAAGATTTCTACAACTGTTGCCAAAATCTTGATTGCCTTAAGTCTATGGTCGGTTTCAGTTTAATGATCTTATTTAGCAAATGTCTGACTCAGACACGATTAGATTGTCGTGTAATAAACACTAGCCAAATACAGCATTAAGTATATTGTGGAACAAGTATTAGCATTTCCAAAAATGCTTGAAATCGCCGTTCAGCCATGCATTTCGTCTTATCCATAGATGAATGTATTTCATGTTCTTCATTCATTAATTTGATAATCTTACAGCATGCTTTGCACTGAAAAGCGAAGTTATATTTGATAATTTTCACACAGAAATTATAAAGTAGATTAAATATACATTGTAATTTTTATTGTAGCTGGACTAGTTTTGAAAGCAGACGATTTAGCTTCTTAATGAAAAACATATCGCCCTAACCCTAATGAAGCATATATAAAACACGGAAAAATCCTGATCAAACTCCTCGCACCGGTTAAGTCACGCTTTGCTACTTTTACTGTACTTATCAGGGGAAGTAACCCCTGCGGGGAGTTTGTATCCTGATTAGAACCGCCCGGAAGCAAGCATTTATTTTTTTCTTTAAGTGCAAGTTTTGGAAAAAAACAAACAAACCATACTCTTATTTAGACTACATTCTCTAGTTAAAAATGACATGTAGCAAAAAATATTGCGATTATCCTGTGTTTATCCTACACCAGCCTGAAGACTGGTCCTGAGATCGTACATTCATGATGGTATTTTTCAGTTGTAAGAATAAGTAACCCGACAAACATGGCGGTTGGGCGAGTCCATTTCGCATCCCTTGCAAAAGAATTCTGACGTCCATTTTGTTATCATGTGATATGAAATGCTTTGCTTTGATTGGCTAAAGGCAGGCGGTGTACAAGGAAAACTGTTCAAATCTTGTTAATTGTATATATCGCCGTGGGACGGCGATAAAAAGTCAGTATCAAAGAACCAGAGGTTCTGTAAGTACAACTTATTTCAATTAACAAAAGATTAACACATGCATTTTGCTAAGACATTTCAGTTTCTGGTTGTTTGCTTTTTTAAATTTGATCAAAATGGATGCACTTTACGCGTTACAACTTTGGCAATTAATCGATTTCCTTACGGTTTAAAAAGCATTATTTTTCCTTTGGGCAGATTGCTTTAAGATATAAATCACACACTGCACTTAGCCTTATACAGATTTTTGCAGAATTAATAAAGGGATGTTTGACGTTAGCTATGCATACAACAGTTTATTTAGGGAATATCTATCACACTAGAAATATATTATCAACAACGGCAAATAAATGCTTCACTTCTGTTAACAAACCTTAATTGTCACTTACCAGTGTTGCCATTGAGTGGATTCATCCATCTCAAAAGATAATGAAGCCGTGCCTTCAGTGGTAGACAACACATTGGTATGTTTAGTGCGGTATGATATGCCCAAACATCGTAGCTGGAAGCATTTGCTCTGAAATCTGTTTTTTTCAAAACGAATCTTCCATTATATCATCCTGTTATGACACACTTTCATTGAAACAACGCCAAAACAGCTGTCTTCTTAGACTGTAACAAACATTGAATCTTCGTTAACCACGCCAAAACAGCTATTCTGTGACACAATAACAAACAGTAGATATTCGTTTACAATACCAATGCAACTGTCCTTTGAGACAATAACAAACAGCGAATCTTCGTTAAAAACGCCTATACAACTGTCCTTTGAGTCAATAACAAACAGTTGATATTCGTTAACAAAGCCAATGCAACTGTCCTTTGAGACAATAAGAAACAGAAGATATTCGTTAACAACGCCAATACAACTGTCCTTTGAGACAACAGCAAACAATAGATATTCGTTAACAACACCAATACAACTGTCCTTTGAGACAATAACAAACACTGAATATTCGTTAACAACACCAATACAACTGTCCTTTGAGCCAATAGCAAACAGTAGATATTCGTTAACAAAGCCAATGCAACTGTCCTTTGAGACAATAACAAACAGTAGATATTCGCTAACAACGCCAATACAACTGTCCTTTGAGACAATAACAAACAGTGAATATTCGTTAACAACACCAATACAACTGTCCTTTGAGACTATAGCAAACAGTAGATATTCGCTAACAACGCCAATACAACTGTCCTTTGAGACTGTAACAAGCAGTGAATCTTTGGAAAACGGCAATACAACTGGCCTTTGAGACGATGACAAACAGTGAATCTTCGTGAAAACGCAAATACAACTGTCCTTTGAGACTGTAACAAGCAGTGAATCTTCGTGAAAACGGCAATACAACTGTCCTCTGAGACTGTAACAAACAGTGAATTTTCATGAAAACGCTAATACAACTGTCCTTTGAGACTGTAACAATCAGTGAATCTTCGAGAAAACGACAATACAACTGTCATTTGAGACTTTAACATGATAGTTATTCTAGACATGCTTATTTTTTTCGCTGTATCATAATTCAGAACGTACTATAGAAAGTTCACTATATCTTTCTATTAAGGTGTTTTTGTCAAAAATCATCAAAAGCTGTGAAATGAATATTCCGTTGATGACTGGTATGAATAAAACAGTCTTAGCTTTTCAGCATATAATGAAGTTGTTCATTAGATGTTTAGATAGGGTCTGGTTTCACCTTCTGCTGCCAATGTTCGTTGCATCGTTCTTCTTTGAACAGACACACCCAATTATTAACAGACTGGCAAGTGCATTCCTCTTAATTTAAGAGGAACATAATATCGTATGTATACATTTTTTGTATTTCTGTGTTTACCTTTAACTTGTGTATTTCTCTAAATGATTTTACAAGAAAAATATATATTGTTAGTATATACTATAATTTTATATTAATGTCTTTTAATACTAAATTAAGTTTTGCAGCAAAGTAGGTCAGGAATTGGAGTTATGGTTTTGCAAATTGTAATTGAAATACAGGTACAGTGTTATCTTTGAATAAAAGGGTTTCCGATATACAGCAAGAATATAGATCCATGTTAGAATATCCATAGAATGTGCCATTTGAGAATGGTTGCTAATGAGTAGTGTGATTCAAAGGAATTAGAAGCGAGACTTCAGGTTAATCAAAGTACTAACAACGCAAAATTTCACGTTGAGGTAACTTCAAAATCTGCCCTTTTTGTTTATATGAATCGTGCTTATATAAAGGTAGGGAAAATATGATTTGTGTCTACATTGATAAAGCTTGCTAACAACCGATACATAGCAATAAAGTTTGCTTCGTGGTTCTAGGCGTCGGGTGTGAAGATGCAAACTAAGTAAGTTCAATAAAAAATGTGCAATATGAAATAATGACGATACTTTTTAAAGTGCTTGAAAATAAATGTCATTCCTTTAAAAAGTGGCATCTTTTTCTCCAAAAGGTAAGAAGTTTTTCTTATTTACACTGCCATAGGTGAGTTTGAACGCCCGACCCCTTGGTGGTAGACCTTTTCATCTGAAACTTTGCGATTTGAAAGATAACAACCTAAAATGATCGCACCTTTTAAAAGCCACGGCACTTTAATTGCATGCAAATAGGAAATTGAAATGATTGATCACGCTGTGAAATGTCAGTGAGAATGCAGTCCTTACCCATATAATTCATTTCTGTATTCGATGAACATATTTGGGAAACGATGTGCACTAATAAATATTGTCTCTTTACAGCTAGAAACTGCTGTTAAACAGAAATGCGAACGTGCAACAATAAGACTTGATTGCTTTTTTAAGTTTAGAATATATCCTGTATTCAAATTACACGATTTTCGTTTTTACATTATAGAAAGATATAGAATATCTACAGGCTATCGTGTTCTGGGAATTTCAGAACTATTCTTTGGCTGTTTTCAGCCTTATCACACATTTTGTGATCTTATCAATTTCTTCTCTATGCAGTGCTACACGAAACTTGAATTCTTCTCTACCTTTCAAGTTATATTTGTTACCTTGGCCCGCATTTGGTAATAAAAAAAAAAAAAAAGAAAAACATATTTTTTTGTACAATAGTCCGATGCAAATAGTAACATTTCCGCTTACGCTCATTTAGGGTGGGTTGGTAAGCTGCCATCTGTTAAAAAATGGTATTCGTTACCTGCCTGCCAAAACTCCTTGCATAGACGATGACATAGGAGGTACAGCTACGTGCAGTGTCTCATTAGCCTGGTTGAACGACCCTTCAAAAGTTGTACAACAGTGCCAGTCTTTACATCACATATTCGAACTAAATATCAACAGTGAGTTTAATGTGAATGTGACAGGAATCAGCCAGCTTAAAACAGTTTGATTGTATTTAAATTCCTTTTTTTGTTCACTGCATCATAAGAATCATACTAGGTTAGTAGTTGAAATTATATTTTGTGCAGTCGCATTGCAGTAAATTAAATATGACACTTCTGAGTTCATTGTTCGATTTAAATCAATAAACAAAATATCATTACCACGAAGCCTGTAAATGTTTTAAAAACACAAATGAAAATTAAATTTGTTACTGTGATATTCTTGAAGCTGCTTGTAATTGCGAAATTTTTTAATTTGCTTGTTACTGTGATATTCTTGAATCTGCTTGTTATTGCGATATTCTTGAAGTTGCTTGTTATTGCGATTTTCTAGGATCTGCTTGTTATTGCGATATTCTTTAATTTTCTTGTTATTTATTGCATATACAAAGGATTACTTAACAAAAACATCTCTGTTAACTACAGATATCCGTAAAATGTTTGTAAGACAAGATGTACCCTGTTTTTGAATTATTAACGGCAACTGCAGACTTTAATTGATGTAAATTTCACAAGTTAATGCCACATGTTGGCTGGTAGATTGATTTTAATAGCAACTGTTTAAACTGTCTGACTGTTGTTTGTATATACTGCATGATGTAGTTTCACCTTACAGAAGGTTTTATAACTTGTTTTAAAGTATAAAATGGCAGCCTAACACAATTCTTTTATAATATTTAGGTCGACACGAAAACAACATTTTTGGCAATTTTAAAGGTATAAATCACTGGCAAGTTGTCTTAAATCTGTTTATCCTTTTTAAGGCTGAACTTGTGTTTTGACAGACAGCAGTCATTAGTTTCTCCCTCCCTAAACCCTTATTACATTGAAAAATGAACATGGATAATGTGCACAGTAAAATATAAAAGAAATATGATGTATATTCGTGTTGTTTCAATGGCAAACATAAGTTTCTTTCTTTCTTTTTTTTCTTTCTTTCTTTTGTAGACTGCGCTGTTTTAACTGCGACTCTATTATATGCATGGACTCCCGATTTCTTAACCAAAGGAAACCTCCGTGGATGTCAGCCTATATATGTCTGAAATTTGAGAACATTTTTATTTCAGAAATCTATGGCCTTCAACGTCTGCATAACTCGTCAATTTAAACAGCACTTAAGTGCAACAATTTCCAATGAGTTTTCTTATCGTCGGTATCAGATGCTCATATGTCCGACGCCTCCTGAAGAGTTTTCTGATTTCAGGCTGCAGTGGATAGTGCAAGACCCAGAGAGCCATGCTCAGTATATGGCACCAAAATATTGGACCTAGGTTTAGCATCTCTTCCGAAAGACAATTAGTTGTGTAAGTAGAGGAACGGGAATCGAACTCTCTACAGAATTTTAGGTTCTAAGCGTTAGCGCTGGATCAGTGGTCCGGTCCTTCATTTTGTATTATAGAGGGTTCTTTTTTGTTGTTTTTGTTTTTAAGTTTATAAAACTGACTTTACATTAAACTAGCGGATCAAAATGAAATACCTTACACTTGAACGTGATGAAAGAAATGTTTGCAAAGCTTCGTGACCACCGATATATGCATTGGCAATATTTCGTTAGTGTTACAAAATCGTTATCAGAGCCACAGTGACATGATAGAGAATAACCTTCATTTATTTTGAGACATTTACTGTGGTAGGTCTGATGTTATTGCTTGTATTAAAACTAAACAAATATTCATTAAAAAAAATTACACAAGAGATGCTGTGGCATATAATTTGTTCTTAGAAGAACTCTTCTATGTTACAAAGGTCATACAAGACCGCTTTTAGCTAGCAGGAGCGCGAAAGATGATCTCCATTTTTAAATCCGGAACATGTTGATGAAAAAGAAAAAAGAACCTTATCGCTCTATGTCTGCATAAAAAAAGAATTTCAGTTCTACAGAGATATAGATTAAAAGATTAATTGGGTTTTCAATATTCATTTTAGAAGAAAACGCAGAAGATTGACTGTATCTTTTGATTGGCTCATACTCACTATAGGAATGTGTATAGGTTTGATGTCTAGTATTAGACTTTTCTTTTTCTTTTTAAAAAAAAAGGGCAATGAAGCGTATACTAAAGATATCTTAGTGTTCTGCTGGACGTGTGTCATCTCAAATTTAATGCTCACTGTTTTGGCATTTCCATTAAACAAGCAAAAGTATCTACAACTTAAGAAGTGCACATATAAATCTTCTATTCCTTTACATTATTATGATGACCAGCGGTGTAACTCTCATTAGGCACGAAGGCCCCGGTCTAAACTTCAATTCAATAAAATAAAAAACCTGAAACATAAAACTTTGCCATTAAATTCATGTAGGAAGATGACGGATATGCAGATATTCGATAAAATTTTCAGCTAAAAGTATGTGCCAAAATCTTGAGTTAGTATTGTCATGCGTAGTGTGAGATTTTATCCTGAAATCACGTGATTCCCTTAACATGGTTCTTTATATGTCTAGAATTCCTAGGGTTCTGCGGCAATAAATCAAACATCTGTTTAATATACCGCTTGTATTTTTGGCTGAAGCTTCACTTGTACTTAACACGTAGCAATTTTGACACCTTAAACTTAGTGCTGCGTTGATTTAAAGTGACAATATGTCTAAATGCAAATTTCATTCATATTCGAAGTATACACTAAAAGACAATTTTACTAGTCTTATCAGCGAGACTTTAGAATGTTTTCTTATCATCGAACGTGTTTCGTAGACTACTTCCAAGTCCTTGCACCGTACACCCACCAACTGTTTCTAAAAACAATGACTTTTATTGAGTTAACCTTCAATGAAATACCTTTACATGGTATATATAAAGAATGTCCGCAGACAAAGCTTGTCCCCAAGGTGTATATTCTGTATGTTGTTGTCTTAATGCTGCTTGCACTAGTTTATCAAGCAAGCAAACCTAACAGACTGCACAATAAATTATGCATACATTACTAGAGACTTGCACATAAACGCACTGGAAGCAGTGCAGACTCCATAATCAATATTTGTGCTGCAAATATGCAAGGACTTAAGTCCAAGATTATTTACTTACGACACATGCTTCCATTTTGCAATGCAGACTCAACAATTAATCTAACTTCTGCAAATATGCAAGAAATAAAGACTCTATATTATATGCTTACAACACATGCTTTCATTTTGCAGTGTGTACTCCAGTATCTATCTATGTAAGAAAGGAATAAAACTCAAGAAAATTTACTTTCAAGGCTTGCTTTCATTTCATCCTTTAATACTTCGTTAATTGTATCTTTAACAAGAAATTTCTCGACACTTTTAGATGGAGGATGCGATTGGGAGTACAGAGGTAAGGTACCAAATGTTGCTTACAGCCACCGAGATAGGGAACAATATATTCGATAAGAAGAAAAATCCTTGATGGTGCTTTACAGTAACTGGAGTTGACGTTCTCAGCATCTTTGCACCATATATATTTTAATATTAACACATTAGTCTGTAGTGTAGTTTTAAATATACCTATGCAAAACTGATGTGCTTACTACCTTTAGATTTCAATATGTGTCTGTGGTTTAATTTGAAATACATATGTATATGTATAAGTAATTGATTTTGCATACCTTTTAGGTTTGACTGTATATCTGTGGTTCAGTTTGAAATATATGCATGCATAATTGATTTTGCATACCTTTTTAGTTTGATTGTGTGTCTTTTGTTTACTTTGAAATATATGCATGCATAATTGATTTTGCATACCTTTTAGGTTTGACTGTGTGTCTTTGGTTAAGTTTGAAATATATGCATGCATAATTGATTTTGCATACCTTTTAGGTTTGACTGTGTGTCTGAGGTTTAGTTTGAAATATATGCATGCATAATTGACTTTGCTTATCTTTACGGTTTGACGTTGTTTCAGTAGAAAGGTTTTTATGAATCAGTGATTTCACTTAAATTTTAGGTTTCGCTGTGTGTCTGTAGTTTAGTTTTAAACGTACGTTTGCATTCATGAATTTACTTATATTTTAGGTTTCACTGTGTGTCTGTAGTTTTGCTTTTATTTACGTCTTCATAAATGTTTTACTTACCTGTAAGGTTTGACTGTGTTGTCATACAACTTCTGTTTAGCAACACTCTTTTTGAGTTCTGCCTGAAATCTACAGTGAACTCCATACATTTCATTTGGCATGAAATGGCTTCTCAATTTTACGTCGGTATTATAGCGTTGGATTCTGTACGAAAACATTGACTAGCATTGTTATCTTTTTTAATTTACAAATACTATTTTCTGAGATTTTTTTTCTCATTTTTACTTGATTCCTCTTTCCGTGCAGAGGACCAAGAATGTCTTTCGTTAGGAAACAACAGTTAACATTACAATAGACAAAAACTTCAACGACTACAAAGTATGACAGTAACAAACAGAAAAAACTTTTGAGACCACTGCTATAAGAACAGTTTTTCCTTTAATTAATTTTATGACTCTAATTCACATATTCGGACTTTTTACTCTTGAATTCGGTAATGAATTGACAAGTTGAAGTACCACGTCAATAGTTCCTTCCAAAGGTTTGACCAATCTAAATGAATTCTACATTTGCTGAAAAAGTACATTATTCAATATGACCTCATGTAAACACGAATTCCTTATTGGCCAAATTTGGTGATATAAACCAGACAAACCCCATCGAATACCTATGAAATTTACTCAAAGGTATCAGTCCCTGTCCAGACGCACATGTTCGATTCTGAATTCTCTTCAAGTCGTTAACACGAAATTCATGTAACTTGAATAAAGGACAAACTCCTGATTTGAAAGTAATCATGTCTAATGAAAACTCTTCTACGCATCTGCTAGCCATAAGGCACCAATTAAATAGACGCCATTAACTCTTGATGGCGGTTGTTGCACGAATTTATTCTACTAATATGGCAACGAAGTGTGTACATCACCTTCTCATTGACGTGTTGTTGTGTAATAAAGTATTTGAACTTTCAATTTGAAGTCTATCATAGCAAACATAAAGCAGTGATTTTCTTGAAATGAGACTTTATCAGCTCGTAATCTGCAAATAGCTGAGATTCAGATAGGAATTGCTTTTACAGTCAAATATTGGTCTTGTATGTTGGCGCCTATATTGTTTTATCAATGCTTTTGTCGTCACTGTTATCTGGACTTTTACACCGTGAAATACATTTCCCCTCTATATCATACATAATACACGACTATATTCAAATACACCCAGTTGAATGAATGTGGAACCATGCTTTTTGTGTTATCGTAGAAATTGACATGTCAGTTTAAAATAAGAACCATTTTCATATTACTGTATGTGGCAATTTAAACAGAACAGTGGTTTTACTCTTGTTCGTGAAGATTTATCACGAAATCATGGGATGTGTTCTGTGAACAGGCAATCAGCATATACTTGTACTGCTGGAGCAGTGTTTCTGGGGATAGAGTACCAGACCGGATCCGCAGGCCGCCGGTTCGAATTCCAACAGGGTGAGATTGTCTAGAAACGTTCTGCATTCCACTCTTTGGCGCAAGTACTTGTTAGAATTCAGGAAGCTGGCATCAATGGAATAAAAAATAAGCTACATGAAATTGTTTCAAAATTTATAAAATACAAATGAATATGTACATATTTTTAAATGATTTATACAGGTCATAACAGACATGCACTTAACATTTTTCCAGCGTCTAGTGGTTTGGAATTCCGAGTGACGCAAACTTTAAATATTTGTCTAGAAATAATTGCTTAATTATCTTTTTATCATTAATAATATCAAAAACTGACATATGTTGTGTTAATTTTGGTTTAATTATAAACATTCAATTTTAATATGCATCTTTTAGGTGTTAACATATCAAAATCTATCTTTTTTTATACTGCCTTAAACATTCAGGGGTGCTTTTCAAAGAATTCTTCTATTCAAAATATATGTGTTAAAAACATTTTCAATATGAAAATTTTATTAAAATTTTATGTTCAGCAAATATTTAAGGAAACAGCATGCATTTGATTGTTACTAGTTATGTTTTGTCTCCGCCTGGAAATTGTACAAGACTTTAAACAAATATATTGACTTTGACGCTAGAATAGCCGTTTTTTGTAATGGCCTTTTAACATTTGGCGATTATCTTTTTTTAAATCCCTTTTGCGTCCGCTGTCTGCAAAATGATTGCTTCATAATGTCTTGCTGCAAGAAAAATTCATTGTCCTTTGTTAGATTTGTCGCGAAGGTTGACGATTACTATGCTAAAGTCATAACACTGAACAGACTGATTTATCAAGTAAGCAAACAATAAACTAGGTATTTCAAGGAAAGAGCAGTGCATTCGATCCATTGACATTTGATATAAACACGGGCTTAATGTTCATATACGAGTACTGCAAGAGTAAAAGAAACATGTAGTCACTTAACTTTTATATGCAGTTTATAAAGGTGTCCTGTCTATTTTCCAGTATGTCGCATATGATTATGTACAGATAAAACGCTCCATTTCTAATCAATGGATCAACGTTTACATGGATTCAAACGTTTCTAAAGCTGTTACCATTGGAAACCATTGGAAACATAGATTACTACTAAAAACTGCAGAAATGAGTCTTATGTAAAGACATAACGAGGGTTGTTTTTGATGTCGTTCATTTTATTGTTTATGTTTGTCTAAACTGTGAGTGTGAACGCTTAAAGAATATTAAACAAACATTTAATTATGCTGCTGAGTTTACGTGACAATAAACATTTCATCGTTCATCGGTGTAAAACTGATTTCAATTAGTACTGAAATCAAAGCAATCAACCACCTGCCAACATAGACCATTAACATATAAAATTATTTTTTTCCATAAATTAAATTATTCATTAACCGTTGCTAATGAAAGAGCAGCATGTATATGTATTGTAGAATATTTAACTCTTAATGTTAGTGATGTTATATTAACAAAAAAGAAACACATGCCATACACTGACGCATCGCCTCTGCAAAAATCTTGTTATGATACACTTTGGTTTTCATCATTTAAATATAAAAGTCGTCTGCTTACAGACAAACTGTTGCTTTGAATACCATAATTTTAGAATATTTTATACTGGTTCAATGCTATGTGTTGCTACTTAAATTTCAGAATATTTTATACTAGTTCAATGCTATGTGTCACTACTTAAGTTTCAGAATATTTTATACTGGTTCAATGCTATGAGTCACTACTTAAATGTCAGAATATTTTATACTAGTTCAAATTTCAGATTATTTTATACTAGTTCAATGCTGTGTGTCACTACTTAAATTTCAGAATATTTTATACTGGTTCAGTGCTCTGTGTCACTACTTACATTACAGAATATTTTATATTAGTTCAATGCTCTGTGTCACTACTTTAATTTCAGAATATTTTATACTAGTTCAATGCTATGTGTTGCTACTTAAATTTCAGAATATTTTATACTGGTTCAATGCTATGTGTCGCTACTTAATTTCAGAATATTTTATACTAGTTCAATGCTCTGTGTTGCTACTTAAATTTCAGAATATTTTATACTAGTTCAATGCTATGTGTTGCTACTTAAATTTCAGAATATTTTATACTAGTTCAATGCTATGTGTTGCTACTTAAATTTCAGAATATTTTATACTGGTTCAATGCTTTGTTTCTGCGGTGACACAGAGCATTGAACTAGTATAAAATATTCTGAAATTAAGTAGCGACACATAGCATTGAACCAGTATAAAATATTCTGAAATTTATGCGGTTAGATACTGGTATGTACAAAAAGACGGTTGAGGGACCCAGATGACAACCATTTGACTAATTAACAAATTTACGCATTCAAACCAAAGAGTCGAACATTCTTCAAATTTCATCCAATTGCAAGTTGACACAAAAATGCTACTGTTTTGTACGTAGAAATTTATAAGTCAGTCGAAATATAAGACGAAACGTCACTGTTATTATGGCAGATATAGACATTTTAATAGAGCTTACACGAAGTTATTTTAGATATAGTTTCGTCTTATATATGTTTCAGAATTTTTATTCAGAAATGCAACAATTGAAACAAAATGTAAAGCCAAGAGGATAAGTCTGAAAAAGAAATAATTCGTATTTGCTTGTGATACAACAAAACAAAACATGAAAAGCCACTTAAATGTCTAAATGGTTCTCAGTACACCTGAGGTCTACGTGGCCAAATCTGGTTTGATAAGGCTGAAAAACCTCGCTACATAGCAATGAAATTCACGAAACACGTCATAAATCGTGTTGCAATAGAACTAGTTCTTTTTTCTACATTCCCTTTAAGTCATAAACACGAAAACCGTGTAATTTGAATAAAGGACATATTCCGGATTTAAAACCTAATCAGGTCTAATTAATACTCGTTTGCGCCTCTGCCAGCTATCAGACGCTTGTTTAATAGATGTCAATACTAATTGATGATCTACGTTGCACGGATCGATTCAACAAATCGTCGAAATCACCTTCTTGATGACGTGATATTGAGTAATTATGTTAGAATTTTTAATCTAAAGCCTGATACAGAAGACCTACCGCAGAGATTTTATTGAAAATAAGGAAATTACAAAATCATCAGATTATCATTTTTTTGTCATTCAGGTGGAATTTTTACTCGCCACTGAAACAGTATTAGTTTGTCATGGTAACGTTCTCAAACGACACTTTATACCACTATTTTATTATTAGGTACAATATGTCATGGAGTCGTTTGTTTTTCCTTGTTTGTCATACCTGTACATATCTAAACAACAAGAGTTCTCCTGCGAGCCAAGAATCTAGGTCAGAAAACAAAATTAAAACGACTTTGGCATTCCTTTTTTTTTTATAACAAAACCTGATAAGACATGTACAGTTTTGTTACATGAATACGAAATTAAATAGTTCATTAATATTTCAGCCCACTTTATAAACATCTTTGTGTATTACCATAAAAATAAAAAAAGTCTAAAATCAGTCTAATAATTGCTGGTTGCGATGTAAAAGGACTGTCGTATTAGCCTTGTTAATGGAGATTTATAGCGATATCTCGTGCTTGATTTAGAAAATAGCTAATCAGCCGACATGTATTTGTATATTTTCTCGCGTGTTTATGTTTCAGTGAGCACTGAGAGTGGACTGAGATCAGAAGGGGCTTTGCGCTTTGTGTCATAAACACGCATCTTTTATACACATTTTTACACACATTTTTTCTGATGGCCATCAGTTAATACCTTCAATTCTGAATGTTCACATCCAACCAACTCCAGTTATCGTCTGTTTGGTGCGTTGCTGCCAGCACTTGGCAAAAGGTCGCCACTGTAACAAATTGTGTTTTGTGCCAAAAAAAATCAATATTGCTTCGCGGGTTTGCTTCATTTTCTACCATTTTAATATCATTGAGCCTCTTTGATTTGAGATGTCTTGGTCATAACACTTGAACAAGATAAGAAGTATACAGAATAATGAAAACGTACAGACACAGAAAACTTAAATTCTTCTCTACCAGCCCGTATTCTCAGACTGTACAAGGTCAATGGTCAACTTGATTTTACTGATATAGAAAAAGTGAATGTACTTATAGGATAATGATCGAACCATGTTCTACTCACACAATGTTGAAATAATTATGTCCCTCTTTTGTATTCAAGACATTTCTTCATGAAAAAGCATTTCTTATTCTTATTTTTTTCTATTCTTTTTTCTTATAGGATTACTTATTGATTTTAAAAAAAAACAAGTCAGGAAAGATTTTGGTACAAATGTACCAAATTACTTAATGCTTTAAAAAGCAAATTTAGGAATTATTTTGGTACAGATAAAGATAATTTCCACAAGACATTTTGCTTGGTAGAATATTAGCTACTATTTGTGATCCTAGAACTTTAAGTCATTCCTGCAAACTGTTGCTACTTTCGACACAGTAGACTATTGTCTCGAGTAAAAATACATATAGTCGATAAAGTACCTTTTACAATAATTGAAAGATTTTAATCTATATATTTTTATCATTTGGACGTCAACGAACATCGAATGAGCATTTATGCACAAGTTGTGATCCTGAAGTTCACTACTATTTTTTAGTATAAAAAGTGCTAAAGGAAAAAATCCATAACGGGTAGGGTATTCACTGTTATATTAGAATGTTATAAAACTCAACTTCTTCTGCCTATATGTAAAGCTGAATAACCATGTAATTTCTATAATTTCGACGAATTTAAAATGAATATAAAACACGGAAACAATATGCTATGTCCTTTATAAAACTTTTTGTATCATTTCAAAAATAGAAAGTTTTACGATTAGTACCAGTGTTGCTATATAATGACGACTGAAATGTCCTTGTAAATGACAGATTTGAGCATTATGTCTTGATCTACACTGACAACCAATATACTGGGTAGTATTTATGTCTCGATATTTTTTCTCTCTCGCGTATTTATATTGCATTGGGCAAGGAAGGAAGATTCAAAGATTGGAATATGATATTTTTTTTTCTTTACGGAATAGACTTAGTAATATGTTCTCTCTCTTGTTGGGGGAAAGGGGCGGGGTGGGTGTGGTTGGCGACTCTCTCTCTCTCTCTCTCTCTCGCTCTTGTTGGGGGCGTAGGTGGAGTGGGGTTGGCGATGGAGGGGAATCTTTAAGTAATAAATAATAATAACACTATGGAGTTCACTCGTAGATTACCTTTCTACATGATCACCATTTTAACTGGAAGCGATATAAAAATACGCTTATAGGCCTTGTTAATGAAGATTTATAACGATTTATCGTGAATTTCTCTGTAATGAACCAATGAACCGATATGCATTTATTTGTTTCCTCGCGTACGTGTTTATGTTGCAATGACAACTTAGGATTGACTAGGGGGTATTAAAGCACTGTATGACCAATGTCATTAACAATAAAAAAACACAGATTTTACACTTTACATATTTTTCTTCAATCCACTTTTAACAAGTGAATGCTACAGGCGGAGCCTTTTGAGTTGTTTCCAGAATGTACCAAAAGGCCTTTACTACACCATAGCCATAGGAAAGCGTAGTTATTATGTGTGGAGGGTGCGTATGCATGTGTGTATGCCTGCGCGAACTGCTTGGAATTTGTGATGCAACAGTGACATGTACTGGTATTTATATAAAAGATTCGTTTTTTTATAGTTTTTATTTATATTCACACACCAAATATTCTTCTGTGGACATTCAGAGAACGTCGAAAACATGATTTTCACAATTTTACGCAAGACTGTTTTGTTGTGCAACGATCAGTATAGATAGTATATTTGTAAGAAAATAATAAATACATTACATGTATGTGCATAGACAAGATAGTCCGATGAATTAAAAAGAGGCAATGCACACCAATTCAAACATGTTTAGCAGGAAGTTATAGAAAGTTTTATGCCAATGTTCACCATTACAATTATGATAGACGTAATGTGAATGACACAAGGTTTCTGTTATTATCATTTTCTGACATCAGCTTTAGAAAAGACGTTAGAATTCTACTTTTATTATTTTTATACCTGAACATTGCTGAATTAACACTGTGACATGTAAACTGTGTACTTGTTAATAATTAGAAATCTATTATCAGTTCGCTTTGACTTTTAACTTTATTTATTAATTTGCCAATTTATTTGTTTATTTGAATTGATTTGATTGATTGACAGATTGATTGATTGATTGATTGAGTGAGTGAGTGAGTCAGTGAGTGAGTCAGTGAGTGAGTCAGTGAGTGAGTCAGTGAGTGAGTCAGTCAGTCAGTTTTTGTACTGTCACAAACTGGAGGAATCGAGAAAACAAGAGACAAGTCTATGTTTCCTGTTTACAATCAAAATAAAGAAAAGTATTAGCCATTCAAGTAGATTTATTTTGATATGAGGTGATCTACTCCGTAATCAGCTATTCAACAAATACGTATCTATGTATGTTCTCGCGTGTTTATGTCGCAGTGAGCCCTGAGAGCAGACTTATGGATCAGATAGAGCTTTGTGGTTTTATGTCTTTATGTCTAAAACACGAAAATTTTGTTTTTTATTTTTCTCAAGACCATTGTGGTCTTATCTACACCTCGAGAAATATTTCATTATCAAGGTTCCAGGAATCGAGCAAGATGAATCAGACACAAAGGGTCTAGATACAAGCTATGTTACCAATGTTGCTGCCACAACAGTCATCTTCGGAGATGTTACTTATATTTTGTAAAATTGTACTTGTCTTGAAGTGTTTCTCCGTGTTTGTATCTACACCAGGCAATCTGTTATGGCTTCAGAAAACTTGGAATAACCATCTGCATATGATCTTGGCATTTATAATTGCATAAGATATAACACAGAAAAACTGCAATAGGGCTGCTGGTTATTTATCATTTATGTATTGGAATAACGCTTTGATTGAAAATTGTTGCAAAATTATACACGGAAATTAATATAAACATTCCAAGCGATTTTTTTAAATATTCTTTTCTTACTATCATAAACACGGACAGTTTGAGTAAAACAAAAATCTAAAAAGCAGTCCAATTAATCTGTCAACAATCTAAAACGTCAAAAGAATTAGCCTTGTTAATAGAGATTTATAGCGTTATAACGTGATCTCCTCTGTAATCAGCCAATCAGCCGACAAGTATTAGTATATTTTCTTGCGTGTTTATGTCGCAATGAGTACGTAGAGCAGACAGGAAGATCGAAGGGCGCTTTGCGTTTTATGCCATAAGAAAACGCACCTTTACACACATATTTCCCATGACTATATTATTTTAAGTGGAGTATTATGATTTTAACCAATCGCAGTGAGTTTCTATTTTAAGACAGACTGTTTGGGCCACGAAGATCTTGAGTCTGCCAGACGTTGCAAAACTGTCAAGAAAGTTCAGTGATATTTTCTTATCAAACAATGGACAGATGGCTCAAGTTTAAAACCTCTCACCCTTTTAACATGGTTTGCCATTCCCAATTATTTTGTCCTCTAAACTAGAAATGCTCTTATCATGTGCCAAAGTGTCATTAGGTCTATCATTTACAGAGGGGATACCCCCTCAGGATTATGGAAAGTGTTTGAAAACCGAATAAAATGTCTGAAACAATGTGCTTTGAATAAAAATTATACTTTGAAATAAGTTTAATTCTAGTATTTTACATCGGGACAATACTTACAGATTTAAATCACACTGAATGACTTCATCCTTGAATCATCTGAATGAAACAAGTTCACGCGTCGAAAATGTGAATTGCGGCGAGCCACTGGAGAATTTAATCCCCGGTGGAATTCAAACCAGCAACTTCCGGATTGGAAGTCCGGATTTCTTGCCCCTCAACCACTGTTCCTTAGCAGTTGTAATTGTATCAGTTTGGTTCCATCGGGCATTATTTTGCAAACAGCTCTCGTATATATACCATATACTAAGAAAAATTGTCACAAAGTCTGTATGGCTTATTTTGGCCTATAAGCTCGCTCGCTTTGACCTTTGATACTGGAATGTTCATATTTAAACTAAATCTTCTAATTTATAAAATGCCCTTCCCTTTTCATCACCAACATGGAAAAATCGAGTACAAAAAATAACCCAGATTAATTTATCTCTTAGCCGTCTAAAGGTGTGAAACCACCAAATAGATTCCTTCTTTATTCTATATAAAATTCATAAAGTTCACAGGGCTGTAAAACATAGCAAAACCTTTTTTAAATAGCTTTAACTTACATATTCTTGTAGATCTATATCTGTACTCATGAAAAATAGCAAGAAAAGTGGGGGTTGTGTTTCAAACAAGAAAGATATTTCTGCTCATGTAAACTTACCCATAAAATTAACAAAAAATCTGAGCTAATTTTCAGATTGGGGTATGTGAAACAATTTCACATTGTGAATTCTATTCTGAATGCATATGAGCATAAAATTGCTACCACACTATCAGAAATAGTCAAACAAAATGATTCCAGCAAAAAGAATACACAGATTAGGGCAAAAATATTAAAAATAGCCAAGAAAACTGAGAACTATTTCTAGCCGCCATTATGCGGGTACCATTTTTTGAGCTGAATTGGTGGTTTCATACCTATAAGAAAACTTTTTTTTTCTGATACTGTGATTTTTTGGTTTCTACTTCAAGAGTAACTAATTTCAACTTAAGAAAATCAAATTTCAGTCCAGAAATACTAGTACTTTTCATAAAATGAAGCTTTTAAAATGACTCAAAATGTCTGTGCGGACTGCAAACAAGAGCAGCAAAATGAAAGAAAGTGTCTGTGGTGAAATTTCTCTGTTATTTTTTAAAACGCGTTATATATTTGAACCAAATCTGTCTCAGCTTATGTGTGAATACTTAATTTATCCAATTTTATCAAATTTAGGGTTACACATTAGTAGAAAATACATAATATTCTTAGTTGCATGAAGATTTTTGGGAAAAAAAAGCAAATTTTTCAAATTATTTTGATTTTCAAGACATATTTTGTCCTAATAAGCATGACTGAACTGCAATTCTCTATCTTATATGTGAAAAGGCATCTCACTAGATTATATCAAGAGGTTACTGTTATACCTCCAGGTCAAAAATCAGCAAATAGATTTCAAAAGCTATGGTCCTTCTGTCTGCCAAAAAAGATCAAAATTTCTCTGGTCCTTCTCTATCTTGTATCCCCATCTGTCTCAAATGATAGTTTATGCTGTCCATGCCTTCTTTAAACCTAAGAACTGAAGTATTTATATACAATATAACAGAATAAAGGCTACATTTTCTTCTTTCATGCCAATTACACCTCTTTGAAGGAGGAAATTTTAACAATTTCAATTCAGAAAAGTCCAGGAACACCACCTGAATGTTAGACATGTATTCAACATACAAAATTTTATTGTTCATCTATTATATACTGTCTTTACACTGATATAAATTGTTCTTTTAACTTCTTGAGCAATGTTTAACTGTAAGTATGAATGAAAATGACTGTTTACTTACTAAAAATGGCAATGATAGATCTTCAACATGGGCTCCACCTCTATGGCCAGTGTGTTGTCATGTGAGTACATCTGATATGTGCAAAAGGCAAAGCAATCCTTGAGTCCTAAACACAGATACAACCAAAGGAAGGGATTTTTCTAACTGATTAGAAGAATATTTCACTCTGAAAATAGAAAATGCATATATTGGTAGCTACTGCATGTAACATATACCCACAAATTTTAAACTTTACTTTTCTACCTAATTAGCATGTTCCCTTTCAAGATCACTTCATACCCTTACAATATAGCATAAACAGTCAAGCAAATGTTATAAATTGTATGAAACTGATGTGGAACACAGTTTTGGCTAAAGCAATGTAGCTGCAGTGGATGCAGCTTTGTTAATGGGTTTCAAGAAAATAGCATTGCTTTAGCCTGAAAATTTCCAAATGCAAGTACTGTTCCTCCATCCATACCTTGTATGCAAACTGTCAAACTAGAATAATAGCACTGGTTATGTGAAAATACTGTAGCCTAACAAAGATGAAAGCTTACACAATAAAAGTATTAACAGAATCAGAAAACAGATTCCAAGAGTAATATTATTTTGTTAGCTTTGAGGTACCTGTCTTTGTGAACCAGCCACAAATATTATACCACTGTCTGCTTAGGACTTCCCAAAGCCTCAACTACACACCATCTTAATCAAATATCATGAAAACTTGAAAGAAGCTTAATGCACTTTCTTCTTATCCATAAACAGACTAATATAAAACATAAACAGAAGCTCAATGACCATAAGAAACATTTTTTTGACTGAATTAAGTCTTACTGTGCAGTAAAACCTGACATTACCAAACTTCTTGTTCTCATCATACACATGAATTTTGAACTCAGCTAACTGTTTCATGTTCACTAAATAAGCTAAACTACACTAAATGGCTCTTGTGAGCACTCTGGCAGCTTACAAAACTTACTCATTGCCAAAAATATCAGGTTTGTGTACACAAAATTCTGTTTACAGTTTTACAAGGACAATTTTCCTGCAATTTTACCATAATGGCTTAACTGCAGTATGAAAAGTTTGAAAACTCACTAAATCCACTCCTGGCATACTTCTTTACAGCATTTTTGCAATAAAAACATCAAAATTCTACATTCTGGCAAGTTTAAAAGTTTTCATATGCAGACAACAGGAAATGAAATTTTTCTTATAGGTGTGAAACCACCAAATAGATTCCTTCTTTATTCTATATAAAATTCATAAAGTTCACAGGGCTGTAAAACATAGCAAAACCTTTTTTAAATAGCTTTAACTTACATATTCTTGTAGATCTATATCTGTACTCATGAAAAATAGCAAGAAAAGTGGGGGTTGTGTTTCAAACAAGAAAGATATTTCTGCTCATGTAAACTTACCCATAAAATTAACAAAAAATCTGAGCTAATTTTCAGATTGGGGTACGTGAAACAATTTCACATTGTGAATTCTATTCTGAATGCATATGAGCATAAAATTGCTACCACACTATCAGAAATAGTCAAACAAAATGATTCCAGCAAAAAGAATACACAGATTAGGGCAAAAATATTAAAAATAGCCAAGAAAACTGAGAACTATTTCTAGCCGCCATTATGCGGGTACCATTTTTTGAGCTGAATTGGTGGTTTCATACCTAAAAGGACACGAATATTAGCCTCGTTAATACAAAGTTATAGCGATATTACGTGATCTGCTTGGTAATCAGCCAATCAACACATACGTATTTATATAACTTCTCGCGTGTTTTTGTCGCGATGAACAGACGACAGACTCGAGATCACAAGACGCTTTATGCCATAAACACGCACCTCTTATATATTTTTCTTCATGACCATATTATCTAAACTGGATGGGATTAATTGTCCACCGAATGCAGTCAACATCGATTCGCCTTCAGGACTGTTGGCTGTTATGCGTAGAAGGTCGCCATTGTATCTTCTATATTCGGGTATCCAAAGTACTTTTCCATCAATGTAAATATGGCGTCGTCTTATCTTTTCGTTTTCTTTTATTGTGTCTTGTTGTTCTTTGAATCTAATGTTTAATTTTTGAAATATTTAACAGATGTTCTTAGAAATATTTAACTTTTAATGGTTTCCAGAATTGTGCTAGACAAAGGTACATGTCATTTTATTCAGAAGACAGCCCTGGTTCTTGTTCCATCCTTAGTGTATAGTACAACAAAAATGGGACTTTGGTTTTAGGGCTTATATGATAGACAGCTGGTCATTCCAATGGCAGTGCAAGGAATCTGGCCTCCTACCCCTTGGTATTCAGTATAGCACGTAACCATGAGACATATCAGAACAGGGCGGAGTTTGATAAAATGACAAAGAAAATCTGGTTTATAAAAATATTTGTATCATTTATTACAAAAATATCACAGTTAAGTGTGTTAAATAGAACGATAACAACAAAATAGTTCACATACATTTCGCATACACCTAAGTGCATTCCCATGATCTTTCTTTAACAAAATTTTTCTACAATCATATAAACAGACATGAAAACACAACAAAAGTGTTTTCGTGTCCACGGCTGTCGTTGACTCTTAAAACATGATTTTCATTTAATGCTTAAACTTTACCGGACATCACAAGGCTGAAGAGCCATTTGTATGTTTCCTCAACATCTTGTATACTTTTGTTGTTGTTGTTGCTTAATCAACAGGGTTTGGAAATGTTCCAAGAGTGGTTTTTCCTGTAGATATTTTTAGCTCTTATTGAAATCTACATGTATAAAGATCACGGAAATGTCACGCTTCACTTACACAAAACAAGAAAACAAAACTAGGGCTTAACAGTGGAGAGGTTCAGTAACATACAGACGAGTGGTTATCATTTATCTAATTTTGCTTAAATAAACAGCACCTACAAGTTATCAGTAAGATTTTTAATGAAAATTCATTAAATTAACATACCTTAGGATTAATTAATTTACTAAACTTCCTGATAAAATTTCATTAACGAAAATTTTGATTTCTAGTTACTAAAAAACATAAAATAAAACAAATATTTTAAATAAACAACGTTTAAACGTGTTCATTTCTGGTTTATATTTGTCTTTTCAGAAAAAAAACATCTCGTCCAAATGTTCAAATGTAAGTTCTTTTAAGTCTTTTCTTAAGCGTAGTTGCTGTTATTCAGTAACTGAATAAAGTGATAGCTTTATCTGCGATAAAAACAATTGGGGGAAAAAACAACATAAAATACATTTGAAAACTATTGAATGGGAGGGGGTCGATATATTATATTATTCAACATTTCTGGTAACGCGTTTCACAATTAACTATTCAATTATCAAAACCTATTGATAATTTATATGAAATACAAGTAAACTTTATTCGTCAATGAAACAAACAATAATAAAATTATTCGAATATAAGACGAAACCTCTATAACACGCAACTGAAAAAACACCTAGCAGGTTTATTTAAGAAAAGCCTTATTTCAGTGAATACCAACTACAACATTTATCATTTGGTTTACGTTTCTATACCCTGTTGTCCGTAATACCATAAAGATTAGTGTTTACTTTACTTACATGCCATACACCATTTATATAAAACATGCAAAAAAATCTCGAAATAAGTCCAAACAAAAATAATTTGTTTCCTGTCACAATACTTTTAAACAGTATGGTCACATGTTTTCATCTCTTTTTGCTTTTTGTGAAAGTGTTCGAAAAATAATGACTGCAAATATATGTTATGAAAATCATCAATATGACAAGTTGTTAGACATTATTGAACTAAAACATCGTAGCTCAAAGAAAAAAATTGAAAACAACATCATAAAAATATGTTAAAATGAAATATTGTAAATAAACAATAAAAATGTTCGGCTACATATTAATTAACCCTTTTATTTCTTTAACAACTGGATATAATTTTGCTAAAAAGAAATATAATAATCTGGCTAAACGGTACCAAATTACTTCGTGAAAATAATGATGGATACAAAAACTACGTAATTAAGCTTAGTGTACATAGAAAGTTCGAAAATTTCCGAACATTATCTATAAGAGGCACGTGATAATCCAAATCCCATATAAACAGTAAAATTCTGTTATAAAAATTAACTATTAATGTTCATTTTTCAGACCAGTGAGTGACAGATTAAAAATTAACAAAACGAAACAGATTAGCTTACAAAAGTTAAAATACCTCTGGGATAGATACAGGTATTTTATACAGGGTGTTTTTCAAATATAATATATTTCACACACACATTCATCGACATAATGCGTTCACATATACATCAACAATATTATAATTCAAATTTATACAATTTAACTGACACACATTTTCGTTCATGAACAATCTCAAAATGACTAAAAACTGAAAAAAATAGTGTAATATACATCCGTGATCTTCCGGCGCCAGTTACCTAGAACTAGGTGGAAAATTAGAAATAAAACAAAATGAACTGAAGTTTTATACCTTACTGCATTTATTCTACAAAGAAAATATTGTCTTGGATATAAGCTCTTCTGGGTATTTTATTTTGTAAGAAGTGGCCGAGCAAGAAGTTCTTAATTTTTAAGTTTTTTAGCGTGATAACAATTTGCCAGTTCTCTTGACCGGAAATGCAGAAAAAAAACATCATATTTTTAAGTATTTTCTGCGAAACCACTTCTTAAGAACTGAATTAAGCTTTTAAGATAATGAACTTCATTTTCAAAATATTTCTAAATTAAAAAGTCAATAAAACAATTTTTCAATAGTAAAAAAAAATTCTGTCGAAACATCATTATGTAGAGTTTACGAAGGTGGTGGCATCCAGCCAGGCCACCAGTAAACTGGTAACTTGTCACGAAAAACCACGAACATACACTAACTGAACACTTAAAATGAGTATTTGTGCTGACCAGCAAATAAAAGGCAAGCAAATCTAGGCATACAAAATTATTATTGACCAACACGTGGTCATTGCACAGCCACACGTTAATCACGTGATCAATCACGTGTAACATGAATAATCAAATCATTCAAAAATTACAATTTAACAAATTAGATAAATAGAATTCGTTTATTAGGCCTTAAATATTATGTATTATGCCTCTTTAATGGAAAAGACCATAACATATAGAATAATCATGATACAATAATATACAAGTCAATTATTATGCCAAAATCACCAGGTATTTTTTAAAGGAGTTTTGGCTATGTTAAGTTTCTTTTTAGTTTTTACCTCCTGAAAAAAATCAGAAAGTTGTATTTAAACATACGGCAAAATATAATATTTAGCCTTAACATTGGAATTTCTCTTCCTGGAAAAGCAAAAACGCAGAGAGGAAAGTTTAATAAATTCCTTAGAGCCATTCTTGATTTATTTCAAATTTATTGAGATAGGTCATTTAATTCTTTTTAAATATTTCTATATTATTGGCGACAGTTTAAAAAAATCCTTAAAGTCTAGGCAGGGAAAACCTCGTTTTCATCCTCAATTGTCTTTTGCAAACAAAACACTTAAAGCCCTGATTTTTTTAATTTATAAAAAGCTTGCCTCGCTAAAAAATAGAAACAACTTGATATAGCATAGCCTCACACGTATTATTACGATTTTAAAGTCGTCTGAACTATTATTATTAGACTCCATATACCTGTACGATTCTACAAATCATTAAGTCATAATTTCTTGTAAAAAAGCCTGTATCATACTAGTGTCCCTACCAATAATGGCAGATTAAACTTTTGTACCAAGTATAATAACAAGGTCACGTAAGATTTCTGTAAATTTCAAAAATATCCCAGGTCAACTTCTTTTTAAAACAAGCATGACCCTTTTTCTTGGTTACATACATGTTCATTTGCTTACATGTGTCATTTTATCCTTGTATATTAATTACTCTTGTACGTCTCTTTGACAATGACATGACCCGCATCTGTAGCTAGCATTTCGCACCCGCATCCAGACACTAATCGAAATTAACACTATAGTGCGCATACGCATGCATTTTGCCCTTTTCCATTTTAAGCACTAAATCCAGAACGTATTCCATATTATTTCCCCTTGAAACAATCAAATCCTTCCAATGAGGTTAATTCATTCTTTATCACTGTTGAATAAATCAAACAGATTCGAATCACATTTTTTGCAGTGTCATCATGAAAACAACTGGAATGGTATTGGCTAAATGTTTCACCTCACTCGCCATAAAAGAAACAAAAGACAATTGCACACTAGTGTTGATAAGGTGACACTAGTTCTTTGCACACCAGAAATAGAATTTGTATTCTTTTGTTCTTCTACGTCTGTTTTTTCGTTACTTGTATTCTGGTCTGCTTGGATAGCATTATCTATACACGGATCTGGAAGAAAATAAGAATAGATAAAGATTTTCTATGAATACATTTTCTTGTATTCCTGGTATGTGATAAATTCAAAAATTGTCTTTACTTACTATTTTGCCTTAAAACAGCTATTTGAATAGTAATTCATTGACATACATACAAATAAGTTCCTAGCCATTTTGTGATAAAATTACTATTTTTATCCACCCCATTATATACAATCACGTGTGCTATGTGACAGAATCGAATCTTGTGTGTGGCAGTCCAAAGCTACAAAGCTACCAAGAGTGGGTACTAGTGGAAATCTCGTAAAATCTCACGGCGGATAGGTAAGATTTTGCAAATCTTTTTTGTTATCATATTTCAAATACCTACTTAACTATTAAAGCTTGATGAAAACAAATTGTATCATGTAACAGAACATGTTTTATGCCCCCGAAAGGAGGCATATAGTTTTTGGACTGTCCGACAACTTTAAGATTGGCCATATTTTCCTTATTAGTAAGTGGATTTACTTCATACTTGGATACAACACCCATCTGGACAAGACAATCCCACTGACCTATACTTATTTGACCTTGGCCCCTGAATGACCTTCATCTTGAAGATCCAACTGTCCAAAAACTTTAACATTGGCCAAAACTTCCTTATTAGTAAGTGGATATACTTCATACTTGGATAAAAAAAAACTTTGGACAAGACCTTCCCATTAACATATATTTATCTGACCTTGTCCCCTGAATGCCTGCTCCTCAGCTCAAAGGTCAAAGCACCAATTCGGGGGCATTGTCATCTTACAGTGACAGTTCTTGTTTCTTTACAAAATGATATACTATACCTATCAAAATCGGACCAGAAATGAAAACTTGTTATAAGAAGAAAAGCCCCTGTGTGGTAAAGAGTATTCAAACATTCGTCTGTATATTTACAAGATGACTTACTTAAAACTGATTTTTTTTTAAACACATTCAAAACTTTCATAGTGGATTTCTATGCTGCAATGATCATGTTATGATATGATAATGGTTTCCAGCTAGGATTTCTACTGGCCTGTAGCTTTTTGGAAAAAATGTTGTGTATTCCATTGACTAATATAGGAGTTTCTTTTCTCTGTTATAATAGGTATTTGGTATATATTGTAGCTGTCAGATTTAACAACATGCCTGTAGACCTAATCCTATTCTCAGGGAAATATGGACAGAGTACCATTATCGAACAGACTATACCCAATGCCTTTAGTGATCAAAGCAAAGCTTTTATCATTCGAAATAAAATAGCCTTAGATGCAAAATTACAAAAAAAGTAACATTATTATAGCGCTATAATTGTCATGGATACACAATGAATGTCTATTCATATCCAACAGAACTTCAGAATTATTTAGATAATTATAAACAACCTCAGATATAATGAAAACCATTACTGAGAATGAAGCTAGGAAATTACCTGGTTGATTATAAAGAAGATAATTTAGGTATTGATTAGTTACTGTCCATCTGTCTGATTGACAGCTGTCATCCGACTGTAGCTCCACCCCAAACTCTGTATCGATAAATGTCTGAAATGTACAAGCAATGTGGTTAATGTTCAAGAGTAATATAGGAGTTATCTACCTTACATGATATTGGCTTGCAAAAGCAATGCAAGAGTTTTCAACTAAAATACTAGTAAATTATTTATTTTGATATATTCCATTGAGATATAACCTACCAGAAAGAGAAAATGTCTTATAATTTATTTATAGTGAAAAAACTGAAAATCTATTGAGCAATATCTTTAATCTTTGTGCGCAAATGCTTACTCAAGTTGCCGTACACAACAAGAATTATTTCAAATCGCAAATCTAGTTCAAGTATTTAAGCAATTTAATTTATATTTCGAATTAAGTTAAAGTTTAAAGGTGTAAAGTTAACTTGAGAAACAAGTATTAAGTTAAACAATAAAATGTATCATTATGACGGCATACTTTAAAAAGCTAAAAAAATAAAAAACAAACCATATCAAATTACTCACAAGGCATTTGGCTCTCTGTCCAGAATTCTGTATGATAATATATGTTTTAGAATCTACGGTCCAGCTGTAGAGACAATGCAAAATCTCCACTGAAAAAGCAACAATCACTTAAATTAGAAGAAAGTAATTTTTCTGCATTGATGTTAAAGATTTATTTATTCATATATTTATTTTAATTTATAAATACAATATAGTTTTAGCTCAGCTGCAATGAAAGCTGTCAAAGCCTAGAGACATCAATGAGGTACAACCAGTCACTCGAGAGAAGAGACAGTAGCAAATTTCCCTGGTATGAATTCACGAATACTGTATTCATTAACTAAACGCTTTACAGAACTAGTTCTGCAAAATTTAAAGTTACCCAAAACCCTTAAAAAATATGTTTGAGAATTTATTATTAAATTAATCAGGAATGAAAATTCCTACAATCAATCTAATGAAATACAATTCAATGCTTATTTCAATAAAGTTCAATTTTTGCACTGAGTTTTGTCGAGAGGCAAGTTTAATGGCCACTGTATGGCCATAACCACTGTACTAGACACTAAACAGCAAATTACTGTAACCTATTTTTTCTTACTATGGCTGTTTTCTAAATAAAAAGAAATGAGTTATTGTAGGAACATTAAATTTATGCCTTGAAATTGTTAATTTCAAAGTTCAAGCTCATATTCCGCAGTATCAGAACAAAAACCCGCTCATTAAATGGCAAAAGGTATTAAAAACCAAATACTGTGATATTTATGAAAACATATATGTCATCTTTCTACGGTTTGACTTAATATCAAGAGTAAAATATACCGAAGAAAAGCAATTTAGAACCTAAAAGGCAACAAAATATGTCTCAAATTTTCAATTATATATGTATTTAATCAGAAAGGTCATTGCACGTTATAATAATGTCAGTTAGATAATATTTCACCAGTTAGGCCTTTAATTATGATCTGCGTCCTTTTTTGCATGACTCTGGGAAAATATGTACTGAGAACCGAGTAATTACGACTTGGGTAAAATATCCCTGTTTTAACCTTTTACTACCTTCCTTGAGCAAGATTTTGTCTCAAGTTCCTCTCAGCTTTTGGTCATTTAAACTAGAAACTCTGGTTCAAAAACACATACTAGTACTATATTATATATATAAAGAGAAGGCTAAATGATGTCAACTAACAGTAAGGTAGAACCTGGACCTTGCCGTTATAAGGACTTGCAATAAGGTACATTTCAAATGGTAGGTCCTTTGTTCGAACCAAGATCCTTTGTAACCAAATTGAACTCTGTAGCCATGGAGCTTTTACAATGTTCAAGGCATAGAAAATAAGTTAGAGAAACATATGTTATACTTACAACCTTATATACACTTTTCTATCATACATAAAACAAACAACATACCCTTTTCTGTCATCACTTTGTTTTTGTTGGCTGGGCATTTTGTATCAATAATGATTTTGTTGGGCGTGTTGCAGCCAATGTTGACGGTGCCCCTGCAATCCGAGGCCTTGTCCTGGTACTCGTATATACCCTTCCGCGTAATACTACATTGACCAGAGTCGTTCACATCCGCTGAAAAAAGTAGTTCCAAATTATCATACAATCGCGGTGTTATAAAGTAGGTTGTAGGCTAACATATTTACCAACATATTTAAAGAATCTAACAACACAAGAATAGATTTTTATTAAAAAATTACTAATAAATTGTCAAGCTATACATTATTTTATATGAAAATTATAAATAAAAAAACGAAATGCTGGATAAAAAAGAATAAACGTACTTCGTACAGAAAAAATAGCAAATATTCCTATGAAGAAACGTTACCATATTCGGGGTGATTTTAGGAATATAAAGATTATGTAAAAAGCGTGTTGACTGATATAATGTAATCAAATAACATTTTGACATAACTTATAAAATCATGGGGTAAATAGTTAGCATACGTCAAAGACTAAAAAGCCTTGTTTCGACGGTTCTAAAGTATAACTTACTTAAAAGAAACAAAAAATGTGCAATCTGACTTACGTATAAATAAATGTTTCGTTGCATCAGTAAAATGTCTGTCTTCACAATCAGGAGTTGTTGTGTTGACTCGTTCTCCTGTAATATAAAAAGGACATACATAGTATAATAAAGGATATTGTTCAGCATCGTTGCAAAACTGCTGTTAATAGAAATGACCTTTTTTTCTTCCTAATACTTGCAACTTAACATTAACAGCTGTGAAACCTACAAGTTTTAAGAATTACCTTCAAGAGTAATCAATATATGTTGCAAAACTTTGTCTTTACAATTTCAGATTTACAAGTTTAATCAAAAAAGCAATCTAAAACAGTCAATGTTATATGTACTCGTGTTACGGACTGATGTTCTTGACAAATAAAGGTACTTAGAAAATAAAGACTGGATATAAGATTTCAATATATCAGAAGCCAGTTGTTGAACTATAATTATTTCTAGCAGACAAACCCAACTTAGACTTAAACATTGCACCATTTCATTAAACTCTAGTTAAGAATAAAAATATCTACGTAAGTAAATACCTAAATACATTTCGAGAATATTTTCATCTCTTTTCACAAGGCGGACACACTGGTAGCCTGATTCGCTGAAAATAAAAGAAGTGACGCTATAGTTCGTTCTATCCGAAAACAGGTATACTTTTTCTCACCCCCAAAAAAAGCGTAAAACAATGTAGTTACGAAAACAGAATCTTAGTGTAAGAACAAAACTTGAAACAGCAACTATTTCTAACAGGTTTCTGCTTCTTTAAAGAAAATTGAAATGCTTCTAACAATGCGTGCCTGATACAGCAAAGATATCAGCCAAAGGCATCCTTTGATAATGCCAGAATTTGCAAATAACAGACATTGGTGAAATATAAAACTTTCATTGCAGCCTGAGATAACATTTAATGCATTTTGTCTGCTTCACTTTCTTTTTGATAAAACCATACTCTTTTCTTGAATTTCGAATGTAGGATATCCCCAAAACGGTTATTTCTGGGGGAAACTGGGATAACAAATGACCATTTTCGCCCTTAGGTCATAAAGGCTGACATTTGACGGGTTGTCTAAAACGGTCAGATTTTCCTAACAAGAAATTACTCCAAATACAAGCCAAGTTAGTCAACTGTGCAATGTAAAAGGATGATTTCTGGGAAAATTCCATTTTTACATTTTGGATTAAAGTAAAGAAAACCTGGAGAAATATCTCAAACACGCATTATTTTATTTAACTTCTGCGATTCTTGTTAAGAGCTCTGCTGTCGTCTGCAGCTTTCAATCATTTACATTTTATATCGTCTGCTTTTAAGACCACAATAAAATTGAATGATGCAGTTGTCTACAAAATGAACGGTGTAAAAATAGCTCCTTCAAGAACTCCTCGAGTGAATTGTAATACAATTAGGCGTAATACATTATAAAGAATATCTGATAGATATGTTATATATAGTTTAAGAAGCTAAGTATATACGAGATGAAAGTGTTTACAGAGAAAAGAAAGGCATATTTTGGAATGAAACAATGCTGATAAATACTTCTCATTTGTTTTGGAGTAAATGACATATCTGTTACATCCTCAACCTAAGCATCATAAAAACTTAAAATTATTCGTGCAATGTGACGTATTCACTATTTTGATTTCCAACTGTTAACTGTAATAACGAATAGAATGAAGGGACATCTAAATGAGATAGCAGTGTGAAAGAATGCAGGGTAACTGAAAAATTAAAATTGAAAATCTCTGTACGAAATTTTTCATATCTGAACCTTCGTATAATTATGCCTATTTTCTTCTCCCTTATTGTTTTTTTTTTCTTTCTTTTTTTTTGCTAATACGACTTTTATCGAACTTTAAATATAAGAGTCGTACAATAATTATTAGCCTTTTCAATGCTGGATTTTGTATGACAAAATTCACGTACATCATACAAAATCTTCAAAGAATTGCAAACACATGTACTCCTATTAGAACTATAGTCTGCAACAGACTGGCAGGATACACCAAAATATCAACATTGGTCTGTTAGAAATCGGATATGCAAAGTTTTAAACGTAATCAATTCATATTAAAAGGGTTTTAATGTCTAAACAAAGACTGACAATTTTCATTTGATGAATAATTTAAACTTCGCATGGCGCTGATATAAAAGGAGGAAAACTTAAATGCTACTGATTTATTTCCAATAAATCGCCTACCAACTGTCGTCTGTTACATAAGTGACGTAATCAGTTTGCAATATGTCAGCTTTTAGCGTCTCCGCGTGGTGCGTTTTCTCTACACATCTTATGACGAGTTTTGTCGAGGACGTGTCAAGATTTGTCGGCTCCGTGTACCGTATCGTCCCTTTCGGATGCCTGTCCCTCATGCGCAGGACGTGCAATCCCTGTTCGACATCTAAGAGCCATTTCCCACTTAAATCCCGCCATTTGTTCCTGTTGACCAGAATATCTGGGAAACTACACGAACCACGTGGCTCGTTCAAGTCTGAAAGAAAAGATATTAGCATTTTGATTCTAATAATCAGTCAAATATAATCCTGAATGATATTTTTATAAATCCTAGTATTAAGCCGTTAATGACTAATTAAAATGCAAACTATTTAAGCTTTTGAAGTTTCTGGCACTGAGTCACTGGTTTATTCTCTGAGGATTTTCAAACTGTCAAAATTAAAACACAAATTCGACAGGGATCTGAAAACTAAATAACAGGATTATTAGCTATTTAGCCATAGAATAAAAACCCATCCATTATTACGTGGTTCTTTTTCGGCATTTTTGTCGGAACATGGTTAAAAGCTGATACAACTTTTGATATGACAAAAAGACGTCAACAAATGTCAAAGAATGGCAAGTAATCCGCCATTACACGATCTATAAATAGCGGCTACGTCACAACATGGCACGCGTTACATTTGCTGGACAGTTTCCGCTATAAATACCCGAGAGATATCATTTTATACAGTCGTATTATTGGAATGTTAAATATATATCATCAGCAGTATAAGTGTTAAATAGTTGATTTAGAAAAACTACAAAAACTGACGCAAAAGAGAAATTCAACAAGATTTATACTAAAGATTTAAAGTCTCATTTACTAATTACACCTGAACAAACTCAGAATGCATTTAGTCACATCAAAAACAATCAAGTCCATATGGCATTAGAATGCTAATCAAAAACAACGTGTTTGTGTTTCATATAGAATGTATCTAACTGTTTTACCTTTTGAAAATTTCATTGTTATAACCCCGAGAGTGGGGCTCTGGAGACCTTGGCAAGTTGAGTCGGCTGACATCGACATGTCTCCATTGGTACCATAGAAACTATGCATCTGCAATAAACAAAGAATCTTAATGGAAGACATTTATAACTAACATTTGCATTTACAGATGAATTGCAGAGGTTTTCTGTAAGACATGAAAACAGCTTTTATTCTTTACTCTATACAACGCGGACCTGCCACTCTAAGTATATGAAGTCGTTTCAAACGATTAAATGAGTTTTTTCTGCCTCGTTTTGTTGTTGAATGTGCTATATATCACAAAATATATCCTACATTAGTGGAGACATAAAACCTATTCTGAACATTAAACAATTTATTTACTGCAGTTATAGTCCCTTTTTCCTTATTACAGTCCGTAGCAACTAATTACAAAGCTTTACGAAAGGCGGGTCTTATAAAATGTTTCCATATCCTTAATAATTGTACATGCGCGGGAATTCTTTTGATTCTATGCGTGTTGTAGATTTCTGTGCACTGTTTCCCCGGGAACGAGGAAACATAACTGACACTTATAATAAAAGGTTTATATCAACGCAGCATGTTGCTTATTACCTAAAATAAATTCACAGACGGTGCATAAGAAATGGCAAAGAGGGTCGACTTAAAAGTTCAGAAAATAAGGATAATTTGGCAATTCGGAGAGGGTTTTTTTACACTCAGGAAAATGTTATGTTTAAAAAAATTCTAAACGATTTATTAAAACAAAATGATAAAAATGCTTCAAATCTTTTTATTCATGATTGGCTTCCACTAGCACATTGGCAAATGAAGCTTTAAGTCAGAAAAAATGTTGGTTTGGCAGAACTGTATTCAGATAAAATTCTAAAATATATTCAATTCAAATTGTTATCAGATTAATATTTTAACATTTGAATTAAAACAGATTTTTAATTCAGATTCATCAAATACATTTTTTATCCAAAACTACATGCATTCTCACAAATACTCCCGACAAAAAAGGCAACTCTAAACGTTATAAATGCCTTTAAATAAACACACACGTCAATAATATGGGGCGCGTTTTCACATGACTCAATTTCTTGATCCGCACCTGAATTCAGTTTGTTTTCCTGACAGGCACGTTAGGGTCATAAATCTCCCATAAACTAGAGGCATATAAAACTGAGTGCTCGTAATTGTAATGCTTGCAGAATATGATAATAATCTGCGTTATTACATTCTTCAAAAGAAGCACGTAAGATTGGCGCGATTTAGATTGGTGAGATAAGTTTTTTTTTTCTAGAGTAGCGAAACTGCTCTCAGCATTATAAATGTACTGTAAAGAGGTATTTTAGGCACTGTGAACATCGCTTTACCTTCCGGCCTTTATCTATTTATTTTTTCATTCACTCGCTCGTTCATTCATTCATTCATTCATTCATTCATTTATTTGATTGTTTCTGTGATTATTCCTGGGAAAAAAATCATTTGACTTATACAGTTCAAACGTTTCTTTCTTTTAGCTTAGCAGTGTAATAAAATTGCCTGCAATGTCAATGTTTGAATATTGAAGACGAATGTCATTTTCTTTGGCCTAGCAGTGTAAAAAAGTAACGAAATGGCTGGCTTTTTTCCTCTCTTCTTCATTTTATTTAGAATATGTGAAACTGTCTTAGTTTTAATTTTTTCAAAGCTTTCATAGATATGTCAAACTTTTTTTATTCTTTCTATACTTCGGCTGCCAAACTTACGACACTCAGTCAACAATGTTCAGGAAAGAACCGTCACTCTGACATTTTTGTGAAGCAAGATTTTCGGTGATTTGAGCTATCTTCAAATCTCGGTCTACACGCAGGCTTCCATGTTTGCCTTTATGTTAATCAAGTCAAACTTTATACCACTTTAATTGCATGTGTCTCTGAAGACTCATTAAAGAAATACAAATTTAAGAGTTTTGATAAAAGAGATTAAAACTCATCTGAAACATAAATAAATTCCGACGCGACTGGGCTAAAGACTAAAATAGGCTTTTGCCTGATGTAAATTTTTTCTTGGAAATAACGTATTATAATTTATAACATTTGCTTCTTTGTTCCAACCAAGTTATGTTTACACAAGAACTGCTTTTTTGGATTAAGAGGGTTTAGGCCTATGGTAATTCTTTCTCGGCCTTTGCCTGCAATGTAAACGCTTGAATTTCATTTTCGGTATAAAACCAACTAGGACAGTTTACACGAAAACAACAATTTTCTACACAGTGAAGATTTGTTTCAGTAGCAATTTACAAGCAGACGCCAAACCTCTGTTTCACGTTAACACATCTTTATTCTACAACTTCTCCAGCCAACGTGACGTCATTTGAATTCAAACACTTTTAAATTCCCACTGTGTGACGTCAGTTTCACTGAACAACCCAAATTATTTTGCGTAAGTGTAAACTGAGCAGACTAGTTGAGACGAATGATAAAATGAAAACTGCTCTGTGGTGATGTTTGATATCGAAAGTATGCATATAAAAAATAACATCTTTTGACTATCATATTTTAAATGTTACCAGACTATCAAAGTACTCAGATTCTCTGTGAATATGTAATCAATTTTTTGACCTCCAACGTAGATCCGTATGATATAGTCATAATTGATAATATGTGTGTAAGGAGGGTCTAAGTGACTGTAAATTAAATTAATAACGAAATAAATGATAAAACCATATGGCTGGAAAAAAAACTCGAGATTCTTGGAGAACAGCACTTGATGTCCCTGTTTATTACTTCTTACAAGAATAAGAAACAGGAACGTGTTACAGATAGCTGCTGAACGGACACGATTTTTTTCTGGATTTGTGTTCTTCATACAAAATATTAACTTAACTGTTTTCAAAAAGTTTTGTATGACTCTAACCTATCCATTTCTCCATGGTTCGAATACCTTAATGACGGACAAAGTGACGCCAGGATTCAAAATCTGTTGAGACTGCGTTTTAGGTGAATATTCGTTACTGTCTTAGAAAGTTGAAATTGTGCACGTGTATGGGTACTTTTAATGAAAAGCATAAAAATGTCAATGACTTTATGGTTGTTAGTCATTTTAAAATACATTGCATAATGTCTTTACACTCATATGTTTATGGCAGTATTATTTCACGACAAGTCTTAAAATGTTTCTTTCTTTTACGACATGTTTACGACATCGACTTTGCGGCACAAAGAAAAACGGTGTGCTGTTTTCATGAAAGCAGGCGCCTGTTTCCGTTGCAAAAGATGTAGATAATATTCATAAGTATTTAAAATTTCTATTATCGTAAATTTTATGTTACAAAACTTTTTATTATGGCAATAAACCATTTTCTAACAGGCTTATGTGTTTTATGCTTCCACACGAGTGATAAAAACTGCACTTGATTTATATCACTAAAAGATCTTTATTTCAATCGCAACACGTTTATGAATTTCAAATCTCTAGGTGGTTTTCGTTCCCATGGGTCTCCTTCTATAAATTTAAATAATAAATCCTAGACAATTTCATATTATTTTGGTGCAAAATAAATTTCTAATATGAATTCATTTTTGACAAGACGTCAAAATGATTTTACTTCATACATACGTACGTCAAACGTAACGAAAATAATCACATTGACAGGATTCGTTGAAAATAAGCTAAAATTAATCTATTGTCCACAGGACAGTGTTTCAAAGGCAAATGCACTTGGCGGAAGCATGATGCGTAGACTTTTGACGCACTGTACATGTGCCAGTACGGAGAAAAGACATTTGCTAATAAAAAAGAAAGCTTACTAAAATCTTTTGGCAAAACACGATTCTCGTTTAATCGATGGAAGGTTAGTCTTGACATCTGGTTCATTTAATAAAAAGAATAGTGTGGCAGAATTTCCATTAGGCCACGGATTTTATTTTCGTTTTAAAACTAGAAACTGATCTGTCAGGAAGTAATATTTGTTATAAAAGACATTCGTTTTGAAATATGTCAATTTTCTCTGGTTTAATGCAAGAAAATGTGCTTAAAAGGCTAAAATAAATAAACAAACAGGTCAAAGTTAGCTAGCAATTAGTCATTTCATCTTAAGAACTCACGCTAACTTCCAAGTCTACGTTTGTGTCCTCACAATGTGAGTCTAAGACATTTGACAGAAATGATGACGGATGCAATCGTTACTGTCATGGCGTCATAACATGGTTTGACTCGGCTCTATTCATATGATTTATATGACTTGGGATAATATAAGTTTGTAATCTACAGATTAGTGGGGTGTAAACGCCAGTGTTTTTCATTGTTGTCCTCATATCGATAGTCCAGCGCCATACTGTGGTAAAACTACCTTTCATTATATTAATGTTCAATAGTACTGCAATGGGTCATCGGTAACTATAAATAGGAATAGTGTTCTACCATTTCTTTATATTTCTATTGAGACAAAACTTAACAAGACTTGTATTATACTGTCAGATAATGTATAAGATATTTTGAAAATGAGTATATCAGACTCTACTTACGAAACATCTGTACTGATAGTCGTCCACACTGGTCATCCAGGGCTCGGAAAAACTGCCATACAAATATTTGTCACCGTTCTCCCAAGATGCCAAACATTGGAAATCCATTACTAGAAAAAAACGACATATTTAGTAATTTTATTTTCTTCATTATTAGATATTTCTACATTATTTTTACTTTTCTTCATTATTTTTGTTAATAATACTAATTATACTAATAATGCTATTATTATAATCGTCATCATTATAATAACCGTTATTAGTTTTTATTTATTTCTTTATTTATCATTGTTATTATTATATTAGTAATGACTATTACATTGTTATTATTTCTATATTACAAAGAATACTGTTAAACTAACAATTATAATAATAATGCTTTTACTAATTATCTTAATTATTACGAAGCTGCGTCGAAAGGGAAAATGTATTACGAGTTTTTTTCAAGATCACCTGTAGGAAATGGTATCTATATTTTTTATGATTTTCCTCGGTGAAACTTTTTTTAGATAGTTTAAATTTGTTCTGGTTTATTGATTATTGTATTTGATTTCGTAAAAAAGTACACAACTTTGATGCTGCAGAAATAATTCGATCCTTACAATCAAATATCAAAATTTTCCCAATTAACTTTGAAACTAAAGTAAAAATTAAAACTGTAGCTAGAAAGCAAGATCTTTTTATTTAAAAAAAAATATCAATTTCCTTTGCGATCATTTTACAAAGAGAAACGATGTTGCCTGGAATTATATCTCAAATTACGGTTATCTCGACTAACGGTCATCTCGAATTACGGTTATCTCGAATAACGGTAATTGTTAGTAATGAGCAATCTTTTTGTGCATTAAATTGTACCTGCTCGTTAGATGTTAATACAATGTCTAAAATAATTACAAACTTCTCAGCAAAACAACTACTTTTCATCTTTGGGAATGAAACAAGGTCTAATAAAATATTTTTAATGATCTTGATATTTACAATTTTCGAGTAATATTAAAGCCACGCGTGATCATATTTTTCACTTTATGGTGTTACCTTTGAAATCTGAGGATATAAATATTGAGACGGAAACGTTACTTTTCTTCATTAAGCGTAATTGCTTTAGTAAAATGAAGTCGCTGTTGAACCAGCTGAAATATGAGGACTTAATATCAGTAATAACATGGAATATCATATTTAAATGCAAAAACAAAAGCATGTGCAGCTCTTAGTTTGGATGCACGAGAAAAACAATGGTCTGAGATAAGAAGCAGCAACCTGTTTTACACTAAGATTGTCGAAAAAATTGTTTTGCGCATGCCCCGAGCGAGATGTAAGACACCAAGCTAGAGATGTTAATCTTTAGACCGATCAAAAACCATTGGAATGGAAAATAAAACACTTGTTTGTAAGTATCTATAGATATAACAGATTCAAACCACTAGGAACAGAAAACAAAACACTTGAATGTAGGAATTTTATATTTAGAATTTCGGCGGGAGATTTCCCGACCAACCACTGGCATCAAAAGCCTAAAAAAATATCATTAAAAGAATTTTATGCTGCTTCCAAAATACAACATATTATTCTTTCGGTTAGAGGGTAACGCAGAAAAGTCTTCGAGTTTTGACCTTATGAGCGAGGTATAGCGGAACAATTTCAGTGTTTCGTTGTTGTGAAAGTTTTGATGTAAAAGAAGATGCGTCGAATGAATCCGCACAGTTCACGTGTTAGATAGTGACAAAAAATAAAGAATCATGCATGTAAATTACCTTTGTCGTATGTTCCTGGAATCCTATTGCACTTTTTGAAAATAAATTTAAATTTGGATTCATCTGCGCATGCGCGGACTTCAGAGAGAGGGTTATCACACTGCAGGTTGGTCATCGTTCCATTCGTGTACGAGAATGTGTAAGACCCGTGGAATGGACACGTGACTGGTAGGCGTGGCAGGGCTGGTGGTGTTTTGGGCGCTAAAAATAGAAATAAGAATATATATATTACAGTATTTAGCTAGTCTACAACGCTAGGCCAGCCCTTACAGATTACTGCACGCAGTAGACATTAAAAATAACCTGTTACAATACGCAGAACAGAGGTTGTCTTTATTCAAACATTGTGTTTTATTTATTTCAAAGAAATATGATTAAAAAAACATTTTCTGCTCAATTTTACGATTTTGAACACTTTATTTCTGATATGAGACCAAAAAAAAAATAAGCAAAATACAGTCTTCAGGTTTTCAGATCAAAGCAATGACTTGAAACGCAGCTAAAAAATAAATAAAGACAAACCATGACATAATTTTCAACATTTTCATTTTAAGACAATAATTTTGCCAAATTCAATGTCGTAATAAGTCATGAACAAAATTGACACAAAGCACTGAATATAACGACAAAGTTGTAATTGACCTTTTAAGGTCACTTGTTGACTGGAAATATATATTCAGTTGAAATCGAGGCTTATGCCGCACGACCACACAAAAACCAGAAAAAAACTCATTTATTAACGTCAAATTTCAAAGAAACAAAATCCTCCCTCACCGCATACGCTATCATACGCGATTAACTGCTTTGTCTAATCGACTAAATTATAGATTACACGCAAAACTGAAACCATTATGTAAAGTTAATATTTTGGAAATCCAAGATCTTTTATATCCGTTTTACGACAGGTTGGAAATCATGTGCGTTTTATGACATGCATTGTACAGAACTTCAAGCAGTAAAGTAGCTTTATTAATTGGTTTGGGATGAATTGAAAATTGATGGATTTTCTTTAGAAAGGAATAAAAAATGAAACTTCATCACTAATTAATTTAGGCTACAAAAATAAAAGGGTTAACTTAAACTTTGAGTCACGAAGATGCTTTTTTCAAGGCAAGTGTTCTGAGTAAGATGTTGGGGTACTGATACAAAATACGCTTGAATTTTGTTTAAAATGCCAACATATATGATAATATGATAAAACAATATATATTCAATTGTTAATAAGTGTTTTAGGAAGTGAAATAGTTAAATGAATATTAAACAGAAATTACATGTACTTTATACTGAACGTTTAGGGAAAGGTCTAATATGTTTACATGTACTGAAAAAGTGGGCGCATCTTGGTCACTAAAGTTACATTGTATAAAGAAACAATAACATTAAAGGTCTTCACGTTTCTGGATGTTACAAGAAAATGATATATTAAAACTGAGACTAGACAGGTTTTCGTGATCACAATATTAGACAATCTCATTAAAAAAAAATATTACGTTTTCGAAACTGCCTTATTAAAAAACATATTGAAAAGATTTCAGGTATTGAAGAATACGTCTAAATTACGTGATTTACGTCGTCAAATGTAATCTTTCTGTCGCAAGTCCTGAAATTACCTCAAATGATTAGTGCTTATTGGAAGTACACATTTAATTATACCTCGCAATTCTCTTTATTTATTTGATTAGATGTAACACGGTTCACGTATAATAAAGCAGGTTTCCGATAGATGGCGAATAATTGCTGATTACCGGGCTAAACTCCGGTACACCGTACCCGGAATCCAATTATCAATTTGCCAGTGGCAAGGTATAAAAGCCCTCAAACATACTTATTTAACAAGAACAGAAGAAAAATGTGACTCATAATATTCAGAATATAAATTTTTTAAAATTGGTTAATTGTGTTTTTTTTTGTTTCGTCAGAATACAATGCTGATTATTCGATAACCGAATCAGTCTTATGGTGATTTAGACAGCAAGCAGAAAACGTCAAAGAAATTCAACATTGAGTTACATGCAAAACGAATCGAAGACAGTGTGTCGTAAAATAAAGTGAACTCAGCCTTGCGTTAGGATTATAAGAGAGAAAAAAGTTTTGTTTTTATTTTGACACAAGTCAAACAAGTGTATTCATATACGATATTTTGAGAGAAGTTAGACCAATAATCACAGATGACTTTTACAGTTAATATGAAACAAGTCCTGTGCCCCTTTTTGTTTCGTTTCCACAGAAATCTTCAGGTGCGTATGAATACAGTATTGGCAGCTGTTACCGAAGTTCATTAAATCTCTAACAGTGACAGTTACACAGGCACTTAATGCCGAACTATTTTCGCTCGGAGGTACTAAACGTCTGCTTCTAAATACAAACCCATAAACCGAATTCTCCCAGATGTTACGTAAGTTTATCAGTAACTGGTAATCATGAAAGTCAAATTCTGTCAATTGCCTGAAGTTTATTGTATGCCATCTATAGCCGCCTAAAAGGCATTGATATCATGCTAAATTTTCTAAAACTTAAATAAGAACGCAATGGCGTTTTTGTCGTTTGTAAAAGCTGTTTTTTTTTTTTTTGCTACTTTTTCAAATGTGTTAGAAACCATCCTGCTTTTGAATGAGATAACAGATTTAAGTTATATCTCAGGGTGATTTTTTTTTTAATCACTGGCATTTGAATTCCTGTCTTTCTAATGAACTGCATTTTAATCTGTCCTTGCACATCAAGTATGGCTTTTTTTTATCATGTGGACTACTTCTGTCCGTGACGGTGCACCCTTGAAAACATGTTAACTGCAAAAACTAGCCTCACTTCCGCGTTTTATAAAATGCACTTCAATGCAGTGGTTGTTTCTCAACGGAAATGATTGTTCTTCTCGACGGAATATACTAGGACTTTTATCTCAAGGCGAGATCTTTAATGGAAGCAAAATTGAATTTGATAACTCAATGAAGCCTTGGGTCTTACGTACGCAGCTCTACTATCAGCAGAGTCAGTTTCTATTAGCCCGCTTTGTATCTGAGATAATCAGATAAGATTTTTATTCAATTGTGTGGAAAGCATTCCATTGTCATAGAAGAGATCGGGTTAATTTTGGCTTTTTACAAGACTTTGCACTTGTCAATACCCTTTCGTGTTTGCAAAGCCTCGATTTATTGTCGAATGGTCATGCAGAAGATTGTAACTATATTTTTCCAGAAGTTCAGAGCCATGCTTGTTTCTAGAAGTTAAAAGTCTCCCTTTAACAGTATAAGTAAAGTGATGTTTATGGCAGTGTCACCCTTACTAAAAGGGCCAGTCTCTCCGGCTTACGAGACATCTCTACTGTCATCAGTCTCTCCGGCTTACGAGACATCTCTACTGTCATCAGTCTCTCCGGCTTACGAGACATCTTTACTGTCATACACATTTACTTCCCAATTCCTATTTTCTGTATGCTAGATGCCGATCGGACAGGCAATAAGTAATTATTCTTTAACTAGCTAGCGGGTCAACAGACGGCTTCGACAGAACAAGCCCCTGAACTCGAACCATCAACACCCACTCCACTCTTTCAGCGGACGCCTCAACCGTTAGAAAATGGAGAAGTTTTACCTTCGTGTATTTCAAACCTAAACAAACTAGATATTTTGCATACATGCTTGAAGTTTGCATCGCTATCAGGCGAGCTTTATCACGATAAAGAATTTCAATTTTAAGTCTAACATTTTGTTTCAGCTACGGATTTGAATGCTGTACATATCTAAATCTAAAGTGACTACAACAGCTTATCCAGATCACTGTTTAATTCGGTTAATTTTGTCTTTAAAACCTAGGATTAAAATCCCAGTCCATACCGTAAATCACCGTGAAATGTTTAGCACAGGTATTACACAGTTTTGTCCCAATAGGCCAATCGCGCCAATATAATTTCTGCATTTCGAAAACTTCTACAAAACAAAACAACATTTTGAAGTAAATAAATGCCTAGTCCATTTCTTTTAACAGAAAAACGACTTAAGTTTGTACAGAAAGACAGGTGCCAAAAGGGTGACTGAAAAAAGAACACTCAAAGATTCACCTGTAACTACGTATTTCGTTCTAACCAATGAATTTTTTCGGCTTATGACGTCATTGCGCAAGACATGAAATCTGATTTTCATAGCAGTATCCAGTCAGTGTAACAATTCTATTAAAGACAAATAGTAAATGTTTTAAAAATGTGTGAAATGACTCGTTAATAATTGTTTCTGTGTTCCTGGTACCGTGTACCGTGTTTTAACATTACGTTAATTCACGGTGTCTTATTCAGGAACAAATAAATAGATTTTTTTCCCCTTAAATTCGTGTTTTAACGTATATTAATACACGGATCCAACATTTCTTTGTCAACTGCGATAAAATAACTGCTTGCCTTAAAAACTTTTTTGAAATGATTTTAATGTCCCATTTTTTTAACATACACACGTTGATTGGCCTTTACAGAGCTCTATGACGTCATAACCTGCCTGGCCTACCGAAACAATATTCTCAACAAAAAAAAAAATAAGAATGAAGAGAATTTTATATTGATCTAGAATGATAAATCTCAATTCAATTTTGCATCATGTATAAATAGAGTTAAGAGTATTGTCAGTGCGAGCATCAATCACACGGTGTACGCTTAATTAGAAACTCTACTAAACCAGATAAATTGCTTTCAAATTGACTGCTAATATTCTTCGAGATACATTTCTTATACGTTTCTAGATATTGGAAAAAGCCCGGATCGAAAAAGAAGATGAAAAGATAGAAATGAGTCATAAGGCAAAACTTAACTAATTCCAAGACATTTTTTTCCCACCGGATAATGATTTCCACTTGTGGAACAAAGCGTATTAAATGCGTTAAAAAAGTCAATGTTCGTGCATTTCAGGATTGTCTTTGGGGTATAGAAAATTAAAAAACGTGCATTAAACCTCAAGAATTTAACAGGTCTTAAAACATTCGGGATTTTTTTTATCGGAGTTTGTTTTCTTCTTTTTTGAACAAAACGAAACAAAAAACAAAACAAAGCGAAACATTCACGAGAATCTTGTTCTAAAGATGAAATTGGATTTCTTGAGGTTTTTCTATTTTAGACAATCAACTTGGCATATATTCAGTTTTTAACCACAAATTGCCTGCTGCAAGGCTTAAGATAATGAAACAACAGGATAAATTTATTCGAAAAGTTTGAAATAAAAGCCTAATTTAAAAGTTGCAAAGTTTCTGACAACATATTTGTAGGATAGGCTAATTTCACTTCCAACAGTCTGCAAACTCGACTTTGAAAACAGACTTGGTCCCGTAAAAAATAACAGAGTACTGCTTAAACTGTTCTCTTTTTTTCTGGAACCCATCAGCAAGAGATTCCAACGGTCAGCGTTTGTTTCAGAAAGTCTGTTGACTTACTAATGAATGAATACATGCGGTTCATTCGCTATGTATATTGAAGTAGTTAATATCCGAATTTCTCTGCAAAAGCGAAAGTTTCTCATTTCCGATACATTTCCTAATTAGTACGCATCCGTTGCTCTCGAAGAGACCAGAGTTTACAATATTTTATGATCAAACTTTTCTATTTTCTTGCCGAGATGAGGCTGACCAAAGCAAATGAGTCCCGACCAAATTAAATCACGCCGGCGTGATTGGGGTCGCAGATATATCGACTGAGCTCAGTTAATTTCATTCTAATATAAGGCAGTCCAGCAATCAAGTCTTGTCCACAATATCCCCATGTGAGGACACGGCATGTGTTATATGAGCTTGACAGAATGGCAAAAAAATATAAGCATATCAACCGGGAAGGAGAAAAATATTCCATGTCGTCCTTCATGTGCTGACCAGAATACAAAACAAAAATAACACAATGGTCATTTGTTTCAAATAGTACATGATACAGAACGTAAAATTAAGAAGATAAAAAAGGAAAGACAATTCTCTGTCAACTGGTCAGCTTACACCTAAGTATTACCAGTCCAAATCTGAGCTTAACTTAGGAACTTATGATACTTAGAAATTATTTCTCCCCGCCCCCACCCCAACCACACCACTTTCTCGCTCGGTCCCGAATTTTTACTTGAATCGTAACTACTCGGCTATTTCCGGAGAGCTCGATCACACCCCAACCTCCATACTCTCGTATGTATGTAATTTTATCATTGTTATCATTATTTGTTCTTGTGTTTATTGTTGTTTGTTAATCGCCGAGATGTTCCGAATAAGACGTACTATAAATAACGCTCATTGTTTCTCATTCACACAGACGCTTATTAACACCAGTATTCACGCAAGGGTCAGCGATTGTTATCCTAGAAATTGATTTACTATTATTTCTTGTAACACGCACTCTTTCCTCAGACATTAACTATATCAGACAAACGTGTTTAGTTAATACATACACAAGTATTATACATATAAATGAAAATATCATTTTGCAAGAAACATATCTGGCTGAGAACCTGTCAGGATTAACATGAAAATGGCAATTCGCAGACATGATTTTTGTTTTTGGTTTTCCTGATCAGTGTTAGAAAACAACTCATTCATGGCAATAAAAAAGAAAACAAGTCTCCATTTTCTTGCGTCTTGTTTGCTAACAGTTGCAGAAATATCAGAAGAATTTTTCATTTTTTTCAACACAGTTATCTCCCTTTTCTTCTTTGTAGATTAAAGTCTTTTTTTACTCATCTACGTAAATGAAATTCAAACACAACAGAGCTAAAAATAAAAAAACCCAACTTTTTCTTGAATTACATCCGTTGTGTTACTGAATAGGCACAGAAAAAAAACTATTCATTAATTTGACAGAACACATCTTGATCATGTTATCAAAACTAAATTTACAGATTCAATTTCTTAAATCAGACGAAATTAATTACACTTTTCACGCCAGTTAGAAACACAGCAGACCATATACAGTTTCAAATGTATTTTAAAGTTTATTCTCAATTGGAAACTCCATACTTAAATTTCTGTTGAAATGATGTTGATGCGTGCGACCACAACTTAATTGTCGAAATTTACATATGCATTAACCCTCCATATTTGAAACAATCTAAAACTTTGTCGAATTAAATACTAGTGGCGCCACCTAATACGAACATATTCTCATTTAGTTTCGAAAGAAACATTACTTTTTCTTTAGTGTCCTTTCTCGAGAAAAAGTTTATACTTTCGTTTCTTCTACAGATTTGCATAATCATTTGAGGCATGTTTCGTCTGTTTCACAAAGAGAAAATTGAGTTCGACGTGCACTCTGTACGAATAGATCATACATGATTTATTGACAATAACACAGACCTTGAGGTTCTGTTCTTAGGAATTCATTTCCAAATCAAGATAAATACTATTGTTTATGTTTGCTCTTTATCTTTGACATTTCATTTTTTTTTTCATTTTTTGTTGTTTTTCCAGAGCATCACTCGAGCATCGTCGAAAAACAGTACGATCCAAATGGTATCTCAGAGCAGAACAAGAATAAATACAAATACATAGAACATTTAAAACACCCGAAACCAAACAGGAAAGAAAACAAAGAGATATGGCTGACTTACCCCTGACTAGTGTGTGTAACATCGTATCCGCCGTTATCAGACCGCAAACGTCTTCAAATTTTTCTACATACCAACAGGGACCTGAAAAAAATCACATAAAAATAAGTAAGAATTTATTTCCATTCCTTTTTTATGAACCCAATTGTTTTGTTTTAACTTTGTTTTATGTCCTGTTACAAGCGAGCGAAGGGTCGTAGAGAGACGTCCCCAAGACCCCTCCCACATCATGCACCTACATTTTGAACTGTGTACATCTAACGTGAGACAATTATATTTCCACATTCCTAACTGTGTATGTTCTTAATGTAGAGAGAGGGGTGGGGGGGGGGGCTCCTATTTCTGATTATTCATATAAAGATAATGTTGTATTATAAAGTGCGGATCTTCTGGCTCTAATGACAGTCTGCTTGTCTTTTTGAACTGCTTGCAACTTCTTCTAAAGTTTGTAATATTGAAATAAAAGAGGCTTTTGGTTGTCAGACAAAGAAAATACAAAATTATCAATCTATATGGCAGTTAAGACGATATTTTGTTAGAATTTACATGCTCATAAACTTTATGCGCTGTGTCTTTCTTTTGTTATTTTCTGTATGCCTACGCCAATGTGTCATTTACATCCAATCTGAAATTGAACAGGCTCAAATAAAACACGAAGCAACTTTTATGCGAGTTTGTTTTCATACTTTAAGCAGTTTTTACGAGGACTGCAGTCGTAAAAAGAAAATGCTCCGTTTTGCTTATCTTCACGACAATATGTATTTTACGACGACACCGGAATAGCTTATTTCGAGACTTCGGCAATAAAATGCGGAGTAGAATAATTGTAAATGCTCTGGACAAAGATCTTCCTGATAGTGTCATAATGTTTTGACAATATGCATACAAAATATGAAAACATAATCAGAAATTGGTAAAGCAGGGCATGGAGATAAATCCTGGCTTCATTATGGGTGAATAAAAAGCAAACCGGAGCAGACATAAAAAATATTCAAGCATATTGCGAATTAACCAAATTTCCTGAGTGAATTTCTTTGACTTCGTAATTCTTTGATCTAGAGAGCCTTCTAAATGTAACAGGATTCCATTATGTTAATCAACGTGAAGAGGGTAAATTGTTTTTAGGAGAAAAGAACCGCTTTATACAATAAAATCATATGTTTAGAAATATTTCTCCTGTAATTCGAGCTGCATGCATTTCAGCATGATTTATTGTCACAGTTATTCCATACGACTTTGCAAGGCTGCCAAGTTAAATGAAAATCGTGTTTTAATTCAGAAGCAAATGAAAACCATGTATAAATATGTGGGATCAGTAAGGTTAAAGAAAATTATGGATGGAACTATTTAGCCATATCTAAAACGCGTAGATAATATAAGTTTTATCAGTTCCTAGAACATTGACAGATGAAAGGGTCTGCATGTTATGAAACGTAGATAACGCATAGTTAGAAATCTGACGCCAGCCGTGTCCTGTGTATCTATAGATTTGTGTATAAGTGTATAAATTATTGTGAAAGATGCAGAGAGGTGGTGATATGAATAACCACATTCCAGAACTTGTACAAAACTGTGTTAACTATTCTATAACAGTACTAGTACTTCATTGCATGCTCTAAAGAAACCCAATGTCAGTTTTATTTTTTTAGTGAGTGAACCATAGGACAACAACCCTCCCTCGCTAGACGTTATAGGAATAGTCAGGGTAGGTTCACCGATTAACCGACTGACCGAACAACTGACAGACAGACTGACGAACAGACCCTCGGACAACTAAGGGCCTGGGGACATGACATGCTCTCAGAATTCTCACTATTCTTCACCCTCTCGCGTAAAAATAAAACACAACAAGCCGAAGACACTACAAAAATGAAATTGATATATATTGATCCATTAAGCCCTCTTTTGTCTTCTGAAGCACTTGAAGAAGACATATATATTTGTGGAGAAGCACGCAGGCGTTAAGATCTTCCTTTTCTTCAAGAAGGCTCCATTATCTGTGAACTGTGAAACACGCCTTGATTGCTTCATCGTTATGATCATTAGAAGAAGACAAAGTTTTATTACACATATAGAAAGAAGCGGGCAATAAAGTGCCATCTTGAATTGATTCTAATACGTCTTTAATGAGCTGTTAAGTGAAGATCGTAGAACTTTTAAATTTAGCTCATCTAGTTTTTATTTTTACTCCCGTAATAAAATATTAAAGTGGATTTTTGTACCAAATCGTCTGGAGTTTTGATTTTTATGGAAGCTATGTTTGTGAAGGGGAAAGATAAAATGATTTTTATGTCATACATAGCGAACTGTAGCAATATCTGAATGGGGTTAGAAGTGTGACTTTTAAAGTATTTTAAAATTTATACGTTTTTCTCAAATTTTCGAAACAAAACGTTCTACACAGGGATATATATAAAAATGGCAAAGGTGTTCCATCTAAAAACTGTTTTAAACGCTTATACTTTCAAAAGAAATGTTAGTGATAATTCTTTTTCAGCCTGAACAAAAAATATTAAACCTCCATTGTAATGTTGGAGATTCCATAAAGTTATAACATAACGCCATGTTTTCAAGCATTTCATGGTGTATTCAGTTATCAACTTTTGATTGTCATTTGAAAGAAAATATTGTAAGAATATGTTCCAAAACGGATTTTCTTTCTTTTCTATTTTCAGGTATCTGATGTCTGTCATTACAACAGGTGCGAAGATATTACAGAAATCAAGCACAGCATGATTGGAGATTTCTTGGTTTTTTTATCAACTTATTATCCAGACAGATCCACAACGATAGATAACTTCTCAACACCGATGAGAAATTTGGGTCAATCATTCATGAATGTCCGTTACTTTACCAGCAGCTCACGTCAAATCGATTAAGCGGAAAATATATCGATAGAAATATACTATTACATTATATATATTTCGTTCGTTCTTCAGCAGTTCTTAAAATAGAGTGAAATAAACAGCTTTGTTCTAGACCGGAACTGAACTTCATTCATATATCAGATTGTTTTGTTCTTATTCACTGAACCTAATCGAGTAAATCACCTGTAACCCTTGCACAGGGCACGGAGCAAGTAGCCTCTGTTATTGTTTTTGGCAGACAAACATTGTAAATGTTTTGCGACTCCAATCATTTGTTATTTGCACAGATTCTGTAGACGGATGAGATTTCTCGCCCAGTTAATGTCTGTATATTTACACAAGCCAATCATGTGGACAAGACCACGGCCAATGGGTAATTGGAATTGACACATTTCGTTTCATTTTAGATGCGTTCAGTGTCCAGAGGAATACTATTGTACTGTATACAAAAAGATAAATACTGTACATTTTCATCTGAAATAAAAACGATACAAATTTGAAGGGCATGAGCGCCAAACTCGCGATCCGTAGGTCGCTTGTTCGAAACCGACCACTGGTGAGATTCTCCAGTGCAAGTCCGCATTTCACACTTTCGTCTTAAGAACTGGTTTGAATCCAGGAAACAGTCGTCGAGTTAGCAAGAACTTGTTCTCCAGTCGATGTAAAACAATCAGGTTTTAATAAATGAAAATATGAACTACATTCCAAATGGTTCGAAGATGTTATATTCAGTACAAATAGTTCAACGCATAATGATTGCACACTAGTACATTAACTTTCCGCGAATAAGAGAAGTAAAAAAAATGGTTTGAATAAAGAATCATTTTTGTCTACGTAACTTTTTTTGTTCTAAATTTTAGACTTTGGGTTCTTTAACTGAACTTGGTGAACAAATGTTGAGATAACTGTAAGTTAAATGTTTAACTCATTTCAATTAACTTGAAAATACCAGTTCTGTATCTATTATATATTTAGATACATGTACAACATTAGCAGTTACACAAAGCAGATCTGAATTCAGGCTGAATTCTCCCCACATAACCTTTCAAGTTTTCTTTGCTTAATCAAGCTGTATAGACTCGCAGATTTTTATTGATTTTGGCAGTAACTGAAGTTTCTCTTAATTTGCCCTAAATAAGAATATTACTGACAGAAAGAAAAAAGAAGAGATAGCTCAGAAAAAAATAAATGATTCATCGCTTATAACATTAATAATAAAACATGACATCGCGTATTTGAAAAATCACCAAACTGTTTGCAAACGTTCTAAGAATGTGGCGATCGCGTGGTGAATATAAATGATAAAACGGTAGAGATAAATGTATTGTCGACCTCGAGTCCATCTCGAACAAGCTTGATTGATAGTTACTCGTGTTTTCACAGCATTTACCGCGTGTCTAATTGATTTTCTTGTTGATACAAGCGATATTTGGTTTCTCGAAGAGGTGTACAGACGATACATGGGTTTTGGAAAGCATGTATGTGATGCTTTGATTTTTAATGTTCCAAACATTTCATATGTTCCAGCCGACTTCAGTTAAAGCTGTGGAATTCCAAGAAAGTGTCAGATTCTACCAGACTGACCGCCCTACGCGGACATATGGAAACGTGGTAAATCAATTAAGATCTCCGTCGCATTTGAAAAAAGGGGAGTATGGTACATGATCAAAAGTATTCATACACAGTTTACCGTTTATAAATTTTGTAAATTTATTTTAACATCTTTGTATCAATTTCTCAGCTTTTGAAGATAAGAGAGCGCATACGCAGTTCATTAGCCAAGGAAACGACATAAAAAAATTCCCACATCAGACTGCAACATGAATTTAAAACACATGAACCTTTGATTGTAACTACACCGTGATTGATGTTTTTACCATTTTACCTACACCTACAGGTTGATTAAGCATTTCCACATGTAAATACGTGTGTAAATAAGAGTTTTGTCGATTTTGTGAAAACATAAATTGTAGGCTCAAATTGGACATCTCAATTTTCAGTTTTCACACACAGCAATACGGCGACTTGGAATTCAAGGGGGAAAAAGAGAGCCAGCGTTACTTGGAGTTGTTTTGTTCTTTAATTTACTGGGTTTTCAGACAAGCAGACAGGCGGACAGACAGACTTTGTAGCTACTGTTGTGAGACGACGATGAAAATTGAATATAAAATACAATGTTCGAAAGCCGGTCTATTTCCATTAACTATATCGGGACAATAAGACCTCCATTATACAGAACTGAAAAAAAAAATTAAAAAGACAGCGCCTTCTATATCTTCACCTTCAAACAAGACATTAGAAGCAGATAGTTAGCTCGTTTTGGGTTTTCTTGTTGCTATATTGCTAGTTAGAAAATAAAACAGTCCTTGTTTTTGTTTGATTATAACCAATATTACTTTGAAAACTTCCGCTGAGGATTGTAAAAGTCAAAATAAATAAATCCACATGCAATCTTTTCCTTCAAAATTAAGTTTAGTTAGCGGGGTTCAATAGTAGTAAATCGCAGGTTACATTATGGTGGAAAGTATGTTTTTGTGATAAAATGAGCGTCTCCATAGCAACTAATTAAGACTTAATGAAATATATAAAAAAAAAAAACGTTTATGAAATCGATGACAATCACCGTTTTGTTGTTGTTGTTTTTCTTGTGTAATTTGTAATGGAATTACAAGCCAGTATTTCCGATTACAGACCGGTGTTATGATATGTGAAAAGAACGTTTTTACTGATTACTGTCGTTTGGTTTATTGATCTTGCTGGTATTTTAGTCTGCTGCAGGAGCGGTAATCTAGTACTTTGAAAAAATGCCTGAAAGCCATTGATTTACTAGTGGAATTGTTGGCATCTAGATGCTCCTTCATGTAAGTTAGACATTCAACACCGCGTTCCCGAACAACATTCTTCCATTTCAACATGGTGTGAAAATTGCACTCAATATATACATGCTGGATAGGCTGTGTCATGTGCAATGAAAGAGATATCTCTATAAGCAAGGACTGCATAAGGTAACAGTTTTTTCGAAGTCCAGAATTTAGAAACACCATTTTTCTAAGCAAATTTTGAAGGTAAAAGTAGTATTTTTAGTTTAACAATATAAATGTTTGAAACAGTATAGAAGCAATATGAAATAAATTAGAGAAAAAAGTGCCCTAAGCAACAAATTCCAACAGATTTAGAGGTTAAACAAAACAAGAGGGGTTAAAGTCACACAATATATCAAAACAAAAACAGCTAGTGAATGGCGTCTCGATGCATCTCTGTGTTCCAACGAAAAAAACACGAGCTTAGATAAATCTGCATAAGCAGTAAGTAACCCCAGATTTCTGCAGCAAGATTTATGTAATATACTTTCAGAAGCATTCCGCATATTCTTCATTGATTATTATGTATTACAGCTCCACGCTTTGGGAATTCTATCAGCGCAGTATGGTTAATAGTTCTCAAATATGATGAATGGAAGCAACAAAGAGCATTGAGAATCTTCAATCAACTCTTGTTGTTCCAGTAAAAGAACAAGCACACTGTGTCAGTGATTGAATTGAATGGATGCGAATCTTAAAATACGCAGACTGCAGCGGATTAAAATTTAAAAGCCATCATATTTTTGAAATTACAGATGTAATCTTGGCATGATTTCTTTTAAATGCCGTTTGCAACACTTAAAACTAAGAAGTCGTGTGGCTCAGGCAAACTGGAAGGAAATACTTCTAAAATGGAGTTTTGACATTTTAAGATGTTGCTCTTCCGTTGCTCTTGGCAAAACTTTTAAAACAAATTGTTGAATTTTAATTCTATGTCACACTAAAGTATTTAACGATCTTTGTTTGTTAGTTGACTAGAGGCCAATCTGGGAGCTATGGCTTCGTACATTGACTCATTTTCTTTAAATACCTCATAACAACGGGTCATTTCGTATTATTGGGCACCATAAGACAAATTTTATCTACCTATCTATTTGAGTTTATTAATCGTTGGTACCAGTTTCCCATATGACCGATGCCCCCTGAAGCGATTAGTTATTTGATGTTCCATCCCATTCCAGAGACACCCCTGGTTCTTTTGCATGCTCAGTGTATAGCACTGATAGATGGGACCTCGGTTTAACGTCTCATTCGAAATACCATTAGTAATGTTAGTGGAGGAGCGGGGGATCGAACTCGGGACCCCTGGTTTACCAGTCCAGCGCGTAACCACTGGACCACATCCGCTCCTGGCAAACTTTAGGAAAGCCTACACGCTTATATACGTTACAACTTAAAACACGTATAATATAATGCAATGAAGCCAAGCGCCATTGTAAAACACATATTCGATAATTTAAGACACCAGGCACCGTACAACACATATATCATGATATTATTAAAACATAAAACAATATAGTATGTATACTTACTCTCTTTGTATTGTAACAGGTTTAGATGCCACTGGGTGAACACTAGACACTTGAAACATTTTGCATTATTTGAATCCCTGAAAATAAAGAAACAATTATAGATAAGAAGTCTCAAATAAAGTAAATTGTCAAATACATACGGCCTAAATAACAGGCTATCACAAAAAGTTTGAAATTGAATTTTCTCCCAGACAAAAGACTGAAACGACGTACTTGTATTCTTTGACAGGGAGGGAAATATATGCCAGGGGAAAAAAACTCATCTAAGATCTGTCTTAGGAGAGTTTATTAATAACCTAAAAATACGGGTTTTTTTGGGGGGAGTGAGGGGGGTAATTTTTTCTCGCTTTAATAGCACAACATCTACAGTTCTATAATTCTTTTAGGTCGGTGGTTGCCGGCTGGAATCCTGTCAATGTAACCTTGACCTTGAGGTTGACCATATCCCACATTGCAGCGCAAGTAAATGGCATACCTCTAGAAAGACCAGCTAATAGTAAATGTAATTTGCAAAGAACTTCATAAACAGTCCACTACAATGTTGAGTGTACATTTTTTTCGACAATGACTGTTCTCCCAGTTTTTATATTGTCGAAAATCTACGGACTTCCGACAGACAAAAAACTGGTGTAATTATACCTGGGGCTAAACTTAAATAAAATATCGCTGACTCGAAATTCTGATGCAGATTTACTAACGCCACATGCCTGCAAATTCTGTTAGGTTTAATTCATCTGAACACTAACAACAAATAACTGCTAGCCTCAAGGAATATTGCAGTAAACTTTGCACCGTGAAGAACGCACTATACTAATTAAATGTACCGTTGTAAATGAAAAAAATACGCATTCTTTTCTTGATAAATTAATAATTCATTCGTCAGTTAAAGTTATTGGTGCCTAATGTCTGCCATGAGGCGAAAACACGACGAAATAGGCGGAAAATGCTTAAACAACTACTGATTTGTTGTGTTATTGCCTCAGTGGTCGGTGTGACGAAAATGCCAAACGTTGAATTTGGAGACGAAAACAAACATTTTCGTAGCAATAGCGTATACATATTGTCACATGTCACCTTGCCAACATCGAGGGCAAAAACATATCGGTATATCGGTATATTTTTGCATTTTCGCCCTCCTAGTTAAAACACGACATGGCAGAAATCAGCCACCATACTAAGCAGAACATATTCTCCTATCAAGATTTCATAAAATTTTAATACTGTTGCAGTCCTACTCAGCAAAACTTTTATGTCTGTTTTTATGCTACAGGAAAATTGGTAGCAATGAAATTGCACTATATTTATTGAACTGCAGCAGTACTATCATTAAACGCATTGATTTTGGATGTTCCACATGTCAAATAGAAAGGCGAGGGAACGTACTGAATACACAGAAACTGGCAGTCATTTCATTCGTTTGATCTTCTGTATTTCCTTTGGTTGTTTTTGTTTGTTTGTTTGTTTGATTGTTGGTGTTTTATTTTGTATTTCAAAAATTATCTGGTTGTCGTCTGGAACTCATACCGACTTATTTCCTCTATTTGGTTGTCTTGAAGAGCCCTCAGGTTTTGGTAACACCAAGCTAAGACTTAAGAGGAACTTCTACTAAAACAGTTGCAGAAATTTGTGCTTGAATGAAATACAGACAGTCTTATCATGTTATTAAATTGTATGGTTCTGACTAAAATCCATTTAAAAGATGTGACAAAAAAATAAAAGCGCCTATTTCATAGGAATGCGTGTAAATGCTTGCGGTGTTTCGTGTGGTCAAAACAGGTGATATGGTCAGTATAAGTTACAAGGTTAACTTAAATGATGTTCATATGGTCAACACAGGAACACATGTGGTATGATCGACATAGCTGTCAAACAGCTGACAGGTCAACGTAGTTGGTAACACAGGTTATGGTCAACACAGGCAGTCAGGTCAACACAGGCAGTCAGGTCAACACAGGTAAAACACAATCGACATGGTCAATGTAGGTGATAAGATCAACATAGTTGTCAAAAAGGTGGTCAACCAAAGTGGTATAGGAAGCACAACTGGTAACACATTTGATAATAATGGTCAACATTGGCAGCAACACAGACAATATGATCAACACAGGTTATATAGTCAACACAGGTGGAAACGCAAGCGAAATGGTCTACACAAATAACATAATCGACACAGCTGATACGGTCAACACAGGTGGAAACATGGGTGATATTGTCAACACTGGTGCTACCGTGAAATATGGTCAACACACCCAAGGATGTGGGTGATAATGGTAAATGCAGGTGTAAACACGGGTGATATGGTTAACACACAGGTATTGTTGTCAACCCAGGTGATATGGACATTTCTCCAAAAGTGATATAGTGATTCTGCTTGAGAGGGAATTCCCTTTTCAGTTTCAGAAACTGACGTAATACTTACTTATTGAGCATAAAGAATTTGTTTCCATCCCTTTGAATGCACGTGCCTTTTCTGTACATGCTATTTATAGAAATCTCTGTTCGGCGACCCTCGTGCCATCTGTCCCGCCATTCCGCCGGAAACACACAGCCTGAACCTGAAACACAGAACAATCGAACTTTAGTTATGTAAGTCCCTACAACGCATGTTTTCTGCTACAGTTTCATTTGCAATGACAATGACGAGGGCGATAATCCTTACAAAAATAATGATAATGATGATTATGATGACGATGACGACGTTGATGATGATAAAAAGGTGATGATGATAATGAGGCGATGATAATAATGATAATGATAATGATCATGATATTATCCATTACTTTCATTCATTCATTCATTCATTCGCTCATTCATTCATTAAGGTTTTCGTTCTTTTGCAAAATTAACGATAGAACTGGAACATCAGAAAAATATGGTTTCTCATTTTTTCCGTTCTTCATAAATTTGTTATTTAATCGATTATCATCCTTTTATTATTTCACCGTAAATTTTCATTTACTTCTCAAAGTTTGAGGTTGCTGTAGTACATAAGTTACTTGGACTATTTCCTTGTTTGAAACTATCGTAACGTCCGTCCCCTGTGATGGCATTTCAATCGTGATATAAAATCTCATATTGTGTCAAGAAAATTGATCTTACAAATTTGTTATAATTCAAAAGTGGCAATTTTTGGAATTAAATCTTCCCAATGAAGTTCTTCCGTTCTTAAAATTTTACTTCGGAGACACTTAGGCTTGAATCTCAAGTCCCTTGTGGCCTTGGCAACAATTCTTGAAAGAAGTAGGAGAAAAAACGTCGGGAATCCTAGGAATTGTGTGTCAAAAAAGAATCTAGTGTGGTAAAAAAATAGTTTGTATCAAAACGAATTTCGATATAAAATCAGACAGTTAAAAAGTCTTTCTTGCTGGCATTTATTTCCGTTAAAAAGCAGAGGTTTTGCTAAGTTTTGACACATTTACAGAGACATAACGATATGTGATACTTTCCAGTGAAATATTTCACTTTAGCAGAAAGCACGCCAACACTTGCTTTCTTGCTGCAAAATTGCTGCAGACTTAGAGGACAATATTACATTTGAATGTATAAATGTTTTATGAAATCTTATAAACCAGATACAAAATCTTTATCAATCATACAATTACAAGCAGGAGAAAACTCTCTGGGATTAAAGAACCCGTGCACCGGTACAAAAACAAATCGGACAAAAATATAGGTAAATTTCATAGAACCAGAATCGTTCCAACAGATATCATAATTTAGCTTCAGCAAGAGGCAATCTATTAACAGTCATCATAATGGTCTAATGTTGGGTAAATGTTAGCTTTTTTACGGGAAATTATCAGTCAATGTTTCGTAGATATAATATAGTTATACACGATAATAAATGCTTTGTTGGCGGGAATAATTTATCACGAACATAAATTGCTCTCATAAATAACTATGGCGTCAACTGTAGGGGAAAAACTTAAACAGAACTGCTGAAGAAATCATAGTTTGAACGTTCTGATTATTTTAGTTCAAAGATGGACCCCTTCCAGCCACTTTTTCTTAGAATTTAGAATTACCTTTCCTGACCTACTTTTCGTGTTCTGTTTGATTTAACAACGGATTATTTATTGGCCTCGTTCCAAGTGTCAATCAAACTTGTCAAAGGAAGATGAAACCCACAGCAACAATGGCGATTCCAATAAAGCTATCAGAAGACCCGATGTCGACAGTAATTATGAGGTATATAACAAGTAATTGAATTGTTGTTAGAATTGCTTCTTGGTCAAATGGCTGAAGCCTTATTGGCATTGGATGACAAGTTGATTGAATTCCGAGCCTCATTTTACTGAAGATCACGTCATAAATAAACAATACGTGAGGATTCTGTGTCAAAAACAGGTGCCCGTGGTAGCGATACATATACAACTAGAAATAATACAAGCATAGACAGAAGAAGAAAAATTGGGTCAAGAAACTGGAAAGTAGAACATAAGTCGTTCAACGTTGAGACAACAACAACTCCATTTAATCAATCAATGTGCATGATCGTTACTGCGTGATAACATTTCCATTAGTGTAAAACAATATGCACTTGCACGTTGAGCCAAGAAAGGAGTAGGAATCTAAGTTTTTTTCTAAATTTGTTTCAGGGGAACAAAATCTCAAAAGCCCTTACCCTATGCCAAAATCTATTTTAAGCTAAAGCGACTGATGTAGATATAACAGAGATACCGATACGTAACTTGCCAGACGATGGTAGGTCGGCTTGATTTGTAGAAATAGTAAAATTCTGTTGGAGTGGGATAGTGAATAAGTTAGTTGCTCTGGTATAGAGGAAAAATGCTTCACACTCGCCTCGAAAACAACTGAAGTGGTGTTTAGTTTCCTCACAAACAAAGGGGCTATCTATTGGTCGTTCATTTCATTATTTCATTATACCCCAGTATTCATTGTAACCGAATTCATTTACAGAAAGATCAAATTTATTGACATTTCTAAACTTGAGAACCAAGAAGTATGGAACATATTATTATGGAATGTGTTTCTTTTGAAATGAAGCAAAACACGAGATGCAGTTAATCAAGTTCTCTTGAATGAAATTAACCAAACACGCACCGGCTGGTACTAACCAAGCATGTCGACATGCTACCAATGAGTGGCTGAGAGATTAATGTTAGGCCTGATTCAACTCATTAGCAAGTTATTAAAATATTATGGAAACTTGAGTTTTAAAAACCAGAAGCACTCTGTAACATGAGGAGTATTATTCATGGAATTCATTCCGTTAATGATATAAATGAATGATCGATCATTGCTGTTACTCGATTACCGGTGAACCACAAGGAACTAGTTCTTAGGTGCACTGGACAAAAGCAAAGGAAATCGAACATGGCGTTTATTGTAACGCCCGGCTTCAATTCTAAACAAGTGCGCCGGATACCCGGTGCGAATACTCTTTGATGTCTGAAAGTAACAAAACGTCTATCAAACGCTGCATAGTCTCCAAACCAAAGGAAGTAAATGTAAAAAGACGCAATGTGGGATGTGGTGTGTTCAAGAAAATATTTCAATTATTGAATTTAATACCTTTTCCATGTAAATATTCCCCGACAAAATTTACATCTCATTTATTAAGACATTCTAACAAGAGAGTGCTGATTTTAATAAGATGAAAATATGCAGTCGCGATTGTCTGTTGCTTCACTTGCACAATTCAGCTTCTGGATTGCATAAGCTCAAAAATGCAAATAATCAAAAGCTGGAGATTTCAGAGAAGAATTATTCAATTAGTAGCAAATTTTGCGTAAGTTTCTGGGATAAATGACATCGCAAATGAAAGTTTCTTTTCATTAAAAGCAAGAATTACCGCGCTACCAACATAATCTTTGATCAATACATGTGAACTCCGCACAATATTGATAATTTCACAGACGAAGCTCGCAAATAACAGTAGCTTTTGTTTCTCAGTTACGCGCTAGCTCTATGGAACAAACAAATCTGTAAAATGCAACCAACTGCTGAACGTCTAGCGTGACTGGATTTTGAAACCTGAACCGTTGTATACATAAATAACACGCTCGTTAATTATGAATCAATTTTCACGCAATGGCAAGACAAAAAAACATCGATACAACCTCTAAGTCTTACATGAAAGAGGAAAAAGGCTGACAGAAAAAACACAAAATAATGAAAAGCAAGAATACTTATTTCCCTAGTATTATAAGCACTTTAGATCAGCCAATAGCAGTGAAACGCAATCACGCGATGGATAATTTCTCTTGCTAGTGATAACCGAATACAAGATTCAACATCTGACGTGTTTGTTTATTATGGAAGAAAGCACAAGCCAATCTACATAGCACGTGTCATATTTATATAAAAAGGTGCAACAAACTGACACATCATAAATATATTTTAGATAAAGAAGGCTAGTATAGATAAAGACTCAACAAAGACAAGGAACCAGTAGCAGTAATAGTTGGGAACCAGTGAGGAGGTGGCTGTTTCAATGTAAAGACACAAGCTTACCAAGCTTGTTGTTGTCGTCGTCATTATTTTTTGTTGTTGTTGTTGTTGTTGTTGTTGTGAAAAGGACAGTGAGCGTCATCGCGAGTTTTTCCTAGGCCAGCCAAAAAGACAGAAGGTAAGTTCTTGTGGAGTCCATTATAGTTCTCGAACGAAGGCTGACAAAAAATAGTCCGTATATCATTCAAATCCTCTATCTTCTGATCATTAATCAAGATTAATAACGCCTTTCCATTCTGTTATTTATGTCAAAAAGCTTTCACGACATACCGAAATCAAAATGTTAAGAAACACCTTAGCACAGTTTCATTGCATAAACAATATCTGCCATGTCCACGCCATATATGATTTTTGCTTTACAAAAGAGCAACAGAATTCTTGTAGTGTATTGTACATATATATTTAAATGGCTGGTCTCTCAAAGGCATTGCCACTGACAAATGAATGTGTCTGGTACATATTGCTCGAGAAATTTTCAGTTTAAATCAATGGAACAAGTATCTTTCCTCTAAATGAACAGTACCATTTCTTTGTGAAAATTTCGTATATAATATTTTACCCAAGTCCCTGAGGATCAGCGGAATTGCCTCGGTCCATTTTGAGGCAAAGTTCATTGTCTGCGGTTGAATATTTGTATCACAATGTCTTATCATCGTCTTCACTCAAAAAAAAGGTCTGAATTGTCCGTATCAAAGACGTGAGGCTTATAACGCTATGTATCTCTAATTCTCTTATGGCTGTATTGTGCACATTCCTAATTTCTCATCCTGTCCGTGTGATGTGTGATTTTTGTCTACACTTAAAACTAGAAACGATTCTCAGATAGAAATAAGTCTTGCTCTTAGGTCATTAAAATGCTGCGTCAAGACAATGAACTAATTTCACACACCAGTTGAAAACTACTCGGGGTTATTGTTTATGACTGGTTTAACTTGTTCTTAACTGAACTGCATACAATATTGTATACACCAACTTTTCTTGAAGAATCTCTGAGTAAATTAAATGTGATTTTATCAGCATACATGACAAGCAAAGCACTTTGATTATTTCCAGCGGAGGGTCATTGAAAACTGTAGTCGTTCCCAGAGCACAGTCTTAGTGTCTCTGCGATCAATAGATCCGCAGAACACGCAAACAGTCGCAGAATAAACGTACGTTTCAACTCACTGAATATGACAGGGCAATAATAAGATTGCCAGAGGCAAGAAATGGCACATATGATATAGAAATGTTAGTCATAAGTTGTTGCTGTTGTTATTGTTGTTGTTGTCTGGGTCTCATTCTCAGTGTGTTATTCTCATAGAAAGAGTACATGAGTAAATACAGTGTAAAAATATACACATCGCTTTCAGAAAAGATACCATCTGCCTTTGTGTAGAGGAAATCGCTCTGCAACAAGGGATACTCTAGACAAGAAAGAAAACTTGGTCATTGGCCTTAGTATTATATACCATCGAATGTATGCTATGCTTCGTTATAATGCATTTTCACTGGAATTGGCGTAACTTTGCGAAAAAAATATTCTAGTATAATAATAAATGTTAGGACCATAATGCGCAAAAACAGTGCCATGTGACAACCTTAACCTGCACCCCAAATGTACAAAAGAAATGTTAAGTACGTGTCGGTGTACGCTGGCAACATCTTTCTGAAAAACTTTTTTGAAATATTTCTTATGCTAAAACTTTAAATCCAAAAATATTCAAATCCTTTTTACTTATAATTCTCTTGAAACCTGAGAAGAATTCCCCAGTCATTTTACAAATGCAATGTGTTCTTTTATATGAATTTTTCTAATCCATGACGGAGCTTGTCAAAATATTGCTCAAAGAATCTCGTCTGCTTCGCCGGTCTGTCGGAACTACTTCTCGTAAATTTCAGCATAAATGTTAGAATTAATATATGTTTTTGTTACATGTTTTACCCTCACTTAATTACAGCTTAAAGCTTGTTTATGTTTTTACAAAGCGCATGTATCGCGGGAGATTATCCGAGAGCCATTTTCATTTGAATCGCAGAAATTCTTGTTATATCAAAGCTGTTTGGGAAAATGTTTGAAGTTTTTACACCGGATTCCGGTATAAGTTGGCAATTAAACGTCTGCCGATAGAAAAAAATACTGCCAATTTCTTAAGAACAGTTTTTGAAGTAACCAAACACAGAAATAAAATCTTTACAGATTTATGACCCAGTGTGAAAATGTTGAAATAAATAATTCCATGCTGTCAAAATGAGTGAAAGCAACAGGGGAGCGTTTGTTCTCCAAGACAGTCCATTGTTGTGAAAACTAGACTTCAGTTTCAATTTTATTCAGACTAATTAATCTTTTCGAAACGACAGTTATTCTCTAAAGAGGTGGTTACGAAATTCAAAATAAACTTCTAAATTAACATGGCTCAGAGTTTTAAAGATTGATAGGTTTTGGTCCATATCTTATGGCGCTTACTCGTTCATTGTTTTTCTAATCAACCTATCTAATTACTCTAGTTGCCAATATGAATTGCGCCCCTTATTTTTTTCGGGGTAGTGGTGGCTGGGTCGGGTCGGGGCCGGTGGAAAGCGGAAAAGTGAGAGAAAAAAACCTGCCCCAGTTGCAGAGACGCCCAAGCCCAGGAAGAAGACCCTGGAGATCGAACCTGTGACCTAGCGCACAAGACATCGGATCACTTTTTATTTTTTTAAGACTTTCAAAACTATAATAAGTACAGAGTGTAGTAGGTAATATGTTATAATTTCATTTTGGTAATAAAAAAGTTAAACTTTTGTAAAGAAACAATTTTTTTATGTCTAACAGTAATTACATTTCTGCAGTTATAAATGACTGCGGTCTTTATGTTTTCTTCTACGACTTGTGAACCCGAACTATCATTAACAGTTTCAGCTCATCAAAAATGATTTTTAAACTGTATTTAAAATTCAATGACGAGTTAATGTCAACGTAGAAAGACATTTACCTATTGTAAATCATCCCTTGTGATTTCATTTTCGCAATTTGAACACAGATAATCATCATGTAGGCAAAGTCATTATCACCTTAAAAAACGATCTACAATTCTGATTTCATACCATTAGCTGCTCCGTTTAACTTGTCGAAAGACTGACAAGGGTTCAAATGATGGATGTATTAGAGTCCGTCCCGTTTCTGTTGCATCTAAATGGCTCATTTTAGACTGATATATTCTCTACTTAAATGGTAAAAAGCCACGAGTATTTCCTAATTTGAATACTATTACGTTAGCAAGAATTTTCTCTTTTTTTAATCAAAAAAAAAAATAGAACAATGCAAGGAGGGAGCTGACTAAGCAAACTTAGGGGTAAGAGGAAATGGTTGAAGAACTCAATGAGGGAGGGAGGGTGGGAGATAGGGAGGACACTTTCTTTAGGTAATTCTTTCATATCATGTCAAAAAGGTTAAATCGAGTTGAATTGAAAATGCTTAACGAAATGCTTGTTATCTGTTGCTGTTGTCGTTGTCTGTGGTGGTGGTGGCATTGTGTGTTGCGTTGTTGTTGTTGGTAGTGTTCTTTTTGTTGTTGTTGTTGTTGTTGTTGAGAGAGAAAATATTATATAAAACCGTTCCAAAATAGGGTTTTCGCATTTGGAGGAAGTATTTGTAAGAAAGACTTGTTGTTAAATCTGTATTTAAGATAAAGGGTTTCATTCGTTCGGCTTGTTCTGTGAGGTCGCTTTGTGTGCCGCTTTTAAACGACTGGTTCACATTTTACCTATCCCTCTGACGCTTTGCATGTAGGATAAGGTATAATGAATGGGGGAGTAAATGTGTTCTAAGATGAGGTGTCCAATAAGCCTAAAAGGCTGGTTCTTTCAATTGGGATGGCACTTAAATAAACAAGCTCTTTACTTCACTTTCATGTGTGGTGTATACTTTGTCTAAATAAATCTATAAATCTATCTATTTCATACAAACTTCATTATCCGAAATTCGTATTATCCGTACGTCAGGCCAAACTTCTGTTTCTTATCTAAACAGAGCTGAATAGCGCCTTTGCGTTAAAGCTATTATCACTATGAGCCTTTGTTGCTTCTATGCTACAGCCTCCAAGCAAGTCACAATATGATTAAAAATAATCCTCTGTTTGGAACCGATTATGATCATTTAAAACATGCAATAAATCAAAGTTATAACGAAGTGTTAACGGTAGCGCTGGGGATAATTTATAAGATAAATCTTTGATCCGCTCTGTAATTATTATGCAAGTCATAATTTACGTAAAGTACAGGCTTTTAATGACTGAAACTTGTGTTTGTTTGCAAGGGTTTGAAGTATATCTCCTATTTGTAGAATCACAGATTAAGGATATTGATTCGATGATATTTTGTACGGAAATGCTTGTTAATTTGCCATCAATTCATATATCAAACTGGAAGCTTCAAACGAAATCCACGAGTGTTGGCGTTTAATTATTAAGGATGATAAAACAGTTATTAAATGCTTAAACGACTTCTGCTTTTTATTATTTTATCAAAAGGTCTTCACTGAACTTCTGGTACAGTAATAATCTGAGAAGTGTTAGGCGAGTTTTGTGTTGTTTGTATGCTGAACGGGAAGTTCTGTGTTGTTTGTTTGTAAACACAAAAGCACAGAACTGTGAGGAAAGTTTTATGTTGTTTGTACGTAAACACAAAAGCAAAAAAATGTGAGGGAAGTTTGTGTTGTTTGTATGTAAACACAAAAGCATAGAACCGTGAGGGAAGTTTTATGTTGTTTGTATGCTAAGCGGGAAGTTCTGTGCTGTTTGTATGTAAACACAAAGCACAGAACTGTGAGGGAAGTTTTGTGTTGTTTGTATGTAAACACAAAAGCAAAAAAAAACGTGAGGGAAGTTTGTGTTGTTTGTATGTAAACACAAAAGCATAGAACCGTGAGGGAAGTTTTATGTTGTTTGTATGTAAACACAAACGCATAGAACCGTGGGGGGAGTTTTGTGTTGTTTGTATGTAAACATAAAATCATTCAACTGTGACGGAAGTTTGTGTTGTTTGTATGTAAACACAAAAGCATAGAACTTTGTGTTGTTTGTATATAAACTTAAAACATATATTGACCAACTCTTACACACGTATAAACAATGTAATTTCTTGAACCTAAGTGGTTTTTCAATAAAAGCAAAAAACTTATGTCCGCTCAATGGACACTCAAATTACCGTAATATTTGGAGCTGAATAACTATTTTGACTATCTTGAAGGTTCGAAATAATAGGTTTAAAGCCGTACCTTATATTAGCACTATGCTGTAAAGTTTGTATCAGATATAAAATCAATTAACAATCTGACCTATAAAAAGAGCCTCGTATGTTACTCGTCAGTTACCGTTCCGTTGTAAGGTCAAGGCCAAATTCTATAAGAAAAAAACACTGCTATTGACGTTAAAAGATTAAAAACATAAACACTTGTCTGCAGTAAACAGATGTATGCTATCTCCTGAAAGTGCAAAGTCAGCATTAGAAGTTATAAATAAGTTAGTTGTCAGACAGTTCTGAGCCTCGTGGGTAAGTTATGAAATATATCACATAATCTCTAGTCCCCATAGGTGTTTGAAAACATCAGAAAGGTAAGGAAAGGGTGTAGGAAGACGAAAAACTGCTGGCAGAAATTAGCTGGAAAAGAAACAGCTGAATACATCGTACTGAAGATAAGAGAACAGAGAACAAAACACCAACTCTTAACCTGTAAAATATGTTAAAGTTATATGATAACAGCTTTTCTTGATGCCTTGCGACTAATTCAGTTGTTGTTGTTGTGTTCTACTCTTAAATTACTTTCACATGTTTAATCTTTTAGTTTTACAAGAAAAGGATGTTTTGAATTTCAGACCGTCCTCAGTCAAATTAGTCTTTATAAAGCCCTAATTTGTAGACTGGAAAATTCAACCGAGTAGTTAGGATACTTTGTTACTCCTGTACAATGTTCCAGGTGACAAGTCTGTAGACAAATCACAGACACAACAGTAAATTGTAGATAATTGTTAGAGGAAAACAAGTCACGGTTCCATTTTTTGCTATAACAAAAGACAGAAATGGCTTTCGTATCAGTTTAGGTCTTTATGTAATTAAAGCTTAAAGACAGAACCGTGCCGAATACAGCGTCTCTTTCATACATTCTCTCACTGAATCATGGCTCTTAAAATATATGGAAATTTGCCTTGGGCCACAGGGATGTTAAATTATTTAAATTTTCTCAGACACAATAAATTTACGGAGGAGAAAATCTTAAACGAACCTAATTAGAAGAGAATTGCTTGACGAAATACTTTTCGTTCTGGTTTCCGTGAAACAACTTTGCCTCAGGCGGAAGCTGTTAAAAGAAAATCTGGAAATCTAATTACAGTCAAAAATCTGGATGGGTCCCTAGAAAGGCTTGTTCAATGTAATAGAATTGTTTGGAAAATATTGTACTATAATGGGAAAAAAATATCCTTAAATGTGTAAAAGACGAGTACTTGAATTAGTGTTCTGGTGAAGAAAAACAACGAAGAGTGAACTATTCAAATTTATAAAGATTGTAAAAATTTGTGTGTTAATCTGAAACTCATGTGTATAGCCACGTGTAAATTTGATGCCGCTCAAATTTTTATACAAAGAAAAAGAGGTTTTAGAAACATTGTGCAGACATTTCATTTGGATGACCAATATTCCAGGGTTGCCATAGATACAAATCAAACATGGCCGCAACAAGGAATTTTATAAATCTAATCGGATCAAGGAAACTTTGACAGCGCGTGAGATATTTTCCGCTGACTTCAAGAAAAGATAGCAAAGATTTACTTAACCAATCAAAAACCGAGAAATATAACTTAATTACGATAAACCCGAAGTATGGACAATAACGCGCTGGATGCCGCCATACTGAACACCGGATTACGCAACACGTGTCACATCTCGCGTGATTTCGTTAGACAGAACGTGAACAGATGGGACTGACAAATACAGCATCGGGATATAATTTATCAACCAAACGTTCAGAAATGTGTTCTTTACTCAAATTGATACAAAAATCTTTCAGAACTAGCGAAATAGTGGCAATAAACGCACGATTTATGTAAATTATATACAAATACACGTATTTTTTTTTCTTTTCTAACTATTTCTGTCGATTCAGCTCATGTAAAACGTTATATTTATGTATTCTGGCTTAATTCGTCAATTTTCTTTTAAACTTGTCTGTTGCTTTGATGGAACTGAGCTTTGTATGCTAAAAGTTTAGTGTAGGAATTTAAAAGCATACGTCACATTCGGGGCCTGTCGTAAACTGATTGAATCAGAAAAAACGTCAGACATAGTATCAATTAAAAAAA